>CATPAH010000013.1:1359100-2038650 GCA_954870535.1 Fusarium sp. VM40
ACGGAGTTGGAGTTGACTGAAACAACCAAATTTGGACGACAATCTTTCTAGTCAGTGGTCAAGATATGCTTGCTCTAGATCACCCAGACCGCTATCTAAACATAGCAAGCCAGAAACACATTTGTTTCACATCGATGGTTGCGTGAGCACATGCCGATTCGGTTTTGTGTTTTTGTCCAGGTAAGTCGAGATAACATCATAGTTCAACTTCATGTCTATAGCCAATATTGGTCATAGGTTTGAACTATCTTATTGGGCTCCTGTGCTGCAGACGTGACGTTATACGATGCTGGCCTTCCGCAATACCACCGATGCTTAGTCTCCATTGTTTGAACAGTGGAGTGTTGCTTTTGTACGAATAAAAGCCGACGAGCATATCTCGGATATTCAAGGCTATGTCTTGTGTCATCCGCTCGTATCAAGTACAGCTGTTGCATAAACTTATGAACCCCGAAAGAATCAAATATCTTCTACAAGTTATTGCAAATCTGGTCTGACTCCTGAGGCAACACTACATACCCTACACCAGCTCTGGTGACTATTCGAAATGTCGAGCGAAATCACGCACAGGAGGGACTTCGCAACTGTTTCATCATCTATAGAATCAATACTTCGTATTAGGGGCGGAGCGATCCGTTAGTTGGATGTTTATGGGAACGTCCGTTGAAACTTGTCGAAATGGCTTCCAATCGCACAAACTCAATTCTACTTATTCACATATGATATCGCCAGAACATGTCATCATACATGACTACCGAGTCAATTACATCACGATAAGTCAAAGCGATTCGTCACCGTCGCTAGCCGATAAATATCAAGATAAAAAATAATGCTGAATTGAGAAATAGTCTCTGGCGACTAGTTAGCGCTGTCGCGATGCTTCGATCAGACACTGAGGTATCACTATGCTTCCGTTCAATCCATCACGAGAGGCTCCGTCATGGAGAGAAACCGATATCCCAAAAACGAAAAACGCCATGTACCAACATGGCCAAACCATGAAGGTGATAATTAGATAAAACAAACTAGACCAACAAAACCCAACTCATATCCTTCCATACATGGTATACCGAGCTAGAAAAGCAAGAGCCCATATATAAGCGCCATGCCGTCGTAATGACAATCCTCCTGACTTTGATCATAATCATGAATTCGTAATGAGATAGCTTTACTTGGGTGTGTCTGCGGCTTCTCCGATACCGAAAGCGCGAACAAGGCTGCGGCGAATGCCCTTCCCACCTGTTGTGTCATCCTTATCACGACCCAGTAGACCAAAGCTCATTCGGCGAACGGTGCTGCCCGAATTATCTGATGGGTTCGAGGCCTTCTTGGGCTTCTTCTTCTTTGCGACGGGGGTAGGAGCCATTGTTGGCCGAGGAGGCCACTCGCCGTCGCGCTTCCAGCCCGTGACGCAGGCTCGCAGCATGTCAGAGAGGTTGATGGGGCATGAAGGCTGGAGGCTGTGAATGATGACCTTGTCGTAAAGGCTGAGATATACAGAAGGTGTAATAGACGCACGGAGAGGGTTGTTTGGAGGAAGGAGAGGTGGCGCAAGAGGAAGCAAAACCTCGACGGGGTAGTTTCGGCTATCAGATGGTGTCGATGGTGTCGTGTCCTTGGACCGGGCATTGCGCAGCTCGTCGCTTCTTGCTAGTGACGAATTGTCAGAGGCATCACTGACCTGGGGTGGCAAGGCCGACGCAATTGTAGAGCTCGGGGGAGATGTCGACATGGATCGACGGAAAAAGAAACGGCGGGGAGATAATGGTGACACAGCAGGGGGTGTTGCTGGCTTGGCTCGGACACGGACAGTTCGTGCGCCAGTCCATGCAGTTCGCCGCGCCTCAAAGCATGCGAGTCCCTCGTTCCATTCCATTTCCTTGCGAACCGCTCTCCGTCGCTTGGCGCGTTTGGTATGAACCGCAGCTTGAATTGTTGAACCAACATTGTTCGGATTGTCGAATCGGAAAGGTGATCGCGAAACAGCGGGCTCGTCGTCATCGTCGGAAAGGTCCGAGGTCCAATCTAGACGTGCGCGAAAGCGAATGGGATCTTCAGATACAGTGCTGTAGGTGGATTCGGCATCACTTCCGTCCTCGTCCTCTGACGAATCATCAACTTGATAACCGCCGTCTTCACGTGTCTCATCTTGGACTGGCTTTGCAGGCTCTGTAGCATCCAGGCTAGTCACGGGGTGTATGCCATCAGGTGACTCTGATGTAGTGTTGACCACAGTTACATCACCTTCAGCTGGCGGCGGATCAACAACGCGAGAGGGCCATGAAAAATCCCAGTCGTTTTTGACCTTTGCTTCGAGATATCGCCTTACGGCTTCCTTCTGCTTCACCTTGTCCTTGCTCAGGAGGTCTGAGTGGTCATCGTCGTACCAGTCCGGGGTATTGGCGGGCAGTGGATTCGGCAGCTGGACAGAGTGGTGTCGAAGCTTAGCGATGGGCGAGCGCGGGCTCTTGTAGATATCTGAGAATATCATGCTTGAGGGAGAATCTGCCGGGCCTTGGTAGGCCTTTGCGGCGAGTACAGTAGTTGAGGGCGATTGATTGTTGAAGTTGCCCAATGGCGATGGAAGCGACTCAGACGTTGGACTCGTGGTGGTGGCAGCTGTGGCGGCAGTGGTCGAGCGAGAATGCGGGGGAGCGGATGCGACCTGAAGTAGAGGGTGAACGCTTGTTGGGGAGGATGATATGATATCTCGAGGTGATGATTGTTGTTGGAAGCGCTGTTGATGTTGTTCTTGGTCACTTATGTTTGCGACTGTGCGATAGTATTAGATGGTTTCTCTGAAAGAGAGATGTAGACTTGTAAAGGCAATGTTCAACAAAGACAAAAGAATAGCAACGGCCAACGGTTCTGCAAGAAAGAAGGGTGCGAGTGGACGTGGTACGGGGGGGAAGCGCCAACGGGTTTGGTTTATGTAGGTCTTGGTGGCATCGTTTAAGCGGAGGTGGCGTACGAAGATCAGGTTAAGGTAAAGCGCTATTGACAGGGCTCGCAAGGGTACGGAGACATCCTGGGGGAGCGACGTTCCGGGCCTGTCACTTCGCTTCGCGGCTCCTTGCCCGATCAAACTTGAAGGTGAAAGAGAAGAGAAGACAAGGGAATTGCAGTGTCTCGTTATATGACGACGTGCTCGGCCATGGCATGCAGCGCGGGGAATAAGGAGAGGAATAAGAGAAGCCAAGGCTAACAAGACAAAGCGACCCAATTGACAAGCAAGCAGGCAAGCAAGCAAGCAACTGCAACGGGAGAGAGGCAAAGACTTGGCTCACCAGGACAATGATCTGCAGCGGATCCCCAGACACTAGAGCCGCGGTGGATTTTGCGATGTAATGCAAAAACAGTAGATTCGACGCAAGACGGAGGAGAAGGAATTGAGTGTGAAATTGAACTGAGACAGTGAAGTGAAATGACAAGCAAACAGCAGAAGGTAAAAATGAAAAAAGAGGCAATTCCGTCGTCTTATTATTCAAGTTCCATGAATAACAACCAAGAATATCTGTGCAGTAGGGACTAGGTTGTTTGACTTTGCTTGACGCATCAAAAGCTTGGATACCGTGGAGGTCCTACCTAGACCCTGCATCTCCCAGCTTCTGGGTAATAGTCAGGCAGTCAATCTAGCGGTGATCGCTTTCTGTGCAGCCTTGACCCTGCATGGATGGGACAAGACAAACGGAAAATGGGGGGAAAGCTAGTTTGGAATTGGGTTTGGTTTGGGTTTGGGCATTGATTGAGTCAGAGGAGAGAGACAACAGATCATTGAGAGTTTGACATTAACAGACGGTGTGTTTACAAGACTCAGGGATACGTCTCATGGAATCACAAGCAGGTGATGGCCAAAAAGAAAGAGAGAGAGAGAGAGAGAGAGAGAAAAAAAGGTGATAACTTACCATTGTCAACATGCGATTCAGTTACCGAATCTGTATGAGTATGCGTGTGCGCGTGCGCGTGCGCAGGTGTCTGATGGCGGTCGGAGCCGACGACGACGGACGATGGATCGTCAACGCCATGACCAACGCCTGAGGCAAAGCCCGAACCAGGCGGAGAAGACGACATGGCAAGAGAGATTCTCGATATCTGGTTGGGGCTGGGGCTGGGATTCAAAGACTCCCAAAAAGCCCAGAACGGGAGCGATTTGACAGAGTTTTTGGCTTGAGAGGGGGCGCTTCAGAGTTTCGGCTTTGGTTTTTGGTTTTTGGTTTTTGGTTTTGATTTTGGTTCTGGACCGGATTATGGGGAGAGTCTAGATTGAACAAGTGCTAGGTTAGGTACTCTCTGAACAAAATACCGCACTCGGAAGGTGAAGTAACTAGATGATGTGACAATACGGGAATAGAATAATGCGGTACTTGGTCAAGATGGAGTGAGTTTGAAACGTGCGAGGTCGGAATGGGAATGCGAATGGGAATGCGAATGGGAATGTGAAAAGTGAATATGAATATGATGGAAGAGCTGAGCCTGAGCTGACCTGTTTCGCTTCGGCTTTGTCGTATCCATAGTACGACAAATTCTGCCAAAGGAAACCTGATGGCCCATGTATGGGTAAGCTAAGGCATCTCTTCTCCACTAGACCATCCCCGTCAGGCCTGTTTCCCCCCTCTAAAAATTCAGATTCCAGGCTCCCTATCCACTGGACTGTCTGTGACGATGTGCGACAGAACCTTCATCCGTCCGGAGCATTTTAGATTGGGTTGCAACTTGCAAGCAGGTCAACCGGGTACAAACATACACGCAAGGTAGCCGCAGATGCATTGTCTAATAATAAATGAGTAAATAAATAATAACAAGGTTCAGGTTCGGGTTCCGTTCACGCCTATTTCCGAATGGCAGCCACAAACACAAAATCTTTGAGTAATTTTCGTATTTTGTCTCTCTTTTGTCTTGAAGCAATGCATATGCGGAATGTCCGTGGATTGTGGACCAAATGTCGTGTGACTGACTGACTTTCCAGTACAAACAAATCCATGCATGTCTGCTTTTTAATTGAATGAAAGTAGGTACATAAAAGTAGACCAAATACATACTCCCGTCTGCATCCGCATCTGCACCTGAGAATGGCGGGGGAGAAAGACTACAGTGGAAACCACCAGCCACAGGGTGTGTGTGAAGCGCTCAGGCCCTGGGGGCGGTCAATTGATGACAATGATTGGTTCAGTTAGTAGGTTAGTAGTCAGCCGCTCAACTCCCACACTCAAAGACCCTGGATTGTTCGATTCATGCACGTGGACAAGTCACAAGCACCTGACAATTGGCATCAAATCATGTTTTGTATCAAGTTTATTTGTTTACGACAAGTTACTAACTGACTGATTGACATGGAGCAGGCAGTTTTTAATTCCAAATATACCTCCAAGTTATTCCCGACTTGGTCTTAATCGTGCGTTGACTTCGGCTGTCGTCCCTTCAAGGACCCTAGATCTATCCACTCGTAGCAAAGATCATCCATCACACAGGCACTAAGGTAGGTTAATGCTCGGCTACCGCGGATACTTCAACCTTTGTTGGTGCGGGCCTTCTTGTTTGATGTAGATCCCTCGTTGTTACCCGCCTTGCGCTTGTTGTTGGCCCCAGTATTGATAGTGTTGACATTGTTGACAGTGTTGGAAGTATTGAAAGTATTGACAGTGGTGGTAGTGTTGGTAGTGTTGGTTGCCTGCTCATTTGGCTCGTTGTTCATGGGAATCTCCATGCCTTGGTTCATAAACTCTGTGTACCAATCGTCAGACAAGACTGTGTTGTGAGGGTCTCGGGGTTGGAACTGGGGCTGTGGTTGAGGTTGAGGATAGAAGTAATTAGCAGGAGGTCGAGAGGGGGATACGACAGGAGAGTAGGGCATATCTGCAAGGCGAGTGGTGGGCGCATTGGGGAATCTGATGGAAGCAGTGTTGACAGTGATGTCGTTGGAAGAAGAAGATACGATACCGTGAGCGCTGTTGAAGTCAGGAATATCGGAATCTTGAGAAAACGGATGTGTTCCTTTTGAGGATTCACCCAAACCAAGACCCTCACCCGCGGCAGGAAGGCCCTTGCCAGACTCGGTTCTGATAAGCGTGAGATCGATGTTAATAAAAGGGTAAGTCTTTGAGAACTCCCCGAGAGCCTCCACTTCCTGGGGGAGGAATGTAGCTCGATTTATGTACTTGTTATAGAGGGCAACGTGCTCATCTGGGATGTGTTTCTCTCCAGCTGCGTCACCAAACTGCTCCCGAAGAAGACGTTCAAGATTGTTGGAGACCTTGCGCAACTGGTTGCCTTGTGGGGCGACAAGGTCCTCCTGAGCATTCCCCTGAACATTCTCCTGAGTGTCCTCCTGAACGTCCTCCTGAGCAAGATATCGGCTGGAGATGAGTACTTGCTAAGCATCTTCAAAGGCCGATTCGGGAGAGGCAGGGGCATACCGGTGATATTCACCTGTAAACATGTCAGGATCCCGCACAGAAACGCCAACGTCGTCTTTAGCAGGATTGGAAAGAGAAGGGTCGACTTGAAGCTGAGCGGCCTGTTCGGAGGGAAGTTGATCAGGAGGAAGTTGATCAGAGGGAAGTTGATCAGAGGGAAGTTGATCAGGAGGAAGTTGATCAGGAGGAAGTTGATCAGGAGGAAGTTGATCAGGAGGAAGTTGATCAGAGGGAAGTTGATCAGGAGGAAGTTGAGCAGAGGGAAGCTGGTCGGAGGGAGGGTCATTGGAATTAAGGAATTCTTGTAGAGGCCCAACATCCACACCACTGACCGGGTCGATGAAGGAGCCCGAAGGGACGGTGGTAAAAGACGTGACAGGGTTGTCTAAGTCGGCGGTAGGAGGATCGATGATAGCAGACGTGAGAGAGTTGTCTTGGTTGGTGGCAGGCGCTATTTGGAGGCCAATCTTGGCGTCTCCAGAAGGCAAGGAAGGATAGAAGTTCAGGGAATCATCGCCAGCATTGTCGTTGAGCATATCCTGGTAGCCATATTCATTCATTTCGGTGAGATTTTCAAGAGCAGGAGAGGGCTGAGCGTCGGAGCCACTGTCAAAAGTACGCCCGGGCATAGCCTCGTCATCAGCAGGAACTTGAGAAGTGAAGCTCTCGTCAGAAATAGGCTGAGAAACGGGAGCAGCTTGAGCCTGAGCAGTAGGAGGTTGGTCAGTGAAGCTCTCGTCGGGGTTAGATTGAGCAAGGTTTTCATTTTCGAGATAGGCAGATTCGAGGGAAGCTTTCCTCATCTGTTCCTTGGTAACCTTGCGCTTCTTCTTGCTGGTGACGGTCTCTGAAGGTGGGTTTGGAACCCGTTGGTCTTGACGCCGTTGTTGGTCTCGAGCCCGTTGTCCGTCTTCAGCCCGTAGGTTGTTGGCCATTTTTTGAAACCCGAGGAGCTTGACGAGCTTCGCATCGTCGGTGACAGCTTCGTTGGTGACAGCTTCGGTACCCAGCACGTAGACTGCAGGCATGGTCAGTAACGAATGTTGGGAGACATGAGGGGGGAAGAAGGAAGAGGAATTACTGCTATAGGCATCAGATGGGGGAGCGCAATCTTTACCGTTCTTTTTGGTGACTCGAGAATCACTTCGACTGAGAGTGACGAAGCGACGCTGGCTGGGGGGGACGGGGATACCTGCTGCCTCAGCTTCATCCAATGACTTCGCTTTATCCACTTGCTTCGCTTTGGTCTTCTTTGTGACTTTTTGGGCTGGTACCGGAGGATTGGCAGCATGGGTAGAAGACACAGGAGCAGAAGCCAGAAAGCCAGAAGTAATTTGTTCAGCAGGATTCAGAGAACCTCGGGGCTCGACGTTGAAGTTGGTTAGACCACCCTGTTGAGAACCCCCCGAGGGCTCTACGTAGAGGGCGTCACCTAAATATCCGCTCCCCTTCTCGATACTGACAACTCTGGTAGCCTCGGCATTGCTGACGGAGGTGGCCGTCTGCGATACACTGGGTTGCGGCTCAGAAACATCTTGAGCAGGTTGCTGTTCGAAGATAGCTTCAGGAGGTTGAGTCTGAAAGACACCTTGAGCAGGTTGAGGCTCAGAACCAGCCTGGGCGGGTTGCTTGACACGTCGCTTAGCAGGTTGCTTGGTTCGCTTAGGTTTGGCATTCCCTTTGAGGGCAGGGGCCATGGAACGCTGGTGCATTTGCACGGCATGGGGTTGCAGACGCTGACCCTGTTGGTCATTCACCTGAACGAAGGGTCTTTTGAGGCCAGTCATCTGAGGTGGCATGTTCATCGCAGGAAGAGGGGAGAATGGCTGTTGCATCTGACCCTGAATGAAGGGCTGCTGGTGCATGTTGTCGATAGGGACAGCCTGCTGAGGAAGCATGTTGTTCTGGTTGGGGACAAAGGCCGGAGCAGTAGGGCGAAGTGAGATCCTCTGCTGTCGAGCACCCTGAAAGTTGGGGATGGCTGGAGACCCAGTGTTGCCCATGTCAGGCATCTGCATACCGTTAAAGTAAATTGACTGATTGGTGTTCATGTCATTGCCCATAGGGAGGTTCTGCATGTTTCCCACAGCAGCAGCATGATTGAAGTTCATGGTGTCGGCCATGAGACAGTTCTGCATGAGAGCAGCATTGTTGAAGTTCATCAAATCAACCTGGTTGTTTCCCATGGGAGGCATCTGCATACCATTCATGAGCGGGACCTGGTTGCCGTTCATGAAATCACCCACACGAGAGTTGTGCATGTTGTTCATGAAATTGGCCTGGCCATATCCCATAGGAGGGACCTGCCTGTTACCAAGATGGGGATGAACATGCATGTTACTCATGGCCAAGTTCTGACCGTTAGCCATCATCTGTGGCTGGTAATTATCAAAGTTGCCAGGACCATGGTTAGCCATGTTGGCAGTAGGAGCAGACATCATGGGCTTGAAGAACTTCTCGGGGCGGTAGTGGTGAGAACCAACCACCATAGGGCGAGAGTTGTTGAAATTCTCAGGAGCAGGGGAAGACGAAGAAGAGATGAACTGGTTCGTCTGCTGGTGCTGCTGCTGAGAGCCAAGAGGAGTAGGGCCGGTAGGCTATAGCGGACAAATATGTTAGCGGACTGTGATCATTGCAAGGTCAAATGAGGAAGTGGAAAACTTACCATGCCATTTTCAAACTCCTGTTGCTGCAGCTCAAAGTCAGCGCCGAGCTGAGAGGTAAAGTCAGAGCCGAGCTGAAAGTTCAAGTCGGGACCGGACTGGAAGGTAAAGTCGAGACCAGACTGGGCGGTAAAGTCAAGACCGGACTGAGAGGCGGAAAACTGCGATGAAATGTTAGTCCTGTTTTGAGTTTTGTGCGGCAGATGAACAAATAAGCCCGACTTTGAGCCTATATCTAAACTTACTCCATGGGAAGAGATCTCCTGGGCCACAGCCTGAGGCGGGTTGCCCATGTTGGGATGCTGAGACGACATGATTGGAGATTTACTGCTTCAAGTAGAAAGAGGATCTCGGCGTGTCGTTGATAAAAGCTGCTTTCTTGGAAAGATGCTTGAAGTTCCTTTGAAGCGAGTAGCGACTTGGGAGCTGGGATAGTAGCTGATAGCTAACGAGTATTGAAGTATGTAGCTGGGGGTAGAGTACGGGAATCAAATCTGCTCAGCAGAAAGGGCTCGAGGAAGCGAGGGGGAATAGATGAAGAGTGGTTGATGATGTGCAAAGAATGCGAAGAATATCTCCTCTGCGAGAAGTCTTGGAAGATGCTGTAATTTTCTGATGGAAAGAAACAGGTCTTGAACGTTGTAAAGACTCGATAGCTGAAAAGATGGGAACGTGAATGATACCAGTAACAGAATGATGTGGAAGCTGGGAAGCTAGGATTTTGAATTCTGATGATGGTGGAGAAGAAGGGGAAAAGAAGTAAAAGAATAGAAGAGGGGGCACAAGATGCCTTTATACTGCGTAGATTCTAAGTTTGAATATTGAGTTATCGGTGGATGGCACTGCCAAAGGGGTGGCAGCGAGAGGACAGTTTCTTGCAGCATTAACCCATCAAACCCTAGTGGTCAACCATATGGCTACATATTTCGGAGAGCTTGCAGCACTCGAGAGATGTGTACTTAATATTCTTCAAGTGAATACTGACACGTGGACATGAGGAAGGTATTCAAGAGCCAATATCGCGAGCTTGATGACCCTTAAGGTTGAACAAGCAACGCAGGAGAGTTCGACACTACGAGAATTCACCATATGTCTAAGTGGAATGGCTAACTTGGTCCATTTTATCATCTCATTCGCCCTATGTTCATCCTGACCCTGTCTGATACTAAAATTTTCGCCATGTATCTCAACTCTTTGGTGTTGCGTGGCGGCGCGTTCTGCCTTTTCTGCTGTAAGTGCCCACGCACTCACTTACACTGTCAGCAGCTGCCAGTTGTTTGATATTGTGCAAAAACGGACTGGGTTATTGTTCGTGCCCTGGGCGGGGTAATTTTAAGCACTCCGAGTTCGTTTGAATTAGAGGATGTGCTAAGGGCTCTGTATATTAGTTATGTACCGACGAGTGATTCCCCAGCTAGCTGTGCTATTCTCCTGACAGCGCGTGGAACTCGCGCATATCTCAACGCACAGAGTGCATAAGAGCTCGGAAATGCAGAATCTCCAAAGACCTGATCCAGGAGGTAACAATTGATATTTTCATAATTTTGACATATTGTGCGTTTTAGTGTATGCTCGCACTTACAGGCAACATAAGGTTGATGCTATTCACAGCCTGAGTCATCCAGCTGCCAAATGACTAATTGAAACTTCATACACCCTGTGGGTTCACTCTTGGTCAACCCCTCACTTACGGCCGAAGACACGAAACCATAAATCTTATTCTACCTTCCTGGTGTTGTCAACTATCGTGATGTGAGATCCCGTAGTGGCAGGATTAGCTCTTTGCATTTAATACATCCCGTGCGATTGGGTTCGTATCAGGTACAGCGAGAAACATTTATCGCAACCTAATCCTATTCGTACCTACCGCCTATTTATAGCTTGTGGGGTTGATATCTCGAACGAACGTTAAGGCGTGTAAAGCTTGACTTTGACTATCTAGTATCTGATTGGATGGCCAGTCTTGCTATCCTCACATTTTCACTTCATGAAATTCGATACGCCTTGGGGCTCCACGTGGTCTGACCTGACAGATACGTAGCAATTAAAATCTCATTCACACAGTAATGTACTTATTGCACTCGGTAGAGTTTAGTTGATTAAAAATTTGGCCAAGAAGCCAAACAATAGCATTGTCTATAGTTGATACAATAATGAGAAATAATAGAAAACAACAATAATATCCATTTGATTTCTTCGTCATATTCGCTGGACTTCCGAACTAAACGAAAAGCGAGCGAAGCAATTACCTCCTACGGACCCAGATTGATACATCCAGAAATTGGCTGTCCTTCTCCTTGAGTGCTCAGGCAACCTCCTGGACCATTTTGCCAGCCGGCATTTTTGGCGCAGGCTTGAAAATATTACCAGCTGGGCTGTCAAGCATCTCCTCTGTAACTGCCACCCGGACCCCGTTCTTGTTGCTGATCCATCGAACGAAGACAGGATGGGGCCTATTCGCGTCTTCAGAAGCGCCTGCAGCTGCCTTGCGGTTTACTTTGGGGGCCTGTTTTTTGAGGAGCTTGTTGATGGTTTCCATCTGTGATACAATGTCAGTTCATTGCCCTCCTTCTATCCGGGCACCATCTTGTTGACATACCTTGACCTCCTCGTTTCGCTTCTCACTCAAGTTGCGTCGTCGTCGTGCCATTTCTTGTCGCCGCATAGATAATTCTTCCGCTGTGAAGACCTTCTTGGCTTGGACCTCTGTAAAATCTCATCAGCATTGCTCGCACAAGCGTGAACGATCAGCTTACCATCCGATAACTTCATATACTGGTGCGCATTGTCGTCCTCAAACCGAGCCCTTTGACGTTTGGTCATCTTTGTAAGGTCGATAGACTCATCTGGATTGCCCTCCTCGTCATCTTCGTCATCTTCACCTCCTTCAGCATCGTCTTCTTCATCTTCATCTTCTTCATCCTCCTCATCCTCGTCTTCGTCATCCATTTCAGGCCCTGCGACCTCAATCTCCTCACCTTCAGCGTCCTCATCGCCATCATCAGCCATGGTTTCGTCACCAAAGCCCATGGTCTCGTCACCCGCGAGGCTATCAGCAGGATCGCTAAGATCATCGTCGTCCTCCTCATCGTCATCTTGAATCACTTTGGCTGCTGATGCCCGGGGAGCTGTCTTTGTTCGGACTGGCTTGGAAACAGTGATAGTCGGAGGAGCGACGTCCATATCAATATCCCCATCGGCATCCTCCTCACCCTCTGCATCAACATCCATGTCATCGTCATCCTCTTCTTCCACCTCAATCTCCGCCTCCTCCTCTTCTTCTTCGTCCTCGTCGGGGCTTGAGTCAACCACGTAGCTCTTCTTAGCTCCTCGATTTCGCTTGCCAGACACTATTTCGCCACCCTCAAAACCACGGTCCCCTCGTGTAGCTTGTCGTAGTCTGTTGGAAGGCACCTTTACTGTCAAACTCAAATGACGGTCACCTCCTGGTGATGAGGGGCCGTCTCGGGAGACGGACACGCCTGAGGCGCGACCAGATCGCCGTGATGACATGCTTCTTTCGCTTCTTTCTGGAGAGTCAGCCCATCTGGCATGAACAGAAATGACTTCATTGGCCTTTGTGGCTGCTGAACGACGTGGGCGCGAGCTCATGATAACAGATTTCCGCACTGGCAGGGTCTGGAGTGTTGTGTTGAAGATAAGAGTAAAGGAAATTATTCAGGGTGCAAAGAAGGATGACGGTTGGACTGTCTATGTCGCTATAAAATTTGGTGGGATTCAGGGTTCAGAAAGGTAAGAGCGCAAACTTAACAAGGGAATTTGAAAATGAGAGGTGTAGAAACGGAAAGTATTTATGTGGCAGGTTTGGAGTCTTGGTATTGACAAGGCTGAAATAAGCTCAAATCGTTGGGGACAAGACGGCAGGAGCCAACAAAGGGATTGGCTGGTAAGATCCAGGCTAAGGCAGGACAAGCCAAAGGGGCAAGTGATTGTGAAGTGTACAGAGTACAGGAAAGTGCGCTTCAGATTGATGGTGGCGACTGCTGTTTGTAAGGTCGAACATATTTTGGTGACAGAGGGTGAGGGCGAGGGCGAATCGGGGCGTTCATTGGGGAATGACAGCGCGAAGTTGATGTTGCAGAATGCAAGGCTGATGAATGAGAATCGACCAAGTAATTTGGCCTGCACCAACCAAAGATCGACTGTGTACTCTGTACTCTGTACTCCGTACTGTACGTGAGACTTCTCGCCTGTGATTACCACTGAATCAGGGATTCGTACAAGCGGGCTGCTGCACGTGGCTGACGATCACCGGCCAGAGACAAGTATCCAGTGCCATATCTACATGCGCCTGGTTGACTGACTGACTGCCTGTCCATATCTTAGGGGAAAGGGAAGAGCAAGGAAGGGAATGACAGGAGACACATAAAATGGCCAACAAAGACGGGAGTCGGAACTGGATTGACGGAAATAGTGACGTTTTGATGCGACGGACCAAACATGAACCAAGAGAATATTCAATAACTCACCTCTTACAAAGACTGCTTGCCTCAGTCCCAGTTACACCTGGCTGCTTTACTTCTTCTTGCCTGCCGCTTAAGAACTAGCAATTTGCAACTGAGTTCTATTAGCCGCTTCTCTTCCAATGGCCTTATTTCGAACAAGGACTGCCCGAATCCGACTGAGCCAAAGACTTGATAGCGTCAGATCTCCAATACGTTAGCTGCTAGGCAGTCTCCTAACCCTCAGATGTCTGCTCTTCAGTTTGAAAGCTCGTGAGACAGGAGCCGTTACACGCTGGGATGCGATCGCTACCTGTTCTGGTGGTTGAATTGCCTGCCGCGCTGAGATTGGCTGATAGGAGATGATGGCGCTGATTCTTCCTGGCGCAGAGACTTGAGAGCGCGTTTCCGGCGTCTCCTACAGAGCAGTTAGGAAAAACTTGATCGAAAATTCAGTCGGTAAGGCTTCTAGACGCTCAGATACGTCTTTAGGGAGCATAGGCTGTTGTTCAGTCGAGATATTATCTGGAATTGATGTTCTGGAACGAATGCGCGTTCGAGCCATGCTACCGTTTACTACCTATGGTAGATTATGTTTCCCAAATGTGGTCTACAGTATTAAACGGAGGCGGCATGTGACCGTTTCGTATCCGTGTTTCAATCCTTTCAGCTCAGCGGTAACGAATTGTAACAGCTTGCTGAGAGCCACGATGGAGAGGAGGGTAGAAGTAACTACAATCTTAATATATAATTAAATCTAATTCAAATCCATATAAGAATGAAGACAAAGAATAACTCAACGACCATATCTTCACTTGATTCTGCATGGCTATACGGAGTACTCTGTACACAATTGAATGCTCCTTCTCCCCACAAGTAACCCCGGAATCATGAAGCGGCCCAGACTCCACCGTTATCGGCAGGAGTGCCGAGGCATGTGCCTGCATCCTGCCTACCTGACCTCACCGAACCTTACCCGCACCTCGGAGATCAACACTGGATGAATTGCTTCTCTTTCATCTTACCCAAATTCTGTCCAATTCCATTATCTGCTAGGCCCAGTCTTTAATCGCGCGGCATCATAGATCATGAGCGACTCCGATTCCAATCCTGCCATCCCGAGCTGGCAGAAGGCGCAATCCGACGAGACGGATAGCCAAAATACCGACCCGGCGCCGACTCCGTCCACAAGCAGTTCGGCGTCAGAAGTCGATGCGCCCGCGGTAGAAAAGTCGGTGGAGGAAGAGGATACACAGCCACAACGTGTACAGGATGACCAAGATAAACTCAACATTGCGCGACGGTTCCTCGAGAACGACGATGTGCGACACGCGCCTCATGATAAGAAGGTCGAGTTCTTAAGGTTTAAAGGCATAGATGAAGCCGAGATACACGCGCTTCTAGGCCAAGAAGAGTCTGCAGCAGAAACAGAAACAAAGGTATGTACCTGTCTGTATTGTCGTGCAACCGGTTCTAACGTTCACAGTCCACTGCCAGTTCAGAAACTACCAGCGCACATGCTCCAACGCCTACCGAAAGTCTTCCCCCAACGCCAGCCTCCCAACCGCCCGTCGACCGTCCTCCAATCGTGACATACCCCGAGTTCCTCGCCAAACCTCCTCGCCCTCCTCCCTTGGTCACTAAGGAGCGTCTCTTCAATGCACTCTATGCAGTGACCGGCCTTTCCACGCTTGTCTATGGCACAAGCCGCTATGTTATCCGGCCCATGGTTGACAGCCAAGCCGAAGCCCGCACCGACTTCCACGGCCTCACGTCCCGAAAGCTCGACGCCCTCGTCGCGAAGCTCGAAAAGACTGTCTCGGAGGTCCCACCCCAGAAGCCTGTTGCCACAGTCGAGGACGACAGTGAGGCCGAAGACCCTACAGAGATGTTCCATCGGGATATGGGCACGCAGACTACGTTTCCCATCAGCTCTGTGACAGCCATGACGGGTTCCAAAGACAATGATTCGCCTGCAAAGCATAATGCCAGCCAGCTGGCCAGCTTGAATAAAACTTTGTCTGGCCTGAAGGATGCATATCGATCTCAGAGCGAGGGAATGGATAAGATCAAGACAGCTGTCGATGTGCTACGGGACGACCTCGACACCATGACATACACTGCTTATCCTGACCATAGCACAGGGTACGATCTGTATGGTCGATCACGCAAACCAGAGCCAGATGATGAGATCCGTAAAGTGCGGGACAATATCCGGCGTGTCAAGGGAGTCTTGCTTAGCACAAGAAACTTCCCTGCTTCAGCACGATGAGTTCGGATCAGTAACTTTTTTGGTAAGACTAGCAATCGATGTAACCTTTGTTGCTTTGTAAACAAAGCGCCCGTAATGTACCAGTAGCCTCGGCAATATTATCTCATACATAAGTCCTGTTAATATACCCATACGCTTCCCTTCATGGTATCATAAAACACACATCATTCCTTGCCATCAACATGTCCTGGCAGCTTATCTCCATCATTGCAGTCCGTCCTGTTCAGGGTTGTCAATCTTGTTTCGTTCGAAGACAGTGTCCCAAGCAGCAACCCTAATGTGCTCGAAACCGCGGCCTTCTTCGACCTGTTGCTCATACCATTCCATTGTTGGTCGGAATCTATACTCTGTTTCCTTCGCATTGTTCCCACGAGCCTTGTCATGAAAGCAATGTTGAAACAGACGGTTCTTGCTGTTACTCGGCCGGTTCATTGTCTTTCCACGAGGGGGGAGGAAGACGGTCTTGAGGGCATTCTCTGCCACATCACTTGTATCCATCGGCTCATCAATGTCCATTGGCTCTGGAGAAGGCGGCGACGGTGACCTGGGGGGTCCGTCGCCGGAGTTGACGAGCCTCCACCCGTTGTCGATCATAGCCCATGCCGGAGCTGGAATACCAGACTTCACATCCCTCATGATGTGCTGCATCTGGTGAATTGTGACATCTAGGGGCTCGGTTAGTTTGCCAGGACTTAGATCCGGTCCCCCAATCCATATCTTCTTCAATTTCAACACCGTATCGAGCTTTTGACGAACAGCTTGTATCATTCGTAGTTGTGCTTCAATGAGATCTCCTTCGTAAATCTCTCCAGAACCTCTGACACTCGCCTTCCAGGCAGGATCCCAGATCACAAGCTCTGTTCCTGTCCATGGCTTTTTGAACGGCTCTATCGCTCTATACGCAACAAGCCATGGTCGTCGGCTTTTCCCAAGATTCTCGCGAGTTTCACCAGGGCTCCAAGTCCCCTCAGGTGTGTAACAGAGGGCCAGGCCGGTGTTATGGTGCCCATGTCCATGAACGGCCTCTCTAAAGTGCCAAACACATTGGCTATATGGCGCAAACCCGCGCGAAAAGGCGTCTGCCATACCTGGGTTCCAGTAAGCCACTGGTAAATTCAATAGAGATACAGGCGTCCAAGTCTTGTGAATTTTATTCTCTGATTCGTTGAGAACTTTCTTGAACGACGTAGCGTCATCCCCTTTGATCAGCCAAAACTTTTTGCGCGGTTGACTCCTCACTGATTCAGCGGTAGATGTCTCCTGCAACGGTGTTTGGGAGGAATCCTTTGGGTCCTTCACTTGGTAAGCTTCGTCCGGACTACCTAACGTCGAGGTACTAAACTCTGGACTCGTGATGTGGCGAGTGAGTCTATCGTGCGCTTTATCATTGGATCCGACCACACTGAACTTGCGGTACATATCCAGGTTCATGATAGACCACCACCCAAACCAATTGACAAGGCTTTGTTCGTCGTTACCATCGATTGAATCCGGGGCGTGTATGAGCGCCGGCTGATCTTCGCTCGACGGATCCATAAGGCCTCGAACCATACCCCAGATTTTGTAGAGTACTTCGTGTTCTTTTCTAGCAATACCGCTTTCAATTTTCCGGATGTAGGATTTGCTCTTATGCCGCGCCCGGTCGTCCTCGTATTCGGCGGCAACTCCTAGAATCCAGGTATCGAAATCAGCGCAGACAACGAGTCGAGCACTGTCCCGAGCGTGGTACCAACTTTTGTAAAACCATTTGAAGAAGCTCCAAGCCTGTAGAGGCTGCGAAACGACAAAGCTGGGCGTAACCAACAGAGCTTTTCTAGGTCCACATATTGGCTGTAAAGTCACATCGCCAATTCTACAAGGCTGCTCGAGAGAGTCGTATAGTGGTAGAGGCTGGAGAGACTTGGAGAAAATCCAAAAGCTGAAGTTGGATGTCATCTGGAGCGGTGACTTGACATTTGGAAACAATCGTATGGACCATATGGCCTCCTCGTGCACGATGACCACACCGTGTTCTAACCTCAGGAAACTGCGCCAGTGTCCAGGAAAAAAGCTAGAGAGGATTTTGCATTCGGGGTTGCAACTCCTCAGCCATGTACCCAGAAACTGGGCTTCTAGCCCTGCACTCGCCGGAAATGCGAGGAAAAAGGTATGCTTGCTAGAACTCATAGGGTTGGTTTCTGGCAGGAGTTTCTCGTATTGAAACCCCAGCATGCGATTGAAGAGTGTCGACGTTATTCGAGGCAGTACATCTCTCCTATCAAGACCCTCTGGCAGTGCAATCGGTGCGAGTGAACGAGTTGTGAAATGGGAAGCTGGGCAAAACAAGGAGTACTGCAGCTTGTCTTGTTGAGGCGGCATATGTATGAATATACATATATCTGAGCGATATAACAGAACACCTAGAGACCTACAACGAAGCCAATTGGCGACCAGATCCAGGCCAGCTGGGTTACTATCGCTTGTAATAGAGCCGGTGCCTAGCTTATCAGCAACGAGGGTTTTCTCTTGACTATCAAAATCTCGCGTTATGCAAGTGTGCGTGAAAATCAAGACGGGCTCGTTCTCAAAAAGGTCAGGCCACGGTACTTCGTTTTGGGACTGGATTTGATGCCTCTCAAAGTCGACTGATATTGTCTCTCGAGTTCCTGGGCCGAACTGAATATCTGCGGCTATCGTCCTGCTCAAAGGGCTCTTATCCCTGTGCATAGTGGGAGCCGGTGTAGTTTCAGACCATGTATCATATCGGCTTGAAGCCTGAGCAAGGCTGAAAATGGGTTCTTCATCTGGAGGCTCCTCCATCTTGGTCGTCAAGGCTGTATCCGTATCGGCAACAGAGTTCTCACGTAAGAACAAACTAGCTTCCCTATCAAACACGGTCGACTCTTCCGGGGTAGAGATTATTGTCTCTTCGACGGTGCCCCAGCTGATTGACTTCTTGAGTTTGGCCTTCGATGGCGGCTTATCTTCAGTGCTTTCATCCTGCGGCGCATACTTGTCCCCAGCGCTCAACGGATGACCTCCATTTCTCATGATTTCGGAACTCGGAATATTCGAATCACTTGTAGATCGGTCTGCTGGGTTCAACGAGATCAGGTCGGAAGGCACTCTTATTGGTGCAGCACATTCTCGGTCGCGGCCCGCCTTCTCAATTATCCTTGCATACCGATGCCTGATAAGCTTCGGTGTCTTGCTGGGATCTGTGGCACATTCAGCGAGAGTCGCGCGCTTCTTTCTTTCTTTCCCCCCCACAAAAACATTGCCAGTGAACGCCTGCGCGGGCTGTGTCTTGCGGGCTGTTAATTGGCTCTTGCGTTGATCAGGACGCTTTGTCGGCTTGGAAAATTTGGAAAAGAGAAGGCTGTTCGTCGGTGCTGACCTCGGTTTGGACACACTGCCTGATGGTTTCTGAGATGCTTGCTTGTGGTTGATCGAAGTCGCGTTTAGGCTCGCCTGTGCAGATGCTGTCTTGTGGGTATTTGTTGTATTATTTTGGGTACTGTGTTTCGTGGAATTATCCTCACTCAAGCTTGCAGTTGACAGCTTTCGTTTTGCAGGGAGGGACTGCGACTGTTGTCCTATCCCAGTGTCCATGTCGAAGTCTGGGACAGTGCCCGATGGACTTGACACCGCCGAGCCGATGAGTTCATCGCCATCTGGGAAACGATTCACCCAAGCTAAACAATCGTCCATGTATGTGAATGGAGTGGTCTTTAGCCCTTTCTTCTTCCGACGTCGGTTCCTTTCTTGATGGCGTGCGAGCCTTTCGGTATACTTGTCCTTCCAAGCATTTTTCCATTCTCTGATTCTCTGAAAGAGATCAAAATCCCCTTCCGCTTTGGCTCTCTCCCATCCGTTAATGAGCTCATCGTTCAGATGTTCTTCGGGTTCCCAAGTGGCCTCGTACAGGTCAAATCCCTCCCACTTGACCAAATACCGTAGACTGCCGTCTACTTCCCAGGCCGCTAAGATATCAGACACCTGCCATTCTTCCTCAGAGTCATGGTCGGTATGGATGGTTGAGGCGATGGAGTCATCATCAGAATCATCCATGTCGACTTTTTCTGGTGATGGTTCTTCTTCAGGTAGCGACGAATATCAGAAGTCAAAGGTCTGTAACTTGGGATCATACAGCTTCATATGCATCTGAACCGTAAACCGCTTTCTCTTTTTTTCTTCGCTGAAGTTGTGTCAACAATGGTTTCGATGTGAGTTAACAAGCTTGCTTACTGGTGTAGGTGATTGAGTTTGTCGTTGCAGTGATACAGGTATGATTGGCGGGGTTGTTTACCCGTTCAGCGCCTTCAGTTTCTTGGTGGCGCTCGATGCCAGCCTTAATCTCACCTCTTTTCCTTTTTTTTTGTTGCCCGAAAGTGGTGAATAGCTGTTCAACATCTAATAGCGGTCGGAAAGATTACAAGGCACGCCGTACTGAAAGAGGCTTCCCCAAACGCGACCTGCTTCCATTGTTCACCAGTTAGGTAAGTACCTAGCAGGTAAGGCACACAGGAGCTGAACCGCGAAAACACGTGAGTGGCGGCCAATAGCCTGCCACCTAGCTCTTGGGCAGTCTAAGTAAACTACCCGAGACTCTACGTACAGCTTAAGTCGAATGGTTTGTCCAATTCAACCTACTTTCTCAAAAGGTCAACTCTGCTCTGCCGAGACTTATTCAAAATATATTTCTATAATCAAGTTTACAAATCAGTCGATATCTCTTACTGAAATAGAATTTTATGAAACTTCTACGACATCTTTAAGACCCAGATATCTCATTAAACCAAGAAACCACTTATCACTCAGTCCAAAATAATCAACGAAGTAGACACCCTCTAAGCCGTTTCGTGATGGGATCATGAAAACATGGATGTTTGCCTTACCTATACCTCAAGGGCATCAAAATCGGCACTATTCCATTTTAACTTTTATCATATGATGACGTCTAATCCTATCTCATTAATGACTTAGGTTGCGACATGAACAGGAACAAAGTTTACTGGTAGTCGAACTTCAATCGCTTTAGTTCTCAGTGGATATCGTGTCCAGCGACCCTGCCATTTGAGATCGATGGTGGAAATGGATACATTGTGACATGAATGCTGGATGGCTTATGCAGTCTACTTGGATAAAATACTGGGCCATCAAACCGGTATCATTGGTTACTGGGCATTCATACTACAGTTTGACGGTTGACCAACTACTAAAGTACTTGTGGCTGCTGGAGGGTGGTGCCAGCTGCCGCTGATCAGAGCGAAAGGCGAATGTGTGTGTGTGTGTGTGTGCATTAAGACCTGGACGTTAAGATATGGATGCGACCAGGTTTATAAGAGGAGCCTGCCTTCGGATGGATAACTGTGGTATAGAACGTACCTGAAAGCGGTCAGTGATTAACTCGCTGTAACACTCACCTAACCTTTACCAGTCAAATTGCCCAAAAACGCTACGGGCTCAATTGCATTCACTCCTCAAACAAAACACAATGCAGCCATCAACTACGTAGTAATACATCATATGTTTGCTAGTCAAGGTCTATTACTGTCGCGCATGTCCGGATTCGGTAGCTGACAATTGCACCCATGACTTGAAACTTCCCTTTTTCGTTGCCTGTTTTCTAGAGTGACCACCTAACCTGCCAACCTAGAGAAATCGACTCGAGCAACAGTCCTTTTTTGGGGACAGGTTGCATTCCCTTGATCTAATTAAATACTGGAACCCCGGTAGCAATGCTGTTCGCAGCACTAAGGCGTATGGACCTTAGCTACTAACCTGGCACAGGCCATGGGGGCCAGTTTGTACTACCCTACCACCAGGTACCCATATCTACTAACAAAAACAAAGGCCGGGAGGCGTTTAACCCCCCTACCTAAAAGTACAGCTCCTGACAGGTACCTGTTAGCCCAGTCCAGGCTTTTTACCCCTCGGCACGGGGACTGGCAGTGGAGGGTTAAAGGTCCAGTACAAACAACCGCCTATCGCCAGAGCCGCGCATTCTCTCCCTCTCCACATCCCACACCTCAACGACGTCGACTTGTCTTTCTCGCAGCGCCAGAGCACTCACTTTCATCCTCATCTTCCATCGCCGAACTCGCCTTGATTCAATAACTCTTCTGAAGCTACAACACCGCAGCCATGGCCAACGACGAGTATGATGTACGTCGTCCCTCTCCCTACCTTAGTCTTTAATGTCCCGCCAGTTGCTGACCAGTGGACCCCCCTTTGCAGTTCCTCTTCAAAGGTGCCGTCATTACCAACTCCTCCCCAAGGCCACGCCTGGCCCGACACCTGCGATCGCTCATTGCTGACATTATTCACTTGTAGTCGTCCTGATCGGAGACTCTGGAGTCGGAAAGTCCAACCTTCTCAGCCGTTTCACCCGCAATGAGTTTAACCTAGACTCGAAGTCGACTATCGGTGTCGAGTTCGCCACTAGATCTATCCAGGTCGACTCCAAGACAATCAAGGCCCAGATCTGGGATACCGCTGGACAAGAGCGATACCGCGCCATCACTTCCGCTTACTATCGAGGCGCTGTCGGCGCCCTCCTCGTATACGATATCAGCAAGCACCAGACCTACGAGAACGTCACACGATGGCTCAAGGAGTTGCGGGATCATGCCGATGCCAACATTGTTATCATGCTGGTTGGAAACAAGAGCGATTTGCGACACCTGAGAGCAGTTCCTACCGAGGAAGCCAAATCTTTTGCCAGTACGCATTGATCTTGACGAAGTATACCAAAGAGGGACCCCTTATTAATTAACCCGTGTGTAGGCGAGAACCACTTGTCCTTTATCGAGACATCCGCCCTCGATGCAAGCAACGTTGAGCTTGCATTCCAGAACATCTTGACTGGTCCGTTATCTCTTATCATTGTGCAGGCCCTATTCGGTATCAAAAGCTAACCATGAGTCCAGAAATTTATCGCATTGTTTCCAGCAAGGCTCTCGACAGCGGCGAAGGCGCCCAGGCCACCATAGGCGCAGGCACCAACATTTCACTTAGCAAGCCTGCTGACGACGATGCTGCGAAGGGTGGAAAGTGCTGTTAAATTCCCAGCACGACCGTTTGCAAACGGATATATGGCTTTGGGGGTTTGGGATACCTGGCGTCTCGTTTGTCCCCGAAAATGCTCCTCGCTAAAGGAGAGTGGAGGAGGCGAGGAATCGTGATACGTCTTTTTTGATATCAGAAGGCGCGGTTACTTCGGCTTTCCTTTGTTCTTATTTTTTGTCATACTGGTTGTTTTGGGGTTGATGCGTCCAACGATCGCTGCGACATGGTCATCTTAACGTAGCTGAATGAATTCTTTATAATGTTCGCCCTGAACTAGACTGCACTGCGTTGCATTGCACTGCACTCCATCCAAGCTAAACGCCACGATCTGTGTACGTATCCACGTCATGCTGTTAGGTGTTAGGTGATAGGTGATAGGTGATACGGCGTGAGCTCGAGGATGAACATCGATTTGATTAGTGCATGGCTCGTTCTCAGGGTCTTTGTGTTAGGAGCGGGGCATTACCGTCAAATGCAGTTCCCAAAGCTGATAGGTAAGTATACATTTGACGCTCTGTTGTGTTGGATATAAGGTCTAAGAATTGCGATTTGTCTCTTACTTGGTGGCGAGATCTCGCCTCGGCCATGCTCAAAATACATTCCTTAAGTTTAGACTACAGCTCTATGAGTGGTTCTCGCCAAAAAGAACATGTGCCACTGCATATCCCCTTGTCTCCCCCCCTGGCCTGGCCTTGTCTCGACTTGACTTTTTGGAGCGGTGTCGCGGCCCCACCTGCTTCAGCGCAGTGTACCCCACTTTCTTATCGCCAGCTCAAGACTCTTATCGAATCCTAGCCGACCAATTTTTTTTTGAAAATTGCCCGCCGCGTCGCAAAGCCTGGTCCAGTGAAACATCACCGAACCTACGACAGCTTTTTTTCGACAACCGATATCAAACGCATTGTCGAGACTCGAACAAAATGGCTGCCGTCTACAAATCCATCTCCAAAACCAGCACCCCCAAGGCTGAGGCGCCTAGCAATGGCATTAAGAAGAACAAGCAGAGGGTTCTGATCCTCTCTTCCAGAGGTGTCACCTACAGGTAAGGTGTCCTACGACTCTGACGCCCAGAGCGCATCCAACTAACAATGCGATTCTTGTTTAGACATCGCCATCTTCTCAACGATATTGCGTCGATGCTCCCTCACAGTCGAAAGGATGCCAAGTTCGACTCCAAGACTAAGCTGTACGAGCTGAACGAGTTGGCCGAGCTTTACAACTGCAACAACGTTCTTTTCTTCGAGGCGAGAAAGGGAAAGGATCTCTACGTTTGGTTAAGCAAGGTTCCCAATGGGCCTACCATCAAGTTCCATCTCCAGAATTGTAAGAGCCAAAATCGGAATGATGATTTCGTTCAGACACTAACATGAAGTAGTGCACACAATGGAGGAACTTCACTTCACCGGTAATTGCCTTAAGGGATCGCGACCTGTCCTCTCATTCGACGGCGCTTTCGACGAGCAACCTCACCTACGAGTCATCAAGGAGCTTTTCCTCCACACTTTTGGCGTTCCTCAGGGTACCCGAAAGTCGAAGCCTTTCATCGACCACGTTATGGGTTTCAGCTTCGTCGATGGCAAGATCTGGGTCCGCAACTATCAAATCAACGAGGTCGAAGCGACAGAAAAGGAGGGCGAGGAAGACGAGGAGGAGTCCAAGTCCAAGTCCCGATCCGGAAAGCCTGACACCGACATCAACCTGGTCGAGATTGGTCCCCGATTCGTCCTTACACCTATTGTGATCCAGGAGGGATCTTTCGGCGGACCCATCATCTACGAGAACAAGGAGTTTGTGTCGCCAAACCAGGTCCGAGCCGATCTTCGAAGGACGAAGGCTTCGAAGCACAACGCCCGCGCCGAGCAAGAGGTGGAGAGACGGGCCAGGAAGGGCGACCTTGGATTGCGATCCGTTGGTGGTCAGCGACCGGCTAAGAGTGAGCTGGATACCAAGATGCTGTTCGCCTAGACTATTTGATACCTGTCGATATATTTACTGGCTTGTCCCATTGGGTCTGTAAACACCGGGACGGGGTGTTGGAGTTTTAGGTCATGCTGCGCTGCTATTTTCCAAAAGAAAGAATATACTTCCGTTACCGCTGATGAGACCGTCCGTCTTATTTTGTCAAGTGTTGTTCGCTACTCTGTAGGTAGATCTGACGCCATAGCTAGGTCGCATCATCATTTAACCCGCTCGGGAAAAGATCGGTTATATACTCTCAGTACGCGATCTGGGGTCGCGACTGGGTCATGGTTTGTATAACTATAACAGTCACGCCGTCCTTTTTTCCTCCTGCGTCTTAATTTCATTGTTATTTCAACTGGTGCACATGCAAATAAGCATTGCCGTTGAATATAGCCATGAGAGTTATTATTACTCAGAAATTGGTGCCTGAGTGCATCCCTACTATTATCTCAAGCCCCAACGCCGGGGTGAGTGGACAGTAATATCCTTATCATTGACGCTTTGGGTGACTCAACTACGAGATACCTTGAAGCGACGACAGAACCACATTTCTATTTCAACATTGCCCACATCGCACCTTACGTGAAATACACATCACAGAAGATAACAAACTTGACTATCAAGTTTGAACAAAAATTATATCGTGTGTCAAAACCGCAACCCCTCAACAAAATGCAAAGTCTATCAAGTCAGTTTGTCTGTTTCTATCCGAGTAGGGTTCGTACTCCGTATTCTAACTATTCTCACAGTGTCCGTCAGAGCGACGACTCTCCTTCTTTAGACAGATTGTATAGCCACGTTGTATACAGACGAGAACCTTGTTTTCGTCTTTACTCGGAGTAGTTATCGCCTCATACTCTGGCTTTTACATCAATAGGAATATCCTCTCTCTCACACCCATACCTCAACCTCTTTCATCAGACGTATGTCATATAAGCCGCCCGTAATCATGGCTTCGAAATCGCCAGTACCCCTCCGCCTGACAAGGCTTCCTACTGAGATTCTTCTGGACATCTACCAACAGTTGGACCTGGACGGTGTTTTCAACTTGTGCGCTACTCACAGCACATTTCATGAGCTCTTCAGCAAGATGAAGACTTCTATCTTACTTCCAGTTCTCGTCCGAGAATTTAGTCCGTTTGATGAACTTCTGCAGGTCTATACAGCCTCAGTCGAAGACCTTGACTGCCGCAGTGGCCTTTATGCTCCGCGCAGAGTTGTATTCAAGCGGTTCCTTGGTGATACAGGAACAGTGTTGGCTCCATGTTTAGATCATGGACCTGCTATGTCAGCGGATGTCGTTGATAGGTTCATCACTCTTAGCAAGCCTGGCAAGCCCACCGTGCCCCATGCCAATCCTCTCAAGACCGTTGTTTTGACTGAACATGACTTGAAGCCCATCCTAGGCTACTGTTCGCTTGTACAACGATGGCAAGACAGATTCCCGCAGATGAGATGGTTTCACGAGCCTGAAAATTGCCGATATCTCCGCGAGCACGAAGCTAAGAGGTTTCGCAGAGCTTTGTACAGATGGTGGCTTTATGGTTTATACTTTCACGAAGACTTCCCTCGACCCCGCGTGGGTCTTCCGGAGCCTGGCGTGGACGATGTCAGGTTGAGTCAACTCCGACTTTACTCCACAAGCGAGTTGGTAGAGCTCATGGACTTGGTCGAAACTATGAAGGATGTCGTCCTACATTATCTCTGTCCCCGGCTTGACCCTAGCCAAGGCGAAGATGTAAGTAAGATATCTCAAGGTTTCTTGTTCATACTGACATACTTCCAGGAGGGTTGCGATTCGTATTTGCATGATGTCGTGGACCGACCCGAATCTCTTGCAAGGGGTTGGCAGGATCAGAGTCGATGGGGTCGCATCATCAAAACATATTGCAAGTTCGGTCCTAAAGAGCTTATGCATTTGTTTGAAAACATTTACAGCTATTCTCGACAACGCCTCATAACGGAAGCTCGCTCTCTCCAGCCGAACCTCACCTTTGACCAAGAATCCATCTCAGTGTCTACTCAATGTGTCCTCGATGAGCGGCAGTGGTCGCTGAACATGCCTACCCTACCTCTAGATGGACTAGGGGGAGTGATAGACTGGGACGACGAGCGGGATGCAGAACGTGCCAAGTTTGGAGGAGATGCTAGCTTGGATGGGACATTACCAGGAGGAGCACGAATGCTGCGATCTTCGTCTCACTACTCGCCTCGGGGAGATGATGGATCTCATTTGGAGGATGTGAATAGACAGTCTTGGGTCGAGGGGAGGTACATGATATCGTTCGCATGAGCCTCGTTTTTGTAGAAATAGATGTACCATCGTTTGTAGTGGTGGAAGGACAGAGTCATGCATTAGCACAGACCACCGGATTGAGAGATGTATATCCACTGCATTGTCCATCGCAAACGAGGAGGTTTTTAGAACTGGGATATATGTAGGAGTACCTAACTAGTTGCTTTAAAACACAAGATATGGCTCTCAGCTGGGGCCCGCCTTAGAGGATCACTAAAACACCCATGACCACAACCAAGCCCAAGCTTCTAGCCACAGCAGTGAATCATCGAGGAGTCAAAAAGGAAGGAAAACACTTTCCTGTCATGAAACTGTTTGCGGCCAATATCCGAGCACCTCCAATCGTCAATAGCAGAGCAGGAGCCCCCACCAACATACGTTGCAAACCGGGCAGCGTACTGCAGCTGGAGCTCTTTAGGCAATTCAGTGGCCGATAGCGCCTGAAAAACAAGCCCGTCCCAGTGGAGGGGGCGCCCGCACGCCAAATCGAACCTCCACTGCTGAGCCTCCAGCTCAACCTTTGAACTCCTTCGATTCTCATTCACCCTCCTAATCTCATCTCAACTATATTGAACCACCGCCACCAACCCACACGCGCGTTTTCACTTCCACCACGCAACCTCGACTTTATCATTCGATTTTTGAGCTGCAGATAAAAGCTCGTAGTCCAGGAGCATATTCCTCTGCTCGCTCTGGGCCCGTCCTGACTGTTGCGATCGCGACACCTTGAGCAGGGGTAAGTGATGTGTGTTTTGTTTAGCATGGCCTGGCATCACCAAGTTTGGCATTGTTTCCAGCGCTTTGTTACAGCCAGACCAGAACCTTTTTACAAGGACTTTGCATGTTTGCTTCTTTTTTTGCGATTCACAAATGACTTATGCGCCGCTGCAAGAATACACCCACCAGCTTCAAGAGTGGCAGCTCATGCAGCTCATGCAGCTCGTTCCGCTAATATACTTTGCTTTGTTCGCTTCTTGTATTCTATATTTCTTTAGCCTCTTCTGCACTCTTGAAGCTCTTTGATTCAACACGAGCCATCCCTCTAACGTTTAAATAGGCGAGCCCTTTGCTAGCTGTTATCAAGCTGACCGCTTGCTTTGACTATTTCGACCAGAAGCGACTCCTGGGGTCAGAGGACCTTCAGTGAGGATACTGCTCGTTGACTGTCATGGAAACAAGTGCTTCAGACGTTGTCGACCATCCTATGAAGGATTTGGATGCTTCAAATGGCTTCCACCAGACAAGCAACACAAGCTTAGACGATAATGATGATACGGCGTCCGAAGACCCTTATGAGGCGGACGATGATCCAGAACCTCAAGACCTTGCCTTTGACCAGATGAGACGAAGAGGTCTCTTACCAACCGGCTGTTGCTACGATGATCGGATGAAGTTGCATATGAACGCTGACTTTTCCCCAAACACACATCACCCGGAGGATCCACGTCGTATCCACGAGATTTTCAAGGCTTTCAAGAAAGTAGGCCTTGTGTATACTGGTCCTGAAGCGGAGTTGCCCAGAATAATGAGGGAATGTCCTACGCGATATATGTGGCGCATACCTGCTCGTGCTGCCACGCGAGAGGAGATCTGCCTGGCTCATTCTCCTGATCATCTAAGATGGGTCGAAAAGCTGGACACGATAAGCGCGGCGGAGCTTCGAGAGCTAACAAGGCGATATGATCAAGGGCGGGAATCTCTTTACGTCGGTAGTATGTCGTATCAGGCCGCTCTTCTGTCCGCCGGAGGCGCCATAGAAACTTGCAAAAACGTGGTTACTGGCCAAGTCAAGAATGCATTCGCTGTAATCCGGCCACCTGGACATCACGCCGAGTTCGATGCTCCAATGGGCTTCTGCTTCTTCAACAATGTCCCTGTAGCAGTTAGGGTATGCCAGCAAGACTACCCAGAAACCTGCCGTAAAGTACTCATCCTCGATTGGGACGTTCATCACGGCAACGGAGTGCAAAACATCTTCTATCAAGACCCTAATGTTCTGTACATCTCGATTCACGTCTATCAGAATGGCATTTTCTATCCTGGAAAACCCCCTAACCCTATGACTCCTGATGGTGGCATAGACAACTGCGGAAGTGACGCTGGCCTTGGGAAAAACATCAACATTGGATGGCATGACCAAGGTATGGGAGACGGAGAGTACATGGCGGCATTTCAGAAGATCATTATGCCCATCGCGAAAGAGTTCAATCCAGATCTCGTGGTTATTTCTGCGGGTTTTGATGCTGCTGATGGCGATGAGCTCGGTGGCTGCTTTGTCTCTCCAAGTTGCTATGCCCATATGACACACATGCTCATGTCATTGGCGGATGGCAAGGTCGCGGTGTGTCTGGAAGGTGGTTACAACCTCAAGGCCATTTCAGTGTCCGCTGTGGCAGTCGCAAAGACGCTGATGGGAGAACCACCACCCAAGATGGAGCTGCCAAAGATCAATAAGGAAGCCGCGCGTATCCTCGCCAAGGTTCAATCTTATCAGGCGCCATATTGGGAATGCATGCGGCCGGGAGTGGTTAACATCCCTGAGGTTCAATCTCTTAACTCTAACCGCCTGCATGATGTGATCAGGAATGCTCAGAGGCAAGTGCTACAATCGAAGCATAATATGATACCCCTTTATATTCAGCGAGAACATCTATACAAATCATACGAGAACCAGGTATTGGTGACACCAGGACTTCAAGATGCGAAAAAGGTCCTCGTCATTATCCATGATCCGTAAGTCATCAACCACTCACTTATGGTTTTGAGTCTGGTTTATAGTTACTGATATCTTTTAGTCCTAAACTTCTTGCGCAGCTAGATGTGATAGACACAACGCTTGATTCGCATAACGCCTGGGTTGTGAGTGAATATAGAACACTGACTATGGTCCAGGAAACTAATTGTGTTAGGTCGATGGCGTTACCGATTACATTGACTGGGCAGTCGATCAGAAGTTCGGTGTGATGGACATCAATATCCCCGCATATATAACACATGAGGAGGTATGTACACACTCTTGGTGATATCGGCATGTCATTGACCTCTTTCTTAGGACTCGGATGCTTATATTCCCGGCTTCAAGGAGAAGGACCTCACGGATCAGATCCAAACCTTGGTGTGTTACCTATGGGACAATTATCTCCAGCTGTATAATGCCGACGACATTTTCATTATGGGCGTGGGGAATGCCTACCTGGGCGTCAAGGTACTACTCATTAACAGGGGTAAGTTGAACAATATACCGCAAAAAGAGATCGCTCTAACACATGACAGATTGCAAGTCACGAATCTCAGGCGTAGTCAACTTTGCAAATGGCACGCTCCGGCCAGTAAAGTCGGACACTGATACAGACCTCTCGTCATGGTATAAGGAGAACTCGCGTGTCTATATCGCGGGAGATCATGCGTGCTGGAGTGATGCTAGTCTAACGAAGAAAGTTCACAAGCGACGCTTCGGAACCGTCGTGCGCAGCCCAATGTTTGGTCTCAACAAAATGATGGCACACCACGCCAAAGAGGCAAGGGAATGGATCTTGGAGCGAATACAGGAGGGATCTGATGCAGACATGACAGATGAGGAAAAGTAATGAGTTGAACATTAGTGGACGTTTGCTTTACCTTTACCCTCCCCTTTCATAGAGGCATATTGTTACCCCAAGGTCTTAGTCAGTAACAGTGCTGGAGATAGAGATTTCATACGTTATATACCTGGAGGTGGCACATTTTGCACCGAAAGATCGTTCGTTGCTCCTAGATATAAATACATTTACTGCCATAAAGTTACCTTACTGTAAGTTCTAGGAAGTCAAACATGATACAAGCCATATCTTTTCCTATCGGTTCAATCACAGTATCAAAGTTGATACGCACCGTGCTTATCTCTAATCGGATCTACCCCCGGAAGTCGGGATGCGAAATCTCCGACCTCCCTGTTCATACCTAGACTTGACTTTTAGGGCGCCATTCAACTTGCGACTTGCAAGAACGCGTGCTTGCGCTTTGGTGAAAGCACAGCGCAATACACCAGTCACTACAAAACACTTTCTACGAATAGTCTTTTTACTGTTGAGAGGTAGCTATGGACCGTGATCGAGGCCGAAGGTAAGTCTCAAGGCATTCTTTTTTTCCGTCGTCTTTGCACATCTATCATCAACACCTTCGCTTTGCGACATCACCTGGTATCTTCGACATTTGGCTTTTGGACTACAAACACAATCACTCGACTATCTATCATCTGGAACGAACCCGCTCGATCTCTCCGACCTCGCATCATATCGCCGCATACCCATACCTGGACTGGAAAGAAGGACCAAACCAACGTCCCTCACACGACCGGTTAGAGTACGATGAACGGATAGGGCGCTGGGTCTCACGCAACCCCCTAGGAGTGCTCGCAACATGGACAGTCGCCATTCGATCCTACGAAATCGCGATTCGAACGCCGCTACTTCGTCAGGGTTACAGCCTGGGAAAATCACCTGTAGAAAACACCCAAATAAGCTTGATTCTTGTTCTGGCTACGGTCTGTCCCGCCATTGAACTTCTCGCATCATGCCCTTATCATCGAAATCTTCGACAAGACTGGAAGCACAACAAGGAACATCGGGCAACGTGGAGTCAAATCATCGCGCAGCTTGCCTCTGGGCCGGTAGCTGGATTTGGCATCTCATTTTGTCAGCATTATGCCAAGCTGCATGCGCTTGTTATGGAGAGAATAAAGCGTCATCACTGCAGAAGACCCAAAGAGATGCGGCATGTTTTTGAAGCGGGTTAGACTCCGCTAGCCTGTTCGTCTTGAATCAAACAGGAATCCGAAAGAGCCTCCGGAGAATGATTGCAGGAAGCATTGCCACATGGATCTCACTTCGCCACGCCGCCAATTGAGCCCACATTGGATTCACCTGGGAACTCGGACATCGACATAACCACTCAGCGATAAACATACCATCGAATGAGCCATGCTTGGTTCTTTGGTCTCCCTTTTTCTTTACTACTACAGCGTTTCCCTAGTTCACACTTACACTCACTCGTTTATTCAAGCCCAATTACTAACTCACACAGGTTCGACGATGGGGAAGTCGTTAGATACGGCGCTGGAGAGTCATGGAGGCCTACTCCCCGAGATCGATCACCCAGACGAGTCAGGAGCCCAGTCAGAGATCGACCAAGGAGTCCAAGACCTAGAAGTCCACGTCCCCGGAGTCCAATCCCTGCAGGATCCGATAGTTACGTTCCCGGGAGATACCCACCACGTCGTAGGTCGAGAAGTGGAGGGGATAGATACCGCCGAGAGCGATCAAGGGAGCGAGAAAGTCCACGCCGACAACGTAGTAGGTCCATGAGGCGGCCATCTCCTCCTCGACGTAGTTTGTCTCGGAGGGGCTCGCCTCCCCGTGGGGATAGGTACGAACGTCCTCGGTCTCCTGCTCCCGTTAGAGATTGGGAGCGGGATCGTGACAGAGTCAGAGACCGAGAATGGGACCGTGATCGAGTACGTGATAGGGGGCGCGACTTCGAGCGGCGTGATGATAGGTAAGTTCTCCTCGTCTGCACTCGCGGCTTGGAACTAACTGACAAAAGACGGCGATCTAGGTCTCCTTTCGGTGTAATTCGTCGTGACAGAACCCCTCCCGTGAGGTCGCCTATAACAGTGCCTCGAGGTGGCTCATACAGACCTCGTTCACGGTCTATGAGCCGACGTGGAAACGACAGATACCAGTCATATAGGCGTGTTAGCCCTCCCAGAGAATCCGGAATCTCGTCAGCGATCACTTCTCAATCAGCGTCTGGAAGATCATCACCTCGACCGAGTCCGTTGAGGGCTCGCTCACCACTTCCGTCACGGGAAGTGTCTCCTCATCACCATGCTATGTCTGGCATTGCACCGCCCAGAGAGGTCCCCAGACCTGGCCACTACGATTCGATGGCATCTGCTCCATCTCGATCACCGCCGCGAGGCCCTGCGGCGTTGAGGGCACCTCCAACTGGCCCTGCAGCAAATAGAAATTCTGCAGCTCCAGTGGCGTCACCAGCACCGGCTCCTCCTGCTCGAACGCAAACACCCACTGCTCCTCCCCAGCGCTCAGGTACCACAAGCCCGACCATTCCACCGGCCGGCCCGCGAGGTTATGTGCCTCCGGCTAGAGGTGGCTTTGCTTCGCGTGGAGGGAGGGGAGGCTGGAATCAACCACCACCAAGACACATGCCTGGACCTTCTCCCACCCCTCCAACACCAAACGGGCCACCTTCCATCCCTACTGGTCCACGAGTGGCTCCCTCAAATATCCCCTCAAACTCAACACCAACACAGTCTCGACCGTTCAATCCTCCGACTGGACCATCAGCTCAACATGCTGGTGGTGCACGACAAACTTTGGCGCAGTCTATGCTTGCAACGCTGCCTCCTATTATCCCTGGTGGTAAGATAGATCCATCGATGCCACCGATTGCCATTGGTGTTACCCGAGAGCTAGAGCCGCATTTCCGCAAACTGAAGGATGAAGAAGAAAAGTTACGAGATGAACTCCACGCCAAGCAGGAGCGGCTACGCAAGAGCTTATACACCTGGAATCGGCTGGAGCGTGACTCGCGAGCCTGGGAGATGCGCAGTGACTTGAGTGAGAAGAGCATGAAGAACTTGGCAGGTGAAGGCATGGGGGGCGCTGCATTCTAATGAGTGTTATTCTGGGACAATTTTTAAGGTTAATATGGATTGGCGCTGGAGGTGCTTGGTACAAATTCATTATTCGTCCTTGGTATGAATACCGAGTACACGGCTTTCGATCGAGTCCCGGTCTGTAAGCGTCACTTTCTTCGTCAGTTATCATGAGAAACACCAGGGTTAGTACCTTGTGATGCCGGTAGTGCTGTATGATGTCTTGTATGGCAGGTCTATAGATAATAAATTCGACGAAGCTCACTGTATGCATACCTGGTTCCTCGTCGTTACTGAGGCATGCATGATTATCGTACAAATTCTCTAGGTTTTAATGTGTGATCGCAACAGGTGCTATGATGTCACTCCCAGTATCTACAGTAACAGCCAAGTTTATGCTGTCATAAGTAGGTAGGTATGGTTGATGGCGAACAAAATACAGGCCTGAAACTAAAGACTTATAAGTACATTACGGTGGGTGTATTGGTTTTGATAGGATCTTAATTGAGGATTGACATGCTGCGCTTCTTCTTTCGCTTTTATGTGACCTTCGACTCATGTATGCTCATGGGTTGCCCACCACTGACAGCAACAAGTATCAATTATTGTTCACACTTAAATAGCAGCACTTCTCAATTATACTGCAGTCTTATTCCCTCTTTTTGGTCTCTGTACAACCCCTCCCGTAGTCTCGATATCGACCAAGTCCACCTCAGGCGACATACACACAGTGATGTAGTATACTTCACACGGCCAAATCACAAAAATCCATGAGAGAGAAACAACATGTTTGAATTTTCCCGACTGTCCACACAGTTATATCTATGCGAAAATCAAGTCATCAATTGGTTTCCCCCTGGTGAAGTATATAATAGTGTAATCATAGACCACAACGTGTTGGGAGTATGTGCGGGCAAGCTTCCAAATTATGGTCCCTTTTGACTAGCAGCTATCTTTGCTAAGGGTACCAAGGCTTGCTTTTGTGTACTTCAAAAGGGTAACAACATGGTCTTGGAAAGAAGATCCCACGCTTACACATTAGGGTGAGATGCTTCATGGTTCCACTAATTGCTGAGATGGTGATCACGGCTGCTGGTGTAAAAATTGGTATCATCGCCAAACAAAAACTGCATCATCCTCATCTTCGTGGTCACCATCCCACTCGTCGTCGGACTCAGCAAGGTCATTGTCCATAAAATCCTCCATACCGTATTGAAGTTCAGTTGGTTTTTGGTTATCGAAAACAATAGAGACAGTAGTGCAGCGTCCCTGAATGGCTGGCTTGGCGGACTTATCGGTAGAGCCTTCGCCCTCAGTCTTATCTTCACTCTGGCTGGACGTAGGGCTAAGAATTTGATCTTGTTCATCTTCCGAGTCAAGATCGAATTCGTTGTCGTCTGTCTCAGGCTCTGCGTATGTCGGCCGGCCATGTGAGCTGCGGAGACCTTTGGAGTGTGAGTTGGTGCTGTGTTTAGAATCTGAATCTGATATATGTGCCGCTAAGCGGCTGCTCCGCCGAGACGGCCCATCAGAAAGGCGCTTTGATCTCTTCTTTTCCTCCAATAATTGAGGCAAATTCGCGTCTTGCGTTTGGCGTAACGAGTAGTTTCTTTGCGGCGATTCGAAGGGGCGGAGAAAGACTCTATCCAGTCTACGCCGCCACTCGTAGCGCATATTAGCACGGGTCTTCCAGGGTATGTCGAGCATGGTTTTGAGTGCAAGGTGACGGAGGTTTGGTAGAGAGTCAGCACTATCTATAAGAGACTCAATGAACATCTCGGCTGTTTCAACAGTCCAATGTCGGATATGTTCAAAATCAATGACCCGGAGACTTGAGGGCCACTTGGGTTTTTGATGGGGTAGCAAGACTTGGTCGTACAAAGGGTCCGCGTCATTGTTAAGCTCAGACCGGGAATTATGATGGTGAAAGTATGACAAGTTCATATACAGCTCCTCTAGTTTGGGACAGGTATCTGCCAAGGCTGTCAAAAAGACCATGTCTAGAGACTGATTGTGTAGCAAATTTAGGCTGCGCAGGTGTCTGCCATGGCTGTGTAGGAACGGCACAAATTCGTCAGACTTGACTTCCCAGCAATTGATCAAAGAAAGCCGAGTAAGGTCTTTTGGTAACAGAGGAAGCAGTCGATCATTCATAACAGTAGAAGATTCGAACACGAGATGTTGGAGCGATTTTAGTTGCGAAATCGCCTGAGCCAATGACTCAATGAAAATTCCATCCTGACTGTGCAAGAGCAGCTCTCGTTCCTCGTCGAAACCCTTTACGCCCAGCTTGTAAAGCGATGGTACTTGAAGATTGGTAAAGCTCAGTTTAGTGAGATGTGCAAACGAAGGTTCTTGGTGCATACGGGCAATGTCATCGATCGTGGTCACAGGCCCTCCCAACAGACTTCCACTCCATTCCCAGCTCTTTAGGGTAGTACAGAAGTCCTTTTCCTCGACATGAATTGATTCGGGCTGTTCAGAGCTTGGCCTCAAGGCATGGAATATTTCTTCGCCGTATTGCCACCTCACAGTGTGATCCAGTTGCCTGTAAGGCGGCTGAGTGGACTGTGCGAAGAGGATGACTTCTTTTAGACGTGGGAGCACATGGAGTATTTTGGGTAATAGTGCTTGGGGCAGGACATGAACATCTACATAGAGAGTCTCAACTTTTGCGCGATAGTTGAATCGAGTTTCAGAAGGTGGACGATCCAGCAACGCCGCAAACCGCTTGGCTTTTCCTGTAGTGAAAATAGGCGGGGAGCGGTAGATGGCTGTTAAGGCAGCTTCTGACAAGGCTTTGCATGTCGTAGCAGCACTTATCAACCAGCCTGCATCAAGTTCATCGCGGCCTGCCATGCCTGCGTAGTAGAAGATGTCGGTCCAGGCGGCATACGGCATTTGGGGGTCTGTCCAGTTCGGAATAATACCTTCGGGTATTGTCTCAGTTTCCGAAGATACTCGGCGTTTCTTCAAAGACATTCTCTTCTTCTGTGGTGACTTGGGTCGTTTTCTTGTTTGTCCCCGTGGAACCGATCTTTCCTCTCTTGCAGCAACTGAGGCACTAGGGTCAACAACAGCCTGAGACAAGGCGGCCTGCCGGATGCTTCGACGGCCACCAGACCGTACGGAAGAATCCTCTACAGAAGATACCTGCTTGACTCGACGTGATCGTGGTCCGGACGAAGCCCGTCCATCACGTCCCCCTCGGCTCTCATCGTCTACGTCATTGGATCGGTGTAGGCTGCTCACGGCAGAGTCGGAATCTCCTTCTTCAGAAGAAGATTCGTTGTAATGTATCTTGGCATTTTGCGACCGCCTCGGGCGTCTTGATCTAGGTGTTGGATGTGTGTCGGAGGGTCGGGTTGGGTTGCGCCGGGTGGAAGGATCAGGAATGCGCTGGCGGTCGGCAGCTCGAGTGCGAACCATTTTGGAGGGCCTGATACAGGAAATGATATTAGTAACATTCTCCATACAATCTACAATCTACATATTGAAGGCGATGGCGTGAGAGATGTTGGGGTTTGACTGCTGTGTGCTGGCGCAAGAACGGACTGATCACACCTTTGACAGGCTTGGCTCTGCCTTTGGGCTCTCCCCTCAAGACGGTGGGCAATCGCCGGGCCAAAGGACAAGAATATACACCAGAAAGAGAGTCAAAAAGCAAGAAGGACAATATTTAGGTTTAATTGGGTTGAGCCGTGTCTTGATGTTGTAGACCGACGTGGAACAAAGAAGTTGGCGTGAAGATGATGTAGTGGTAAGAGAGTTGGAGGGGCACGATCGAACCTGGTTCCTCAGAGGAGACAAGATGCAGCCTTGCGTTAGGTAGTTCACTGTAGAGTGGGTCTGTTTGCGAGTGTCATTGCCCACGACCAATTAAAGAGGGGCCCATAGTAAGACGTGACAAGGCTATGGATATGGATGGACTTGGGAAACAAAGCTTAGAGGGCATTGCTTGGGGACAATATACCAATGAAAGAATGTGACCAAAAAAGCCATGATACCATTATGGAACATTCTGGATAGGTTGCCTGGATCTGCTCATAGTATATTGGTCGGACCTATCTTGTCATGTCGCTGAGGATTTGGTGTTCACCTCACAGCTAATTCTTCATACACTCCTGCCTGTAAAGTTACCTCGGGACGGCATGCATAATATGGGAGAGCAAACATTTGATTTTTGTGTAATATCTACTGGTTCCAGAGAGAGATATAAGGCAGGCAATAGATAATTGAGAGTTGGGCAGCTCAAACCATGGAGATGAGTCGCTGGCAACAAGCCATGATGAGGCTTCCGTGTCATGATGGACCAGGTTGAAATCGCGAAAAGACGAAATCAACTGGATGCATTTGACAGCCGAGTCGCAAACTAGAACGGGCAACCGGGCTACTTACCTAGTCTAAAGGGGCACAGCATCCCCCGCCTCCATGCATGCATAATAATTTCCAGCGGGCATCTCAGTTCAGGTTTGTGTGAGGCAGAGCCTGTAATTCGCTGCTCTAGCTCCTCTGTGAGCTCGGGTTCTTGTCCCCGCCCCGCTGGTCTGTTCATTTATTGCATCTGAATGGCCGGCGTTTCGCGACTTCCTAGCCCGTGGAGGCTTTCCAGGCTTGCCAGGCCCAGGCTTCACGGCGCTAGGCTCTAGGGGGAGTCGCGATAGAACCTCCAGGGCTGGTCCTCCACCTGCCACTGGCACGCGTCTTGTGCCTTGTGCCTTATCCTTTTTTTATTTTTACCGCGCTCGCTCACTCAGCAAAAAGTATCCCTACTAGGCTTGTTCTCATGAGGACTACCTAACTACTAATCTATCCATACATTCTCATCCTACCTATTGTTCTCATTCTCCAATGCGACAGAACGACACTGAGTTGAGGACGCGACACATACGGACTGACAAGGCCAGAGATACGGATACACAGTAGCAGTTGCAGTGGCAGCGACAGCCACAGGCCAACAGCGCTGAAGTGACGGGGGCTCTCTCTGTCTTTCTGTCTCTCTGTCTCTCTATTGTCATCACACGCGACCGGGTTCTCGCATCTCCTCCTTAACTCATTATTTACATCCACAGCCAAGAAAGACCACAACCAACACCAGGCTCGAGTCCATTCAGCAATACTCGTCGTCTCTTTATTCAAAGACTATCTTTCTTGTTGTTACGCCACTTCTTTATCCTAATTTTGTTTCTTTTTCTCTTTCTCTTTCCTCTTCCAACCCGATTCTACATTTTGTGGCGTCGCCTGCTTTCTCGCATTTGCCTCTATCCGTCTGGTCTTTGACTTGCCTCTTCTCTTTCTCCCCATCGTCATTTTTCTACCCTGACAAACACCTCTGTCCAGTTTGCATGACGACAACAAACTGCGACTATAATGATCGTCAAAGCCATCAACTACTGAAATAATCCATTGCTTCTTTGCCACAGTCACCGCAACAGCATACAACTGCGTTTCATGCTGCTTTCTCACTCGCTGGCCCATACCACAACAGCAGCTGTTGTCACCTTTTGCAAACAGGTCCATCATAGAGATTCGCCCTCATCGCCCGGCTCAGCACATCATCTCTCAACTTTCGCATGGTCTTGCTTTCCTTTTCCTCCGCCATGACTCAAAAGAAGACATATTCAAGGACTGCTCCTTTTACTCAGCAAAACTGGCAAGCTGGACACAACGCAAAAAGCATGGGTGCGAGTTTCTCTACACTCAAGAGTCAGGATGACGCCGGCCCTCCACAGAAGCGTCAAAAAACATCAACTTCCGATCCTGTCAAACACGTCTCACCCCTGGATCAAGAAAAGCGCTCAACTCTCCGCATTGATGTTCATAAGCTCTTTCATAAAGACTCTAAGAAAACCCGATCTCTTCAAGCTCCTCCTCCAACCGAAGGGGTCCTCAACAGCAAGGGCAAATGCCAAATCACGGTTTCTGATGTGAGCAAGGGTTTCACTCACATCCTCTATCGCAGTAGTCAAGCGTGCGACATTCTCACACACAAAAACCCAGCTGGTCCTCATCGAATCTCATACATCAAACTGCCTAAACCGTTTCTTATACCCGAAGAAACTATTCTGGTCAATAGGCAAGATGATGAGGCTCACGATTTCTCAACCTCGTACAAACTCGATGTTGATTTTGAGTCGATCCACGATGGCACATGGCCACCACTCGATGCCAATGAGCTGGGGTTCTCCGCACAACAGCAATCCCTTCTTCCGGAAACCAACAAGCAGAAATGGGTTTTGCACAGCGAGTTTGCCCAGGTGTACGCCAGGAGCAAAAATCCGGTCAAGCTCACAACCGGATTTCACCCACAACGTCCCGAACGGTCAACAGACTATGTCATGGATGTAGATTTGCGCTGGGCGACGAATTTGCGATCTGTTGATACTACCGCCAAAAACTGCATCACTGCTTTCGATCCAGATGCCGCGTTTTACACAAACGGGCAACTTGAACCCATCTTCGACGACCTACTTGAATGTACTAGTCCATCTGATAGTGAGAATGGCGTGGATGGATTCGAAGCCATGAGCGATCTGAATGAAGTCAACGGAATTAACGGTATCGATGAAATCGGTGGAATTAACGAAATCGATGACATCGATGAAATTGGCGGCATTAATGACATCGATGATCATGGCATGGTCGGAACGAAAGACATCAATGGGACTAACAAGGATCATAATATGGTTGAGATAAACGACACTAAGGAAATCGACAAAGACCATGACATGGCTACTGTAAACGGTGTCAATGGGACCGACAGCAACAAGGACCATGGCACAGCTGACGCGAATGGCATCAACGGGATCGATAACGATCATGACATGGCCGGCACAAACGATATTGAAGGAATCAACGATGACAAGGATCATGACATGGCTGATGCAAATGGCATCAATGATGTTGCGCACGATGCTAACGGCGTCAATGGTATTCGAGAGTCAAATGGCGTGAGCGAGCGTGTTGATGAGGAGGACTCGTTGCATGACCATTCACATGACCATTCACATGACCACTCACATGAACTTGAGGAGGAATTAGAAGGTGACCAGACTCCTAACCGCGCGTTACGAAAGAGGACCAACAATAAGCAATACAACCTCAAAGTACTGACTGCGCAAGCTCATGGGAAAGAGCGCAAACCTCGGGTGAGGCCCGGCAACCTCGCGCAGGTCGAAGGTCGCGTCACATATTTGCCACCAATCAATGAGCCGGTGTACCTTGACTCCTGGCGGTGCTTGACTTGCGGGTGCCTCAATGATTCGTTGGCACTATTGCGAGCTCATCTAAAGGAATATCATGCAAACTACGATTATGCACTGGAAACAACGAGTCAAGGGCCGTTATTTCGTGTTACTCGGATTTCTGGCTCTGCTGGTTCACCAACACAGACTTTGCAGCTCGGGAAGCCGACAAAATCGTTCGATCTGCAAGATTACGTTGATGGGGAAAATTCCTGGACAGCTTCGCGTTTCGGCCCAGATCATATCGATGAGCCTGTAAAATGCCCATCAAAGCCCACTACTGCAAGGCAGCTCTTCGACAAGCCTGTCAAAAAGCCTTCGCAGCCCACGACGGTGGCCAAACCAGTGGCCAAACCAGTGGCCAAACCAGTGGCCAAACCAGTGGCCAAACCAGTGGCCAAACCAGTGGCCAAACCAGTGGCCAAACCAGTGGCCAAACCAGTGGCGTTACGACCAAAGAAGAAGAGCGTCATTATTCCGGACTCAATACAGCCTCTATTCGACCCAATCAGCAAGGCGCGCCTCAAGCCGGGCGAGGAACTGCCGAAATCTGTAGTGGATAGCTCATGGTTGATCCAGAAGCATCGCGAAGACATTGGCGAATTCTCTGACGTATCGGCTGAAGAGAAGGAATACATCCGCAGGTGGGACGCGTTTATTCTTCAGGAGAGTGTCACTGCTGGAGCATACTTGAGACGGGCTTGGCTCAAGTTTGTCAGAGAGAACGCGTTGTGGTTGGTAAGTGCAAGTCATCGAATGAACGAGTACAGCAAGCACTTGTGTGTTTTGATGGTGCGCGATATTCTGGATGACCAGAGCATTGAAAATGCTGGAAAGTTGATTGACGAAGCAAGAGCCGAGCTGAAGTCTGGCGACGGCAACGAGCAAACGAGTAGTACAGAGCCGGGCGATGCTTCATTAAAGCAGTCACCTCGCGCTTCACAAATCGTGAAGGGCACAAATGGGTGTACAGTGTGCCAACTCCCCGTCCTTGGACCTTCTTTGCTGGTCTGTTCCAACAAGGTAATGCATACGCTGTTTGTATGCTGAATTGTCAGCTAACAACCCTTATAGAAATGTCCCAGTCGGCTCTACCATGCGGGCTGCGTTGAAGAGTCAGCAGTTGTGCCAGTGACTCGCCCAAGGTGGTGCTGCAACGAGTGCAGCAAAACTGAAGGATCCACCTAGAGCGCGGTGTCCTCATTTTTACTGAACGTCCCAAGTAAACGCAATACACGCAGTAACACTGTGTTGCAAAACGCAAAGGCACCTCCTTTGATGACTACTCGTCAAGTGTTGAGGAAAAGACCTGCAAACACACACACTGCAGGGTCTGTTGAGAAGACTGGCTCGGCCGAACCATCAGCTAAGAGACAGAGAGGCAGGCCCCGAAAAGCTAGGATTGGGCAGTGGCCTCGAGAAAGAAGTGAAGAGTAGTGATTACAAGCCTTTTTCCCCCGTGGTGGACTGCAACAAAACCTGGCGACATTTTGAGCGGAAAGATGGCATCTGTTTGTTTTTTTCATACTCGTTTTGGGCGCTGGTGGGAATGGATATTGATGAGAAAGGAATCATGCCAGGAGTCGATTGCAACGGTACTTAGCCAAGTTAGAGGAGAATTCTTGACTGGGTGATGGGAGGTTCTGGGTTTCTTATCGACTCAATAAGTTGGAGTAACTTATGACTCGGTGGTTTTGTACTATATCACTATATTAACTCTATTATGTTGTTTATGTGCGTTTTGAACGCGAATATAATGGTTTGTGCCTGTACTGAAGAATGGGCAAAGGAATCCTTCTTAATCATGCGGCCCTGCAGAAGCATATCGAGGAGAGAAACTAGATGTCCTGCATTACTGTATCATAGAGTCAAGGTAGGTAATAGGGCAATTCTACACAGTCTATGAAAAGGCGTCCATGGAGTTCAGACTGTGCTTGCAGCGTTTTGCCTCTACGGACGGGTACACATAGACGCACATGATAAGACTGACTGCAGCACCCAACACGCGGGCAAGCAGACTGTTGTATGTCTCAATATGATGAGACTCAGCCGGGCATTATTAGGGTGGTTAGTATCTACTACCTAATATGGGCATTGTTGCTTGAATTTTCAAAGCAATGGAACCGGCGGCGTAGTCTGACTGTGTTGCCATTGAGGGTGCATGAAGCTATTGCAGCACGTATCGATTCCCGTGCTACGAACACGAAATAACGATGATTATTACTTCGTACTTCGTACTATATACAGCTTTGAGAATACAATGAGTACTTTGAACGTTGCTGCCTGGTGTTGCAGCTGTTGTAGCTTGGTCTTCGATAAGTAAGTGCATACCTAAGCAGGTTCGTGATACCTTTTAGGGATTACTTGGTTTAGGCATCATCATCATCATCATCATCACCCTGTAGCTGGGTACCGTTTTAAATCGACGTATTATATGGAAAGACACTGGCATGACTCCGTTTACTGCGCCGTCTATGTATTTGTGAGCCTCGAAATACGACACGAGAAAAGGTGGGAAGTACTCCATACATGCTGCATATGAATGATTGGGTAAGCGGGGACTCAAATAATTGCATGTAAATATATTGGAGGACCTAACTGAACACTTACTATAATAATTCATACAGTAACTGGATGAATTGTCGGTCCTCGGATATGGTCGCATCCTCAAAATGATGATGTTGGCAGACGGGACTGAGTACGGAGAGTGAGCCACGTAGTGTAGACCAAATATTCTAGACATGGAATTTGAGTGAGGTATATCAGTTGTATTGCATTCCCGGTTGAATGCTATAGACAACTACAAGTTGCTACTATAATATCTTAAAGCGTCTCACCTTTTGGGATTTATGATAGTGCTAGTAAGGACACCGTCGTATACCCACGATTTTGTTTTAGATGGGCACTCTTGAACGCAGAGCTAATCGTGTCGTTCAACAGAGAGCTTGTGGCCAAATGAATAGTTTCTAAGAACGACTTATGGTGCATGTGTGTGTATATAAGCGGCCTTAGGCGTATGGCGTGATTTGGTCACTCTAGGCCTTTGTCTTAGGTCGACACGATTGGTGGGGGAATGATGCCTCCATCATGGCTCAACGAGGATTGTTGTTGATGCGTTGTAGTATGGACAAATTGAGTTAAACTACACACCAACATTATTTTAATATCTCTTGTTGGATGTCTACGCGTACTTGAGCACCAGCTGAGCGGTGCTTGATTCCATCATGGCTACCCCGTCATAGGCACTCTGTTGGTCATGGCCTTGATCATGCCTTCATCAGAGAGAGGATAAGCATTTTGTAGTTGACTGGTCGTATACATAATTGATAAGATTGGTGCCAGCGTGTGAATATGAAATGTTCCTGTTGGACTGGAGGCTGGTAATCTCTGCTCCATATTGCTCAAGTGAGCCAAGTGAGACCAAGCACTCGCCATCATGAGTTGGCACATATATCATACGACCCCAGATGAGACCCAGGATAAGAAAGGCTACTCAGTAAGAGCGGATAAAAGCAACATCAGTAATTTACCTATATCGAATCCGGGAACCAAAAGCTTGCATTGGGCTTACTTTCCGAGGTGGATGTACCTAATATCACGTCGTAGGGTACGTAACTTCGTCCTCGTGTCTTGCGTATCTGGAAAGACTCCTCATATGCGGGTTTCCGGCACCACAATTGATGCGCTACTCGAAGCGATAACCTTCTCTTGTTCTTTTTCTTCCTTTTCCCCGAGTTATTTAATACATTATGTCACTCTGGCCTCTATTTTGCATGAACCTGCCAGGGATATTGATGCTAACTAACACTCGTCATTCGCCGTTTAATCGCCTGTGGTGGCCCGCAGAAGCATCACTGAACCAAAACTTACCGTCCTGAGTTCTGATCTAGCCATGAAGCTATTCCCGGGTCTCCACACCTGTTAGTCACGCCTTTCCTATGGTGTTCATCTAGTTCTATACGGTGCGATAAACAAATTGCTTGCTACTGCAAATATGTGTCGTCTTAATTTCAGAACTAGCTTTGTGACTTCGAAGTTGACATCCACGTGTCACAGCAGTCCTTGATTAGAGTACAGTCGTAGACATTATGGCTTGTGGGAATGAGACCACTAACATTCAGGCTCGATACAACATACACTGCACAAACTGATACCTACGAGCACCAACAACGGGCTATCCGTGGCTTCTTTCTTGTCAACTCGATGTCTTCATTACACTTTACGTCTCACCACCAAGACGACCATCATCATAATGCAATCAATTTTGAACCCATTCGCCTTTTCCATTCTATCTGCCTTTCTAGAAGTCCCCGACCGGTATAGAATCTACTCTCTGTCTTTCTTCCCAGTCCATAATGCCATGCATTCCGTCATGATGTCTATTCCAGCTCAATAGTGCCAGGAGGCTTTGAAGTTCTAGAAGATTGTGTCAGTACGAAGCTCGGGATTCATAGGAGCCGTCAATTTCTTACAGATCATAGACAACACGGGATACGCCATCTACCTGGTTGCAAATGGCGCGCGAGACCTCCTACGGAAGTGATTAGTATGCGAGAAGAAAATCGTTACACGGATTGCGCGATTTACCTGGAGGAACGCGTTGTCAAAGTTGAACACCTCGGCGCTCATGAAGTCCTTAGTGCGAACAGCGCGGAGGATGATAATGTAACCCCAGACACGCTGATCTCCAAAAACACCAACACTGCGGCTAGTGTCAAGACCAGCGAAGGCTTGGGACATCTAATGGCATGTTTAGTGTGCATTCATTCGCATGTGCAACGCGACCTACCTCGTCGTAAAGACCAGCCTCCCTGATCATGTTGATGAAGATGTTGTCAGCCTTTCGGGCGATCTCAACTCTCTCCTTGGTGACATCACCAAGAATTCTGATAGCGATTCCCGGGCTGCATTCGATTCAGTTAGCCAACACTCCAAGCATAGTAAGAACGAGAAACTCAAGGGTGGCCAGCATACCCGGGGAATGGATGTCTGCCAACCAGCGACTCGTGAATGCCGAGTTGACGACCAATTGCCTGTAAAGCTTAGTAAAAGTGAAATTGATCTTCACACCCTTTATTATCTTACCCTCACTTCATCTTTCTGTGACATATTGTTAGATGCATGGCCAAGCCTAGTTAAAGATAAGTATAGGGACTTACGAATAGAAGTCGTAGCGGCTCGATAAGCTGTGATAGATGTCATGTCAGGTTCCACTTCGTAATTATAGGAAGAAGTGTGCTTACACGTAAACCTTGCTAAATGAGCCGACCTGGTCAGTTTTGATCATACATAGTTGAGCGGTGTTCGACTTACGCCATTCATCATTCGCTACATGCTAGTTAGTAAAAAAGAAGTGAACTCTAGGGATGTTGGCTTTCTTACCTCGGGCAAACCACCGACGTTGTGGTGAGCTATCTTCAGTCAGCTATAGTCCCACTTCTTGCCTGCCGAGCTTTCTCAACCTACTCTTGATTGTCGCTGAAGGACCTCTCCATGAGAGCGACTCGATGCTGTCTGCTATTAGCTGGGACTGTACACTAGAGGCTCTAAAACAACTTACACATCAGGGTATAGTGTTCCTTGCAGGAACCACTCCACTCTACCGGAGTTTGGTGTGTTCTCTGCTTCCTTCTCGATCTTAGAGGCACTGTTAGTAAATCATCCATAACGCCAAAAGGAATTTACTTACTCTAATAGCCTCCTTCTCGAACACGTCGATGACTTTGGTACAGTCAGTATCCACTGTTGCAAACCCATACAAGATAACTCAGAGTACGTACAAGTTGATCCGATGATCTTTCGCTTCTTTTCGGGGTCAGAAACACCCTCAAGACGACTCAAGAACAAGTCACCAGCCTCGACGACGGTAAGGTTGATGCCAAGGTGGTCCCTGAGGTTCTTCTTGACCTCCTCGAACTCGTTGAGACGCATGCAGCCGTTGTTCACACCGATAGCGATGAATCGGTCTCCAATGGCCTCTCGCATCAAAGTCGCTCCTACAGTGCTGTCGACACCTCCACTCACGCCACCAATAACGAGAGCTTTGGGACCAACAAGCTCCCGGATGCGAGCAATCTCGAGCTCGACAAAGTTGCCCATCTTCCAGTTTGCTTGGGCTCCGCAAATGTTGACGCTGAAGTTGAAGAGGAGCTCGGTTCCACGTGGGGTCTAGATTCGAATGTTAGAGCGGGTTCCAATCCAAGGCCTAAGAGAGACAAACGTGTTCGAGCTCGGGATGGAATTGGACACCTAGTCATCTTATTAGCATCCTCCAGTAATCTGAACCACGAATGCAGATTGGGAGACAAACCAAAGATGGGCTTCTCCTGGTGGGCAATGCCGGCAAACTCAGAGTTCTTGGTGGCAGCAATGACCACAAAGTCCTATCAAAGTCAATAAGTAGTCCAAAAACCCGAATACGTCTACACTCACCTTGGGAAGGCTGATTAGCTTGTCAAAATGGGACATGAAGACAGAAATGCCGTCTCCCATTCCAGCAAAGAGCCGGTCGGCATGAGTGTTGACTTTGTTGATGGTAACGTCCGCATGGCCATATTCTATGAGAAGCGTCAAAAATAATTCGAGGTAGTCTCCCAAATGTCACAAACCTCGTGTCTCTCCACGGACGACATTCTTTGAGTCGATTCGCCAAGCAATCTCCTGGCAACCATAGCTGGGGTTACAGTATTAGTGTCATAGCGGGTATCGATGGATGTTGGAGTCGAGCCATACCAGATGCCACTGTGAATGAGTGTTAATTTACGTTCGGAAAATTGAGATAAGGTTGGAGAGCACCCACAGAATAGGCACATTGAGTTCGAAAACAGCAGGATCAACATCTACACATATGAGCACATGCAACAGGACATTCAAAAGACGGGAACCGTACGGGGCGAGCCCTCGTCATAGACAGAAGAAGGGCCTAGTATCTCAGTCAGACCTCAGTTAAACGCACACATCGAAAAGATTTCACACCTCCAGAGAAGATAATTCCCTTGGGCTTCCATGACAGCTCAGTGACCTTGGTGGTACACGGAAGCAGCTCAGCGAAGACACCAAGAGCTCGGAGTCGTCGCAAGATCAGGTGGCTTGTCTGCGAGCCAAAATCGAGCACCAAGATGGTCTGGAAAGACAGTGTCAGCCAGTTCGCTCTCGTTACGGTGGTGCATGTATTGCGCCTGCACGCTTTGTCCAGGGTGATGGCGGGGTGTAGAAAAGACTTGGCCCTCAGCTAGGAATTCCAGGAACACCTAGACAGAGGTTTGTTACCGCCTCCAAGTCTGTCCAAGCTATTATAGCGTTTTATATTATACGGCCAAGCTTTTCTACACCCACGAGGATGTTCAATCGCAAATCGGGGAAAGTGAAGACAAAGTGAGTCTCGAGACTCAAACTTCTAGGCTTTGGCGGGGTAGTGGCAGTACGTACGTCGAAGTTGTTGTGAGGGACCTCAGCCTCGAGGGTAGAAGCCATTGTAATCGTGGGTTCGGCGACGGACGGGATAGATCGGTGGTATTCGTAAAATCGTCTTCGCAAAGTTGTCTCCGCGCAAGAAAAAAATTATGACTCTTCAGGATGCAGGCTATAATTGTTTGACAAAAGTTTTCCCCCACCTCACAGTGCGTCACCTGGTTACCTCATACTGGCACTTAAACTTTAGGAATAAATTTCCCAATCAGGTTATCGATTGTGAGTGGTCACGTGTACTTCAGACTACCTACCAACTGTAACCTCGCCGAGATATTAAGCACACGAGAGAGCCTTAATTCTGGCCAATTATATAGCCTCGTTTCTGGCCTTGAAATTAGATCGCGCTTATGCTGCACGATTGAGCTGTTGACAGACCGGGACCCTTGTTGAACCTCTGCCAGAATCTGTCTTGCAAACCGTTGCCTGTCCTTGTTCTGTTCTCCAAATGGGCTGCTACATATCAACCCATTGAAGATTCTACTTTATCATTTGATGGTAGTGACTAGGTCCCAAAAGCCCAAGAAATATTTCCCAGTCTTCTACTGCGGCAGCCCTCTTGCTCTTGCTTGCTGCTTGTTCGTTTCTTGGATCTACCTTGGATGCCTTGCTATTTATTTCCGAAAGCTCTAGCATTTGGCTTGAGTGTGACTGCATTAGAGATTTAGCGTATAGATTGAACAGGAGCTAGTGCACTGACTGCGTCTGCGTGCTCTGCGTCTGCGCTTGAGCTGTGTCGTATTATTCGGTTTCTTTTCCACAATGAGAGATGGTGGAAAGATAAGTTTTGGTTATAGTTTAAGATACAACCATTTCTTATACATACGACCAAAGGTAGTGGAAAATACGGGATCCCGTCCGCTCTCCCATAGTCAAGCCACTAACCGGCGGATTAGTAGTTGGGTCGGTGACGACCAGCGAATCCCCGCTGTTGTATGTTTTTGCTTAGGTATCCGTACAACCTTAACTTTTTGTTAATGCTCATATGTTTGGCTTCCACAACAGACCACTATGATACGCAATAGCTCCAACTAACACTGGTTTCTGAACGAGACATTTATTACCAGCTCCTCCTATCGAAATCCCAGGTTCATTACCTCTATTTTAGTACCCTTTGGCGCCAGCCAACAGGTAGTCTTGTCCTTCAGTTAAAGATTAGCGCGCAATTCGACACTGAAAACAATGTCTTGAGTTCGCTCCCAGAAGTAGGTATCAATGCACCGAGATTCAGCATACATCAGTATAGAGGTCATATAAGTGCTCAAGTAGGTACATTTGGCCACATTTCATGACATGTGAAGCGTAGCGAATGTCACCAATGCAAGAGCTCATACCCATATCTTAATTTCTTTTCTTTCATTTTCCAATCGATATGTTGGCATGTGAAATAGTGCCTGGCAGGCTGATGTTTAGTGATTTCAATGAGCAGTGGTTAGATGACCAGGTTCTTACCAGGAACAAAAAAAAAATAAACCGATTCAGAAATATCTGCTCTATAACGGTGCCAACACAATAGGCCAGGCAAATTCGTTGCAGAGCTGGCGGCTGAACCTGAATGCGACATGTTCTCGACACCATTTTTGCGGATTACGCTCTCCAACGCTGTCTTGGGTGCAGGCAGCATAAAAAACAAACCACGACGATATGCTCCAAATCGAGGGCGGCTTCAGGCAATTAAAGTTTTCTTTCTTGTTCTGGTAACCAGAAGATGTCCGATAACTCCCTGAGTCTCCAAGTAAGAAGCCCAATTGTTTACATGTCGTTGAGAGAACGCTGTATAGAGCCAAGAGTTTGATATTTACTCTACACACATGCCTTTGATGCACTTTTGAAACTTCAAGAAGCATGGTATTCGTCCTAGTCTAGCCACCAAGCGGCTCTTCGATAAACAAGATATAATAACGCCTAGTCACCAACCCGAATTCCCATCCATAGCACAATTCTGACTACTCTTGACTCTTGATTGATAATTGATTAGTATTTGCCCTTGCCCTCCTTCTTCTTCTCATTACGCTCCGCCTCCGTCTTCTGTCTCTTTCGGCTCTCCAGGGCGATCATCTCACTAAGGTCGTCATCATACGCCCACTTGGCTCCAATACCCTCCTCCTTTTTACCCTCCTCGAACTTGCGCCGCAGGTCGTCCTTGCTGATACCGTCGTTGTTGTGAAGCGAGTCAACATCGAGAGCAACATCGATATCGCCAGGCTTCTTGCGCTTCCGTGAGTCATCGTCAACGCCGAGGACAGGGACACCCGCTCGTTGGGCTGCTTGAGCCTGCTTGAGATCGTATACTCTATCGCTACCAAAGAAGCCTTCAGCACGGACTTGACGTTCTGGCAGAATAGTATAGGCGGATCGAGGAGCACTGGACTCTTCCGTGTCGTGGCCACGACGCTCCTTCCGTAGATCCATTTCACCGGCAATGGATGTCTCGACACCTTGTCCGTAGTCGGGTTGCACTGTACTGGCGTAGCCACCAGGAGTCTCAAGGCCACTAGGTGTTTCGAGCTCACCGGGAGCATCTTCTTCCTCCTCGTCCTCCTCTTCATCAGACTCTTCCTCCTCTTCCTCTTCTGATTCCTCTTCTCGTGGCTGCAACTCACCCCACAGGTTCTTCTCAACAGGCTCGCCAGCTCCCGTAAGCACTTGTGCTGCCCCTTGGCCCTGGCCGCCGCCCTGCGCCGCAAGGCCAAATACATCACCGCCAAACAGAGGTCTATTGAATTCATCAACAGGAGGTTTGCCCCAGCCACCGGGATGGAAACCCCAGGAGCCTCCAGCAGGCGGTGGCGCATTCAGGCCAGGAATCTTGAGGGTGGGGTAGGATGGAGGAGGTCCAAATCGTTGCTGGTTGATTAGCCATGGTGGTGGCGCGCCAGGCGGCATTCCCAGGGCCTCCTTAGTACCCTCAGTAAGATCACCTGGTCGGAAATGTTGGTAGTCAACCTCAGACTCCTTACCCTCGTAGTAAACCTCACCGAATCGTGTCAGCTCGGGCTTGGTCTGGAAACGGAAGAAGGCATCGTAGAGTTTTTGGTAATCGATATCGAGCTTGCCCATTTTGGGAGCAACACGTTCGCGCTGCTTCTGCTTCAACGACTGTTCTGCTTGCTTATCAAGGACGGCGTCGCGCATCTCGGTGATGCCGGTTTCCGCGATGAATCCAGGAAGGCGGAAAGGGGGCTTCTCAATACCTCTCTTTGAGGACAGGTACTCTCGCTTCAGCGACCAATGGGTCGGTACTGGCACGACGTTTCGCTGAGCCTTTATCTGGACAAGCAGGCGAGGATCCGAGGAAGAGACGTCTTGCCACTCCACCACTTCGGGAATCTTGACCAAAGCCTTGAGCTCTGCAATAGATAGCTTGTTGAGCTGCTTCTTCTTTTTTTTGGATAGCTTGGGTGGGCCTGAGTTTTCCTCATCCTCGTCAGGAATATCGTCGTCGTCAGCATAAAATACTGTTCCTGTATTTCCGGCGTTGGCCTCCTTGGCAATCTCATCCTCTTCCATAGACACGCCGAACTTGTTGAAGATGTCCTTGTACATCGCATATGCAGGATCCTCCTCCAGGGCATCGTCATCGAGTGCAGGGCCATCTATAGGGGCGGCATCTTCAATCGTGGATTCCTTCTTAACCTCGAGGTCCGTCGTTGATGATTCGGGGGCGGAGTCAGTCTCGTCGGGCTTTGTCGCCTGCTCCTCGGATTTGACAGGAGTAGCCTGCAGCGCGTCAGTACAGGATGGCGCAACTAAGAGAAAGGTAATAGAGCGCACGTCTACTTGAGCCTTCTTTTGCTCCTTCTTCTTAGCCCTTCGCATCTGGTTCTTGGTCATCTTTGGGGCCGCCATGGCGAATGCGAAGCTGGCGACGGTGGCGTCGCGACCAGATATTGTCTTTTGTTCGCGGCAGGATTCGAGAGCTGAGTGGTGAGTTGGAAAAGGGCGTATAAACTGGCGACCGCGAGGATGTACTGTTTAGGGTCCCTGCTCATGCCCAACAGACAAAGTGAGCTTTGAGACGTTAAATGGTTGAAGAAGTGTATTGGAAGCAAAGTGAATAACCTTTGGATGCGCTAACTAAGAGATTGGTTTGGCTGATACGAGTGGAGTCATTCGCGCGACGATTCAAAAGTCTACTAGAGCTAACGTAACATAAAATCCGTCGCGGCTCCAGGCGGCTAGCAACAAGTCTTTATCAGCTTATCTATAGCGGCTGTCGGACTAACCGCGGATAGGAGCTCGAGGTCCCCGGTAAGCCACGTAATGTTAGTTACAGACTTATTACAGAAGGTGCTCCCTTGTAACCCCCCGTGTGGAATCTATCTGGCATCGATTCGTCGTCTTATTGGCGCTTGGGCCCCCCCTTGATTTAATCATAGGCGGTACCTTGCTTATCCCACTTGCACCATCAACGCCATCCAACAGAAGCTACAGTGACTTTTTAATTGTAACTTGGCACCATCCTTTTTCTGTTCTTTTTTTATCAACCTCTACTTTGTGGATAGAGTCGGCAGCCCTTCCCATCCTACTCACTCGTTCGACATCTTGTCCGCTCTCGGTGTTACTTTCGTTCGTTTTCGATTACTTGACCTGACTTTGGTCTCGTCATTCAACTTCCAACTCGCGTCTTGGCAATAGTCTACAAGTACTTGGAACATAGTACATCACCAGTCGAGCCTTGATAAGCAATGAGCATACGTTTCCGAAAACGATTGTAAATTAGTCCCGAATATTATCTCGTCTCTCGTCGCTCGTTATCGAACCAAATCGAATTGAACACCCAACCTCGCCGTGTGGCCTCCGAGCTCCATCTTTTGGCCCTTGCGCCGTTAAACGTCGCAATCTAGTCTCCCTACTTATCACAACCTGCACCTTGTGATGGAAAAGTTCCCCGACTTCGTCGATACGCCTCTGGACGAGTCTCCCGCGGAGAGCCCTCTAAACCCTCCGGGCTGGGCAAACGGCGCGCCCCCTCGTCCCTCAGATCGATGGCTACCTGTCTCGAGGCAAGATAACGGCTGGGCAACAGCGTCTCGAGGGCATGGTCGCCAAAAGAGTCTTACAGATGCCATTCGTACAATAAGAGGTCGCAATGGCAGTGTTAGTCAGAACGCCCACGAGATCGCCGATGCTCTGCGAGCCCCTGTCTCCCCGAAACTCATTGTACGCCCGTTCTGCCGAGTCCCAAGTAAAGAGTTCCCAGTACAAGTGCTGACCTGATGTTGCGCTTACACAGATTCTGTGCCTGTTGTGGTACGCTTCGTCTGCGCTCACAAACACCTCTTCAAAGTCCATCCTGATAGCCTTTGACAAACCTGCGACTTTAACGTTGGTCCAGTTCGCTTTCGTATCGTCGCTATGTATGTTGATGGCATGGATGGCGACCTTGTTCCCCATCTTGCGAACAAAGATCACAGCTCTTAAGCACCCAATTCGAAAGCCTACCCGCGACGTTATCAGAACGACCCTTCCACTTGCGGCATTCCAGATCGGAGGCCACCTCCTCAGTTCGACAGCAACCTCCAAGATCCCTGTATCACTTGTTCATACGATCAAGGGTCTTTCGCCCCTCTTTACCGTCTTCGCTTACAGATTCGTGTACGACATTCGGTACCCGAGAACTACATACTTGTCTCTGATCCCTCTGACGCTTGGTGTTATGCTGGCCTGCTCTGGCAAGACCACCTATGGTGGAGAGCTCATCGGGGTTATCCATGCTCTCCTAGCTACCGTCATCTTTGTCACGCAAAACATCTTCTCTAAGAAGCTGTTCAATGAGGCTGCTAAGGCTGAAGCTGAGTCGCCGCATTCGCCGCCAAAGAAGTTAGACAAGCTCAATCTGCTTTGCTACTCTTCCGGCATGGCCTTCATTCTTACCCTGCCTATATGGTTCTGGTCAGAGGGGTTCACTCTCCTCATGAACTTCTATCGAGAGGGTTCAGTTGACTTGAATGAGCAGCCTAACTCGATGGATCATGGACGACTCACTCTTGAATTCATCTTCAATGGCGTTTTCCATTTTGCCCAGAACATTCTCGCTTTTATCCTTCTCTCCATTGTCTCTCCTGTTACCTACTCAGTCGCCAGTCTGATCAAGCGTGTATTCGTTATTGTCCTGGCCCTCGTCTGGTTCAGGAGTCCCACAACGCCCATTCAAGGTGCAGGCATTGCTCTCACTTTCTTGGGTCTGTACCTTTATGACCGAACAAAATCGGGCAATAAGGCCGATCAAAAGGCGCAGTCAATGCAAAACAAGAGATCATCCATTCTACCCATCACTAGCAACGGGTTGCGGCCTACGCCCATCATGGAATCTCCTCAAAGTACGGAGCTCAACCCTTATCACCAGGGTTACTTTGGTCGCCCGACTGCAGCTGAAGATTCTAAGAAGACTGATGATGGCGGTGCCCGCACTCGTACCCCAGGTGCTGCGAATGGAGGTTGGCTCCCTCCAGGTACCAAGCAGGAAGATACATGGCATCCTGGTGATCGTGTTGCCGGTGTCTAAAAGATGTGAGAATCATAGTATATTAGATTGAGCATTTCTTCTTTCTGGGCAGGCCTGGTGTTTCGATTTCAGCCGAACACAAAAAGATTGTGGATTGGAATCATTCGAATTAGGGTATCCTTCTATGTCCAAACATCTTGATGAATGATCTGGACTACTGTACGACATATCATGGGTTGGCGTTTTTTTTGTGACATGACACTCAACGACGCTCGCGAGGCCTTCTCGAGAGGTGTTGGGTGCAATGTACTATTACATGAATATGGAATGACAATGTTGGATTTTGATTTACATAGACAAGTTGCAATTGCAGCCTCCTTAATGTACTAATGCTGGCGTAGAACCCTGATAGGTGCTATATGCTTTGATTATTGTGTCTGGTGTTCTATATGCTTTGGGTATCTTAGTCTATGAGCCACTCTTCTACTTCCACTCCTATACTTCGTCCTATGCCTCGTATCACCTCCCATGCAACGTTGATCCTCCACTTGCCTCCCCGATCCATGACATCTCCAACACCTCCCACACGGGTCAACAATCTCAGGCTTGCAAGCGTTGATATAGCCATGGCCACATCCGCATCGAGCCCAGAAGCACCCACCACAGTCCCATCTGCCCACTCTGACCGTACAGCGGCAAAGATGGCCATCATGCGCTCAAGAACAAAGGCGTGTGCGCCCAGAAGCTTGCGCGCAATCTTACGGTGTTTCGTGCGTGTGCCGCCACGAACGGCAATGCCTCCACGGCGGCGTTTACGACCATGGTGATATGTTGAGAAGAGAGTAAGGTCATGCCGTGTTGCATTATGGGATGCGAGATATGCGGCTAAGAGAAGAAGACGAGCTGTCGTAGGAAGGAGATTTGTGAGATCGGTTGCTGAAGATGTTGGTTTCGTTGCTGTAGTGTCGACAGGCTTGTTCTTGGGTCTAACAGAAACAATGCTCGGGTTGAGCAGAGACTCATCCTGGAAATGAACTCTGCCTGCAATAAGCAGCTTCGAGAACTCCTTTGGCAAGTGTGTTCCGGCTACAATCGGGGCTGTGAAGCGCGGCCACAGCGCATTACAGCTGTGCTTGAACGAAGGCAGTGTGCGAGAGGCGGACTTTGTAAGAGAGTCGTACACGGCCGCGCAGAAACGGGTCCAGAGATCGGCGGTTTCTTGGTGGTTGCATGTGGGAAGCGATTTCGGTGGCGTGAGAGCGGCGATTCGAACGAATTCCTTCTTCTCGTACGGCGGGAAGAGAAGGTGTGCTGATGAGGGCGAGCGTAAGAAGCTGGCGGGGGGGGATGTTACGATGAAGACGCAGGTAAGGCATGGGATCTGCTTATGTTAGCCTCTCAATTGCAGATGGTAACTGGCGATAACTTACGATTTCTGATAGTCTCGCCAGAGCTGGCAACAGTGTAGGAGGCGCATCTCTCTGTCGATCAATGGCATCCAGCACCAGCACAAAGCGCCATCGGGCATCTCTCTTAGGGTATTGGATCATCTTGACCATCTCAACGGTCAACTGCGCCAACGTCTCGCAACGGCGCGGGATCTCCTCCCACTGCAGAGCATCCGCCACCTGTCCAACTATAGACTCGAACAAATGCCGCCCCGTAATGCATTGCACAGAATTGACAACTGCAGCTTGGAGACCGCCTGAGGAAGCATCGTTGTTGACATTGGTAACTAGGTCGGAGACGAGTTGGGAAACGATAGCGGATTTGCCTGTTGCTGTTGCGCCGTGGACAACAAGGTTTCGGCAAGGAGCAGCATCGGGCTATACACAGCGTCAGTCACAAATCATCATGATATAGGGATGAAGACGGTTAACAAACGTACATGCAAGAGTGTTGCTAGGGAACGAATTTGGTGTTCTCGACAAGGAAATGACTCAAATAGGGGTGTCAATATGACCTCATCTGGAAGACCAAAGAGAGAGGTCATCGTGTTTCCTTGCATCTGGACGATTTCGCCTCTTTTTTTGTAATTGCTGAAGTGCAGGTTCATTAATTGTCAAGATCCCTATCCCGGGGAGACGCGTTTGGCGCGTTGCACGGTCCAAGGTGCGTCACTCGGGAAATTATCGGCCGACTCTTGACTTATATGCATTTGCTGCAACTTGCCTAAGTATTAATGGAGTCTGTGGTTATCAATAATTCAGTACAGCATATGGATATACATAGTTAAAAAGATGGCAGGCATATTGGACGTTCTATCCGAAGCATAAATGGATTCCTATCCGTGTGGGCTCTCTTCGCCACAAAACGCCGCATCCGAGTGCTATCTATACTCATGATATGTCCGTAAAACATTGTTCATTCCTAACGCCGTTGCCATGCTTATCAAAACAGAATAGGTATATCTACATTTGTAGGTGCTTGCCTCTCTCCAAACACCGTATTCCACCAATTGTTCCATCTCCTCAACTCCCCATAAACATCATTTACCAACACCTCTGGTTCCCAAACAGGCATGGGCACTCCCTGGCTAGTTTGTGTCTGTGTAAATCCGGGGCCTCGCCCAGGAGCTTGGATGCTGATTCTCGTTCCAGAAGTCACCCAAATCTTCCGTACATCGTTAACGAGATTGTTTGTGAAGCCCTCAACATCTTTGTCCAGTTGAGTAGGTCCAATTCCTTGTTTTCCAAAGCCAGAAAGGAGAATCTCTGCTCTAAGAGAATAATCCTCAACGTCGGTCATATCAGCGACGTATGGCTCGGCTCTCAAGAATCCGGTCCGCATGGCTCTGAGGACTTGGACAATATCCTGCCAGGGACCACATGATGTCCCAGAAAGCGACAAGGCATATACGGATGGCCAGATGTTGTTTGACAGTGCTAACAGTTGCGTGATCAAGTGAATCTGTGGTGCCTGAAGCTGTCCATCTGTCTGGCTAAGCTGGTCCATAAAACAAGCAATAGCACGTAGTAGGGCCAGTAACTGCGGCATATCGCTTTCTGCCAACTCACGAGGGATTACAGCACGAGTCAAGAAAATTCGCAATGCTTCTGTATAAGCCTCAACCATGGGAAACGCCAAGCTCTCGATCGCAGCTGCATGTACGATGGCTGGCAGCATCTTGCCTAGAATGAACGAAAAGATTCCTGGATTCTCTATTCCCTTCTGCAACAACTGAACTTCCTCACGAAGCTTGTTCTCTTTTAACGACAGCTTGAAATTGTTGGACAGGAAGTAGAAGACTTGCTGAACGATTTTGACATCGCCTTCACTCAATCGAAGTCCGTACGACGTCATGCCGGCCACTTGGAGTTGAGGGTCCTGGATGGAGGGAGAGTATTCTTTGCTGATCTGGTAGAAATACTTGTCGATGGTGCAAAGATCAGAGCCATGGGCTCGAATCAGCCCAATGATATCCCGGACAAATACCACATAGCTAGAGTGTTCAGATGCAATACCAGACATGGCACGTAAATCATCTTGTATCTGTTGCATTGCCAACTTCAGTGTCTTTGAATGTTCGGCCATGATGACCTTCCTGAGTGCTGGCCCGGCATCTCGCAGTGACTTTCGCATCCACGATATGGCAAATTCGAACAAGTCTCGGTTTGTGTTGTAGTCTGGGTTTATGGTAAGTCCAGTAACAGCTTCTGGGACGAACTCCTTCTCCTGTCGTCGCAGTTGTTCCGCCAACTGATTTTCGTATGACAAGTACGGACGTGGTTTGACAATTGAAAGTACCCAGACTTCAGAAAGCGAAAAGCCCGCATTGGTAAAATCATCAAAGTCATGCTTTAGAAGCGTTGTCATGAACAGGACCAGATGTCGTCGCTGGTCCAGACTAAGCTTTGCTGGGACATCTTTGAATAGGCCATATTTTCCGTGTTTGAACATATCAATAAGTCGGAAAAGACCACCGTTGATGAATCGTACGGCAAGTCGAGCCGTCAAAGTTACAACCTGTTCTGTGCACTGTGATCTCTCGACAGTCGTAGAAGGGGATTCCTTCTTTTCGTCTTCGGAAGAAAGAACACATCTCGCCATGGAGAAGTAGACCTTGGATAGATTCTGATCAACAACCAGAAGAGCGTCATCTGCCTGGGCCGAGTTGAGTATCTGGCATTCGCTTTGTTGGCTCTCTTCGTCATCGTTAAACTCATTGACACGAGAGAAGAAAACATCCAAAGTTGATAGGGAGGTTCGGAGGATAGACCAATCTAATTCTGGAGGGTATGCACTAGAACGTCGGAATACTTCCTCCAGCTGCAATGTGTTCAAGGCGTGCGTAGCAGCCTCCAAATTGGGGGCATGTCTCATGACATCCAAAGACGTTGCAACGGACGCATACAAAACGTCCATCACAGCTCGTCTGTTCATGGCCACCATTGACTTGATCAAATCAGGGTCAATAGTGCTAGTTGCATCCTTGGACATTGCTAAGACTTGCTGCTGCATGTCAGATTGTACTGAATCAAATTGCTGCATCATAGATTGGAAGAAGTTATTTCGCCATTGCGTGAACGGTCTGAAAGATGTCGTAGCCTCCCCAGACGAGATAATAAATTTCGCCAGCTGACTCCAAGCTCGTAGGTTGATCAGACAAGCCTCTTTGTGGGAGCTTGCCGGGGCAACAAGTCGCTCGATCAGATGGGCACCTGGGCGAAGTTCTTGTGGCGAAGCCCAGAAAAGAGTACATAAGAGATCGTGGTGGTTCCGCAATGCAGCCAAGTCACGCTCTTGAATCATCTGCTCCTTGAGAAGTTGGCGGTTATGATTAGGCATTGTACGAGCAATCAGATTTCGAATGTCTTTCAATGCATCGATGTCACTCAACTTTTTGATACTTAACGCAACAAGCTTGAGGAAAATGTGAAAACATTTGTCGGATTTGTCGACAGAGAGTGACGGATTACCAGCCAGTTCGTCCAGAAACTTCGGTGATGCGTACGCCTCTTCATTGCGGAGGTGCGCAAGGTTCTGTGAACCAAAGAAGTCGAAGATGACACCTATCACGGCCACGCACTTGCGCCAACCCCATTGCTGCACAAGATAATGGCACCGACCGACCAACGCGCGGCAGTAGTTGTTGAAGCTTGGTGACTGCCGGGGGTTATCCTTGTACACTTGGAAGACCTTCTTGAGTAGTTTTTGAGGCAATGACCAACCATCCACAGCCGTCTCATGCCTCCTGCCTGCAACGATGATACCTTTGTCGTTAAACTCGGCGAGTGGAAGAAGAAGAAACATGTTCTTCCAAAGGCGCTCATGTTCAGTAACATCAAGACTTGATGACATTTCAGGGGTGGCCATGACAGTGTAAAGGATATTCCAAAACGAAGCTCGAAGAATGTGTGCATGCTCCAGGACCTTCATGTTCATCACCCATGAATGAATGATTGGCATGTCATCTCTCAAACCCTGTTCTCTTATTCGCGGGCTCTTGAGATCGTCGTATGCATTTGTGATCCGGGCTATCCCAGTTGTGATAAGTGAGGTAATGGCGGTTTTAGCCAAGCCCTTGAGCAAATCCTCCATTTGAAATTGTTCACTCATCAAAGACGATTCCCCTTGACAAAGTCTCAGAACAAAGAGCGTTGCTACAAGGAAATGATCGTAGACGCTTGCGATAAGAGAATAACGAGGTTGTGCGGTGGTGGTGCTGATGCTGCTGTGACGGTCCAAAAGGGCATTTATGCGGGCATTGAATCCTTTGAGTACCTCAATCACCCTGCAAACAAAGGATTTGGCTTGTGTTGGGTCCGCGAGGCTCAAAGCATGCAGGATAAATTTCATGACAAACCCAGCAGCACCTGTAGCAAGCTTGGGGTCTGCATCTTCGTCGTCGGCTGAGGCTCGTTCGATCTGGTCCGCAACTGAATCAAGTAGAACGCCAATCTCAGAGGACACCTGGGCATCCCAGGGGCCCCACCTAAGCACCTGCTCGCCGAAGTTGAAGGGTAATCGCGGTCGAGTTTCGAACAGATATTGACAGGTAATAGTTCTAGATGCTGTTTCAAGTGCACCGCTTCCGAGGAGAGTCGACTCATGAAAGTACACACGATGATCCAAGGGAAACGTTTCAAAATGATGGGTGTACTGTGTGCCGTATGGGCCCAGGCCTTGAAGTTTCTCGCCATTAGTCTCTACAGACTGAACTGGCCCGGGGATTTGTACCGCCTCTAGAGGGATAGGATCGTTTGCACGACTGAATTGTGGCGCCTCAACATCAATGCGCTGAGGTCTAACCTTCTTTCGGAACCGTGACTTGTTCTGGTCTTGAGGTGGCTCCTCAATAGCTCGAAGAGGGATTGGGTTCTCCTCAGGAGGTGGACTAGCTGGGTAAAACGTATCGGGGCTGTTGTCAAATGTCATGATACTCGAAGCTGAGAAGTCGCCGCGTTGCTTCCGATACAAACGATCGAGACGTCTTTTGGTTGCATTGAAAGACAAGCGGCTGGTAGGATCTGTTTCATCCGATTCTAGCTGAGCCGGTCTTGTGACACCTGAGCCAGACCGTGCCAGTGAACTCGTGCGCCGATGCTGCAGAACCTCAAGTTCCCCAGCATTGGAGTCTGTCTGGTATCTAATAGAGCCTGCCTGGCTCACTTGTTTGACCAAACGACGAGATGCTCCTTGAGGCATGGGCGCACGCCGTGAGGTAGACGAACCATTCCCAGAAGTCTCGCATAGGGGTGGCTTGGCCATCGTGGGCTTTGATCTCGCTGTCCTAGCTTTACGAGCGGTAGTAACTGACTGGCGCTGAGAGATCAAGCCGGATCTCCAGTTACTCAGGACGGATGCAACATCGATATGATCCTCTCTAGTGGCGAGTCTGATGACCTTTCTACTTGGGCTACTCCTACCCATATCCTGACGTCGAGTGGCAGACCGGGCTGCGATCTTTAGGAATCGGGGGGCGTTTGGTTCCACAACGTCCAGAATACTCAGTCGAGGCGGTGCACATGACCTGCGCGCGTCCATCTTTGACCGTTTCTCCCCTTTCGACTTTCGTTTCGACGAAGGCTGACGGTACTTCTTCTTGATGAGCTCGGCTGCAGCTACAGAAGCACCTCGAGTGCCAGAGAGCATGCTGGTGATTCTGGGCTGATGGGGTCCTTTGGGCGCGCTCTGCTTTCGACGAGTATCGGAGCTTTTGCGTCGTTTCGCCGTGCTGTTGAACGAGTCCGAGAGCTTCATCTGTCTTTTTCGTCCGGTAGACATGGGGTCAACGGCGTTATCCTCGACCACAGATCCTTCGTCATCAGACGACTCTTCCGGGATATATATCGGGGGCTCGTCTATTATATTCAGACGAGTCTGATTGTGAAACACGTCATCTGTAGTCTGCTGTCCCGGGGTGATCGTCGGAGCAGGAACATCGTCGTCGTCGGATTCTTCAAAAAACATGTCAAGGGCTTTGGACACATTAGGCGAAGCGACACGCCTTTGTGCCACACCACGTCTTATTTCTCGTTCGGGCGAGAACGCAGCAGGCCGTTTTTGAAGGTCTTTTGAAGGCTTTTTAGGGCCAGCTTGCTGGTCCAGGCGTAGCCATGATGCGGGGAGCACTCCCCTGATCCGACGTCCGACTGTGTTCACGATCTCAGAACCACTCTCGGAACCAGAGTCGGAGTCAGACTGGGATGCAATCCCTTCGCTATCTGGTTGTAAATTGGTTACCGGCCCGACAAGCTCATCCTCCGAGTCGCTCATACTCGCCATAGCTGGCCTTTGAGTCAACCTTAAGTACGACTGGGCCTGACCAGTCGGTACCAAAGGAGATTGGTGCGTTGCCTGTTCAGAAATCTCGACAGGAGGCACAGAGTCGTCGCCATTTCGCCGCGAACTGCGCTGGGCAGCAGGAGAGTCCGTGGCACTGTGCCCAAGTCTAAAAGCCGATGCAGGCTCAAGGGGATCGCTGTCTACGACGTCGTATCGCTTGCGTTTTCGTGCAGATGATCGAGAAGGCGAGGATTTTCGTTTTCCGTGCTGTTTCGAAGTTGTAGTTGGTGGCCTTCGTAGTAAATCCTTCAAGGTTGGAAGATCATCACCAGCCATGCTAGTGTTTTCTGTGTCGCCCGTCGAGCTTGCCTGACTACTGGGCCCGGCACGGTCAACCATGGGCGAGGTCTTAGGGGGTGAGGGTGAAGGATCGATTGTGTCTAGGCCATCCAAGAAGTCTTCCAGACTCCTCAATTGACTCTCATCAGACACATCCGGTAGATGTGAACCCTGGCTATCGTCTTCAAAGTCCTTGTCCTTTGAAGCCTCTTGCTCAGCTTGCTGTCGACGTCGCTTTTCTCCTTCAATGGCAAGCCTGAGGGGTCGAACACCATGTCGTTTCAGAATGTTGGAATAGTATGACATTTCAATAGCGTATGGGCGCTCCTGAATTGGCTTCCTTGGGCGGAGGGACCTTTCATTTCGAACAACCGTTTGTCGAGCGGCCTGATGTTCAGCCTCCCCGCCCAGCTCTTGACTTTGCATGGGCACCGCATGATCGTCCCCAAGGATGAGCGATGAGGAAGGGGGTATAACATTCCGGTTATTTGTCGTGAACTCTGGGGGAGGCGAAGACCGTTCAACGTAACTTTCCAACACTCCAGTACTAGCTGTAGGGTTCTGCTGGGATTCGTTCGACGGCTTAGGTTTAGCGCTGGCTGTTGCAGTTGGTCGTTGCAGGTCGAAGGTGTCGACATCAGGGAGGTCGGCATCAGAGTGTATTGATGACAGAGGTGAAGAAGATAAAACGTTCAGCTCATCAAATGCTAGGTTGCCAGTCTCTGATGGTTTTGTAGTTGTTCCGGGTATTCGACTCGGCGTCTTTGTCAAAGGTGCGTGTTGGGCAAGGTCTTGTGACGAATCGGGAACATCCCAGATGTCACGATCTTGTTCTTTATCCTTATCAGGACTGGCAGTCTCTTGCTCTCGATCATCGGTCTGCTCAGTGTCGTTTTTGCTTGTCGAGATAGTTGCTGGTAAAGACGGTAATTCTTGACTCTCGAATCCATCTTCTTCCTCAGAATCGGGAACTTCTCCCAGCTCCTTCCAGTTGCTCATGGTCCATATATAACATTATCTTGTTGTTGGCATATTGTCGAGGGGAGGTATGGCTTGTTGGTTCAAAATGTAACAGGCAATGAAAGGTTCAGGTTGATAATGTCATGATTGAAAGTGGTGGTCGAGCTTCGATAGGTACGTAGTTCCGTTAATTGATTTCCTGACCCGGCGTGGCAGCGAACGCGGTTGAGGAAACCGGGAGACGCGTCTGGCAGGCATGAAAGCGCGCTCATGCACTCTAAGTTGTGCATATTTTAGTGGGGCATGACTCGAAGCTTCAGCGCGTGCTAATGGCGGGGGTTCCGCTAATGGTGGCAGAAATCGCCCCAATTGTTCAAAGCTCAAACCTGCCTACCCTTTACCTCACCACGGCCGTATGAATTTGCTTGAAGTTACCTATCTTCTCTATCAACCTGTTACTGTTGTACTCTGATAATTGAAAGCAGACAAAATGTTTGTCTTTGAAAGAGCGCTGCCATTGGCTCTGACTGTATTCTGTGGTGTTGTTGGAGGTTGGTTAGCTCAAATCATGCTTTTCCATCCAAGTGTCATACTCACCTGCTGTCAGGAATCTATACTTTCCAGCCAATATTTGCCCCTGATGCACAGAAGAAAATACAGCCTACAACAAGGTATATGATGGTGCTACAAGGACCAGAGTAGAAGCTTATTATCATCACAGTACCGAGAGAAAGACAGAGCAGTTCAAAGAGCCCACGCCTATCACAAAGTAATGGCCAACCCATTTGACACAACAGGTCATTGTTAGTGACGTTATGTAATTTTATAGCAATAACTAACGTTACCTATGATGTCCCATTCAAAGGACTTGAGCGGGGATCCGTCTATTTTTGTGTTACAGATTTAGTTATTGTCTTGCTTACATCTCATTATGATAATAACCAACGTCTCATCATACACACATATATCAGCTACCTGGCCTATCTAATTGACTTGCACCAGTTCTTAGAACATGGGGGCCTCCAACCCCCAAAGCAGATTTTCCCAGTCCATGCCATCTAAATCCATATTCAGCCCCAGGTCACTTAACTCTTCTGCAGAGACTGGTGGATCGTTCGGTGTTGTGCTGGTAGACATCATGGCCGTCGCCGAGTTGGGCGTAGGTGGAAGGTTCTCGCAACCCATCGACCTTGTTAGACACTGCTCGCTCGTCTTACAAGTCGGTAATGTGACTTTGTGCTTCTTCATAACCTGCCTCAGGAGATCTTGTATGCGAGCTGTAGGCCTTGAGTGTTCTTTTGCCGCCTCCAATATGCCCCATGCCTTGACCAGGTCACGCCGTCTCTGCTCCTTCTCAGCTGCATCTACTCCGAGACAAAAGTCCAAAAGAAGAACGATACTGGCGATGAAAATACTGTGCAAGATCAAGCATAGCCTGAGTCGTGTCAAGTTGAATGTTGTGTATTCCCCTTCGAGTTGGTGTTCGGTCTGTATAACCAGTTGTGCTGATTCAAGGCACACACGCCTTGAGTGAGCATAAGCAGGCTCTACCGCACCGCGAGCTAGGTACGGAAGGTGAAGTTTGCATCTATGCCCGTGGACAAAAATCTTCATGATATGGCGTTGAACGATAATGCCTGGGTTTCGCTGGGTATCATCCAACGGTAGTTTCTGCAACTCCTGGGCATCCAACATTAAGAATGCGGGAAGCTCGTTTATAAAGCGTTCTATGGTCGAATCTATCCCCAGCACAATGTCGTATGTGTTTTTGTCTGGATTGGAAGCAGTGAAGAGAGGAGTTTTGTCAACGAACTCACGAACCACCTCGGCTAGTCGTATTCTCTGCAAGAAATAAGACATGTTGGTCGGATGACTTATTGGCCGTCCCACTAGTTCCTCTCCCTCCACAAGGTCTTCGTCGTTGGCATTGAGAGGTTTCCTAACATCCATATGTATGGGATTGATGACATAGGTCCCTTCGCCAGGACCTGGGAATCGACCAACCATGCTAAAGAACCATCAGCTATGAGTTGAATACCGTATTGGCATGGGGATGGAGGCCTTACACATCTGTGCCTATAAGATACCACCAAACTCGCCGAGCAATCTCTGCTTTTAGGTTGCTGAAATGTGCGATTTGTATCGAGGGCGGATTGTGGGGGCAATCAAGACGATGTACTCCAAGCTCACGGCATATTGTGATTGCTTGGTAAAAACAATTCCTAGCGCGGGCCGAAACGCCTTCTACGTTCAGCAAGACGAAGCTCACAATAATAAGCCCTTGAGCTGACTCTAAGCCTACCTCGGCTCTTCTTTGGGCTGCGTCAAATACGTCAAAGGTTGCTTTGAGCCATCCGAATGCTTGGCTGTTTGCTTCTGAAAAGTCAGAGAAGAGAGGTGTCATATCATTATCCGGTGGCGTCCATGCGTACGTGACATTGCTGCAAATTGCAAGCATCAGGAAAAGAGAACACAGTGGAACTTCTTCGCCCTTTTCTATAGTATCATAAACATCGTCAACAAGTTTAAAAACAGTTGGGGAATGAATAACATGATGCATGTATGTGATAACTGTGGTATACTTGTTGAGAAGAACTTTGGTTTCATGCCTTTGAGGTAGCCAAATACATCTTGTAGGCTCCAAAGAGAGAAGTCCCGAAGGACCGCTTGAGTTTTGGAAGATGTAGCTGGAAGGTTGAGAGATGGAGCGTATAGGACAAACACGAAAGGTGATAGTGTCAACTAGGACAGAATCCTAGAAAGCATGAGTAAGTATTTCACAGGCTGTGATAAGAACTTCTGGCTTACCGATAGTTTTGGGCCAAGGCATGTTCTCTCGAGCCAAAGAGCATCGGCTGTCAGATTCTGAACATTAAGAGGCAAAGGCTGCGATGACTCTGGTTGTGCTCGAGATGCAATATCGCTTCCGCCAACACTAGACGGAGCTGTTGAAGTTGTCTGGGCATTGGAGTCCAAGTCTTTGTTCCGTTCTGCCAAGAGTGACTCCAGCCTCTCTAGGCGGCTAATGATGTCGGATTCCCGGTCCGAAGACGCAGACACAGACACAGACGTAGCCGGCGGTCCTCCGCGCTTAGCAATCGGCCGTGAAGCCGGAGCAGGAACACGGGGTGGGTCCTGAGACTGACATTGAACTCCGCGGCTTGTGCAATTGGAACATGGAAATTCTCGACTGCAGCGTAACTTGCGTACACGACAGAAATGGCACGAAATAGGGCGCTGACGAGGCTGACGGCCCATTGCTGCAGATTACGCGAATTTTCTGGTTCTGTTGCGAGGATTGAATCGTTGGAATTAAGAACGGACGGAAACTGCACTTATCCATGGAAACTCCGCGGAACATCCAAGGTTCCGACTCCGTCTCGGAGCAACTATTGATATAACTCCCCAGGTTTTGACTTTGCTTACGCCGTACGGCTCCTATTTGGCTCATCTCCTTGAGACTATTGGTTTAGGTCGGAGGATCATACATGCTAAATGACGAGCTTGCTGAGGGCAACCAATGGCACCCAATGTCGGCATTGGCCTGGATCATGTTAGTTCTCAAGATCGGTCTATGGAATCGCATATTGATCTTGAGACACGGACTTAAGCAATTTACCGTTGGTGTTTCCGGTTCATCAGCTTTCTTATCTGCCCTGGTGAATTCGGGAAATGTATAAGCTAGTATAATCCGAAGCATATATAGTAGCCTCCCCCCCAATTATCTTGATCGTTTGTATCAGATCTTCAGCCCTATCCAAGCGTCTTGGCACCTTGGTTCAACATTAACTGATAGTATTCTAGTGTTTGGGTTAGCAAAGTATATTCGAATCCCTGAAGTAATCTCACAGGTCCACGCAAGACAACATGAGGCACACCGAGATTGAAGAACAGCCGCCTGGCGCTGCCACTCCGGCACCAACAGTCGAATACGACCTGAAAAGAGAACGAGATCTCGAAGAAGCATCGACATCAGCCGAGTTTGATGAGCCTACCGTTGACGAACTCAATGTTGTCAACTGGGATGGCCCTGACGATCCAGCCAACCCCCAGAACTGGTCAATGAAGAAGAAGACGGTTACAGTTATTATTGTTTCATCCATCACATTTGTCACGTAATAACATTGCTTCCATACCTTGACAGCCAGCATTGCTAACCTCTATCAGGCCACTGGCGTCTTCCATCTTTGCACCAAGTATCGACCAAGTCATGACTGAATTCCACTCAACGAACGAGCAATTGGCATCCTTCATCGTTTCAGTATACCTGCTTGGGTACTGTTTTGGTCCACTGGCAATAGCTCCACTGTCCGAGATGTACGGCAGACTTCCATTGTACCACGTTTGCAATGTTCTCTTTATCATCTTCAGTGTGGCTTGTGCTTTGGCCCCTAACCTGGGTGGTCTCATTGCATTCCGACTCCTTGCTGGACTTGCCGGGTCTTGCCCGCTTACAATCGGAGCTGCGACGTTGGCTGATATAATATCCAAAGAGAAGCGAGGAGCTGCCATGTCTTCATGGGCTCTTGGACCTCTATTCGGACCGGTCATTGGACCAATTGGTAAGCCTATCCTAACCAACAGTGATGCCGGAGTGAATTCTAACAATCATAGCTGGTGGATATCTCTCGCAGGCCAAAAGCTGGCGATGGTCTTTCTGGGTTGTGGCTATTATTGTAAGTAAACCCATTGCACTGACATAACATTCAAGCTGACTTGTCAATAAGACCGGCGCGATCACAATCATGGCCTTTTTGTTCATGAGAGAAACATATGCCTATACTATTCTTGAGAACAAGACCAAGAGGCTTCGCAAAGAGACAGGAAACCCAAAGCTCCGATCTGCTCTCGACAAGGGAACCACCACAAAGGAACTCTTCAGCCTCGCCATGGTACGGCCCACAAAGATGCTTCTCTTCGCGCCCATCGTCTCGCTTCTATCACTATACATGGCCTTGGTGTATGGGTACCTTTATCTCCTTTTTACCGCCATGCCAACACTGTTCGAAGGAGAGTATCATTTCTCTCGGGGATCAGTTGGCCTATCTTATCTCGGTATTGGCACAGGCTCCATACTTGGACTCTTCATTGCTGGAGCTACATCAGATCCTCTCGTTCGGTACCTGGCTAAGAAGAACGGTGGAGATGTCAAACCCGAGTATCGACTTCCTTTCATGTTCATAGCTTGTCTCCTTATTCCTGCCGGTCTGTTCCTGTTTGGCTGGTCTGCTGAGAAGAAGACCCATTGGATCCTGCCCATCATTGGCACCTCTTTCTTGGGTTGTGGTATGATCATCGTATTTGTGAGTGTTGAAAGCCGGGAGGATCTCCGAGTTCGGTCTACTAACATGGTGCAGATGTCAATCTCAGTTTACCTTGTCGATGCATACGTCGAATATTCTGCGTCCGTCATTGCCGCAAGCACTGTACTTCGCTCACTGGTGGGAGCACTGTTACCTCTAGCAGGTCGAAGCATGTACAATAGCTTGGGCTATGGCTGGGGAACCTCATTGCTAGGCTTTATTGCAGCTGCGGCTATCCCGTTTCCCCTGATTTTCTATAAATACGGCGAAAAGATCCGAAGTAGGAACTTGTTCGATGTCAAGCTTTAAGCGGGAGCTGAGTAGGCACGATGCATCATGTTATAGCGTGGTATCACACATATTGGTACATAGAATTCGTCAGTGAGATTAACTGAGGAACCAAAAGTTAGGATTATGTATTTTAATAGACAGAATAATCTCCTTTCCAGAAATAGGTACTAAGATAGAAAGACAGTATGGATAGAGAGTCATTACCAACTGATACCCCTTCAAGAATTGTTTCCTGCGGTAACGGGTAATGAAATGACTTGATCGCCTCTTCGGGTGTTCGGCCTCGGAACAAAGACCGGATGCGAGTATTTTGATCGCTTTTAGAACGCTCAATCGCTTGTGTATTAGACTGGCCATAGCCTGCCGTGTTGTACTGTTACCTTGGTAAACGTCATATACATACACTTTCTGTAGCCATGGGCATTTGAAGATGTAGACGAACGCTCATCCCAGACTTGCGGGGAACACCCAAGCACGTTAAGTTCTTCACTATAAGTGCATGGTATCAAGTTAATTGCGGTCCTGCAAATTAATATCGGACTCAAGGTGACATGCAGTGATGTTACCTTTGATCCATGGGCTTGGATTCGGCAGCTGAGAGCTTGAACCAATCATGGTCAAGGCGATTTCATCAGTTCGTGCAAAACCGGCAACAAGGAAAATATGGTATCACGTGATCCACTTTTGCACCAATCCAAGCCCGAGGCAAGAGGGACCCATCGTATGATTGCTCCCAGCGTGCTAATTCTGACATTCCCGAATAAACTCGTCCTCCTCCTCGAAACCTCTCTCGAACTCGCACTCCGCGCTCACGAACGCACCAATTGAGCCTCTCTCCCCGTCGTCTCGTCCTCGTCGATTACATAATATACCAATCGCCCACGATGTTGCGCACACCAGCCTCCAACCTGCTGCGCAAGAGCTTGGTGCGCAGCACTCCCGCCCTGGCCTCGCGAGCTGCCTCGACTCACGCCATTTCCAACCCTACCCTCGCCAACATCGAGAAGCGATGGGAGGGCATGCCTCTCCAGGAGCAGGCCGAGCTCTGGATGGCTCTGCGTGATCGCATGCAGTCCAGCTGGACCGACCTGACCCTCCAGGAGAAGAAAGCCGGTGCGTTCTAAACTCTCCTCCACTACGAAAATACCTCCATATCCATCCCGCGTAGCCGAGATTCTTGGGTTATTGGGTCACAACCACCACATCACAGCACTTCAGCCTTATCAACCATCAAATCTACCCACAACACCTCGATTATGCATCTTCAGCCTCGCATTGGAGCCTTCGTGAGCCTCGATTGCATCATGTAGACCCAACCTAATCAATTCGTCCTCCTGATTGGTAGATGGGGCTCTCCGCGCCATAGCTTGACATCCCATACCCTGCGTCACTATATAGCTGCGTCACCACCAGAAAACTAACTCAAACTCTCTCAATAGCTTACTGGATTGCCTTCGGTCCTCATGGCCCCCGTGCTGTTGACCCCCCTGGAACCAATGCCCGCATCGCCTGGGGTGTTTTGATTGGTGTCGCTGCCAGTGTTGGTATCTTTGGTGCCATCCGCCTGGCCGCCAAGCCCGCTCCTTACACCATGACCCAGGAGTACCAGGAGGAGACCAACGAGTTCCTCAAGGTATGTTCTTTCTCGACCACATCGTGTTCGATCAGCTGGCTAACAAGGCTCTATAGAACCAAAAATCCGATCCTTTCACTGGTATCACTTCTCCCGGTTACGCTGGCAAGGGTATGGTCCAGTCTCCTCCTAAGGCCAACTAAGTTCAATACACAACGAGATTTCTTTTGTGCTAGAAGTTGAGGTGACTACGGAGACGTATCGATGTGTAAAATGGCCCTTTGTTGCGTGTGGGCGTGACTTGGGGTTTCTAGATCGCTCCAGATATCGAGTCCTCTTGGTGTAAATACTGTACTACAACGGAACCCGAGTCGAGTCATTTTATTTGATTAAATTTGTTCGTTTGCCTATTATTGTGGAAGCATAACAAAACCAATGCCTAACCAGGAGGTGGTCATTAATTCCAGTTAATCAAGCCTGCAATTGCTCCAATACGCCTTCTTACCAATATAATGCAGACTTTGCTCACCCACCGCTTTGCCCAGCCTCTCTGTATCTCTCGAATGTGCTATCAGGTTCTGCTTTGGCTGGGTTCACCTCTTCTGCCTGCATTCTCCTATCAAGCTCAAACCGACCGTCCTTGCCCCAATATCCAGCCTTATCCGTCCCCTTCACGCACGCCTCTGTAATAAGAACGTAGGGCATCGGTGCATCAAACATGGGCTCTGCTAGCACTCGTTCCATCTCCATCTTCAGACCTCGAGCTCCAGTCTCCGAAGCCGCAGCTCGCTCGGCAATGGCATACAAAGCTTTCTCCGTAAAGAATAGCCGGGAAGGATACGTCTCGAAGAGAGCTGTGTATTGAGCAACGAGACTGTTTCTCGGTTCAGTCAGGATGCGGAGTAGATCATCTTTGGAAAGGGGACTAAGAGCACAAATATTGTGCAATCGTCCAATCAACTCGGGAATAAATCCAAAGCTCTGCAAATCGGCAGGAGTTGTGAGATCTAGAGGAGTAAACGAAGAAGCCGATTGTGGGTTATGGTGAGGTAAATGCGTATATGTTTCCGCTGGGAGGGTCTGCTTATTGCCAGACATGGTCGAGCGACCTCGAAGCTCTCCACCAAATCCCATAGTCGGCCTAGCTACTCTCTTTAACACGGCCTTGTCCAAGCCTACAAAGGCACCACAGAATACGAAGAGGATGTTTGTGGTGTCAATAGTATACTGATCAACCTTACCGCCTGGAGGAGCTGCTTGTGGAGTCGACGAAGATGGCCCGGACGCGCTATAATTTGTGGTAATTGGTGGCGTTGACCGAGATGAGCGGTTGTCCTTGACATTGATGGTCACCTTTGTGCCCTCAACAAGTTTGAGAAGCGCCTGTTGGACACCTTCGCCCCCAACATCTCGGCCAGTTGTGGTCTCGCGTCTTGCTATCTTGTCAAACTCGTCCAGGACGACGATACCGTGCTCAGTCGCCTTAATGTCATAGTTGGCTTCGATGAGTAGTCGCTCAATACATGTCTCCACATCCTGGCCTATGTATCCGGCTTGTGTGAAGGAGTTGCAATCACAGATGGAGAAGGGTACATTTATCTTCTTACTCAGTGTTCTGAAAATGGTCAATGCTCTATGTTTTTGGCAGTAAATGAGAGGGCACATACTCCAGTATATAGGTTTTGCCGACACCGGTCGGCCCTATTAGAAGAATGTTGCTCTTGTCAATCTTGACATGCTCGGGGACAGTAATATCCTCCGCAACATAGAGATGATCCATTGGATCATCATCAAACTCATGGCCATCATGAAGCCCACGAACGGACTCGTTGTGGCCCGGGAACTCGTCTTCAAGAGTATCAGCGTCATAGCGTCCAGGAGCAGAACCACGTGAACGCTGACCTTCAACGGGATGCATCTCACGACGTTTTTGATGCAACTCCCTATCCCTTGCAAACCTCTGGCGCATAACTTTGTCACGCCTGTTCCGGTCTTCGTGTTCATGTTGATGTCTTCTCCGTAAATTCTGGTAATGATTGAATATCGTGGCACATATTGTCTTTTTGGCTCGGTCTTGACCAACAACGTAGTCGTCTACTCGTCTCTTGAGGTCGCGTGGGTAGAATTGCGGTACACCAAAGCTCGTCTTGTTGAACATTGGGCCACGGCCGGAATCGGATGATGGATCATAGCTGCTGCTAAAGCCAGAATTAAAGTCATTGTTCCGCCTTAAAGTTAGAGCCGAGGTAGAGATATATCGATGCTGTCGTCGCGAAGAAGAGTTATTGGTATACGCTCGAGCCGAAGTGAGAGACACTGATTGAATGGGTGGTCGCGACACGCGACAGATACAGCAACGAGCCGCAGACAAGGCCCGGACGAAGGGCGCCATTATGATATATATTCGGTTCGCATAGTAAATAACGAAGTTTTAGAGCGGAGAGTCAGGCGATAGTCGACCGAGTTGCCAGTATATCTGGGCCGACGATGACGGAATACAGATGCGGGGAGACGAGCTATAGCTTAATGTGCCTTGCGCGAGGAGAGCCGAGAATAGAGCCTATCGTAGCGACAACAAGAAATCAAGTACAAAAAGGGCGCCGAGAGAATAAGTTGTAGAGAGGAAGGGTAGATAGATACTAGGTTGATTTGAAGCTCAGAAACTGAAGATTATGTGATACGCAAACGAACTTGACTGATCTTCGGGGCCATTCTGCCGCGAACAGCCTTCCGCTATCGGGACGGGAGCTGAGAGGTCGCCCCGAGGACATCCCGTGTAGCAGCTGACGGTTAGGGGAGGCCAACATCCATTCCGCTAACAAAATAGACATGGGGGATCTGATAAACCCCGGCCTCTCCCCAAACCAAACCCCAAATTGCACGAACCAGTTGCTCCAATTGACGAGGGGAGACCCATCAAATATCCAGGCCCAGGCCCAAGCTGCACAATGATTCTCGCGCAACATCATCATGGCCTCTTATAGCAAGTGGCGATATGGTGAGAGTCTTGTGTTGGGCCCGCTCCCACTCCCATTCAACCACATATTAAAGTTTGCAGGCACACGAACAGCAGATGCTTTCCATAACGGGCACAGTGTACGGAGCCGTTGGGACAACACTCAACCCATTTTCGACGTCATCCCAACTTATCGATAAAGCTCTGAGTGGGCAACCAGGTTGGTTCTTGCCAGGTGCTGGTTAGGCGAATGAGCTAGAAAGGAGGTTACAAGGTCTCAGATATCGCAATTATACTCGTCAATTTTCTTGCCACAATCTCTGCTTCTTCATCCGAGTTTTCTGGCATTCTTTCGGCTTGAAAATTTGCTTTAATAACTGGGCCGCTGCTTTGTCGAGTCTATAATCTCTCAGCTGTGTCTCACTTCAAGCTCAACAATTGTCTGAAGCTTGCAACACCAATATCTACCCCGCCCACCACGCCTACCAACCTTGAGTCCTCCCTCCTACACACGCGTTGTATTCGTCGTTGAACTCATTTTGAAATGGCCGCAATTGTCGAAAACTCTTCCAATTCCCTGGACCCCAATCGCTCAGGCGGCGCTGCTGGTGACATTCCTAACGATGGTACAGGTGAGTTTGCTGCTGTGACATGCGATGATCTGATTGTCAAGAACGCCACGCTCATGCTCTAAATTAGGTGTCGTCAAGCTCGATCCTTGGCTGGAGCCTTTCAGCGAAGCTTTAAAAAGACGCTATTCCAAGACCCAAGATTGGATCAAGACCATTAACGATACCGAAGGTGGTCTTGAGAAGTTCAGCAGAGTAAGTTTACAGCTTCAATTGAACCAGGTCGTGTTACTGACGAATCGATGCAACAGGGTGCTGAGAAGTTCGGCTTCAATGTCGATTCTAACAACAACATTGTGTACCGCGAGTGGGCGCCTAATGCCACCGCCGCGTTCCTGATCGGCGACTTTAGTAAGTACTTTAAACTCAAATGCTCCACCATGCGCTTACACTGCTACTAGACGGTTGGGATCGTAGCGCTCATCCCATGAAGAAGAACGATTATGGTGTCTTCGAGCTCACTATTCCTGCCCAGAATGGCCAGGCCGCTATTCCTCACAACTCGAAACTCAAGGTTCGCTAAAATATCCCAATGTTGAGCTTCTGTGTCTAATGCGCATTTTCAGATCTCTCTTGACTTGCCTAACGGCGAACATATCGATCGACTCCCAGCTTGGATCAAGTACGTGACACAGGACCTGTCCGTGTCTCCCGCATACGATGCCCGTTTCTGGAACCCTCCAACCTCCGAGACCTACAAGTTCAAGAACTCCAGACCTAAGAAGCCCTCAAGTGCCCGTGTATACGAGGCGCACGTCGGTATCTCCAGCCCAGAACAGCGGGTTGCGACTTACAAGGAGTTCACTAAGAACATGCTCCCCCGAATTAAGAACCTGGGATATAATGTGATTCAATTGATGGCTGTCATGGAGCATGCCTACTATGCCAGTTTTGGATACCAGATCAACAACTTCTTCGCAGCTAGCAGTCGATATGGAACTCCTGAAGACCTCAAGGAGCTCATTGATACCGCTCACGGCCTTGGTATCACCATGCTGCTCGACGTAGTCCACAGCCACGCCTCCAAGAACGTGCTTGATGGTATCAACGAGTTTGACGGTACTGACCACCAATACTTTCACGGTGGTGGCAAGGGCCGACATGATCAGTGGGACAGTCGTCTGTTCAACTACGGACACCATGAGGTGATAAGGTTCTTGTTGAGTAACCTGCGCTTCTGGATGGACGAGTATCAATTTGATGGATTCCGATTTGACGGAGTCACCAGCATGCTTTACACTCACCACGGCATGGGGACGTAAGTGATATGATCTAGCGGCTCTTGGACTTGAAACTGACTTCTGCAGGGGTTTCTCTGGTGGTTACCATGAGTACTTTGGCGCAGATGTTGACGAGGAAGCTGTCGTTTACATGATGTTGGCGAATGAATTGCTGCACGAGCTTTACCCAGAAGTCATTACCATTGCTGAGGATGTCTCTGGTATGCCCGCACTTTGCTTACCTCTATCACTTGGAGGTGTAGGCTTTGACTACCGACTTGCCATGGCGATTCCTGATATGTGGATCAAGATTCTGAAGGAGGTTCAGGATGATGAATGGGATATTGGTAACATCTGCCATACTCTAACCAATCGCAGACATGGCGAGAAGACAATCGCCTATGCTGAGAGTCACGACCAAGCGTAAGTTGATGCTAATTCGCCTGTTCCCAAGTCAACTGCTAACACCACCACAGGCTTGTTGGTGACAAGACACTCATGATGCACCTTTGTGACGCGGAGATGTATACCAATATGTCAACACTTTCGCCTTTGACTGCTGTCATTGATCGCGGTATGGCTCTACACAAGATGATCAGGCTGATCACACATGCTCTTGGAGGAGAGGGATACCTTAACTTTGAGGGTAATGAGTTTGGTCATCCTGAGTGGCTCGACTTCCCTCGAGAAGGCAACAACAATTCTTTCTGGTACGCTCGACGACAGCTCAACCTAACTGACGATCCCCTCCTCCGATATAAGTTTCTCGATCACTTTGACCGTTTGATGAACCAGGCGGAAGCCAAGTTTGGCTGGCTGCATGCGCCCCAGGCGTACATCTCACTGAAGCACGAGGGCGACAAGGTTATTGTCTTCGAGCGAGCTGGACTGGTCTTTGTCTTCAATTTCCACCCAACCAACAGCTTCAGTGACTACCGTATCGGAGTCGATGTCGCAGGAACATACCGCGCGATTCTCAACACAGATGGCAAGGATGTCGGCGGTCACAGCCGTATCGATGAGAACACTAGGTTCTTCACCACCCCCATGGAATGGAATGGCAGACAAAACTGGACTCACATCTACATTCCCTGCCGAACTGCTCTGGTAAGATAAGCCCGAAATGATCATTTGCGTTTGACTAACAATCTTTGCAGGTTCTGGCGTTGGAGTCTACAATCTCTCAGAACTCGTAAACAGTTTGATGGTAAGAGGTGGAATCAGTAAGAAAAGCTGACCAAGTATGAGACTCGATTAATTCCTTCATTTGGCTGAGACGAATACATGGCTTACTGCCATGGGGCGGGGCACTGGTGGTTGTCTCTATAGTTCATTATGCCTTACAGATATCTATATAGCATTTGAAGTGACAAAAGTTACCAAACACGATTTTTGAAGTGATTGAGCATAAAGCCAGTAAGAATATTTTACACATAATCCTAAGTAAGACTATATAATATTATTCGAAGTAAAATAAAATTTAGAGAGTTTATATAAAATCTAAAATAAAATAAATTTATTTTTTTACACACTTATTGCGCTATGGGCGGTCGGTAGTAAGACTGGTAATGCTCGGGTTTTCGGCTCGGGTAATCGGGGCAGGCACATCGACAAACTTGACAGTTCAAGTGTAGTTGATCGACTATAATGAGGTTCTGGGATAAAATACCTCTACACCTTGTTCATAACTCAATGTGAAGTCAACGTTTCCATGTTGATGTCCATCCAAACATAACCTGGAAAAGAATTACAGCTAGTAACCCCCGACTAACAAAGCTAATCTTGACGTCGGCTTGCGTTGTTGAGATTGAGCTGGGGGGATAACAAATGGGGGGTAACAAGGGGAAACAGAAAAAAAACGCCCGTTGAAAAAGAGAACAATTGGCAATTCTGAGAGCCAAAAGTTAACTGGGTCAACTGTAAAACTTGGGACTGGGAATTGCCCCTCGTGATTGGGTGGCAACAGGGACATCTGGGAGGGGTTAGCGCTTGCACCAATGGGGATTAGACACTGTAGGGATGCAAGATGGAGATCCTTGAATCTACCCGACTCGTTGCCCCAGAAAGTGTCTTGAATTGACTGACAGCAGGCAGTTCTTGATGAGAGCACCGTTGCATACTACGTAGAACAAGAGAATCGTTTATTCTAGTGATAGCTTCAAACAAGTACTGATACTTGTGCTCAATCAAGATCAGTGACGAAGTCTTTATCATTGAGCCTGGCGTGTCACACTTAAGCTGTGCCATAGAGGTTGTATTGTGACTTTGTCTCTTCTTTAGCCAATCCATCTCGAGCTTCCAACACCAACTCTGACAGTACGCAGCCAAACCAAGCAAGGCCAGTGTTACTTTCCCCGCTCTGCCTTGCATCTTCCCCGTCTGAAGCATCATCTGGTGCATGAAGTATCATTCTGCAAGATTATGGACATGTTGAATTGAAAACAATAAAAATAGCCTATGGTATCTAGTTTATGTTCGAAGCTCCTGGTCTGGTTTCTTTCTAGGGTCGATTATTGACCCTGGCCAATCGCCAGTATCATGGAATGGATCAGTCCTAGCCGTTAATGCCTGCAGGCCTAAGGAATAAGGACTCTGTGACGTTCCCCTCAGGCATCTCTCCGCTGTCGCTGTTGGACGGCGCTGGGCTGGACCCAAAAATGCCAGGCTCTGAATGGCTCTCTGACGAGGCCACCGATCTCTGTCTGGAAGGCGTGCGAATAATCCCGTCATGTCCATCCCGGGAAATTGCCGGCATCGCATCTTCCCCAGTGGGACCAATTATAATTTCGGGCTAGCGCTGCACGTGACTCTCGACGAAAGCTCTAACCGACCAAGTCGTCCTCCCGAGCAAAACTGCTCACCTCCCGTAAAAGTTCTCCCTCAGCTTCAACCAACCCTCTCTCCACTCCCATATCTGATCGCTCTTTGTCATCTGGCAAGATGTTCAAGAGGTGAGTTTCGATCGCCGAAGCGACTGTCGATGTTTTTTTCGACGACTTTTCCGCCGCAATTGAAGCCCAATTGAGCTGACCATCGTGTTTTTCCCTCGGCAGCGGCATTTCCTCCTTCGCCCGCGCGGCTCGCCCGGCCGTCCTTCCTCGACGTGCCCTCCGACCTTCAGCCCTCCGACTCCCCATCTCCAGCCGATGGGCGAGCACTGCCAATGCTGGCGCCGGAAAGATTCATCAGGTGAGAAGGAACCGTTCCCGATTGCACTCCGGTCGCCCGGGCGATACCGATTTGCACACAAGACTCCGTACTAACCCGAGTGTTCGCAGGTCATCGGTGCCGTTGTCGACGGTTAGTCAATCATCTACTCCAGGCTCTCGAGGAGTCTGTTACGACAATACGAGCCGTTACTGATAATATCACAGTCAAGTTCGATGGCGCTAAGCTCCCTGCCATTCTCAACTCTGTCGAGACTGAGAACAATGGTCAGAAGCTTGTTCTCGAGGTCTCCGTACGTGCACATTCAATTGCCTCATTTTACTAGTCAATTCTAACACCACACAGCAACATCTGGGTGAGAACGTCGTCCGTTGCATTGCCATGGACGGTATGTCATTATCGCTTTGTATTTTCTTCAACGCAAGCCCCTAACGAAGTTTCTAGGTACTGAGGGTCTCGTCCGAGGTGCTGCCGCCCATGACACCGGTGCTCCCATCACTATTCCCGTCGGCCCCGCGACTCTTGGCCGTATCATGAACGTCACTGGTGACCCCATTGACGAGCGTGGTCCTATCAAGACTGACAAGCGCCTTCCTATTCACGCCGAAGCCCCCGAGTTTGTTGAGCAGTCCACCTCTGCCGAGGTCCTCGTCACTGGTATCAAGGTTGTCGATCTTCTTGCTCCCTACGCCCGTGGTGGAAAGATTGGTCTCTTTGGTGGTGCCGGTGTCGGAAAGACTGTGTTCATTCAGGAGCTCATCAACAACATCGCCAAGGCTCACGGTGGTTACTCCGTCTTCACCGGTGTCGGTGAGCGTACCCGTGAGGGTAACGATCTGTACCACGAAATGCAGGAGACCTCCGTCATTCAGCTTGATGGCGAGTCCAAGGTCGCCCTGGTTTTCGGTCAGATGAACGAGCCCCCTGGAGCTCGTGCCCGTGTCGCTCTTACTGGGGTTAGTAAAGTTCCTTCCCTTTTTGTTACAGCATTTTGGCCAAACCCGCCCCCCGCCCCCCGGCCCCCGCCCCCTTCAACCCCTCGACACACAAGCATCCGCTTATACTCGATCATGATTAACTGTAAACTACTTCTCTTGGATGAATAGCTAACTTATGTGCTGTAGTTAACTGTAGCCGAATATTTTCGCGATGCTGAAGGTCAGGATGTGCTTCTCTTCATTGATAACATTTTCCGATTCACTCAGGCCGGTTCCGAGGTGTCTGCCCTTCTAGGTCGTATTCCCTCTGCCGTCGGTTACCAGCCCACTCTCGCCGTCGATATGGGTGGTATGCAAGAGCGTATTACCACCACCACCAAGGGTTCCATTACCTCCGTCCAGGCCGTCTACGTCCCTGCTGACGATTTGACTGATCCCGCTCCTGCCACCACCTTCGCCCATTTGGACGCCACCACTGTCTTGTCCCGTGGTATCTCCGAGTTGGGTATCTATCCCGCTGTCGACCCTCTCGACTCTAAGTCCCGTATGTTGGACCCCCGAGTTGTCGGTCAGGAGCATTACGACATCGCTTCTCGCGTTCAGCAGATCCTCCAGGAGTACAAGTCTCTCCAGGATATCATTGCTATTCTGGGTATGGACGAGTTGTCTGAGGCCGACAAGCTTACTGTCGAGCGTGCCCGTAAGATCCAGCGTTTCCTGAGCCAGCCTTTCACTGTTGCCCAGGTTTTCACTGGTATCGAGGGTAAGCTCGTTGACCTTAAGGAGACCATCAACTCTTTCAAGGCCATCCTTAACGGTGAGGGTGACAGCCTTCCCGAGGGTGCCTTCTACATGGTTGGTGACTTTGCCTCCGCCAAGGCCAAGGGTGAGAAGATTCTTGCTGAGCTCGAGGGCCAGTAAGGGATTTAAGTATTTAAGTTAATGCCGCGGGAGACGGGAGGAGAGAACTGAGGACCTGTGTATAGAGAAGAGGAACAAAGGTCCGGAGAGGTTTCTCATAAGCTCCATGAAGTCTCTTTTGTGAGCTGTGTACCAAGAAATCAACAAAATTCCTCTTGTAGCCATATCAAGCTTTTCTTTTTTACTGAAGTGATCTTCCACGACTGAAATTGAAAGTGACAAGTGACCATGCACTCTAGGAGTGCTCCTAAATGCAAGACGTTAATATTTGCTACTACACCAGCAGGCGTGCAAAAGTGCCGACATCTTCCTCTGGAGGTTTATACAAGATTATACAACTTATAATAAGTCTTACCTAGTTTATCAAGTTTTATATAATTTTATGTAAAAAAAGAAATTATACCAAGTTTTCCTTAATTTATATAATTCTAATCTAAAGATTATATAAATTATGGTAATCTCTATTTAATTTATACAGCTTTAAATAATCTTTTCCCAAGATTATATAACCAGGTGATGGTAGCTCTAATGTTACATACATACTTTTATGTTATAGGACATAGGTGTAGCCTTGCCGTCTATTACAGATTCAAAGTCACAGTAAAAGGTCAATTAAAGCTTGAGAATGTAAACATTATTTGCTAGCAGTCGACTAAACTTGGATAGTTGTAACTGCTAACGTTAGAAGCTCATCCTGGTCTTGATGCAGGCCAAATTGATGCCTTTCGAGGCCTCTCATTATTTCCCTGTCCACCACCACTGGAGATCTGCAGCATCAGCTCATTGGACATGGGCATGTTCTCCCAACAAGTTGTCGTGGTTATTAGTATCCTCTGGCGCCACCGGGTGATCTGGGATTTGCGCTTCGCGTTCAATGACTTCACGGAAGCCAATTAATCGATGGTATCCGGCTGATAGCTTCCCAAAGTAATTGAGAACGTCACGTCGGGGCTTGTAGAAATCTGTCATTGTACCCCATTTGATGATTGATTCGCCGCTGAACCGTCCAGTTTTGTAGTCGACGTACAGCTTTCGGCCGTGTATAGACAGAGGTACCAAGAGCTCATGCGTGGCATAACCCCGATCGTAGTGTTCGACAGCTTTAAGTGCGTCATCAAAGGCGCTCAAGTCCTCCTTGACGGCTACCATGACTTCTGTGAGGCATTCATACATGTTTCCTGGGGACATGGTCTTTGCATCGGATAGCCCATCACGAAGAGGTTTGACGGACCGGTGCCCCTGATCCCAAAGATTGAACTCATGTAGTATGTTTCGAAGCTGGGTGGATAGTTCAGCGGCCTTCTCGGCTGCATTGACCTTTCGCAATGCAATATCGGTGAGAGAAACAATGCCGTCCTTCTTGATGTCGAAATGAAAGGGGTTAATCAAACCCGCCCTACCAGCAAGGCGGAAAACCTCGGTGTTGACCATTTTGGTGTACTCGGCAGCACTCTATCTAGATAGCTACGACATGTCAATGTCAACAGAGTGGCGCATCTTCTTGTTGGGCTCGTACAGGTCAGTCTCCATCCTGCGCTTCAAAGTCATTCGATCGAGAATCAAGGTTTCCCCAGTGCCATCCTGGCCAGATTTGGGGTCTTTCTGGGAGCCGCGTGACACGAATTGGTTACGTGCAGTCATTTGCATATCCCATTTAGCCAACAGTGTTGGGCTGATGTTCGTCAAGGGTGGCGACGAGCCAAATGAAATTTTGTTACTGACTGAGTCCAGAAAGCGAGTTTTCAGCATCATGTCGGCTGTGTCCAAGATAGATTTCCTTGAGAGGTCGTGTCTCATCAGCAAGACGCGGCTGTCTAATGGCGAACATGCTGTGTGGCTCTTGAATGTTGGGCAAAGTATGACATTGCCCTTGGAAGGGAGATGGGTTGTCCAACCAGGGTTACAGAGGCCCCAATCTTAGCCCCAATATGAACAATACCTTGGTTGCTGTCAAGCCTATCATGCATATCCATGGACATGATAGGCACTGTATCGCCAAGAGGAAGAACGACCTTCGACATGGTGCAAAACTCGGGATCCGAGAGACTGTCTTCAGAGATGAAGGCGTCTGGAAGGTCATGTTTCCAGTGATCAGGAAATGCTATAGCAGCATAGCAACACCTCTCTTTGTCTCCTGCATGCTTCACAGGCAATCTGGCGGGCATAGTAGGGAGACCAATCGACCAGATGGATCCAAGATGCATCATCTCATGGATTTGGGATAATGAAAATCCATTGTCAGGCAAAAAGGGTCCACCAAGAGCAGACCCATCTTGCATAGCTGGAGTAAGAAATGCACAAGGTTGCTCCTCAAAGTCCTTGAGTTCCTTAAATTCCTCTTCCCAATTGTTGCCCTTGACCAAGTATGATTGAGATACCTCTAGATCTTTTGTGTAATTTGCGCTGATGAAGTCGTAAGGGTGTCCGTAAGCGCCAAGGCGGAATAGCTCATGGAACTTCAGCCAGGCCGGAAAGTAGGCGATAAAAGCGCCTAGTCGAACAGGAGGGACCTTCATCGTCTTGTTCTTCTGGCCAGTCACCCTTGTTAGTTCTGCTCGTCGCCCCTCGTCTTTCTCAATCCAGAACCAAAGAGTGGCAGCGTAAATGATCTGCTGTTTGGTGATAAAAGTTGTTGGGTTCTTCTTTTGGAAATCGCCAGCTGCCTTCTAGGCGTCATCTGAAGCTAGCTCCTTATCCATCCTGAAGACCGGAAAAGCAAACGAAGTAAATGATAGCTTAGTATACGGGCTTGTCGGCGAGGAAACCTGGGTCTCCAATGGGATCAGTCTGTTCAATCGCGTGGTTGTCGACGGATAGTCTTGAAATGCCAGAATACCGTCAAGGGGATGGCTTTCCATGTGCGAAGCTGTCAGGCCATGTTCTGTGAGAGCTACCCACGATTTCTCTTCTTTGACTTTTTTTTTTATCGAGTCTCTCTTTCAGATCAGTAGAGTTGAGTACTGGGCCCAAATGGGCATCAATGATGGCCAATTTGAGGTCTTTTAGCCTCTCTTCCTGGAAGAGAGTTGCGAATGGTACAATGTATTTTGTGGGTGTTGCGGAACCCGCTGGCACATGTGTTAGATGCTGCCAGAAGAATTGCCATTGTGCCTCGGGGTTGTGATTTGGGTGAGTTTTGAGCTGGTTGGCCATTTGGGACATAACAGGCATTCCAGTTCCTGTCATGCCGATGATCCGCTGCCTGGAGGTGTTCGGTTTGAACTTGTTGGAGATCTTGAAGTCGTATCGGTTGCATGCTCGCTGTAGGAATATTCCTACCACAAGCGGATCTCCTGCTCGTGACGAGGGGCATTGGGCCCCAAATGGGACATCGGATATGTTGAAGTCTTCCATGCTCGCGATGATAGAAGATGAAGAAGGAAGAAAGGAGAGAGGAGAGAGGGGGGGGGAGGGGGATATTTATACCTGAGAGGAGTGATCTGGAGTGATCTCTATGACTCACACTCCTTCATTCACAGGTCGGCATCTGTCATTCACAGGTAGGTATCTGTAGGCAGCTGTAGGCAGCTGTAGGCAGCTGTAGGCAACTGTAGGCAACTGTAGGCAACTGTATGTATGATTCACTGTATCGTCTCGTCCAGGTATTCAAGGTATAGGTACGGATATAACTATTGACGTTGGGGCTGAAACACTAACTCATAACCAAGTTAGCATCTCGCTACTCATGATTTAAGGGAAGACCAGCATTTATATTCTGATATATTGAAGTCCTCTATGTTTCCGGCAGCTTGGAATGATAAATGGTGAAAAAGAAAGAAAGAAAGAAAGAAAAAAAAGGAGAAGAGGGGAATACTCAAGAGAAGCGAGCCCCATAACTCACACTCGAGGAGCTGGAATTCTTTTCTGAATTGTCTATTGTTTGGAAGAGGAAGGAGACCTTGAAATCTCGTGGGTATATAGTAATTTACTTTCCAAGATTCACTGCCCTGCCTCTAACTGGAGTCGGACAGAGCAAAGATCAGAAGAAAAGGCATAGGTCTTAACTGATGATAAAGCTAAGATAACTGATGGGAAAGGTCCTAAATTTATAGATCAATCCCTTCCTAGGCTCCAGCTGCTTGCTATAAGGGTTGTTCAGGCAGATTTTGCTTGTCCCTATATTTGTCGTGCAGCCTGACAATCTGGTGGTGTTTTCAAACGCACCAGCCAACATTGTTTCCAAAATATCCTACACTTTAGCCAAACTTCCATAATTCATGTCAACATCTCGCTAATTTCGATCATTGTTTAGAGAGAAATCAGCATCCATCTCCTTCCTCCATTTTTCCGCAGCCTGTGCCTTTGAAGATATGTCGTCTCTCCCATCAACAAGCACAAGTTTCATCTCGGCGGGTCTCCATTCAACACGCCTCCCCATCTCGTCGACGAGACTGACAGAAGCCGAGGGGTCTAGTCGGAGGCTGTTGGGTGTTCTAGGCGACCAGTTGGGGTCTTCAAACAATACTTTTGCTATCTCATGCTCCCCCTCGACAAGCCGTGCCATGTGGGGGACGAGTAGGTACTGTTGCCATTCCGGTCCAATATACTCGCAAAGATCTTGTAATGAGCGATCCCCGACATTCTTCAACCACCAGACATCTACTGGCAGCTTGAGAAAGGCAGCGTAGTAGGCAAGAATGACTAGAGCACGAGGACGTAGCTCACGCGAGAGCTGAACAAAGTCTCTGGGGACAAACGTGAACCAGGTGATTATACGTAGCATCATAGAGGGTGCAAAGCCGTCATGTAAATTTTGGTAAAGCGAGCCCAGGAATTGAAGCGTTTCGTAGTAGGTTTCTGCATAAAGATAATCTGGGTCGGTAGGGTCGATCGAACTGATCATTGAGAGAAGATTTATGGGAATATAATTTGTAGCCTGTTCAATGTCGACTGGTGGTCGATTGAAGAGAGGGTAAAGGCCTGAATCAAGCAGTTTTTCAATACCCATGAGGTCAATAACAAGGCCGATTCCTCGCCACACGATCATCCAGTCGATTAAGTAAAGCTTCTTACCATCTTTATCGCGGAAGTTTTGCGAAGAGAGAGCAGTGAGTAATAGAGAGTTTGCCAGTAGAGCTGGGAACGTCTCGGGCTGGGCTCTTTCAACAGCCAGACGATAGCCCTCGAAGGATCGGGCGCGGTATGAGAAAGCGCGAGCTACATCCTGGCTCAGCTCAAGGCTCTGCATGTGAAGACTTGCTAGGCCGAATAAAGTGTCCATGAGGAAAGGATTATCGAACGCGACCTGAACCATGCGGTTTCTGAGGACATCGTTGATAGGGTTCCGGGGTCCCTCATCAACCGAGAATGATGTGCATGTTGAGCTGGTGTAAAACCAAAGAAGCTTCATATCTGTCCCATCCATGGGCATAGGTCGAAATAGCGGCTGAACCGTCAAGGGCCCGATCTCCTCCACAGACTCATCTCTGGAAGGTATTGAGATGGGTGAAGGAGCCGTTTGACTAGTGATACGGGCCTCAGAGGAAGCCCGAGGAGTTGTCTTGGTGATGTTTCTGGATGAAGGAGTAGTTGAGGCTGCAGATGCAGGACTCGGGTATACGCAATCAGCCTTGCGTAGTTTGCAAGATCGACAGACGGGACGCGCCTCGTCACATTTAACCTTGCGGACTTTACAGTTGCGACATCCTGCTCGCGACTTCTTGTGAGGCCGTTTAGAGTGATAGGGCTTATCATAGTTAGGCGGCGATCCTTCCGGGCTATCCTGTTGAGGTTGTTCTGGGGACGATTGAGGGCTATCCATGGTTGGCGCGTATGGACAACGTGTGTAATATGAAGGAGTTGCAGAGATTATAGCATGGCTATGAAGGAACAATTAGCTCTGCGGCAGATAGGAAGAAATTAAGCCGGGATGGGCTGTGCTTTACTTTGCTGAGCCTATTCCTGATGACTAGGCGTTGCTAACAATGGATGGCAGAGCGGAAACCCCGCGTGTGCTGTCTCAGACGCCAGGGTCATGCCAACAAGGCCTAGCAGCAGCGTTGTAAGAGTTGTGAGTGGATGACGCCTACAGTCTATGATGACAAGAGATCCTTCAGCAGGGGCACCGCAGAATAAGGTAAATGAGGTGCCTACCTACGGGGTAGTGCTAACTGGTTGCAGCCGGCTTTGCACGGGACTACAAACAGATACAGTTTACGGAACAAAGATTCCAATAACGAGTAACAAAGACTTGGGGATGCTAATGGCAGATGTCCATGCATGAAAAGTCCAAGAGTATACAGCGAAATCAAATTTCTATGGCAGTCTACTCGCAGCAAGTTCAAAGCCCGTTGCCGTGTCTTTTGACCATAATTATGAACGCACTTTCACAATGAAATGGACCAGTCCCAACCCTTTTGCAGAAACGGCTAAGTTGACGAAGCCTTATACCCAGGCGGTAATCTCCCTGGAGCATCTTACGCACGCTTCCATCGGCTCAGCCCAGTTTGTGGAGATCGGTTGACGTTTATCCTGAGCGACAGGGGAAGAACCTCTATTGCCGCCAAGACATAATTGGTAGCCTATCACTAGCGAGATAAGTCTATATCTTGTCCGTATGCAGTGTTCAAGTGCTCGTCCTATCTCTAATCCGTCATCGGATGACGCATGAACCAGGTGGCATTCGTGACTCTACAGTGCCTCGCAATCAGCAAGCAACGAATACAGAGTAGTTTGTATTGGGTTCCGTGATTCTCGACGCCATGTAGAGCACGGTCATACGTTAACAGAGTATGTCTTTTTAGTACTACGTATCGTAGTAGTATATTGATAGATGGTCGACTCGGTCTACTCCCCGTAAAAACCAATTCACTTACACGGGTCTCTACTTCCAGAGGAGGAACCTCAGAGTACCCTATACTTAGTACCTATAACAAGATGCTTTCGAGTACCTCGTTGTCAGATCAAACAGAACCATTTATGTATCAACTCCGGTCTGGAAAACCAACAGACCAAATTCCTCAGAGTCCAATAACGAAATAAAAATAAGCTAATGTTACAGTTCCGTATAAGAGCTCCGACAATAAGCCAATAAGAGATAATTAGATTAGAATAGATTATACTAAATATATTAAATTAAAAAAACTCTATATATGATCTTAGAAGGATATTATATAAAATTATATAAATTAAGAATAGCTTTTAATAATTTATATAATCTCTATAAAATATAGAATAGAGAAAATTGTCAGAACTTTTGCACACCTACTATAGTAAACTTGAACAACCCGGACCCGGTATTGGACCGGGATTCGGCCGACTGACTAACTCCGCTCCCGTTTTGAACGGAACGGTTTTTGGGGAAATTGTTGGACAGGGAAGGGCTTATCGAGAGCCTCGCGACGTTGAACCTGCAAATCACCACAATTGTCAATCTCGCCCTCTCGGTCGCTACCTTCAAGAACTCGCCCGGATGCAACTGACAGGGCTTCGCGCCCTGCTACATCCTGCCATCGTCGCCACCAGATACAGAACCCCAGCCCGGTCCCGAACACTATATCGATCGTTTCAGACATCATCCAGCTGGCGGAATACAGGTGCAAGTGCAGGTGCAGGGGCGGGCTCAGGCGCAAACAATGGTGACAAGCCACCGAGTCAGTCGGCAGCTGCTGAGGAAGAAGATGTACAACCACAAAATGGAACCGAAAACTCACCAGGCCGTTCACGGGTTCGAGCCTCGAGTTCGTTGAAGAGCAGAATAGCTCGCAAAAATGCTGCTCCCGCACTACCCCCCGTCAAGCTCCCACAAGACTTCCTCGATAACAACGTTACTCTTCACGATGCATGGAGGAGACCGCAGCTCCCAATTGCCCTCGCCGAAGACGCCAAACAACCCAAGACGTCATCTATCTTTGTTGATCCTCAATCGGCCGAAAAGAACACTCGAGTGACGGAATCCAACAAGGCACTTGAAGACTATTTCGACACGACACTTAATGCTTTGATTGAGAAGGTCGAGGACCGCGCCAAAGAGGTCGCCGCTATCGAGCCCAATTCTTGCGAAACTGACGAGCTTATTAATAAGCTAGCGAGCCTCACTCGCGTCTACGATATGCTACTCGACTCGGCATGGCACTTGACGGATTCGCTTTATCCTGCCCGCCATGCAGAATACACATATACTTCACGCCCATTCTGGTGGTGGCACTATTACAAGGACTTTGATCGTCAGACTCAAGAGTTTCGCGACCAGTTTTTGTCAGTCCAAACTGCTCTCGACAGCATTCTGGACTACGATTGGAGACTTGACCACTCATTGTCCCAGGCTATTGCGGACCTACCCATTCTTACCTTTTCCTCTATTCGATCAGCTCTCCGTCGTGAGTTGACAACGCCAGCCCCTCCTGACTCGGAGTCAAAAAACCTCAAGCGCCAAATAACCATCTTATCAATATCTGGTTACAGCGGGCAAGCTATATCAGAAGCTGTTGCAGAACATGCTGCCTATTTCAACGATGCTGATTTGGTGCGACTGAATGCGCAAGATCTGTCTGTTGTAGTAGGAGGCTATCTCGACCAGGACTGGGCGTACTCTCGAGGATCTCTCTCCAACATGGGATTCCGGGCTGCAGAGATGAATGGAAAGCTTTACAGGGACCCTGACGTTGCGTCACGACCGGAGGAGGAGGACAATGACCCTGATACGGGCGTGATCAATATCCGCGCAGCCGCAGGCTCGCTCGAGGATGAACTCTCAAAGATCAAGCAGGGTGGCTATGATCCGTTTGGCAAATGGGAGAGTCTCAAAGTTGACAAGGTTTTGGATCAAATTACACAAGCCGCAGAGCTGAAGCATGGCTCACCCCGCGAGAAACCGCTTATCATTCACATTCATGATTTTGTGGAGCTTAGCATGACACTCGAGGGATCAATGCTGATAACAAGAATAAGAAACCTGGTGGATGCAGCCTGGCAACAAGGCTCAAAGGTTGCCATTCTGGGGACTTCATCGAGTGCGCAACCCTCAGATGAGTATGAGAATATGCTTCGAGACCTATCGGCCGGGGACTTCGTCATCTCTCGACATATTGACCCTCACCGCGCTCTGAGGCAACCCAAGCCGTCTGGCGGCTCGCAGAACTCTGAGAACCCCTTTCCCATACAGGAAACGGACATCTTTGTGGAAAACGTGCAAAACATCAACCGCATGTTGAAGTCATTAGGGAGCCAACGCCTCCTTGACTTTTCTGACGCCCATATGAAGATTTTCATGCACGCTACGGATACGCGGGCTCAAATGCTCAAGAAATCGATTCTCCCTCTACCAGAAGTGTACAACATCGCATGCGCAGCAAAGCGTCATGAAGAAGAAGCAGAAGGTGCTGCGCCAGGAGGAGTGTACGAGCGTCTTCTTATGGGTCCCTTACGACAAAGACCGGGTCAGCGATATCTTGATGAATCAGAACAGAACGGGAAGTCAGAGGGGGATGAGTTACAGAAGAAGGGTGAAGACTCACAAGCCAGTGGCCGAGCAGCTTTGAAGATGAATGAATACGAGAAGCGGATATCCTCAGGCCATATCAATCGTCAGAATTTGAGAACAACATTTGCAGATGTCCATGTCCCCAAGGATACCATCTCTGCGCTCAAGCTGCTCACAACTTTGGCCTTGGTGCGCCCTGACGCTTTCTCATATGGTGTGTTGGCCCAGGACAAGATTCCTGGATGTCTCTTGTATGGACCTCCCGGTACAGGAAAGACCCTGCTCGCAAAGGCCGTAGCCAAGGAGAGCGGCGCAAACATGCTCGAGATCAGTGGTGCCACCATCAACGACAAATGGGTCGGTGAGAGTGAGAAGCTCATTCGTGCTGTCTTTACTCTAGCAAAGAAGATCTCGCCCTGTGTCGTGTTTATCGACGAGGCCGACTCTCTGCTGGCCAACCGTAGCATGCTCGGTGCCCGTGCATCACACCGCTCACACATCAATCAATTTCTGAAGGAGTGGGATGGCCTTGAGGAGACAGAAGCCTTCATCATGGTTGCCACAAACCGCCCCTTTGACCTTGATGACGCTGTTCTCCGCCGTCTACCTCGACGTCTTCTTGTCGACCTACCCCTGCAGCCTGACCGCACTGCCATCCTCAAGATCCTTCTGAAGGGCGAAACGCTTGATCCTGCCGTATCGCTCGACGAACTTGCCAATCGTACGTCTTACTACTCAGGATCTGACCTCAAGAATGCCTGTGTCGCTGCTGCGATGGCCGCCGTAGAGGAAGAGAACGAGGCAGCTGCACGGCACACGGGGCCCGAGCCTTACGAATACCCTAAGAAGCGTATATTACGTCAGGATCACTTTGACAAGGCTCTGCTTCAAATTCCTGCCAGCATCAGCGAGGATATGCAGTCGCTCAAGCAAATTCGCAAGTTCGATGAAGAGTATGGAGCTAAGAAGAAGGGCACAAAGAAGATGATGGGTTTTGGCGTCGGAGCAGAGAAGAAACTCGCGGATGCTGAGGATGTGCGCATACGTCGGAGTCCATAAACGGGTTCACGTGGGTTGGGTTTCGTATACCATGTACTTTATAGCGTGGGGGATATTTCACTGTATAGCACATATCTACATAGACTTGGCCGAGCCAAAGAGACACTTATGGTGGACCAAAATAGCGAGATTGTTATTCCAATTCCGTGCAAAAGTTACGATAATAAGCTAACAAGAGATAGTTCTATTAGAATACATTATATAAAGTATATTATAGTTAGAAGACTTTATGTATAATCTTAAAAGAAGATTTTATAAAATTATATAGATTTAAAAGAGCTTATAATAATTTCTATAAATATATATAAAATTTAGAATAGAGGAAATTATTAAAACTTTGGCACACCTACTGTCTATAATTAATGTTTGATACCCATAAGGAGACTGGAGTGAAGCCTGCTCAGTATGCCACTTCCTCCACTACTAACTAACACACTACGTACAAGTACGTCACTTTGCGATGGAGGGGTTCTCGCTATCTTATCAACCCCATTGTGAACTTTTGATCGAAGGAGGGGAAACATTTCAACTCAAAAACTTGAACTATTGTCGCATCACCACCTTGACTACGATAAAAGGACTGATAAAACACACAATTCGAAAATATCTTGCAATACATCACTTGAAACACAACTGCCAACTGTGGTATTATCGTTAGTCCGCCCTCGCGGCTTCATTCACCATGGCGCCGACTTCGGCCCGCATCACGGCCCTCGCTCCCCTTAAGCCCGACCTTCATGAACGCGCCTGGGCCTCAGTCCCTCACCCGTCGCTCCCTCTAATCGCTACAGCCCACGCCAAGGCCGTCACTGTATACTCTCTCTCGACTGGCACCGCCCACAGCGTTCTCACCGGAGGCCATACCCGCTCCGTCCGCTCCGTCGCGTGGAAGCCCCATCTGCAACCCGGCAATCTCTGCCTCGTTACCGGCAGCTTTGACTCTACAGCTGGAATATGGCGTTGGGAGGGCCAGGAGCAGAGCGAGGGTGGTTTGGAAGTCGAGGTAACAGCGCAGAGCGTGCGTAGGAGGAACAATGACGATAGCGACGACGACGGCGATTTTGCGAACAAGGAGTGGGAGTTTACGCTTGTCCTGGAGGGGCACGACTCGGAGATCAAGTCTTGTGCTTTTAGCCCTTCGGGCTCATACCTCGCTACTTGCTCGCGCGATAAATCAGTTTGGATATGGGAAGATATTGGTGCCTCCGAGGAAGACGACGAGTGGGAGACAATCGCCGTGCTTAACGAACATGAGGGAGACGTCAAGGCCGTTGCCTGGTGTCCCGACGTTCCTGGTCGTAATTCTCGCCGTACCTACTCATCCGATGTTCTAGCAAGTGCAAGTTACGATAACACGGTGCGTATCTGGCGCGAGGATGGGGACGCGGAATGGGTGTGTGTCGCAGTTCTCGAGGGCCACGAGGGTACTGTCTGGGGTTTACAGTGGGAGACACAGCCACGAGAGGGAGACCTTTTTCCACGGCTCTTGACCTTTTCTGCCGATAACACCATCCGCGTATGGACACTGAAGGAGGAGGATGAAGCTGAGGAGAGCGGTGCGCCAGGCTCAGCAGGTGCCTTGGGCGGTATCCCCAACACGATGAGGAGGTCTCTACGAGAGGAGTGGACATGCACAGCTGTCTTGCCCAAGGTTCATACTCGTGATATCTACTCCGTGGCATGGAGTGCGAAGACAGGGCTTGTAGCAAGCACCGGCAGCGACGGAGTCGTAGCCCTGTACGCCGAAGATTCGGAACAAAACATCACAGCATCTGACCAAGACCAACCTATGGCTAATAGCGAGGAAAGCAAGCAGAAGGCATGGAGACTCGTTGCTACCCAGCCCGGAGCCCATGGGCCCTTCGAGGTTAACCACGTAACTTGGTGTCAAAGATATGATGCTGGCTCTGAGCGGCGCGGGGAAGAGGAGATGCTTGTTACGACGGGCGATGACGGGATCGTGCGGCCGTGGCAGGTTGAGATCGATGCGCCAAGGTAGCATTGAGATGAATACAACGATAATAAATTCACACATACTCATATTACCTATCTCATTATATAAACCGAAGTTCAACAATAGTAAGGCGCCTATACAACATATGAAATGACGAGCAGTGTGAACACTTAAATAATAAAAAATCATGCTATGTCGTTTCCGGCCCATGCCAATCAATGTAGGGCAAAAGTGTCCTTCGTCTAGGAGGGGTATGATACAAGTGGTTTACATGAGAAGCTCAGTTGCTCCCCAAATCCAGCGGCTCTTTAAACTTCTTCCCCCCCAAACGATTAATGGCCATGCGATTACCATACCATACTATCCATGTTGTATTCCCCTTCTAAAGTCTGTTCTTTGAGTCTCATTTGCTTACTCGCCCTTGAGCTTATCCTGCTTAACAGTGAAAGCCATCTCAAGAAGCTCTTGCTCCTCCTTGGTGTGAACCTTCTTGAGACCGGTGGCGACAGAGGCGCTGGGGTTTCGGCCAGCGTACATGACGTGCTTGCGAGTGTGGTGCTCAGTGTTGTTGAGCAGAGTCTCAATGCGGGGCTGGGTGAAGCTCCAAGCACCGGCGTTAAGAGGCTCCTCTTGGCACCAGACAATTGTCTTGGCGTTGGGGTACATGTCGAGGTTCTCCTTAAGCTGTTGCCAAGGGAAGGGGTTCAGCTGCTCAATGCGAGTGAAGGCAACATTGTCGATCTTGTTCTCGGATCGGTACTTGTGAAGAGCGGCCCAGACTTGACCAGTGCAGAGAATGACACGGTCAATCTGGTCAGGAGACTTGATAGCACCAGTCTCATGCTCAGGATCGGGGATGATCCACTGGAAGCCAGCATCCTCGCCAGTGAACTCCTCGATGTTGCTGCGAGAGAGAGGATGGCGGAGAAGAGACTTAGAGAAGAAGATAATGAGAGCTGAAAAAAAAAGTCAGTATTAAATAAGAGCCAGGGTCAGGAGTTTCACTTACGCTTGCGGTACTGGCGGTGCATCTGTCGGCGGAGAGCGTGGAACAGGTTGGCAGGAGAGGTGAAGTAGGCAATCTGCATGTTACAGTCCTGATGTTGGCGGACGAGCTTCTCACCGGTAGGGAACTCTCGGGGATCCTCGTTGCTAAGTTGGAGGTATCGCTCAAGACGACCTGAAGAGTGCTCAGGGCCCTGACCATCGTAACCGTGGGGCAGAGACATAACGAGACCGGTTCGCTGCATCCACTTGACCTCACCGGAGGCAATGAACTGATCAATGATACATTGAGCATTGTTGGCGAAGTCACCGAATTGAGCCTCCCACATGACAAGGGCGTGGGGAGAAGACAGAGAGTAACCATACTCGAAGCCGAGGGCACCGAACTCACTCAGGGAAGAGTTGGAGATGACGAACTTGCCTTGGTCCTGGCTGAGGTGCTGGAGAGGAGTGTGGGTGTCCTCGGTCTCCTGGTCGTGGAAGACAGCGTGGCGCTGAGAGAAGGTACCGCGCTCAACATCCTGACCGGAGACACGGACGTGGTAGCCCTCAGTGACAAGGGAACCAAAGGCCAGAGCCTCAGCAGTGGGGAAGTCAATGTTCTTGCCCTCAACAACAGACTTGGTTCGGTTGCTTAGGATACGCTTCAGGTTACGGTGAACGTGGAAGCCTTCAGGGACGCTTCCGATAGCGTTACCAATGTGCTCGAGAGTGGTGTCCTTGACACTTGTCTCGTTGGTAGCCAGAACCTCGGTGGCCAGTTCCTTGGGGGACTTGAAGCCGTTCCAGGCAGAAGTAGTCCACTCCTTGGAAGTAGGAGTGTAATCCTTGGACTTGGTGAAGCTCTCCTCGAGCATACCCCAGACCCATTGCTTGTGCTCGTCGACATCCGCCTTGCTGAAAGAACCCTCTTCGATAAGCTTGTTAACGTAAATATCGATTTGGGGCTCCTTGTCGGTGATGCGCTTGTACATGAGAGGTTGAGTAAATGAAGGCTGGTCGGTCTCGTTGTGACCGTACTTTCGGTAGCAGTTTAGGTCAATGACAACATCGTGCTGGAACTCGGCACGCCAGTCAGCGGCAAGTTGGCAGACGAAGTTGACAGCCTCGACATCATCAGCGTTGACGTGGAAGACGGGAGCGTCGATGGCCTTGGCGATATCGGTACAGTAGGCGGTGGATCGGGCGAAACGAGGATCGGTGGTGAAACCGATTTGGTTGTTGACGACCAAGTGAATGGTGCCACCAGTAGAGAAGGCAGGGAGAGAGTGGAAGCCAAGGCACTCGTAGACGATACCCTGGGCAGCAAAGGCAGCGTCACCGTGGAGGAGGACACTCATGGCAGTGCGGTGAGTCTTCTCATCGTTGTTATAGTGCTGGATAGCACGGGTCTTGCCCAGGACGACGGGATCCTCGGCTTCGAGATGCGAAGGGTTGGCAACCAGAGAGAGCTGGACGCGCTTGCCGGAAGGTGTGGGACGCTCGAAGTTCATACCAAGATGGTACTTGACGTCACCGGAGCCCTCATCCTCACCACCAGTTGTACCGGCGAATTCGCTGAAGATGGACTCGTTGGGCTTTCGGACGACGTTGGAGAGAACATTGAGACGACCACGATGGGGCATACCGATAACGATATCCTTGACACCGTAATCGACACTGCGGTCAATAAGGGCCTTCATACCAGGGACAAGGGTCTCACAACCCTCGAGACCGAATCGCTTATCGTTGGGGTACTTGGTAGCCAGGAAAGACTCGAAGCTGGAACTCCAGATAAGACGGTCGAGGACACGGCGTTTCTCGTCAACGGAGTATTTGAAGGGGTTAGGAACCTCGAGACGTTCACGGAGCCAGTCGCACTTGTCACGGTCGGGAATGTGGATGAACTCGACACCAAACGAACCGCAGTAGATTCTCTCGCATGCATCGACAATCTCACGGAGGGTCATCTTGTCACGACCATCACGCTTGAAGCGAGGCAGAATACCAGGGCCGAGGGTGTACTCAGTGTCAAGGTCCTTTTCGGCAAATCCGTAGTGCTCGAGAGTCAACTCCTTGGGCTTGATGTTGGCAAAACCCTTGGCGTCGTCGGTGCCTCGGATACCGAGAGGATCAATCTTGGCGGTGTGGTGACCGCGAGATTGGTATGCGCGGACAAGAAGCTGGACCTTAAGATGGTTGGTAACATCGGAGCCATCGTCCATGGCCAAGTTACCAGCCAGGCGAGGGACACCGCCCGTCATGTTAGGAACTAGGTTGGGAGGAGGCTGGAAAGCCTGAGAGATGGGCATCTCGCCGCTCTCCATGTTCTTGAAGTAGATTTGCCAAGAGACATGGACGCTCTCAGGATCTTGCCTCCACTGCATGTACATCTCATCGATGTAGCTGGCGGTGCTTCCGGAGAGGAAGTTATCGTTGGGGTCGGGAGGTGCCGAGGTCGCGCTGGTCGCATAGGTGCGACGAGCAGCCACGGCCAGAGGACGACGGGAGGCAGCGAGCTTCCATGATGAGGTACGGGCCGAGATGGTCGAGATGGAGGCGGTAGAAGAGGCAGCAGAGCATCGAGCACCACGAAGGAGCTGCGAGCTAGCTCTGCAGAGCGAATTCCTCAACATGATGGGCGTTTTGTGTGTGTATGGAGAAACAGAACAACAGATATAGAGGTAAAGGAATTAGAGGGTGGAAAGCATCCCTCGGCGAGCTTAATCGCGACTCGAAGGAACGGCGGAGTAAGTCGACAAAGGTTCCCAGTAAAAACTGAGAGGAATTGGAATAGTTGGACAAGGCGGGATAGGATGGGGAGGAATAGAAGAAGAAATTGTTTAGGTACGAACTCTGGGTCTGGGACTGGACTGGCTGGAGCTTGAGGCGAGTCGCTAACCAGGTGCTGGCCTTTGATGTCCTGCTGCTGGTAAAAATACTATGACGCCCCGGCAAACCCGGTTCTGGCCGTCGGAAATCAGAGATCTCATTGGCCAAGAGCTCCCGTAGCGCTATGGTCACCGAAACTCCGTGTTCATAACACTGTGCAGATCAGCCACTATCGGGTCTCCCACAAGGGGTGATCAGGGGGGAAATGGTCAAGGAATTCAAGGTGAGAGGTGACCGGGCTTGATTGTCCGGAAGCCCACATGACACTGTTCTCGAGGTCATCGTGGACTTTTGTGGCAGTCGTCATTGGGGCACATTTCGATATTTTCGGGGCTTTGGGGTTCCTGTTCGGGGACTTGAGGCTTCTTTACCGAGGATCACCGCGATGCTTGGTCTTGGGGCAATTCCCGGAAATGCTGTACCGCAACGTTTCTGGCATACGGCAACCGTTGAACCGGGCCATCGCTCATGTATTTCCCCACGATTTCGAGGTGTTAGAATGTAAGAATTTGGTGCTTCCAACAGAGAATCATATGATGATTATTGACGGGTTAATGTTTTACGTAGTTGTTGGTGGTGGTGCATTTGTGGACTGGACCAGGAAAAGGGAGGATCGTCTTCGCACGGTCTGGTTTTGGGCCTAAAGGAGGTTCTGCAATGTTTACAAGTTCCTCCCGCGGGGCACACGGGAGCCCAGAGAAAGACCTGACATTGCGGAGTACCTAGGTAGGTAGGTAACCATCGTGGAGTTTTACGTGATTCAAATAGGGACAAGTCGGGTCGATAGCCGACGCCACAAGGTCAAGTTTGGGGTAGAACTGGAACATGCATCTCATTCCCGGTTTTGAAAAGAGTTTTGAGGCGGTCAGGGGCGTTTGAGGAAGCAATCGATAATTATAGTAACTTACAGACGACATATAAATAAACACCACAAATAAATAATTATTTACTTGATCCTTCATGTACGTCATATTCAAACAAGATATGGGTAACAGATACCGTGCTTATCAACTGCCTGACGATATTCATAGATCGGGAGGTTATCTTCGTCAGTAACACCCGAGTTAGCACGTAGTATTACGGAGTACATATTTGGACCACAACCGTGACCAGGTGCTATCGCACTCGAAACAAACCCATCAAATGCTTGAACGAACCCCATGTTTTCTCGTCTCAGATTGGCAAAACGCAGTGATCTTAGAATGATCTGCACAGAATTATACGAATCGACCCTAGTCACATTTTATCTGAACAGATCAAGCAAACAGCATCTGTCAACTGCTTAAGTGTGTCAGCAATTTGATCTCCATGACATGATCTTCACATCTAGCCCTATCAGTTACTGCCATTGCCTTTCAGAATCAGTAATAAATCGCACCACTAGGTAATTGCAAGTAACTCCAGCTTTCTTCTAGCTGGTGTGTCATTTTCTAACCAATAATTAAGCAAACTACCTACCCCAACTCAATGTGGTTGGTTGGCTATACTACATAGAACTGCTGTTATGAGTAGTGTGCTGTGCAGAACTAGAAACAAGAATCACTATACCAGGTGCGTTGCAGTTGTTGGAACACCAAATAATCGTCTAGAATAATTACTACCTAGTATACTCAAGCCTCTGTCGATATCTGAATACCTTCAGCTGCGAGGGCTCTTGAGTAATCAGCTTGAGCCTTCTCCAGCGCGTTCATGATCAGCTGCATTAGAGCTATCACTGCAGCCTTTCCACCTCCCACGTTGTCAGATCTCCATCTAATCTTCTTGCCCGTGCGTTCAAAGTATTCACGAATCTCCTTCTTGCGATTACGTATGATCTCCTCTCGTTCTCTTTCGGCTTCCTCCGCCACAACGTTGATGCGTGCAAGTGAACGGCCCAGAGACTCCGCCAAGTACTGTAATTCACCGGCACGGTCTGGGTCGCCTGAGAGGAATGCATTCCAGAACTGGTGAAGGAACTCGATAGTAGTCGCATGAGTGAGGCTGCATTTGCGGGCAATCTCGACAGGGAGACCCATGGGTTCAGTAGCATCATCATCATGTCCGTATTTTTGGGCTCGTTGTTGACGCACCCCTTTCATGATGTCCTTATCAGCAGCTAGAAGGGCAGAACGTGATCCAACATGTGGTCTTTTAGGAGCATCGTCGTCGCTATCGCTTTGTTCGTCGAAGCCCATTGCGGCCTGGATATTGATCCCACCAGCACCATCACTCTCAAGAGTCTCAAGATCTCCCAATATGTCGAATAGAACATCGCCAGGCGCTTGCTTGTCGAATACAGCAGCTTGTTTCGATGGTGTCGAGTCATGTTTTGAGAAGAACTTGTTTTGCTCTTTCACATTGAGCATTATACGATGCTCCTTAGCATCGCCCTTCAAATCGCGTAGTGCTAGCTGGATGTAGGCGTTGTAGCCACCATCGGGATCATCGGTGTTGACATCAGAAGGTGCAACATTGGCCATGATCTTCTCACTGAGACTGTTGAGCGTCTTCACAATGGGAATATTCGCCCTCGGACGCATCTCAACGTCCTTTGCGTTTCCACTCCTGAAGCCTCCTTGGTTCTCCTCATTAGCTTCAATATCGATGATATGCGGCACCTGTTGCGCCATGATCTTGCTCTGAAATGCCACAGTGTTCTCGCTAGGGTCATATTTGTCGAACAAAGGGTCTGTGGGGTCGTTGTCGATAACTCGCTCACCGCGTAGCTTTTTGGACAGCCTACTGAGAAAGAAACGCGACCAAAATTCTGCCTCGGATAGCTTAGGGACGTTCTCGTTATAGACGCGTTTTATCAGAGGGTGTTGTGCGAATATCATCTGTACTTGCTCTACGCTGATGTTGAGTTTTAGTTCACCGTCAACCGTCTTAGGCTTGACTGTTGAGAGCACGTTATAAGCTCCTTTCTTCTGATTAATCTCGATGGCGTGGGCACGGAGAATATTTGTCCGTGTTGACCAAAACTGTGAGTTGAACGCGGCTCCTGATAATGAATCGGGTTTGGTTTGCATTGCTTCAACGAAGGTCTGATGCAGGCTGGTGTCCTTTCTCATTAAAGACTGCTGCAGCTCAATATCATTCTTGAGTTGCGCGTCGTCGAACCAGCGGGAAGACGAAGCATGCTGTGAGTTAACGGCGCTGGCAAAAGCCATCGAGGCTGAACTACTGCCAGCAGCACCAGCGCCTGGGTTTGGTGTTGATGAGCCGCCGCTCGCGCCAGCTGGTTTGGCAACAGCAGCATCTCCAACTCGAGTAGAAGCTAGTAGAGTCGACAAAAGGTCCTTGAACGTCTTCGCTTCCTCCTTGGCTTCGGCGGTGTTGAAGTGAAAGAGATATGTTGCAGGCTCGGCGTCTCCAACCTTTTCGAAGATCTTGAGCATCACCTTGGGTGAAGTATCTGGAGTTTGTTGAAGATCTGGGCCGATGTTAGTGTGAAATTACTGTCAAAAAAGGCTGTCGTTATTCACTTGTGATGTTGCTTATAGTGAGCGTGACGGTAGGAGGACCGCCGGAATTTGGAGTCCAAGTAACCAGCTGATGATCACCTGTAAGAGTGAGAATACCCTCCTTCTTCTTAAAAAGGGTGCGTCCCACGGGAATAGCCATGCTGAGTGATGAATAGAGGTCGATGAAAGAAGAAGTGATTTATCCCTATGGGATGTGTATTGAATGTTTGAGCTGGCTGCAGTGAAGAAGAGTCTATAGGCACCAAAGAGGCTTTGTCCAGGTAGAAGAGACCCACATGCAGTCACTGTTTTAATGATTACCTAAGTCGCCTACTTCCTAAATTTGGGCCAAAGCAAAACTGTTAGTCTCTGGAATCAACAACAATAATAATAATTATTCTTATTATGATTTTCGTTATTTTGCACCAAGAAGCATTGCTTAATTACATGAATTTGACATCAGTTTACTGTGTTCCTCTCACCTTCGTCTTGACCCATGACCAAGCCTCCTTCACATCGCCTCCAGGCTGAAGCTTCTGCTCTCTCGCCCTCTCAAGCCCACCCTTTTTGAACCCTCCTGGCAACAAGAGCCAAATCATAGTGATGGCTCCGAGAAGTCCTACTATGATAGGCTGCAGAACTTGAACTCCAGTCCGTTGCGCAATGGCTCCAACTGCGAACGGTCCTACGGCGGCTCCTCCACCTCCAACTACCGCTGCAAAACCAATGGCACTAATATGATAATCCACTGGTAGAAGTTTAGTTGCTGCTACCATAGAAGCAGGAAATAGAGGTCCGAGGAAGAATCCAAGGAGCATGACAAATATGACAGAAGCGATAAAGTTGGGGACAAGCCAGTATAGCAATTCCAACGCGATAGAGAGCATGAGATAGACGCAAATCGCCGTCTTTTCGCCAATTCTCTCCGTGATGAATCCCAACACAACTCGGCCCAATGTGAGTCCGAGCCAGAACAGTGTAACTGTCAAGCCTGCAAGGAACGGTTTGGCGTGTCGCACTCGAAGCATGAAGGTAACAATCCAGCCTCCTAGGCTCACCTCAGCAGCCACATACCCCAGGAGAAATAGTGCCACTATCCAAGTAATGGACTTCTTGATGGCCATACGCGTCGTTGCACGATGTTTGCCTTGTTGGAATTGAACTCTTTGTCGGTACTCTGCCCCGGTTGCATTCCAGAATGCAGCAGTCCCCACCACAAACTCGACTACAACGAGGCCAATCATGATGTAAAAGAATGTGTACCAGTTGAGGCCGCCTTCGGTTACCATGGCAGAGGCAATCAACGGGCCAATCGTACCACCGAGACCATAGGCGCCGTGGAGAAAACCCAGGAGCTCGTTGGCGTGGTGCATGTTTCCGACCCAAGCATTATAGCCACTGTCTTGGATACCGTTGCCAAACCCAGTGAACAGCATCACACAGGGCAATGCTGGGAACGGTGGGTGTAATGCCACGGGTACGTAGGCCACGAGACGACAGATAGGTCCAAGGATTGCTACACCTCGTTGGCCCATGGTGTAGTGTATCCAGTTGTTAGTGAGAGCAGCAACGATATAGCCCACGACAGGTACAAGGAATAGAGTCGAGGCTGTGGTGTAGTTGATGCCATAATATGTTTCTATCTATACATATTGTCAGAGAGTTGCTTGCTGTTAAGAAATCAAGCACATACATATGGTAACAGAGCCTGTAGATTGGTCAGTCAAGCACCACAACTAGATTTCAGAATGCCTTAATAACTTACGCCCAGAGATGCATCATTCATGCCCATTATGAGAAATGACAGATTGGTCGCATAATAACGATAGGAGTTAAGTCGAGTCCTATTCCAACGCTCAAGCTCTTTGGGCGAATCCTCAACATCGGTGTTCTCAGGCTGTGGCGAGGCTTCGACAGCACTCGGAGAGCCTTTTACTTCATGATCTTGGCCTTGTTGATTCTGGTCTATTTGGAAGGGTTTTAATTCCATGGCAAGATCAAAGCTGGCAGTACTGCGACAGTTGTAAATTATATTGCGACAAGATTTATATGCCAGGAGGAAGACGAAGCTATTATGGTGCGTGGTAGAGTATATATTGAAGGTAAGCCGAGTAAATTACTCGCCAGAATGAATAGTCACCAGCTTGCTGTGTCTTTCATCGTCCTGGCAGTGAGTGAACATTGCTCGGATTAGGTGTGTATTTTTATATTTTACTTTTATATTGAAATACTGTGAAGCTGTAGCCACGAGACACATAGGTGACTCCTACCTGAAAGTCGGGGATTGAACTGTCGGGTGTTTTTGGTACGAGATGATGTTGGAATGTCTTAAAACTGGAGGTGAGATCGTCTCTCCGCTAGTTTACTTAAAAACCGGGTCAAGTTTAACTTAATTGAACTTGTGCAAAGCTCATATAATTGGCTTTCGACTCTGGGGTTCATCATTGCCCCGGATTAACGCCAAGTTTTGATATCCCAGTAATATAACAAGACGCCCACAAAACAAACGTTTGTATGTAACACAAGAAAGAGTTCAACCACCTGATCAATTCCAGTTCAAGAGAGTTTTCCGCTGGTCATGGCTACCTACCGTCAACGTCAAATATGAGGCTGTGCAACAGTCGATTGATTGCTTCGCCACACGCGGGGTCTTTTCACAACGTCATCAGCTTGACCGACCACTTCTCCGTTTTGGCGCTACTGCACGTTGTTTTGTGTGACTTCAGAGGCTATCATTCATTACCTGCTGTGGTCATGGAGTTTTATAGTCGCAGTCATTACGGAGGTTTTCTCATAAGGCTGACTTTCTTCCCGGCCGGTACTGCCTGCCTCTCAGCTCCTTCTCTTTATCCAGCCACATAATATCTGGATTTCCCCCTCCTCAATAACCAACCACCAAACACCAAAACTCTCCTCCAACTCAACTGCCTCTCCGTCATTTATATAGATATAATCGCCCTTTCGTCATGTCGAAAGACCACTACGAGTACGAAGAGTACTCTCGTCGCCGCCGCGATTTCTCACCTGATAACTATTCTGGCGGTACTCCGAACTCGAACTCCCAGCAGCAGGGCCCTCCTCCGCCTGGCGCTCCTCCCTATGCCTCAACATCTCGTCTTGATGATCCGTACTACGGCGGTATGCCTCCCCCTCCACGGGAGCGCATGACCCTTGAGCCTCCCGAATCTCAGAACCGTCCGCGCTCTGTACCACCAAACACCACCATGGTCCGACGTAGCCGGTCCCGTTCACGTCCACCCTCGGACGATGAAGACTATGATGACAGGCGTAGCTCCCGAAATCGCTCGCCCAGCCCCATCACCCGCGCGCGCAATGTAGTCGATGAAAACTTCACCAACTCTGCATCTGGTATTGGTGCCGGTCTTCTGGGCGCCGTTGTCGGTGGCCTTGTTGCTCGAGAAGCGACCGAGGCTGCGACACGCCGCAAGCACAAGACTCGTGGTTATGAGGACGAGAACGAAGACCGCACTCGTCTCGTTTCTACCATTCTCGGTGCCGTAGCTGGTGGCCTTGGAGCCAATGTTCTTGCCAACAGGGTAGAGGATTCTCGAGAACGTGACCGGCAACGCCATCTAGACTGGGAGCGTGAGCGTAGCTACGTGCGCGAGGAGGAGATGCCTCGGTATGAGCGACGGAGATCCGGTGATCGGGAGCGGGAGCGGGAGCGGGAGCGGGAGCGGGAGCGGGAGCGGGAGCGGGAGCGGGAGCGTGAACGGAACGATGATCGTCGGAGTCGCGACCGGTATGATCGCAGCAGAGCGCTGCCGCAAAATAATGATGATGAGGAGAACTACGACTTTGTCTACGATGATCCGCGGTACGAAGAGCGGGAACCTCGGCAACGCAGGAGCGAGGACAACCGGTATCGCCAGTAGTGGTGTTTTCTCCACATTCTCTTCTATTTCATTGCGACTTTGCGCGACTGCTCATATTGTGTGATATTTCTGGTTACCTTACGACTGACATCTAAAGTACCATGCGGGATACTGGAAAGGCTCCAGTTTTGGATCAGGGGGGATAGGGCGTATTTGTTTCTAAACAATCTAACGAGGAATGACTTGGCGTCTCTTATTTCACTATTGCTATGTAGTATCTCTTTTATATACTCATTTCTTACCTCCTGTTTCTAGGCGATGAAAACATGTTTGTCAGTGAGCCATCACTATGATATCACGTGTTACTGTCACTTTCTTGAGGTCTACTATCAAAATAAACTACATTATTCTTACAAACTAATTACAATTGTACCGGCATATTTGCAGCCTGTCATTAACGGTGCGGTTCTGTATCCGAAAAGTGTCTAGAGGCAGTTCCATATGTCGAAAGTAGCAAGGCATAGAGGTCTAGAGCAAAGCCAAAGTACTTCGTCCAATGCCTTTCTCCACGAATCATTCATTCTCGCTCACTCTGGCCATAATTACTTGTCGTAGCTCACTGGCTGCCATTGTGATCTCTTCGTTCTCGGCTGTCTAGCTCCCTCTCAACAATCACCTTGAAGAATTGAGCTATCTCAGCAAGAGCAACCTGCTGCTCATCAGGGACGCCGAGCATCTTGAAAACCGACTGCGCGTCAACCAGCTGTTTCGCGATCACGGTGTCGGGCTGGCAGAGTGTGCGGACGCACATGGCTCTTGCATTGACCTTCATGGCATGCAGAAGCCCGCCAATCTCTGTAGGGTCAGCTTGCCGGCGGCCATAGAAGCGGAAGTCATCGGCGTGTAAGTTGACTAATTCGAGCTGCGTCTCAAGATCGTACCGGAACCCGACAACCTTGGGGCGACCCTTGTTCTGCCATGCATCCGCCACTTTCTTGAGCTTGTCAGGCACAAGTCGGCCTTTGTCAAGCTGCACCGTGATGTAGTCGTTCAAAGCTGTGCTCAGGTTGAACTCGAGTTCGCAGTAGAGAAGACTCTGCTCCCTAGCATTTAACGAGATGGAAACTTGTGAGGGTGGACGAGGTCGAGTAGTAGGCTGTACACGACGAGCGTTATAATGTAGCTCTGCCTATATCCAGGTTAGTATGTGCATAAATTCTTGTATTGTCTCGACATACCACGTCTTTGGCCATCTTCTTGATGCTGTCCAGTATCCCAGTCTTCTTCTGAGGCGCCTTTGAAACCTGGTCCGCGCCATTGTCGGTCCGTTCCAGCCACCCATTGTCCCCAATCATCACTTTCTCCCCCTTCTTGACGCTTGGATAGTCTGTTCCTCTGAAATACATCTGTAGGGGAGAAAAGAGCGGAGTGTCTTGAACAGGTTGGTTGTTGTTGTTGTTATTGTTGTTGTTGGCATGCAGGGTGATAATCTGGGGGACCGGTGGTGAGTGCACTTCGACGGCTCGTGCTTGTCTTAACCCATCGGCTGAGCTCTTCGAGCGTCGAGGTCTGTTGACCAAAGGCTCTAGGTGACTTGCTGATTCTCTGATCATAGACGGGTCGTGGTTCATTAACCAATCCTTGTACGAATTCTCGACAGTGTTGTCAACTTTGGATCGTGAGCGAAGGTGGCTGAGATGAAGCGGCGATGGAAGAGCCGTAGGCTGAGCAGAATAAACAGAAGAGGCATTATCGTCAAAGATCGGGCCACGATCAAACCGTCCCTGGCCAAGCGGAGAGACCGGTTGAGGGACGTCTTCCATCTCGGCTGGTCGAGGACCGACTCCGCTCCGTCGACCAGTCCCCAACTGCAAAGGAGAAGGGGGGTTTCTCTGGCGGCGCTCTGCTATACTAGATGAGAACATATCGTTTTGAGAGTCAGAGTATCGACCAGGCATGAGTTCAGAGAAGGTCGGAGAGTCTACTCCTGAGTTATTATCGTCTCCCAGAGCCCAGTTGTATGAGACATCGGGCTGAGGAGTTGTTGACTTGTTCTTTCGTGGTGTTGATCTTGGAGTTGCCATTGCAGACTTCTTCTTGGGCCTTGCTGGCTTTGAAGGGCTGATTTCCACCTTTTGACTAAATCTGCAGAGCTGTCAGTACAACAAGGTACCAGAATATATGTCATACATACGCGTCTGTGAGCTTGTCGACTTGACTCTCAGTCAAGTTCATGCGAATATGAAGCGGTTGCTTAACGAGACGCTTGCGTGGAGATAACGAACGGGCTCTTGACTCGAATCCAGGTGAAAGCTCAAAGAAATCCCCTCTCAGAGGCGTTAACACAGATGTTGAAGGGTCAGAATTGCGCCCTCTTTTCGAACCGTCTTGTTGCATCGAGCCCAGGTGTTCGAGTCACAACAGCCACTTGTCAGCAGCGTCGTGATCAAACCTTGAGAGGCAAGTGTCACGGTAAATTGTGTAAGGCCATGTATGAATTAGAATTTGAATCTAGACGAAAAGTAAACAAAACAAGGCCGGTTAGCATATGCACAAGTGTGGATGAATCAGAGACCTGGGGTTCTTATACTGAAAGGCAGATTTCTAACCCTTTGCCAGCTGGCAACAGGTGTCAGCGGTTAATTATACGGCGATACTGGCGATCCAATTTCTGGCACTGCCAACGGTATTAACTTATAGCAGTATTTAGGCCTGCAAATTATCGTAGCTTTTGTCTTGCCCTCCTTGAATACCTACCTGGGTAGGTACCTAGTCTCTTTTCGTGCAGTTTGCTCACACTCTTTGCATTATCTGCTCAACTGTATTGTAATCTACATTTCTGTATGTTGAATCATCATAGGGCACTAGCAAGAGCTAGTCTTCCATCTATAGTCAATGCCACTGTCAAACCAGAGCTGGGGTGTAAAAGGGCCCTGAAACCTCCAGGAGTATATCAATTCTTTTGGCAACGGCTCAGTGGCCATGTCCATTGCCTTATCTTCAGCGACTGGTAGTTCCCTGATGAACGGTGGAAGCGGTCGATTGTCTGTGAACAGGCCGAATTTCCGTGCAAAATTTGCATTAGGTATTTCGCAATCTCTGACCTGCAGATTCATTCCCTGTTGAAACATGTTATGAACCAGTACCGTCGAGTAATCATCTCGTTCTACTGTGGCTTGTTGTTTGTCGTGCCTCCCAGTATACTTTTCTGTTTGGAAGAACTTGTGTACGACTTGTGTCATCATCTCATGTCCTCTGAGCTTCAAGCTGAGTGATCGTCGATGATGTGTACTTTGCTCGTTCAGTGGCTCTGACACCTCTGCTGGTATTAACAATTTCGGCGGTTCACCTAAATCGATCGATTTCTCGCCAATGAGCCTTCCTTTATGGCCAATATTCTCGTTCCATTGCATTTCGTGAAATTCCCTAGCCTTGAGCTGACGAAAGGCATGCGTGCCTCCGTTACGCGACGAGACATACATGGTATGTTCTATCACCCAGTTCTTGCGTATTCCAATCCCGCTTGGATAAAGGGATGACCTTGCTGCGGTAGGTGCATAGTCGGAAAGCCGTGTGCGGTATCTTTGAGGATGGCTCTTCCTCCATTTGATCAGGTTGTTCGTCGGTATGATGTTGGACGTGACAGTCGTCAGATGAGGAACATGCGGAAGCTCAAGGTCGGCCTAACTCTGGTGTCAGAACCCTTCTGGGCATCTAGATACAGTTCTTCGCACATGTCTATTCAGGTGATCGTATCTCCAACGCTGAAACGCTGCGCCTGGATCATCTGAATGATGACAATCAACTTCTATCATTTCATAAAGCACGCCTCCTGCAAGTCCAAGAAACTCGTCGCCAAGATGATCGCGAAGGACCAGAAACACCTGCTTTATATCAGTCAATGTGTTATTGACTTGGGCGCACCTCTAACCAGTCGAATGCCGTCACGATACTGGTAGTTGCGAGGGATGTGAGCGCAATATCTCACAAGAACGTTGCGACATTCTTCTGTGTTGTGAGCCAATATTTTCCTTCCGCATGCAGTTGGGTTCACTGACTGTTTTCGTCAAATGTTCCCGGCACATTGACTGAGTGAGCTCTGTTAGGATTCGTGTAGAACTGTGATGTGTCGTCCATTCCCGTACTATCAGGTTTCGGGCGTCCCTTCTGTCGAGTCCGATAAACTGGAGGTAATCCTCGATGGATTCGAAGTCACGAATAAGGGTTGATTGATCATGGTCTTAGGTTCAGTGTGTAACTGACGAAGTGTTCCATTCGTTACGTGGTCGAGACTTCCACATTATGACTGTAACGTGTGTGTCGTGAGGAAGGGGCATGTCTGCGGCGTGGCGTAGCGTGACCTGTATGTGTACGACTACCTTGATACCTGGGGAGGAAGGCGCTCAAGGGAAACATAACCATTGAAAGATGACGCTACTGATTCAGTGCTACCATAGTTAATATGCCAATCAAATCATCGATCTCCTCGTAGCTCATGCGAGTCCGACACTCACAGCCAAATGTTCAAAATGGGAATCATTACGTTGTGCAAGTGTAGGGTAGCCCAATGTCTGAAAAACTCCCTTTTAATTAGGTACGCGGAGATGAAGAAATATTGTGCTCAACCTACCTAGGTAGGTACCTAGGTAGGTAAACGGATTCATCAGAAGTACTTCGTATTTATTATTCGTTTTTGTCACATCTGCGCTCCTTATATAGTAGGTATACAAAATTCCGACGAGTTCCTCTCCTGTGAAATTTAGAGAATAACATAACCTGTAATAAACTCTCCTACTTTATGTGGTGTGACATAATTTTAGGTAAATAATTTATTAAAATATTAGAATTATAGTTTATATATTATAAATTATATCCATTCCTAGTTAACTCGTTGTCGGAACTTAAACATGTTCGAACATCTACCAATGAGATAAGTGATTGGGAACAGTTCACGCGTATCTGCCAACTTTTAAAGAAGAGACAGCAAATACACGTGGTAAGGAAAAGTGTCTCACACACACTATATGACCAACAACAGAACTGTGTCATATCATGCAGACTGTGCTCACCGTAGGTACAGGCAATTATAAAGCCGAGCCGTTGATTGAAGCACAGATATCCGTAGATTGGATCTCGGGGAAATGAGATAGATCTTCGGCGTACTGCCCGGCATTCACACGACCCACAGGGCTATCCACCCGGTGGTCAAGCATGCATCGCAAGCTAAGCATCAGTTACTACCAGTTAACGTTAACCACAGAAATTCTGCTTGATGCTAACACATGATATCTTACCCCGGAGCCCCTGCAGCCGAGACAAAAGCCGGACCCGATGGCGGCTTCCCGAAATCAACTCCCGGCTTCCCAAAAAGGCAGTCTAGATTTCCTGCCTCCTCTTTGCCCCAGAAACCCCCACACCAAGACAGTAGAACCCCATGACGACAAGTGCTTTTTCGTCTCACTACAGGTTGTGTAGCGGATCTCTTCCACGCTGGCTAGACCTTTTTACACGCTTTCTGGCCCTCCACATCCCGTACCGAAGCTGATGCCGTTGATCCTCCTCGGGTCTGAGCCGCACCAGGTTGTCGGTCGCTGACGGTCTGCGGTTTGCGGTCTGCCCGGACCAAGGCCCCGGCATTTCTGACTATCATGTCGTATTTGCATATAATACGCGACACCCCCAGATTGATTGTTTGGTTGTTCACACTCCAAATACCAGTCCTCCCTCCAGTAAAATCCCCAACATGTCTCAACCGCAATCAGATCGCTCGCCGTACTATGACATTGGTAAGTTTCACATTCGCAACAGTCGACTTGCTAAGATCTGACATTTGTTCTCTAGTCATTGTTGGAGCTGGCCCTGTTGGCCTGATGCTCTCAACATGCCTTGCTCGCTGGGGTTACAAAATCAAGCATATTGATAACAGAGCTGAACCAACCCCAACGGGTCGAGCGGATGGCATCCAGCCCCGCTCATTGGACCTTCTTCGTAATATGGGCCTCAAGTCAGATATCATGGCTCACCATCCAGCCCGCGTTTACGAGGTTGCCTTTTGGGACCCAGCTTCAACGGGACAGGGTATTGCCCGAACTGGAACATGGGCTAGTTGCCCTGATTTCATTGATGCTCGCTATCCTTTCACAACTTTGCTGCACCAGGGCTTGATTGAGCGTGTCTTTATCTCAGACCTCGAGAAGAATGGAGCGAGTGTCCAGCGGCCATGGACCATCAAGAGTTTTACCTCTGACGAGAAAGCCAACCCTGATTACCCCGTCACGGTAGATCTGGAGCACGTCGACGGTACAGCACATGAGACTATCCACGCCAAGTATCTGTTTGGTGGCGAGGGTGCAAGATCATTCATTCGCACCCAACTCGGTATTGCTGTTCGACACAAAGATCCAATTGCTCACGTCTGGGGTGTAATGGATGGCGTAGTGAAGACTGACTTTCCTGATATCAAGGTGAGTACTTCATAATCCTCTTAGTAACTGCACCCTGCTCACTGACTGCCCCCAGATGAAATGCACTATCCATAGCGAGCATGGTTCTATCATGGTTATCCCACGAGAGAACAACATGGTTCGTCTCTACATTCAAATCGCATCTTCAACAGACCCAGATTGGAACCCTAGGCGAACAGCCACCGAGGAGCAAGTGCAAGAGTCAGCCAAGAAGATCCTGCAGCCATACTCTATCGAGTGGGAGCGCGTCGAGTGGTACTCTGCCTACCCCATTGGACAGGGGATTTCGGAAAAATACACCTTGGATCAGCGAGTCTTCCTTGGCGGCGATGCCTGCCACACCCATAGTGTAAGCCATGCTATCCCTCTGCCCACATGATGCGCTAACGCAACCACAGCCCAAGGCCGGTCAGGGTATGAACACCGCATTCCTTGACGCCCAGAATCTTGCCTGGAAAATCCACGCTGTTGAGTCCGGCTTTGCCAACAGGGAAATTCTCAAGACCTATGAGACAGAACGCAAACATGTCGCGGAATCCCTACTCGATTTTGACAACCGATATGCAAAGCTATTCTCACAACGGCCACCAGCGGCAGCTGAGGTGCAGGCTGCGTCGGCCAGTCATGGCAGCAATGGTAATGACAACCAAGAAAATGAATTCATCAACACTTTCAAAGAGTCGTGCGAGTTCACCAGTGGATATGGAGTTTATTACAAACCCAATGTTTTCAACTGGTCACCTGAGCATTCTGCTCAGTCAACTCTTATTCACCCGAAGGGTACAAAATTACGAACGGGTCGTATTTTCATCAACTCGAATGTGACGAGGGTAGTCGACGCCAACGTTGTCCATCTAGAGCAGGAAATACCCTTGAACGGTGCTTTCCGACTGTTCGTTTTCGCAGGTGTTCCATCAAAGACTCGACAAGCTCTGAAGGACTTTGCCAATCACCTTGGAAGTCAGCGATCCTTCTATGCAGCATACCAACGCCCTGACCTTGATAAGGTCTCGTATCATGAGAAACATCTCCCTCATAGCCAATTCTTCACTCTTTGCACAATCTTTGCCTCAAAGCGGCCCGACATTGAGATCTCACGCGACGTGCCTGGGGTCCTCGCTCGATACAGAGATCACGTCTATGCTGATGATCGATCCGATGCTCGATTATCGCAGGCAAAGGCTGTAGCCCATGCTAAGATGGGGTTGGATGAGGAACTTGGTGGCGTGGTAGTTGTGAGACCAGATGGATATGTTGGTATTGTGGTTAATCTTGTTGAAGGCAGTGGAACTGTGGATGCTCTCAACGAGTATTTCTCATCCTTCTGTACAAAGAAGCTGGGATCTACTCTGGCGCAGCTGTAAGAACGGTCAGGAAGTGTTTGAAGATGGATGAAGCCAACCCAATATGTTGCTGAGGGGCGTTGATTTGATATAGAATACTCTTTTTTAGCGAAAGTACATGCAGACACATTTAATTACTATGCGATGGAAGTTGTCGTTCTCACGTGAATCAGGCCAATCGGCCTTCGTGCTCTAGGATAAGAGTCATCAGGACATAGCCAAAGAGATGTATAGGATTACTGCTATTAAGTAACCATGTTCCAAGACAAATGCTTACTATCTGTGCATAGGTATCTTATACTGCTATGATACACTCCACGCCTGAAAGCCTGAGGTATTATTTCATATGGAGGATGTCGAGTCTCGAACTTTGACGAGCTTTGACGAGCTTCATGTCAGATGTCCAACAGTAGCGCTCCCATCAAATCAATTATCAAATCCAAAAACCAAACCAAAAAAATCCGGCTGTATAACTGGCTAGAACTTCTATGTCCAATTACCTATACGTCGTTTTATTCGCTCTTTCAGATTTGAGATTTGATTTGATGGGAGCGCTGTGTCCAAGTCTCTTTTAAGTGATATTCAGCCTTCTTTAAACTACTGGCCAATAGTAAAACGGCTAGGATGCTACACTTTTCGAGCTAAATCTTCTAGATTGACCAATGATAATCATCAATAGTGGGGCTTATCCAAAAGCTGTCAATGCGCTGGCCGTGGGTTTACCTGACTTTACCTTTTCATCCACTGTAAACCTACTCCATGCGTAACGGTTTGCGCGTTCGCGATGGCCTCACCTTACTGATCCGGATAGGATACCACTAATAGGGAAGTGGCTGCAGCAACGCGTGTGCTGCGGATGTACGCGCCCTGGGCCCGAGCTTTCTGCCTGGAGTACACTTTATTGATTCGATTCGACCCGACTCGACCGACCGACCTACCTTGACCTCTCCTTGGCTTCATCATCAGCAATTGCAGCTTCGAATCACACCCACCTCTGCTGTGTGGAAGCATCCAACTTCACTCCTTGTAAGAACAAACCCGCGTCTGCTTAAGCACTTTCTTCATTTCCTCGTCTCTTCCTTCATCTGGCGATTCACCGCTCCTACAATCGGCGGCACTGCTTGGCACCTGCACCGCTTTGTATCTACCTTCATTGTCACTGCCACACTGTTCGAATTTGTTCTTTGAGCGAATGCTCTCCGCTATCGCGTCGTGACTGCCGTTTCTATCTCTCTTCCTCATTTCGCAAACTGGGTTCAGCCGGACTTGCCTTCAACATCGATTCACAACGCGCAACTGCTTCTTTGGCTGGACCAGCAACCTGCTTCACTTTATGCGATACAGCTTGCTGCGTCGCACTTTACTAAACTTGATTTCAACTTTTCTCTTCACGTCATCGCCATGTCTTTCTCGCTCCACACGCGCATTTCTATGCACCAATCCGCTAACCAAAACGGAAGCCCTGTGCCCGCGTATCTTTTGGAAGCTACTCAAAAGCGACGCCAGCTACGGATCGTTTCTAAGCAGACAAAAGCTATCCGCAAATTGCCATCGCCTAAGCCGATAACGTTTACCACCCCTCCTCGACAAATCAGACGACCTAATGCCCGGCTTCTGATTGATTCTCCTCTACCGCGGACCGATATCCTCGAGGATCCAGTTCTTCACAATCGATTTGTTCAGACCGACTCTCCCGTCAATTCATCTTTTCTCAACCGAAAACCCCGAGCAAAAGCTACCTACCCCCACGTTCCGAAGACACAGATAATCCCCGACCATACACTTGCTGTTGTCGATGGCATACAGACACGCAAGCGTCGCGCCGAAGACACTGAGATCGAACTTGTTGCCGCAGAAAACGGCATCACAAATACCACAGATCCTATTGTTACCATTCGCAAAGGAGAGACAGTTCCGAATAACGAACCTGGCCGGCAGGTTCCTGTGAGTTTATTGCCTTTGGTTGAACATCATTATGTGTTGCGATACTGACTGGCTCCAGAACTCTAACCGCATGCTCGGAATTACATCGAGTGCCAGATCCATCACCAGGATGATAACTAGCATTTACTCCGCCTTTACTGGCATCAGTGAAACGATCAGCAGACTCAGTAGGCTTTAGCCCAATTTCAACTCCTACAAGTTATGCTAACGAACAAACAGTACGCCCTCAGGCGTATCAAATCGCCGAGTTTCGCTCCTATCTGAGTGAGAACCAAGTCAGCAATAAGCGTGTCAAGATTAGCGCCAGCAGCGATGACACCACCATTGGAAATGTCGGCAGCACTGGCCATGTTGGACTACTTTGGGTTGACCGAAATAGTCTTACCAATCTGATGGAAGACTACAAAATCTTTTCCAAGTCTCTTGCCAAAGTTTGGGAATGCCTGGAGCGCGGAACCCGAGAGGAAGCGAACAAAGACCTGGCACCCCTGAGCACCAACATAGTTGACAACAACGATCGAGCTGTGCTATGTAAGAACCCGGCTTACGACTTTGCTGAAATCTTCGCGTTGCAGCTTCGGCGCATATTCCAATATTTGGACAAAATATATGAAATTGGCATTATCATCAGAATTCGAGACAGTCACGAATTTGTCCCGCCTACACTGGACTACGGGCTATTTCCGGAGTTTATCGGAAACCTGGAATCAATCAAGCACTTCCTGTCCGGTCCAGCGTTACTCATTGTTTGCAATGATATCTTGCAAAAACATGGGGAACGAGAGTGGAAGGTTTCTCAGTCATTTTTGGATCGGATTGTGCTCGATATTAAGGCTATCCTTCGCAATCTCCCTGCACCAAGCTATGTTGACTCTCAGGAGTACCGGGACAGGTTGCAGGCCATGTTTCCCACTCCGCCGCGAACTGATTTAGAAACACATCTTCTGCTCCCTGGATCGTTTCCTGATTTCGATGAGCCTAAGGATCTCATCAAAGAACCTACAACGGAACAAACCTCCCTGCTGTTGATGAAGCAGCCTTCTGCGGAGGTGGGGCCAGCGAAACCAGAGCCAGAATCACTACAGCCCACTATCTCCCGCCCCCATTACTACAAGAAAGACTTCCTTCGTGTCGACCTGGCTCAGAAAAGTATCGCTCAGATAACACCCGAAGATTACCGCCAGACCTTTTATGAAGAAAGCAACCAGCACCGCATCATCAAAGATAAATATATCACAGAATTCGAACCCAAAGTTCCTCTCAACACAAACGACGCTGGCTGTCTCCGGTCAATTCTGCGGAACAGGCGGAAGCACCCCTCGAAAGTCACACCTAAGCGACTTGGCATAACGCGCCGACCCAAGACTGTGAGTTTCGTAGAGGGTACGGTTAGCCCTAAACCACGAACACACTTGGGGCTCGATGTGCCTAAGAAGATCAACTACGACAGACAGACTGGGGAAGCTCTTCCTCCCAACGAAGGCTTCCAGGAGCAACGTCCTAACTGGGCTCGACGTTGGCTCAATCTTTCAACTACTGAGCTTGAACAACCACGCAAGGAGAGTATTTTTGCTTCCAGTTCTACCAATAATACCCGTCGACGATTGAAAGAGAAGGATGGACTTGACCCTGATGCTCGCATCAAGGAGCTATTCGCTGCCCCCTCTATGAAGCTTCCGATCAGTGATGATTCGAAAGCTGGCATTCAGTTCAAAATTCAAGAGGCAGCCCGAAAGGTCGCAGAAGAGGCTCGCCTAGCTGCAGAGGCAGCACGACGGAAGGCTGAGGAGAAGGCACGCCTGGAGCTTGAGGAACGCCTCGCCCGATCTGGAGGGCTTCGTATGCCTAATCGGACATTTGTTACGCCTGTCTCGTCAGACTGGCATAGAAAGGCAATTAACACACTCCGCGCGGCGCCTTCCGCATCCCTCGCCAAGTCCGCGGAGGGTGTCGATCTGCGAAGACACGATTTTGCTAAAGTTGTGGCTGCGAGTGAGTGGCTCAATGATGAGATTGTCAATGCATCTCTTCTGTGGCTCGACCGAGCTGTCAATTCAGCCGCCGGCATCAAGGATGTTAAGCAGAACACTCGTAAATGTTTTTCGTTAGGTTCCTTCTTTTTCAAACGACTCCAAGACCAAGGTGTACAAGGGACTCAGCGAACCCTTCGACGATACGGAGTGGAAAAGAGAAATTTCCTTGACATTGACACTATTCTTCTGCCGATTTGTGAGCGTTCTCACTGGACATTACTTGTCATTCGCCCATCTAAGCGAACTGTTGCACATATGGACTCTATCCACTCGGGCGGCAATTCCTCCTATACCAATCGCGCTATGGCATGGATCAAGGACGTACTGGAGGAGAAATTCAAGAAGGATGAATGGAAGATCGTTCTCCATGAGGCTCCTCTACAGAATAACGGCCACGACTGTGGTGTCCACACCATTACCAATGCCATGTGCGTTTCCTTGGGCCTCAACCCCATCGATTCATATACTGCAAACGACATGCCGCAGCAGCGAATCCGCATCGCCTGTGTGCTTCTCAACGGTGGTTTCACCGGAGACTTTGACTTGCGAGTATACTAGTTATCATGGCGATTATAACGATAGCATTAATATTGCTCATGGAAGATGTATGATTTTTTGTACTGGGCGTTTCAGGCACATAGTTGGCATGGTGGTTTTTTGAAAATGGAAAAGGTGTTAAGGGAAGATACCACGAGCAAGTAGTTGCCTTGTTAGGCCTTCGCATCATCTGGCGTTTTACATGTTTTGGGCATAAATGATGGTAGCCTGGCACACTGGGCTTGTCTAAGGCATTGTATGAGAAGCAGAGGGCTATACCTCACCAAAGTGGTTTGAGTACCTAGGTAGTCGGCATGCTTGAATAGAAGAGACAGCATATTCTGGAGAATATGGCTGCTGAATATGTGATTGGATGGTTAGTTATGTAGCCCCAACGTCTGTAGTAAGTGAACGTTGTAAGTCAGTGTCTCCAGCCATGAGCGATGGCAAATTTAAAGATTGGGCTATTAGAAGATCCTAGTTCATGTTTACTATCATGTCCTTGTGGTATGGAGTATACGTAGTGAGATCATGAATATGGAGTAGGATTTCATCATGAAGCAAACCAATAGTTATGTCTGCTAGGAGTAAAGAAAGGTCCAGCACGCACCATCTCGGGAAGTGCGGTTCCAATGCCAGGGATACGGAGCTTGATAGTCTTCGACAAGCTTCAGTTTTCCAGCCTCTACCATACCTCGCCACGATGCCTTAAGCTTTTGGCGCAGTCTCGAAACAAACTTAACAGAGGTGCAAGCCACGAATGAAGCCAAACACCGTTGCTATTCTGGAGCTAGCACGGTAAAAGTACCCGTTTTCTTACATGCAATGACAAACCTGTCAGCGCTTAAGCCAGCGAGCGAATGTGGATGAAAGAGCCTCAAAGACCATGACGGGCCTACGATGCAGTTCTCCACTACAGACAGAGCGGGCCTAGAACAGGCAATGCGCTGTCCTACCCGCTTACCTCTTTGTCTGTCATGGCGCAGTTATCACCAAGGCCAGTTATTCAGCGGGTGTGCGGATCAGACAGCCACAGGCGAGAGCGGAGAGGACCAAGAAAGTTGGAGAGTTTGTTTGATTCTATGTGACTAGACTGGCCTTACAACAAGCCCAGACGCTTGGACATCACGGAGAAGAATGGAAGTTTTGTTCAGCCACAGCGTGATAGCTGTGAAAGGAAGCACGCTTTGACTGCGTTGGCTGGGTAAGTAAGCTAAGGTAATAGACAAGCTTTCCTGGGTATAGAGGCTACGTCTAACCAACCAACAACTCAAGAGAGACCAAGCTTAGATAAACCTTAACGCTTGTCATTGGTTTATGCAGCGTTCACAAATGCACGTGAATGAGGATCGTAACGGGAATCGGTTCCTGGAAGCAGGAGACTGAAGTGAAAAGCAGCCAACAGTCTTAGCAACCAGGTTCCAGCCAAGTAGGTCGAGACCAAAGGGGAGACGTGGGTATGAAACTGTTGGCTTCCACGTTCCATCGAGCCCGAAAACCTTAACATATCCGATGCCTATGCTAACCATGCAAAGGTTGGACCAGTTGCCAATATTTGCAGGAAGGGCTTGCTTACTTGTCTTGTTGGGTCACGTCGGGTTGAGACCATTAGGAATAAGATACCCGTAGCTATGGTTCGCCGGCACTAGACACGTGGTGATCCAGGGTCCTCAGCCGCAGGCCACTACGCTTTCGAGATGTGGAAGCAATTTTGCCACAAGAAATGCACGAGGTAGACTACACGCGAAATGGAACTTGTTGGGGACATACCCTGTGACACCCGTAACGGCCTTCCTGTATAGACCATCACGTAGAATGCTTCTCGTTGTTTGTTCTGAGCGTGTGTTCGTTCTGCGGTAGGTGCCCAATTGTGCAGACGAATGAGACATCATCATATCAGGTGTCATATTGCCTTTGACAATGGTTTACATATATGGGGCGTGCGAAACGAAGTGGCCCGTGTCGACCTTACCGCTTCTTTCGTGTACAGATACGTACGTAGGGCCAGCGATCAAGGGCAAGAGATGGAGCTCCTCCTATGGGCCATCGTCGATTGCTTTGATGCTTCTGCCGATGCTCGCCGGACGCGGGAGGAAACCGAAACGCCGAGGAGACGATAGCAATAACAAATACCGCAGACTCGGTGTCGTCCACCTACACTCCGTAGGTCGCGCGCCATGGGGCCATCTAGCTTCTTTGCCAGCAATGCGAGACGCAAGATGACTATTTCAGAAACGCCATTCGGACGGCGTTCTCTTCTGATGTCCGTGTATGTTGCTCGACTCACGCCGCCGACTCAGCGCCATATTCCTGTGTCAAGTCCCGGGCCGTTGCAGCGGAAGACGCTTCTCGACATGGGTGGTGTCGTCGCAAAACTGGAGACGGACACCGCCAGGATGAGTATCTTGAGGGAGGAAAATCGATAGTTCTATCCGTAAAAGCCTCAGAGCTTCGAAAAAGTTTTCTCGAACGCGCCAACAAGGGAGACTGCGGAATTGGTTCGATCTTGGTCTAGTTACGTTCACCAAGAGAATTGCCGGGACATTGACAGGGTCGTGCGTTTCCAAGTAGGATGATTGTGGCAGGTTTTCTTTGGTGGTGAGAGATGGAGACACGGCGAGGCCGGTTGGTGTTGAGTGGTGAGTGCCCGGTGACCAGGGCTAATCAAGGGTGGGCGTGGGTCTTGTCAACGGTCATCCTGGGCGTTTTGCCTAATCTGGAATGCTTCTAGAACAAAACACACATTCCCAAGATCGTTTCTAGAAGCATTCGGCCAGGGTTTGGGAAGGTCTTCCATTAGTCTTCTATTGAGCTTCTAGAGCAAGCCACCAACGGAATATGTGAGCCAAGATAAACAGTGGACATGTGGTAGCGCGGTCGGAAACGCATGCATGCTTGTGAATCTGGATGTTGGCGAGGCCTGCGGTGCATTGTGTGATGTTCATGGTGATGGTGTTCTATGTTGGCCTGCTTGGCGGATTGTTGACCCGACAAGTGACATTCTCTCGAACGAAGGGGTGCAGGTATGACACCCTGCATTACCCGAAACGCTTACACTCACTGTGTAGCATTGCACGAGAAGTCTCGATCTTCACAAGCTCAGGTATCGGGAACAATCGCTGTACACCTGGAAAGAGAGGGTCCTAAGGATGATACAAAGTGATGTAGTCGTGGATCTCATGGCAGGCGATGGCTCCGGCCCTATAGCTTAGGGCCATTGCTGATATCTGATGTGTAGTACATCGATACTGCTATTGATGGCCTACGGGTACGGCCAACGACATCCCATCGGTAATACGAGCTGGGCCTGGAAGACCAAAAGTCAGAGAGATACTTGAGAATAGCGTGACGATAGGGGCGAGCCATGTTGCTCTGAGATAGAGCAAATATACATACACAAGCAAAGCTGATTCATGCGAAGGGAGTCCCTAGGTAGTGTCCGTTTGCAGATTGGGTCTCAGCCCTGTGTCTTTCCACATAACGCATCAACTCAACAAGGCTAGGCATGCCAGACCTCGGTTTGTTAGGAGTCAGAATGACGGCATTGTACATTCCAATTACTGCCTCCACCTTCTTACCCCTAAAGAGACTCTCGTAAAAGAGACCACTTTCTCAATGTGCAAGCTTCGGTGCCGGTATGTAGACGTGGATCGATGTCATCATATTGGTCACAACTGAACCAGTCTTACATCAGTTTGAGTGACATCGTTTCTTGACCACGGCGATTGAACTCACTTCGAAGACCCAGCAGGATGCTGTTAACCTCCTGAGCTGGTCTTGACAAAGCTCAACTTGAAGGGTGTCAGCAAGGCCCCACGATCTGTTCTGATCCAATGTCATGTCCTTTGTTGATCCTAGAAGGTGACTCCGCTGGCAAATGTCCACCCAGTCAAAGTCAATCGAGAAGACAATTTGGGTGTCAAGGCAAGGTCCGTCGCGTGCCGATGTATTGTGTGTTTTCGATATCATGGATGATGTTTGATGGATCGGATATAACGCGGGGATTTCGACGTCGTCAATCAGCCCATGATCTTGGTACTACGTACCGATGTACCTACGTTTTTGTGGTCACCGGCCTGAACGCTCACTACATCGCAGGTACCATGCAGCAATGACACATAAGATAATTGGGAAAGCTGAGGGCTTTTGACAAGTTGTTGCAAGGGTAGGTGGAATTTTGTTGACAATAGTTGCTCACTTCGAGATGCATCTGACGATAGGATCGCTCGCTTAAGCGCGGTTATTCGTGGTGTTTACCCGGCCTCAGCATTCGTTCAATGCCAAATGGGTATCCGTAAATGTTTACCTTGTTCCGAGAGTGGAAAGCTGGGGTGCTGCACGGTAGTGTAACTACAGCAGCTTGCAGTTTGAGGCTTTTGCGCACGCTTCGCCAGATGATCACAGTTCCGCTAGGAAGGTAGAGGATCATCAATCATCTTTCACGCAACGCATGTCTGTCCTTGGGATTTGAACTACTATATACAGGGAAATAGAGGTCGTGATGACTTTATTGTGCTGCGCTATGCGAGAGGATCAATGCCATAGACGGTATCGCTGGTAATCGTCGTCGATCCTATTTTTTAGAATGTTCCGTGCATATAATTGATTGGGTGAGTCTGACTGGTCAAGATGGACTGGCACCCGCTTGTTTTAAAAACTCCGATGATGATCACTAATAGAGTCAGAAGCAAGTGCGTGCTCTTGGCCCGTGGGGCGTTTTGAGAGACCCGGACTGCCTATTGTGTACTCCGTCCAGAAGAAAGAAGACAAAACGACCAATTGGAGTGGCAGGAGGTGGTCATCGCGATCGGCTGCGCTACCGTTCTTTAGCGGCAAAGCCAAGATGGATTTGAGGATTGGGGGTCCAGTCGTAAGGCCTTGCCTGTTTCGCTACAGGGGCTGACAGTGGGGCAACCACCAATGCTTGGTGCCCGGGGAGGGGCGAGGGGGCCTCCCTGGCATCCTCAACTGTGACTTGACGACGGCAATTGACTGACAATGGATGGGATCCATATCGTGAGGAGCCGTTGAGCCGAGGACGCTTGGTCAAGAAGGACGTTGATCTTGGGCACGGTTGCGGAAAACAAGATGCAAAAGCAGTGCCAAGAGGTCCGCGACTTTGGTTTGGTCAGGCGTGATGGGAAAGACAAACATATGGCCCAAAGTTGGCGTTGATGGTCGATTGGGCTTTGTCTTTGGGTTGTGGGCATTCGCAGCATCAGTGTCTATTGATGACGAATGATTGATCCGTGCAAGTGCCGCGTGACAAGGTTGTTCGTCAACAATTCAAGTGTTACAGTAATTACCGACAATATCTTGGAATAGTATGGGACTTGCCGTCCAAGTGGCATCACCTTTATCGATAGGTAAGTGGTGTTGCGGAAAGTGGCTGTTATGACCCGCACACTACCTTTTCGGCATTGAAGGACGTTTACTGTAGATGGATGCCGTGGCCGGTTGACCAACCTAGCCTATCGTCACAAAGTCGAAAGAGGAGGGCATGTTGTTTGTAGGGTTTAGATGCGACGCAGAGATTCCGCCCAAAGCAGTGCTGTGCTGCATGCAGTTGTGTAGTGTGGTATGTTATCGTAAACCAAGGCCAAGTAGCCAGCCGATGACGATCCCGCCTCTTACCCACTGACGATCATCAGGCTAAGGCTAATCTTGGGGTGTAAATCTCCGGCAGGCTGTCCTGGGATCGAGCCTGAAGCTCGATAGTAGAGTCTCAGTATCACAATAGTTAATAATAACAGCCAAATGTAGATTGAGTATAAGAAGCCCCAAGCACTACAAAACTAAGTAACTGGCCATGAACTCCCCATATGCAAACAATTTCCACTCTCTGTTTTCTTTCCAATCGGCGCGTGGGTGTAGGTATGGAGTACAAGTCACTTTTAGACCCTTGGTCGCCATGTTGCCCTTCGACCTCGACCTCAAAAGCATCGGGTTGTTATTGAGCTGATCTACAGCCTTGCATCGAAATGGCGTGTTTGATCTGGAGGACTTTATCCATCCAGGTGACCAATACGGTCGAGCCGACAAAGAGTCCGAGTCTGAAAGAACAGCTTTGAGAGACCATCAGGAGATCAGATCAGGGAACAGGCACTCCACTAATCTCCATCGTTAGCCAGAATTACCGTGATGCTCTTCCTTCTAGCGTGTTTCTAACGATATCTCGCATCAGGGTGCCTGGCCTGATCTCTCTCTAGGTAATGCGGGTGTGTGTACTCCGTAATTTGCTACCTGATGTCGGTCCGCTGGATGTTTGACAGACAATTCAAGTTAAGCTGGGAGATGTGCAAGTGCAACTGGCCGATTATCTTGACCCAACCCGCGTTCCAACCAATCTACCAATGTCGATAATCTCTTTCCACTTACCTAAATCACCCTGCCGTCCCAGCCTATTTTGGACAAAAACTTATTCCGTTGTGTCTACGTATCGCCCGTTGCAAACATCCAAATGTAGGGTTTTGCATTGCCGGTTATTAGTGCCACTGTGTCATGGTCTGCCGACTAATTTGCCACACTCAGTGATCCCGCCCACAAGCGCGCAAGCCTTCGTCTCTACCTACCTAGTGGGCACCTTACATAATTCTGATCTCAGCTCTAGTAGCCTTCGGCGTTGTCCGTGACTGATTTTAGTACATTCGTAGAAAGAACGAGAGTCGATTCTTTTTCGTCTCTCTTTTTTCCCCTTTCGAGACACCGCAGAGGGTCTACCACGTGCATGTTTGAATTAGGGTGCATGTTTTTCACTCCCTTTTTGTGTCAGGTTGGGAAAGGGAGGTTCTTCATTTGTTTACATGGGTATATTTATATTGCCGTGAATGTATCCCTGATGGTCAGGTAGACGTCCTTATCCGACAAATATTAGATACCTACGGAGTACTTGGCTTGATGCTTTAGGAAATATACTAAATAAAAAGTTCTTGGTGATCTTTAGCGGTTCATTCAACTTGTCTGTAATTAGTTTATTTCTTTAAGTGTGAAGTTGTGCCGCGGTTATACGAAGTAGAGTAAGGTAATGTTAAACAAAGCAAACTTTACCCTACTACGGCAACGAAGAATCTAAAGATCAAATCCCTGCTCAAAGGAGAAAGAAAAGGAGCTTCCAAAAGGCTTCTTTGCCTCAACGCCAGGCTGAAAATATCTAACCCTTGTGAGTATCTAACATCGCGTGTGTGTGACCCCTTGTTAACAGATTTCTCTGGTTGTCTGACAGCCTGTGCCGATGCGATGTTGAACAGGGGTACAGAAGGAAGATCCATCATGTTAGTGGAGGCAATGGCTTAAGGATTGGGGAAGGGTTATTGGTTAGTGATTTTGACAGGGTGTCTAAGTGCCTAGGCGCAGTTCCCTTGCCCCCTTCCTTCCTTGCACCTTCTATCGTCGTTGCGTTGTCGCCGCCACCTTGCACCTTTTTTTCTTCGCTGTAACTTGTCTCGCCGGCCCCGGCTCCGGCCCCTCCCCTGCCCACCTCTGTGCTTTGTTTGGCTCCAGTTGTTCCAGTTGTGTGTCAGGCTCGGCTTATTTTCTTCGCTGTAACTCAACTGGTGTCGCAACAGTAACAGGACGGAAACAGGTACGGATACAGGCACAGGCACAGATGCAGAGGTTCTAAATACCGTGTTGTTCGTACTGTTCGATGAGCCACTTCCTGCAACATGATTGGTACAGTACACTTCTCCAATGGAGTTTCTGATGCTGTTCTCCCAGTGCTAATTATGTAAATACTGTCGGCTAAGGTCTCCCGATCGTTTGGTTTGGTTTAGTTTGGTTTGGTTTCGCTCCCTCCGCGTAGTTCAGATGTTGTGTTATTGACGTCGTCGTTACTAAGCCCACACCTCATATGGGCTCTTGTCTTGCATCCCGGCCTCTTTCTTGTCCTCCTCATCTCCACATCGACTTCTCCACCCTGGGTTGTTTTCTGTCTCCGTTTGCCTTCTCTCCACTCATTAGGTAGTTACCCAACTTATTCCAGAAAAGAATCAAAGAAAAAAAAAACCACTACCAGAAGGAAACAGCGAACAAAAAAGCAAACTCTCATCGGGAGGGTTCTCTTTAAAGCAAGCTTGGCCCCAGCCCCAATCAATGCTCAGCCTATTCGCCTTCCTTCTTTTGGGGTTATTTTCGCACATCACAAGTGACGACACCCACGCTATTGGTCTTTGTCACATATTATAACTAATTCCTCACGGCAAGACGCACTCAATAAGGCACGGTTTCTGTCGCAATTATTTGACTTTCGGACCCAATACTCCTACCTTGTACGTATAAGCACTGCATGAGCATACCAGGACCTGTCCTGTTTCAACTGTAAACCACTTTCCCCTCCTTTTCTTCACAGAGATCCCCAAAAACCCAATACCACCAGAACCAAGCCAACCCACCAGCCAACCAACCAGCAGATCTGCCGCCTTGACTGACCTTTTAGCGCTTTCCAGCGCCGCTTGTACGCCCGCCGCACCCACGTTCACTCGCTCGTTCGCTCTTCCATCCAAGTCCTAAAAGTACCTACCTACCTCCACAGCCTACACCTGGTTCTAGAGTCTGGACCTTTTATTACACTTTGAATCCCCCAGGTCCGCATTCCTGCGATTCAACCTGTCTCTTGCCCAAACGCTCTGCCGCTCTAGACATTCAACTATTCTCCCGATAGACTCACGGCCGGCTGCGCGCCATCGAACTCTCGTCTTCTCCGTCCGTCTCAAGACTCCTGTTCCTCTGTGCCAAGTCCACTGAAATAAGACACCATCCGCAATCCGTCCACGACGACATTCGCCGGCTCGCCGCTTCCACGACCCTCGCATTCCAACCCATTGGGAGCCACCTAGCAACCCTCACGCTTTCAAACTCGTTGGTCCCGGCCTACCTTGCGACACCTCCGCTTTGGGATTGATTGTCCACTAGACGTCACTTCAACGAGCCTCCCCACGGACTTGTTTGCTATCACGCCCGATCATCAACCACGCTACTCTTCGTGTCCGCTGTGGCATTTCTTACTTTCCTTCCGTTCTACAGATCTTGGACCCCCAAATCTTGGCAGTCCCTATTCAATCTCGCCCGCCCTCCGACCTCCTCCACTGAGTTACGCCTTGTGGTACATTTCAGTAGACTGGTGCCATAACGAGCCACCTTCCTCCACATATTCTTCGTCACCATTGCGGACGTTCCTTGCAGCGCCTACCTCTTCAATTTCTATCAAGGTACAAGCTCATAGGATACATCGTCCTTAATGGCCTTATCAATCCTGTGGTAGCCCTACTTCTAGACTAGACGCCTCTTCACTACATGAATATTTGTGTCAGTCTTACTCGATCGGACATCTACTAACCGCTCTGGTTGACTACGACTCCACCTGGTCTCGCTATTATTACTTGACCTTATCCCCTCCCCTCGGAACGTTCCAAAACTCGCGTCCGTTTTCCTGCTTGATCTATTTACCGTTTTACGGCCTGGCTTTGGACGCACCGAAGCTTCCTTGCTCATAGAATGATGAGCGTGTCGCGTTCGCGGAGGCAATCCCTTGAACGTCTCGGATGCAACATCCCTCCGCCGTCTCCTCAGCCATCCTCCGCCTTCGAGGACATATTCGACGTCGACTCACCTACCTCAAGACCTGTCAGCGAGGCTTTCATGTCAGGAACTTCTACACCAAATGGCCCAATCGGTTCCCGACCCCCATCCTTGACCGAACTCCTTCTCGATGTTGCCTCACCACCATGGACCCTCAGTGCTTTTATGGCCTACCTTTCCCAGAACCATTGCATGGAGAGCCTCGAATTCACGCTCGACTCACAACGATACGCCGCATTTTATAATGAAATGATTACGAACAATTCAAATCACACGCAGGAGAGCAACGACCGCGTCTGCATTTTATGGGAAAAGCTCATGCAGGTTTACATCATCCCTTGTGCTCCACGGGAGGTGAACCTTCCGGCTCGTATCCGTGATCAACTGCTTGGACTTCCTTGTGGTCCCGCCCCCCCTCACCCTGCACAACTGGACGAGGCAGGTCGAATCCTCTACGAGCTCATGAACGACTCTCTTCTCCTCCCCTTCCTTCAGTCTGTTGCTCACATGCAACTCGATGGAACTGCTGAGGACCACGGCCGTGGATCCCGCCGATCCTCGAACAGCAACACTCGTATGGGTGCACCAATTCGTTCGATGAACTCTGTACATCACACTGAATCCGACTCCATGACTGATGATAGCGACTGCAACTCAACTCCGGGCATGGAACCTATGACTCCCCCGACAACGCCCCCGACATCTGAATGGACCTTCACCACTTCCCCGGGTGGTCTCCAACGTGCTGTGGCTGCTCACAACAAGGGATGGAAGAAGATGGGTGCAAAGCTCGGCTTCAACCGCAAGAGCTCGAGAACTCGTTCTGCCCCTACGTCATCCCATCCCCTTCCTGAAGGGTTTCACATGCATCACGACTCTTTATGAGGGTCACAGGTCGTGTCATTACCTGAATCATCCAACGGAGCTGACTGGACTCATGATATTTCGCAAGAAACTCTCGAGCCAGAAGGCACTTACCTTGGTCACCCTCTGCATAGCAACGTGCATACAGCAGATGATGGTTGGTACCACAACCTCGACCTCCGAAAATATGATGGTTTGGGGGATGGCGCGGCCGCAAAATTCGATGTCGCTCGTATCGGTGCGAAGACTTCTCTCGTGCAAAAGGATATACGTATGAGACGACGACTCAACAAGCCTCCAGAGCTTGTAACCAGTATGCAGTCAGAGAAGAGCAGATGCGCGTCTTCCTATCGGCCGGATCTGCCTCAACTACTCTCAACTGACTGCTACGCGAACAACGCCAGCCTCAGCAAACCGTCCCTGACTGACATCTCCAATTACCTACCGATTTCTGCTATCGGTAGTGAGAATATTTGTTGTCCCCCGACAACTTCGGGTGATGGAGCGTTTCGATATGCATCTCCCGTCGAAGACATGTACGGCTGGGACGCTGAGCTTGAAAGACGTCAGTCGTCCCCTAGTCGGGCATCAATCAGTTCCACGGAGGGCTGCGATACCATTGCTCTCAGTTACAGGCGAGCCAACGGAAGCAAACACAGTTTACTTCAGCGTGTTTTCAGGGTTGGCTCGTCTTCTTCCGTGAGCAAGATGGAGACTGTCGTTTGAGGCGCCGAGTTCTCCAGAGAGCAACAGCCTTGAGCTTTTCTTACTTCGCATTTGTTTTTGCTACCTTGGTTTGATTACTTGCATACATGGATTTGATGCCGGCCTTTCATCGACGAAAATGGCCACACACAGCAGGCATGGCGTTTGAGGAAACATCTTTTGGTTTATGGTTCAACTGCATCATGGAATGGGGTTAAGGAGATCTTTTTTATGTGCGTGATTGTTTGGCCCTGTGTGTACGCACCAGGCCGCTCATCCGGATGGTTTGGGCAATGAGATTGCATTTTTACGAGGCGATAAATGACTAGACGGGTGCTAAAACATGCCCTGAGCGGTCCGTCTTACGATGACGATAACGGCCTTTCTTTTGGTTTTGGTTTAATATTTGAAGGTACGAAGAAAGGAAAGAGATGGACTCTTGTGTCTAGTTAGCCATGATACCCCCTTCCTGCTCCGGCTGGAGGGAATCTAGACGTTAATGTTACAAATCATACATTACAGAATTATACTATTCGAGCAAATGCTGCCCTTTGCTGTGCCACAATATCAGTCGGTACTTTGGGTCGTAACTGAGGAATTCCACAAAACGCCACCCTATGATAAGAATGCAAAGGTGGCATAACTGCGGGAAAGCAGGTACGCTCAGGAGACACAGCAGAAGACGCATCTGAAAGGCGTTGGAATGTCATGCCTCGTCCATCAAAGGCAAAAGTGGGCGATTAAATGACTAGCTACACAGAATTAGGTCAATCAATTCGCAGTTTGCAGCCCAATACTTGAATCAACACTTGGATATTTATTGCAACTATACTAGCATTATGATATTATATCACTGTGCTATGACAAATGATGACGCGGTTGAGTGAAAATGTTGAAAGGTCATGATACTCGACCTTGACCGCATCCCGCCCTCCAATACGCCTTTGCCATGACAGTTTGAGAAACAACATTGCAAGACAGAGACTGATGAATCACCGGCAGTAGTGCGGGAACCTCCTGGGACATGTTCTACTGAGATAAGCTTCTGAAATGATCTGCTGTCGTCTTCGGTCGGTCTATGGTGACCTGAATAAACTCACCACTCCAACGAGCTGGCAAAGCCAAGCAAGCTTGCCTTGGTGGTCGCGTGCTTGACTACGCCAATCTTAACATTGCTTGCATTCATCTCCAAGATTTCTTATACTGGTTTAAAAGAAGTGATCGTTGATATCTTCACTACCCGTCGTAGTCTGTAGTCACAGCTAGGATGAGCACAATCAATAAAAGCAAGCAGCCACCAGTACCAGTGGCACCAACTTCAATATCGGACACACCGTGACAGGCGCCCTTAATCGAGAACTTTCTTGCGTCTAATCGTTGTTTGACAAGTTTAACCCGGGGTGACCGGAAACCTGTTGCTGACTTGATATCCCTATCCCTTTCGGTGACACGCACCCCTTAGCAACATGGAATTCTAAACAATGTTAACCCTACGTACACTAATCTCACGGAAGGTTTAATCTTCTAAACTACCTAAGGAGGAAATGTGGAATTTCTTGGGGAAAGGGCTTCTTTCATCACGCATGGATAGGTAGGTAGTGTAGGGTATTCCAAGTTAACCTCAGCATCTATCCTTACAATCTGACACAACTCAGACAACATTCACTGTGCAACTAACAAGTTGCCTATCATCATGGCAGAAAAGAAAACTTCGAAAATATAAGGGTAGTTCTTCATACTTATTACCAATGAGTGACGGATAGCCGTAGAATACTCCGTCTGCCTGTATGAGTGTTCGGACTTAAGGTAATTTTAACCCTCCCTAGGCAACAGCATCATCATCACATAGGTAGCCATATTCGATACCAAATTATCAATTAATTTATTGCCGCTTGCTTTGTCGCAAATCCGTATCAAAGCTAAATCCGCACACAGGTATATATTATCCGACCGCCCATTACTTTGGAACACCAACGCCATTCGAGAAACAGTCCCATCTGCCAAAGCCCTGCCGATGAGGACTTGAATGGAACATAAACACAAACACGATACGCAATATATCGCACTATACAAAGTACACGCTAACAAACATATGGAAATGTTACCAAGCATCTTAACGGCTCTCTACTGTCTTTGCAAACAGCACATCGACAAAGCACGTAACCTGACTGTGCCCCCCTTTACCCGCCTCGATATCGTTGGATAACTGTGTACCAACATCATTGGTTCCAAAGTGTCCCATTGACTGCATCTCGATGTTTGCTACTGGTTGCGGTCTAGATACCGTCTTTTCGGCGATTAAAGTGTTAGTATCAGAACCGTTGCTTGGCTTCCTCTCAGCCGTGCCAGTTCCTTCTTGCACGTCCACAGTGATCTCTTGGAATACCATGATACCACCATATGATGGCGCTATTGAGGTTGCCTCTTGCCGAGCTGAATACATCCCCAACCCTCCTGTTGAGTCGACTGATTGGTTTCGCATGGTGCTTCTTGCCGGGCAGAGATTGATGGTCGAGCTGGATTGTGCCGAGTCGACCAAGGAAATCCGACGTCCAGCAGCAATCGAGGCAGACATCCCTTTGGCTCGTGTACCACGCGACGTATGTGCCCGTCCGAAAGGCCATCGACTTGACGAAACGTGAACTGTAACGTCACCAGAACGTCGGTGGTGACCCATTGATTCTGCAATGTGGCCGAACTCTTGGTGCAGTCCTCGAGTGAATTCTTGATAAGACTGGGCCGACACTTGACGCATTCTGAAAAAGCTTAAGGGAACGAACTCGCAGTTGGGACTCGACAGTACAGAATGTATGGGAATTACCAGTCGCACTGCTATCATCGTTGCTTCCGATCGCTTCTCATCCCCGCGACAGGGAATGGGAAATGGTGTTGATGTGAGAAGAGCATCCTCGAGCAAGGGCTCTTGTGTCAAATCTCGCAAAGCCTTGATGGTATCTGCAAGTTGCCCGGCAAACACGGCCTCTCGGTCGTTGCGCTGGGAGTCCTCCTTGCACTTTTCCACAATCTTGGATACTGGAACGTTCTCAAATCTTCTCAGGTAGTTCACGTGCCAATCCTCGAGGTTCTTGAATGGGAAGGGCATACTCGGAAGTAAATGTGGTGCGCCTTTCCTCACGAGGACTTCGAAGCCTGAACTGACGCGGGCTCGAACGGCAAAGAAGCCCATATGGGCTCCTTGGCAAATGTGATTGTGCTCACTCGTGTAAGTCGCCATCTCTCTCAGCTTGGTCTCAAACTCGGGGCTTTGGATCTGCATGCTTGATTTGATGATATCGCTGACTTGGTGCAACTCAGCAAACCGGTAGCCAGCCGAGATCAAGCGTTCAGTGTCACGATCAGACTCCGAGCGGCGGACGAGGAACATAAGTGACCCACGTCCATAATCGTGGTTCCGGACATGCAGGCCCTTTTCGGTGATATCAAGGCTATTGTGGACTTCCTCACCGGCATCACTCCCTTCCAAACTTACTCCTGCATTGGACTGTTTGCGCGCTTGAGCCCGAGGCCGTCTGCCACTCGCACCTGTCGAAAGGATCTGGTCCCATAGGACCCCGATCGACGTGTGATCCTCACGAAGTCTATCAGCGAGAGCAGCTGCAGCCAGACAAAACAGTTCTCTGAAGATCTTGTCATAGTTTTCGATGGTTTCGCCATGTTCACTAACGAGTTGTATGCCTCGTCGACCATCCCGATGGGTGCGGGAATGGGGCAGCTGTGATACGTGTTGTCTCATGCCTCCCACGAGACTCCAGATCATGTCCCAATTCCTCGATGCTTGATACATCCAATGGAAGAGCGCGTGGCCTGTATTAAAACCTTCTTTTGAATTCTACTTCCGTTAGAATCGACTCCGTGCGCACTAGGTACCCGATAGGCATCTGGACTCACTTTTTCCAAGAAGGAGTCGGTCACCACGGTACTTGGAATATATCCGTCGGGATCAACAAGGATCCTCCCCCCCTTGTCAAAGATTGCTGCTGCAAGTGTGATTTGCTGGGCACGAAGAGCGGACCTTCTCATATTTCGTGCTCGAAGGATCGCCGAAGTTGCAATGATGAAGCAGGCGCCCAGTGACTGGCCGTATTAGCCATGTCTGTGATTGATTCCCAAGAGGCCGTAATAGTCCGCACACTTACCAAGCAGATGACAACGACAACAGTGCCTGTCCTTGACGGTTCGTTGCCGTTAGGCTTGATCCCCTTCAACCGATAACGTGTTCCCACAGAAGCACACCAATGCATTCCAGAAACAGCTCCGGCAAGGACAACGGCCGAGATGACTCTCTTCCACCATGCGTTAGCCCACATCGCTCGAAAGACAAAAAACATGGCCAAGGCAACATTGCTCGCCACGATGGCGATGATGGCAGACCCAATGACATATGCCGGTTGATAAACGCATGAATAGTTGTTGATTGAAGCATTGCCGAGGTAATGCATGCCGCATACAGCAGTTCCGCAGAGGACACCTCCAGCTACGAGCCTCCACCACGAAACGACATTGTTGGTACCAACGGCCATGAAGGCAGCAAGAAGAACCAAGATTGGAACGAAGAATGATATAGCAGTGAAGCCACTTGAATATGCGACTTGCAGCTCCGGCTGCCCATCGGCTAGATCGATGGCTCTGTTACCAATGAAGTGCTGTTGGTTGAGGACGGTAAGCATCTGTCAAGTGATTGAGGATAATGTGCGAGAATGCTTACCATACACCAGATGGACACTCCACCCATGGTTACTGCCGAGCTCATGAGTAGCAGGCTGTTTCAGTTAGGACCCTCATCTGGGAATGCGGTCTGCAAGGCAAAGACAAAGACATACTGGTTGAAAAGGCCTCTCAGTCCGGTTCGTCTGTTGATGAGCTCAAGGGTCGAAGCGGCACCAACAAGGCTGACGACATAGCTCAAGGCGACGAAGCCAGCATTGTAGCTTTGAGGCACGATGTGGCCTTGATACCGTTGAAGCAACTCCCCGGTAGACATGGTGGCAGATGTTTGGAGGAGCAACAAGAAGCTACTGCCACCCGATTGACGAAATCAAAGGGACCGGGAGGATGGTAAGGCTTCTGGGATAACAGAGGTTCTTAACTGACACATGCACGGAAAGAGACGACTGTTTGCAAGCTGTTCCTGGTGGAGTTCGCCATATCGGCTTAGCCACTACGGAGAGGTACACACGTTCACACTCACGTTCATGTTCATGGCTGGATGTGTTGGGGTCTCTGGTCAACACAAGGGAGAGGCATATGCAAGCCGAGAGAGAGCCTGGTCTTTGATTGCCACTAAGCACAAGGTTATGTTTGGCGTCCAACGACGGGCTGTCAAGGGCTGTCAATGCTAAGTTAGCTCACAGTTACGATCTCTCTTGATGAGCCTAAGCATTGAGCCAATGAAGGATGGTGACCGGCCAACTGTGGCTTGGAAGATATCCCTGATTCATCAAGATGACAGCGCTAAAGCAAGCCATCGCCCAGGATTCGTACACGGAGCATTAGATACTGGGGATTAGTGCCGGACGTCCATCAACATACTGTATCTCGCCAAGCTCGTTAGCGTGATCGGGTTGCTCCCTTGGGGATGACATGAGGTTGGACAAGAGTTGAGAGTACACAAGCGTTGTCCATTCATGATTGGCGAGATTAGAGATCCCTTGCATTGATACGAATAGAGTAAGATGCTGGACAAGACTTTGGATTCAGGGCATACCAGGGAGCCAGAACCAGAACCAGGACCACAACCAGGTTCTTGGGTCACGGAGTCAAACATTGAATAATCACAACTTTCTTTTGCTCTTCCCTTTTTGCTTTGTTTTCTTTTTATGGACAAGAGAGCCAAGGGATGTATGTAGAGCTGAGAGCTGAGAGCTGAGAGCTGAGAGTCCTGGGTCCTCACCAGAGTTGCAGGGTGAGCGGGGAACACAGCATATCCAAACTTGGCCAAATGTCTGACCTTAACCCTTGAGTTACACATATTGCGATTCGTCCACACTGGAGTGATCGGGAATTAAGAAGACTTTAGGCTTGGCAAAGTAGGAAAAAAAGAAAGAAAAAAAAGGCTTAAGCAGCCTACAGCCGGCGGCCTTCACTTTCAGCTAATGTTCACGTATGTCAAGGACAACGTAAAAAGGATTTAAAAAATATAAAAAAGATACACGTCGTCGAAACTAGGAGCTATTCATCTGCATAATGCAGTAATCCAATAAATTACCCTCCCGAAGAGGCCTCAAAAACTTGCCAAGGCGACACAAAATGTGATCTCTTTGCGTATGAGATACAGGATTATGGTTAGTTCTGTGGAACGAAACTGAGAGTGACCAACTAATGAGGGCAGCATGATGTTCACCAAGTGGTCAATATCGACAAAGTGATGACTTGAAGGATAGGCTAGTCAGTATTGCATCGTCTGAGTACTGCACTGCACTGCACTGTATTATGCATATACATGCATACATAGTGTATACAAATTCCTTTTCTTAATCTTTGGGACGTAGTTGTCGATACCAAATCCCGGCACTTGGGGAACCCACGTCTTCTAGAATTGGCACTTGTTAATTAACCCCCCCCGACACGGTAGAACACGTAGTAAGACATGGTGTTACAGAACTGATTAAAACCTTGATCTTCAAGCCAGTGGCTTGGGCAGTGGCCTCAGGATGCATGTGATACTAAACATGCTATAGCGCTGCTGTGATCGAGGACAAGCTCGGTGGACAATGAACAGCCATAACCCCAGCAGTATCAAATTGAACACGGATACAAATACAAAAATGCGGCAACGGGGTGGCGTCAACACCTTTGATATTCCTTCGCGGGCGGGCAGAGGCGATACCCGGTCTCCGCGATCAAAATTATAGAGGCTGCATGTATTTTGACTCTATCAATAACCTTCGCAGTGTCTAAACCGCGATTGAGATCGCCTCCGCCTTGGCATCTTGACCCTTACCCTCGTCTCGACACTTGTTATGCTTCAGAAACCTCCTCCGGCTCTCCCGCAGCGTCGTCACAACCTCATGTCTCGGTCTCACATCGAGGTCGGACATGGTTGCCATGAGGCGAATATTCGAATGCTCGGTATTCGGTACGTGTTGAAAATCTTGGCCAGCAAGCCCAGATATTAAACTGGAATGCAACCAGACAAACGGCCAGCCTAGAAAAGTCTAACGTTAGTTTGTCTCCAACAGGAAAGCCTTTTGTCTCTTTAGTTTTATCTTGCCACCCATCTGTTAAGTCGAAATACGCCTTTTCGTCGAGTCTTGTGTCCAACGATATCAGTAGGAGGAAAATTGGCGGCCATTCGCCAATGGCTTCAACATTCTATATTTTCGCCTGTGCTGCTTGCTTTCTTTTCTTACCCGAACGCCTCTTTCTGTTATGTAGTAGGGTCACCCATCATATTTCAATTTTCAGCTTTGGTGCTGCATTTCTCGAATGTAACATCACCAACATGATAGTACAAACCCCTGAAACAATGTGCCATGCTTCCTTGTTTACCATGCTGATGAATCATAAGGACGAGGGGCTTGTGAAGATGCCCTAGCTATGATTTAAGCAGCACAATGTTCCAAACGTGTTGGTCTCATCGCTGAGCCTTACGCCTTACGCCATGCCCGTGAAGAAAGTCTCTAGGCCTAACATCCCTCCTCCTCCCTCCGCCTGTACCGTCGTGGCGTCGATTATGGCTTATCCAAGACCTGCAGGATAAGCGACTGATCGAAGGGAACATTGGATGTGGATCTGGGGAATTATTTCGTCCAGCTCGGTTATAAAGCTGAGTGGTGTTCTATAATAACTGACGCTTCTGCAAGGGACAGCCAGGAAAACGACAGGGAATAACCCTCAGGTTTGGAAGATGCACCCTTGACATGCATGCAGCAGCGTAATCACGATGTTACCAGAGCGTTCTGACCTCGTTACAAACTTTTTGTTCTTCTATCCCTTCTACTCAATTCGGCGAGAGAGTGAATGGTTGTGGTATATTCAATTGAAATGAAAGTTCAGTCCCACCCCCGCTTGCCCATTGACTTTAGCCACAAAGAGTTCATCTCGTTATATCAAATTGCAATTGGGAACGTTGATATTACCAACAGTCTACGGCCAAGCTTGAAGCAAGCCCGAGTAGGGCCCTGAGTCCTTATCTTGACAGATAGCGTCGGTGGAGTGAATCCTAGCCCCTTCAGCCAAAAGCTAGGCGTAGATGGGCGATGCCAAAGTCTCCCACCCTCCTCCAATCACTTGGGCCCAGTAGCTGGTTTACCACTCCGTCAGTGCTGGTCGTGCAACAACTCATTCGCAAGCCTTGTTAGATAAAATTGTCGGATTTCAGAAGGCAGGCGGTCGAAGCTCTTCGTAATCCGGTCGATGTCTTGCCGTCCTTTCTCATATGCTGCTAAATCTCGGTTTCCGTACACATCTCGGCCTGTCGAGTAACCGCTGTCAAGGTCGCGAAAGAAGACATTGACAGCAACACTAATGTCCGTGATTGGGCTCGCGGTATGGAACCACATCGCCGGGATGAAAAGGAGATCACCCTGGTTTAAAACGGCCTCGTATGGGCTAGTTGACGCCAGCTCATGCTTGTCTAGGGCTGAAAAGACGTCAAGGCTAGAACTCGAGGCACCGGGTGCAAACGCCAAATGATTGACGTCGGTTGGTGGCAGGAGAACCATGCGTTTTGAACCATGGACCTGGGTATAAACGTTGGCCATAACCTGGAAATTATCGATTGGTTAGTCAAGCAATCAAGGCAACTCGTAATTTCCACATTTACTCACGTCGTAGTGTAGCCACATGTTTACTCGACCAGATATCCTCAACACGGAACTGAACATCCGATCCTCAATCAAGTTGAGTTCATCCGGCAGCCGAAAGTCGTCGGCAAGCGTTGGAAAGTCATGGGCAAGGTTTGCTGGTGCCTCTGTAGGCTTTTCTTCAGAAAGTGCACGGAGGTACAACGCTTCGCCTTTGGTGGCTTTACCCATGAACGTTGAGAATGACTCGGTCACATAACGAAAGTTCTTAGAGTTAAAATCCATTTTGCCCGTTGAAGCTTGACATTCATGGATGACAACCTAGCGATTCAGATTAGTCAATGCACTTGAAGCTGTATGACCGAACAGAGCGAACCTCTTTTCTCTCTCCCACACTCTGGACCATGTATTCTGGGTTCCATTTATCGACGCAGCCACCCAAGTCCAGGCCTTCGATGATGACTGGCTTTCTGTTCTGGACCAGCTCCGCAAAATCAGATTTCGTCTGTATTTTGACTCTTGGGATCGACCTGACTGAAGGTTTGTGTCGCTGACTGGGCTGGCCGGTATTAGTAGTGGGGTGCGTGAGCTTGGGCGAGTCTTGATAGCTGATAGCCACTGGGTTTTTGTTTATCAGAGATTCGGCGTAGGCCTTAGAGGAAGCTTCGCCAAATTCAATTTTGTAAATGCCAGTATCCCAGAATGTGCCCATGGAGAAGCAAGTAGCCCCTCCGCCTATTACCACCAACTGAGAGCTCAGGGAAACAGCTGCAGCGCCAACCATGAAAGGAAGATGTCCAACATTTTCTCCTAAGTGGAGAGCAGCAACTTCCAAGTTTCCGTTTCTCAAGGAAACGCAAGTGATGGACTGGCCTTGTAAAGATGGATCCTGTCCTACGCCACCACAAACAAAGGTAGAGGAGTTGGCTTCTGCAGTTTGGGCACCAAAGACTGAAAAAGCCCAAGAGTATCGATCGAAATCTGGGACTGTCTGGAAATGGATGACTGGCTATAAGTTTGTGAGTAAAATGGAACTTCTTGCTCTTGAACGACAGCCGCCCGCGGACGCCCTTTTTAGGGGCATGGGCAACTTACCTCGGGAGGTGCGACGTCAACAGTCCATAAATATGCCTGGTTGTTGATTTTTCCACTGACTCCTATTCCACCTGCCAACAAACCTTTGAATACCCCCTTGTTTTGCACATCGGAAGAGGCGATAGCAAAGGCTCCAAAAGTAGAGTCGGGTACGATGCCAGACACTACGCATTTAAGCCACCCCTTCATAGGATGGAACACAAAATAGCGTGGTGATAGAGTAGAAGGTCCTGTCTTACCACCTAATACAAGAGCTAGGGATGAGCCTGGCAATCGAAGAGCGGAATGCCGGAACAGTGGCACAGGTAAATCGAAAGTTTTTTCCCAACTACCCGAGTCCTGCTTAAAGATCCAACAATCGCTGAAAGCTTTCGATGGCGAAGCACGGCCTCCGACAAGCAGAGCACCGGCGTGTCCAAGGTCGACAACTGTATGACATAGCCTTGCAGAAGGACCAACGGGAGGCATCTCAAAGCGAGAATTACCCTCCTGAAGACGAAATATGTCGCATGAGTCAAGCCTTGCATTTATTCCCATTCCCAGAGTATGAAGTAGGTATTGGCCTCCTTCCGGACTAGAGGCCTTCATAGGTGCGCCAAAGCGGCGTTTGGGTGCACCCAAGGAACCTATCGCGGTCATTTTCGTTTTGACATTCTCGCGAGGATTAGAGGTCTGGCCACGCTGTCCGGCACCCTTGTCACCTCTGTGGTAAGCTGAGGCATGAAGGACGATGTAGTGTCTTGCGAATAGGACAAACTCTTCCCACTCGTCGAAAGGCTCTATGTCGTCCAAGGCAGCCCTCTCGGATGAGCTGAGAAAAGCCTCACTGTTCCAGGCCTCCCAAAGATCCCAAACATCAACACTATTCCAGCCTCGTTCCTCGAAGCGAATACGTTGACTTTCAACGGTTGGGTACTGATCCACAGACTTGAGAGATGTGTTGAGCTTGTTGAAGTGCTTCAGCATCGTGCTGGCAAAGGGATGCTCCGGCCCATGTGGAAGGATTTGTTCCAAGAGACAAAATTCAGCTGGGAGCAGTTAGCTTTTGAGCATGTTTTTGCCAACTTGAATGCTGCACTACCTTGTCCTATAGAACTTGCCCACTGGATAAGAGCATCGGCTGATGCTGTGTCCATGTAGGTTATCGAGACTTCAGCGACAAACAAGACTGAACATTCGGACAAGGGGAGGAATGACTCAAGACATTTGCGAAGGGTCTCGAGTTCTCTGAGATCACATCCGATCTGGCAGTACTTGTCGCTACGGAGGAGGAGGTGATCTGTATCCTTTTCGCTGATGAATGGATGGTCACCCAGCAGCTCTCTGAGTTCCGGCGTTCCGAGAACAATACCTCGCTTCTTTCGCATCAGATCCGGGTAATCGACATCTATAAAGAGTGCGTTCTCGCAAGAATCACCATAGCGATGGTACGATTGCCAGGGGAGAACATCACTGTGCGAAAATGATGAGTACGGGGGATTTGGCCTCGATCGGGCAGACAACTCACCTTCCCGCCCCGAGATTGATGACCACTCTTCTATGGCCCGGTGTTGGAGAGGTGATGAATTGACGTACAATCACATCAATAGCCCTGAGTCTCAGCCAGTATCCACGGTTAATAAGAGGGGCTCTTCGCTGAAACTTGTTGACAAAGTAACGAAAGAAGTGAAGCTCATTTGGATAGTAGAGTCGCTCGACGCTTCGTTTGGAAACAATGCTACTACTGTTTGTCTAAGATTGAATCAGTCACCACTGAGACTGGATATAAGATTTATATACGGAGTATGTGATAATGAAATAAAGACTTACCCCCATAATCAGGTCGTCAAGAGCTTGAGTCTTGGACGCCCGTGAGGGCAGGGGCTTTTCCTTGACCATTTTGATTGAGATCCCCCCAGAATGATATCGACTCGAGGTCTGCGAGACTTTTAATCGGTCAAATCGGAATGAAAAGATCAATCGCCGACTACTCCAAGACTTCGAGCGCCGACTTTTGTTAGGACGTGAAGAATTGTTAGTGAATTGTGCCCTTGTCGTCAACCCGATTAGGTCTAGCGCGAGTGAAAATACCTAGACCTACCTAGGGTGATCACCCAGCTCTGACCTCACCCAACACTTATAGGTACCTCAGTTGGTACTACCTAGGTAGGTTAGTAGTCAAGCATGGACTACCTAAGGTATCTAAGCTTCCAGGCTCACGGGACAGCCTACATTAACTTCGTCGCCCAAATATTGGCCTGTGAATTGCTTCAACCGAGATTAAGCTCTTGTTGCGCCAACAATAATCGCTAGAAGTCTTCAGCGTTCCTCTTATTTGGACTGATTCACTAAACAGCTAGTACAAGTCGCGCAAGAAGAAGCTCTCGGCCATATTTACAGCCGTGGCCTGCAGAGAAGTTACCTACGCAATTGCCTATCACTCCTCCGCCAACGCCATTCATCCATCCGCTGTCACGGCGCGCTTCCACAACCAGGCCAATTTCCCAACCTCCAATCTTGCTCATAGCCAAGGTTGTTAATTCAGCTTGAAGCTGCCTGCTTGGCTTTAAGTCAAGCATCTTTAACTAACACACGCAGTGCGCTTGATCGATTTGGTCACTTGCTACCTTTATCGCATCACTCCTCTCGTCCACATTCGCATCTGCGCCCACATACGCAGCTTTCAACCACGGAAACTTCACGCGGTACACGTCGCAACGTACACGATATCGATTAGACCTCATTCGAGGCATACGGACGCACCATGACCAATCCAACCCTTAATTTCATTACTTTCAATCAAGACCACAGCTGTCTTGCTGTTGGTATGGCTGCCTGGTCCACGATTTGGTCTGCGGTATAGCTAACCACTGCGCAAAGGAACCTCCAAAGGCTTTCGCATATATCACACAGATCCCTTCTCTCGAATCTTTAGCAGCGACGATGGCAATATTGCGATCATTGAGATGTTATTCTCAACCTCCCTTGTCGCTCTGATTCTCTCCCCTCGCCATCTAATCATTCAAAACACCAAGGTAGGAGATTACGATGTTGTCAAAAGGTCGCATTACTGACTTCTGAGCCAGAGGGCGTCTGTCATCTGCGAATTAACCTTTCCTTCGGCGGTATTAGCTGTGCGATTAAACCGAAAGCGTCTGGCCGTTGTGCTCGAGGAAGAAATATACCTCTACGATATTAGTAATATGAGCCTTCTACACACAATCGCGACCTCGCCAAATCCTTCTGCCATATGCGCCCTGTCGCCCTCCTCCGAAAACTGCTTTATCGCCTATCCGCTGCCAAAACCTCGAGAAGACCCCGATATTCGTCGACCCGCCCACGCCCCTCCCCAATCAACCTTCGTTGCGCCTACCTCGGGCGAAGTCTTGGTCTTTGATACTCTCGAACTGAAGGCTGTCAATGTCATCGAGGCGCATCGATCCCCACTGTGCTGCATTTGCCTCAACAATGAGGGAACCATGCTAGCAACAGCGAGTGAGACCGGCACAATCATTCGCGTCTTCTCCGTGCCCAAGGGCCAAAAGTTATATCAGTTTCGTCGCGGGACTTATCCTTCAACCATATATAGCATGTCATTCAACCTGAGTTCGACGTTATTGTGTGTCTCGTCAACTTCGGACACAATTCACATCTTCCGCCTTGGGGCACCTCCAGGAAATACCACACCTGCTGGTGCGCCTATCGAATCGCCTGCATCACAAAGGCAAGATCGATGGTCTCGAGCAAGGAGCTTTGACGACCCTGAGTCCCCAGGGGCCAGCGCAGCAGACTCTCCGAAGAACGAGTCCGCCGATCATGCCGGGGCTGGAAACGGGCCCGGTAATAGCAACAACGCAGGCCATACAAGACAGAGTGGTTCATTTAGTAGTATGCTTCGTCGGTCCTCTCAAATCATGGGCCGGGGAGTGGCTGGGGTTGTGGGCTCATACCTACCTCAGTCTGTGACAGAAATGTGGGAGCCTCTGCGAGATTTTGCTTACATCAAGATCCCCAAATCTGCAATCCCCTCTGGGGCCTCGAGAACTTTACGGGATGCTCCAGGTGGCCCCTTGCGCAGTGTTGTGGCCATGAGCAGTAGCAGTCCACAAGTTATGGTCGTGACCAGTGATGGGAGCTTTTATGTTTACAATATTGACATGGAGCATGGTGGAGAGGGCTATCTTGTCAAGCAGTTTTCGTAAGTTTTCCAGGCATTCGACAAACATAAAGCTAATTTTGGGTTGTAGCGTGCTGGAAGGCGATGACAAAAGTGATGCTTCAGGTTATGGAAGCTAAGACACTGTAGATGCCTCGACGTCTGCCACAACGAATCAATATTTCTATCGAGCCGGTTGTCATATTCTGGAGTAGATTAATGGAGCGGAAGCATTACCATTGGCGTTTATCGGCTCCGGAACTGTTTGGTTTTTTTCTTTTTACACAAGTAATTTTCAATGTGAACACGCTATTCTGAAATGTCATTATATTTTGTCTCAGTCATGGTCCATCTGTGGTCCAATGTCCATGTGACCATTGGTCGCTGTTCGTTTATGACTTCCCTTTTCAAAAGCCGAGGTTGAATATACGGGAATCAGTAGCGTTGATGTATCTCGCGAATCAAATATCATGTTACCGCTTTCTTAAGTGTATGTACATCCAACATGAATAAATACCGTGTATACCTTGACACGCACGACCGTGACCATCATGATTCCATTGCTGTACCCAACCAGATCCGTAACCTTACAAGTGCCCTGCAACAAACAAGACATTCATTACAGCCTGAATGATGAACATAAACAGCTCCCGCCCACCGCAAAAAGCCGGATAGCCAAGTCCTTTGAAGACTGTTCTGCTTTCACGTCGGCTAACAAAGCGCCAACCTAATTGCCAATTTCTGGTTCCTATCCATTCCTCCGACAGCTCAAATGCCAATCCAATATCTGCGTATGATATGTTGAGAATAGAAACAGCTTCTCAGGCACTCCAGGTGCCTGTGGAACTGATCAACGAATCAAAACATATTTCATCATGCTCTCGTTGTTCTGAAACAATCCCTCTACTCACAGTAAGGTCGAAATACAACGTGTTCTCCTACCGAGAATATGGTCGGTTCATAAGTGCGATCTCTCGCGCAATTTCTGCCCACTCTAGAGTTCGTTTGATCTCGCCGTCGGGGTTGCCGTCCTGCTGGAGTACTTCTTCGTACTTCAATAGCTCATAGGCAAATCGAAGATGGGGTTGAATAATGACGTTCAGACGTCGGGCTCTGACATAACAGTATGCATGAGGAAAAGACATATGCTTTGTTCGCATCACTTCGGCAATGCAAATAGTAGCGCTTCGAGATACCCCAACACGGCAGTGAACTAATGTTGCGGTGCCATTTCGTCGGCCCCGGTCTGTGGTTTATGGTTAGATTCTACAGATTCGATGTTCATACTCGCCGCGTAGAACTTACCGATGAATTCAAGACATCGAGCGAACTCTTCAGTCAGTGGGTCAATGCCATTGTCTTGAACCCCTTGTACCACACAAACGTTCTCCTTGCCCCAATCCTCGAGGTCTCCCTCACGCCACATAGCTACTTCGCCAACGCTCAGTATCTGAGTAATCCCGAGAGCCTTCAGAAGGTCCGGGTTATTGGCATGTCCCAAGTTACCCAAGTACATATAATCTAGAACTCGACTTGGAAATGATCCATCCAGAGCGGCGAACCAACTTGGCTCATCTCTTGTTAGATGAGTAATGTCAGTCAAGCTCAATCCTTTGCAAACAGGGGACTCCCGAAGCAGTCGCGGGGTGATGGATGTCAAGAGCGCAACATCAGTTGGGTAGGCAAAGAAGTTGCGCTTCTTATCTGTGTGGAGTTGAAGCCATGCTTGGGGGACAGGATGCCCAGTGCTGTAGCTAAAATAAGCAATACTCAACATGGTTGACTCAGTGTAGCCGTCAGCACAATGGAGCAATATTTTGCGAGGCCTGACGTCAAACGTTGCGTAATGATGCGAAGGCATAGGTGAATCTCCCTCTCCGTCCACACCATCCGTGCTCATGCCAGGCTCAGGCTCTGGATACAGACCATGGGCAAGATGGTATATCCATTTACAAGTTTCGAGAACGCCGTCTGCCTCAGAGTGTGACCACGTGGGAGGTAAAATGCTACCAGACGACGGGAAATCAAGGAATCTCTGCTTGCCATCATCGTCAGGGCTCTCGGCGATGAGTTGGAGAGCCAATGGGTTCAGCCGTCCAAGATCGCTGCATTCGATTAGAATATCGTACTTCTGCTCTTCGCAACTCCCCTGCTCAGGAGTAGGACCCATAAAGACATTTTGGGAGAACTCGGATGCTTCTGTCATTGCCCACATCTCCCGCCTCTCTTGGTTGAAGAAATCAAGAACGTTGCCAGTTAGACGACCAGATCCATCTACAGCCACAATTTCAGAATGGTCCTCTTCAAACTTTGAGAACGGGCTTGTGCAGATAAAGGTGTGATATTCAGGCACCAAATCACCCTGGTTCTCGTGCCTTTCTCGCCATCGCTTCTGTGCACCCGCGACATGCCATGCTACTTTGCGGGTTTTGATCAAATCGGAGCCATATACAATTATGTCCGACAACACAGCAGTCTTCACTGTCTGGATCTGGAAATTCCTCACAGAAAAGCCCTCACGAGGATCTGCCTCGATGAACTCGGAAGGGTTCTTGGCTTGGAGGATTTCGTTGGGAGCAACCGCGCCCTTAAGGCGTGCGCAATTCAGATCCCCATCGGCTTTCACAAGAGTGACAGATCTGAGACATGAGGGAGTCGGCCGCAAGGTGTGTCGTCGAGCAGAAAAGAATGTCTGCTGAACATGATTCTGAGGATGAAGGCCATGAAACCACGGGAACACAAGAGCAGGGTCGGGTAACGGTTGGCGTGAAGCAACGTCGAGTGCCTCAGCGACTTTGGGCGCATCAAGCTCGTAGATACAAAGTTCACCCGAGTCCTTCCTCGCGAAGTCATCAGGGGGATATAGGACCGAAGTCTGTTGGAATTGATCTCGAGACGGTGGTGATGGTGGCGGGGTATCGGGCTCGTCAGGGCGAGCTGGTCCAGTGGGGCATGCAGGGAGATGCTTATTGGGGATGGGGATAGAGCATGGTGAAGATGAACTGGCGCTAGATTCGAGCGAGAGCGGCGGAGTGATGGTGGATGAGGGACGATGAGGTGGAATAGGTCGAGCGAGGGCGATAGTAGTCATATCAGCGGGAGGAACGGACAGCTTATGTTGAATGGGTTCTAACAACAAGCAGTCTGTTCCCAACAGAGTACTCGAGAAAAGTATAGACGGGTTTATAATGCGTTGTGATATACAAAATATGGCCCAAGACAGGTGTCTAATAGATCAAAGGGACAGTCAGACAGCAATTCGATATGGTATCCAAAGCAAGAAATGCGGTATGTTCTCGGCCTTGGCCACGAAATAAAATGATGAGTGAACAAGAGACAGAGCCCTAGATACGGACCCAGGAATTCAGAATTGGGGAGCACGCGACTTTTCTCTTGGAAAACGAATCACTGTCGCACGAGCATGTGCACGGGATAAGAGACAAAGCACAAGGAACCCAGCGACGGAATCCTTGGGTGGAATGACAACGACGGAAGGGAGATAGGCCGGAGGATGACTTTGGCAGAGAGATAAAGATAAAGATAGAGAGGGAGAGGGAGAGGGAGAGGGAGGAGCGATACAGAAAAGGGTGTGCTTTGTAGCTGAATATCAAAGGTCTTGTCCCAGACGTATAATATCGTCAATGCCGCGATGCAATGGCAGAATGAAGCTATACAATGTCGAACAAGATATCGAGATGTGCAATTGACAAAAGAAGCGCGCCAGGAGGAGACAATCGAAGAAGCAAGCGTGATGAAGCAAAGCAGATTGGGTAGGCGGCAATTCTTTGGGGATTACCACTGCTTCGTGAGAGGGAATTGAAATGGTGACTAACGTAAGCAGAATGAGAAGTACAAAGATCTGGTAAGTCACAACACCGAGGGCCCAGTTGATGGCATGAAAACGAGATCAATGGATAGAAAAGATGAGGTGAGGGAGTAGAGAAGAAAGAGGGGGATGGATCACAGTCGGCAGGCGGAGGATTGCGTAGGTACTAAGTGTTGGTTAGGTATTTGGTTTCGGTAATGTTTTTGGTTTGTCTGTCATCTGTACAGAAGGTTGGACGGTTTAGCAATGCGGTTGGTGAATGGCAAATGCTGATAAGGGTGAGAAGAGCAGAACGGACTAGGTACTAAGATATCGTACAGTGCCAGCGCCTCTAGATACGCGAGCATGCCTGCCAAACAGACATGGAAGTCAGCCATTGATGTGTTTTGTTGGAGGGATTGATCACTCGAGAAAACATGTAGGTAATGCGGTGATAGTGGCCAAGCACAAAGGTGGTTACAAGCACGGACCAATTGGGTCGCACTAGCACACAACCTGGGGCGGGGAGCGACGAGCTGGGCGCTGTATGACTGTTGTCATTCGCGGGCGACGCATTCAGGAGCGGGGAAGCAGCCTCCCACAGCGCGCTAGGCTCTAGGTCACAGTGCATCTCGAACCCACAAGCACGGGCGCGGGCGGGCTGAACCACCAGCTAGATGCCTCTAGATTGATAGCATAGCGATACCGGTTGCCAAGCGTTTGAATAGGTTTCTATGCCTTGCACATGAGATATATCGGTGATGCCAGGCAGAGCTACGGACTAATATCTGTTCAAATCTCCCCAAAGAGCTACCTAGGCCGTCTATGCAGGCGTGATGCGATAATTCGGCAATGTGAGGCGAGTTTCGATGTCAAGTCCAATACTCCGTACCAAAAAGTAACATGACATTAGAGACAACACCACGGGCCAGAACCAGACAAAGCCGGTGCATTAGCGCCCTGCGCCGTGAAGAGCTCCCTTGTTTCTTCTCCACCAATGCCCACCTACCTTAAACCTACCTACGTAGTAATTACCTTTCGCATTATCTTCAACATGATTGCAACGCCTCGATCGAACTCTGCCATGGTGAAGGGATAACAGCTTGCTTGAGATGCTGTCAAGAATTACCACAAGCAGGTATCAATTCTGCCCCTTCAGTCCGTACCCCAGGTACTAACTAATTCAGTCATCTTGATGTTAGGTTAGGAGCCGTATCACAAGATCAGCAAACAGTCCATGCCTTGCGCGCTCCACACGGCCCACGGCCCCTGGGCATTCCCAGCTATCAGTCAACCTATTTTAGTACAGTTCGGTAACCTTTGACTATGGATGAACTGCCGGCATTGACATTGTCTGTTCAGTTCACCCTTGTTCAAAGTCTAGTCCAGGTGAGCTTCGCGGGTTATTATCCATCCAAGACCAACAGGAAAAGCGCTGAGAAGAGGTTTTTTTTAATGCATGTACGATGTATGGATATTCCGTAGAGTTAGGTACCTTGTGGTTATCACTCATTAGGCAAGGTTGCACCAGCCCGCCATTGATCTCTTCACCTGCCGGACCGCTAAAGCAAAGCAGCATGTCTGCACATCATATTTATGCCTTCCAAAGACAAACAAGCTCCTCTACATATAGTGAACCGCAGATAATCAAGTTATTTCCTGATAGCACTCGCAGGTTACGATGTAGTCTATGTATTACATCCCCGCAGGTATCTCCAGCCGGAGTTGAATCTCAATGCAAACCCACTCCCGATATGTCCTTACCCTTTTTCTTCACACTTGCTGGTTTTTCTTGTGTTCGCTTTTGCTGTGATGTCCCTGCAGCAATTTATGCCGAACCTTTAATAAAATTGAAATCATCATCTCCCTTTCCCATGTGGGGTATCATGCGTGATCTGTTCCTCACCGAGCTCGGTGACATCAGAGCTTGAGCACGTGACCTCGCGACTGCTCGCTTTGATCACAAAGACTTCACGCCAAAGCCGCGCGCTGCTCGACATCTTTGACGCTATTCAGCTTTTCCACCTACGATAGATCACCGAGGGCTTACCCCGGTGCTAACATACCGAGCCATCATGAAATTCAACATCGAGTACGGTATCATTCCATTTAATCAACCACTTAACTAACAACAGCTAGTGATCTACCCATTCTATTTCCTTACCCCAAGATATATCCTGGTAAGCCTCCAAACCCGTGCATAACGGTTAAAGAAGCTGACTGACTTATTTTAGAGCAATATGCGTGAGTTTTCGAGGGTCCCACGCGATCATGGGCGGAATGTACTAACAGCCTGCGTGAAGCTACATGTGCGATCTCAAAAGTACTTAGTCCCTTAATTGTATTCAAACGTGACGCGATTGCTAACATGGTTTCCTTTCACCAGAAACTCTCGATGCAGGTGGACACTGCGTTCTGGAGATGCCTTCGGGTACCGGCAAGACCGTTTCCCTACTGTCCCTTATTGTTGCTTACCAACAATACATGCCTGAAAAGCGCAAGCTAATTTACTGTTCTCGTGGGTAATAATCTGCATGTTGCCTGCTGTTTCTGACACAACTGAAACAGGTACGATGTCCGAGATCGAGAAGGCGTTAGTCGAGCTGAAGTCTTTGATGAAATACCGAGCCGAGGAGCTCGGGTACGAGGAAGAGTTCCGCGGCCTGGGCCTGACAAGTCGCAAGAACCTGTGTCTTCATCCTTCTGTAAAACGAGAAAAAAGCGGTGCCATTGTTGATGCACGCTGCAGAAGTCTCACAGCCGGCTTTGTTAAGGAGAAAAAGGAGCGTGGCGAGAGTGTCGACGTCTGTGTCTACCACGATGTAAGTCCCACGGAATCCCTACACACTATACATCCTATGCTCTGAATAATGCTGAGCTATGATGCAGAACCTCGATCTTCTTGAGCCTCATAACCTTATTCCCAATGGTGTTTGGTCTTTTGACGACATTATTCGGTACGGTGAGGAACATAAGCAGTGCCCGTACTTTACTGCACGGCGAATGGTAAGTACACATATAGTCTCGTGTCTGGTGCTTAGAATGCTGTTGCTGATGCGTTGCCCAGATGCAATACTGTAACGTGGTCATTTTCTCCTACCACTACCTCCTTGATCCCAAGATCGCAGAAAGGGTGTCAAAGGACTTTTCCAAGGACTGCATCGTTGTTTTCGACGAAGCTCACAACATCGACAACGTTTGTATCGAGTCCCTCAGCACAGACATTACAGAAGACTCGTTGCGCAAGGCAACTCGGGGAGCGCAGAATCTAGAGAACAAGATATCTCAGATGCGCGACACAGATCAGGAGCAGCTACAGAATGAATACCAGAAACTTGTGCAGGGATTACGTGATGCCGACGAAGCACGTCAAGAAGATGCGTTCATGGCAAACCCTGGTAGGTTCCTGAGACAGAAATGTGAGACAACAAAACGCTGACCGGTTCATAGCGCTCCCTGAAGATTTGCTCAAAGAAGCTGTACCAGGAAACATCAGAAGAGCAGAGCATTTCATTGCGTTCCTAAAAAGATTTATCGAGTACTTGAAGACAAGAATGAAAGTGCGCCAAGTCATTTCCGAGACGCCGCCTTCGTTCCTTGCCCATCTCAGAGAGCACACATTTATTGAGAAGAAGCCTTTGAGGTTTTGTGCTGAACGCTTGACATCATTGGTTCGGACCCTTGAGCTTACCAATATTGAGGACTACCAGCCTCTCCAAGAGGTTGCGACTTTCGCGACCTTGGTAGCTACATACGAGAAAGGCTTTCTCCTCATCCTCGAACCATTTGAATCAGACACTGCCGAGGTTCCTAACCCGGTTCTTCACTTCACATGTCTCGACGCAGCCATTGCAATCAAGCCCGTTTTTGACAGATTCTACTCTGTCATCATTACTTCTGGTACCATTTCACCCCTCGAAATCTATCCCAAGATGCTGGATTTCTCTACAGTCATTCAAGAGTCATATGCCATGACCCTGGCTAGACGATCATTCATGCCTATGATCGTTACTCGAGGAAGTGATCAGGCCTCTGTATCAACCAGCTTTCAAGTCCGAAATGAACCTAGTGTGGTGCGAAACTATGGCAACTTGCTTACAGAATTCGCCAAAATCACTCCAGATGGCATGGTTGTTTTCTTCCCTTCGTATCTCTATATGGAATCCATCATCAGTATGTGGCAGGGAATGGGCATTCTTGATGAAGTTTGGAAGTACAAACTTATTCTCGTGGAGACACCCGATGCGCAAGAAACTTCGCTCGCTTTGGAAACATATCGTACAGCCTGCTGTAACGGTAGAGGTGCGGTATTGCTTTGTGTCGCGCGAGGCAAGGTTTCTGAAGGCATCGATTTCGATCATCAATATGGCCGTACCGTACTGTGTATTGGAGTCCCGTTCCAGTACACTGAATCGCGAATCCTCAAGGCCCGTCTTCAGTTCTTAAGAGAAACATATCGTATCAAGGAGAACGACTTCCTATCCTTCGACGCAATGCGACATGCTGCGCAGTGTCTTGGTCGTGTCTTGCGTGGAAAAGACGATTACGGAATCATGGTGCTTGCTGACCGTCGCTTTCAAAAGAAGCGTACGCAGCTACCCAAGTGGATCAACCAAGGTCTTCAGGAGTCTGATGTGAACTTAAGCACCGATATGGCTGTGAGCAGCGCAAGAAGGTTCCTGAGAACCATGGCGCAACCATTCCGGGCAAAGGACCAGGAAGGTATAAGCACATGGGGATATAAGGATCTGATGGAGCACAAGGAAAAAATGGACATGGAGAGAATCAAGGAGCTTGAGGAGGAGGCTCAACGGCCACAGCCAGTGGCGGCTCAGGAACAAGACTTCGAATATGATGACGACGAGTTAGACCAGGACATGATGGAGATGGATGGATTCTAGGATTCCGTCGGACAGCTAGGTCAGCCAACGTTACAAACGTTACTAGAATAGAATGGGAGATCAACGAGCTGTATCATACAAAATATTAACTCTAATCTACGAATGCCATTTTACCCTAAGGCCAAGATCTATAAAGTAATTCTAAGCGAGTCATCTAATCAATGTGAACCTTGGTTGCACATTAGAAACCCAAAGCAGTCCATTCGCTCATACCTGTGCGCCTTGCTCTTGAAGAGAGAATTAAAATTTGGAATGAGAAAAGAAAGAAAGAAAAAGAAAAGACCTGCACAATCTGCTTTGTCGTAATAAGGAACTGTCATCTAGTCAACCAAAAGTCTCTTGGCGGCCTTCACAGCCCGGAAGGCAGGGATGGAGTGAGCCCGGCCCGGCTTCCTCCCTATCTCAATGCAAAGCATTCGGATAAAATCATGATTAGTCCAGTAGCTGGAATGTGCACTTAGCATGTTAAGATACTGAATCTCGAGTGGACCTCCTCCTGAGCGGAGATACCAATCGATTTGGCCATTGTCGTTTAACAAGAATGCCTTCCTCTCAGCAATCTCCTCGCGTGTAAAATCGTGAACCTCAAGCTCTAATTGAGAAGGTAGTCGCCTTGTCGGTGGCCGGTCCGGCTCTGGGATGAGTGGATTCGGTGCTGGTGCCATGCCCGGTACTACTCCACGCATTGCGGCACCGACGGATTTCCACAGGGAGCCAGAAATGCTGGGAACATAAGCCTTTCTGAGGCTCGCTGCATAGATAGGATCCACAGCGCCGTTGAGAAGATACGCGATGGGATCCTCCTTAGCAAGAATGTTGTAGATATTGTCAACGGCCAAACAGCCGAAAGTGCCAGCTTCCGCTACCACGTCTTTTGATACAATATCGATCGAATCAGCTCCGGGTTTCATTCGGCCATGACGAGGCATGAGTACACCTCGTTCCAGAAGAAGGAAAAACCCAGCTGGGCTACCAGCCAAGAAAAGATTTTTTGTATCGAATTCAAAGAACCGTGTCTCTGGTTCTTTTTGACTTAAATCGAGTTTAGGCACTATGGTTGGTTGATTGGACAGAACCTCGAGAGCCATGGCACTTCCAAGTGAATGCCCGATCATGTGGACGCATCCACGCTCCGCAAAGCCTGGGTTGTTGCGACACCAGAGTCGATAAACACGATTTGCTTCTGATACAAGTGCCTGGATCATCTTGCCCTTGTGATGAGACATGTAGAAGGGAATGTCAAACATGACATCTGATATCAGACTGCGAACAGCAGGTATCGTATCAGGCTCAATGTCTTTGAGCCCAAACCCTTCTGGCGTGTATTCCTCCTTGTCCTCCTCTCGCATAGGTCCTCCATCTTCGAATGAGAGGCCCATCCTCCAGTTCAGAGGCAGGATCATCAGTCCGTTCTGATCTTCCCGCAATACTTGCTTCACCAATGGGCTCTGGAGTTCCATGTTAACAGCTCGGCGGAATCCGTTGATGGCATGGGTGAAGTGGAAACTCTCGACTCTTTCTGCAAATTTCTGGCCAATGCCATGAGCGACAAGAACCAGGTCAGTAACCTGACGCTTCTCTTTATCAGCCTTGCAGGCCGCACATACATCATGTCCACTGCTTTCATGTGATTCATCAGCAGCCGACGCGCCCGCTTTATTCGGTGTTTGTTTTCTGTGGTGGAGGCGTTCCCATATTTTCCGGTCGAACCCTCGAACAACAGGAACTCCAATTGTCACGCCTTTCATAACTTTCAAAACGGGTCGTCGGCCATAATACGCCGATGGTCTCAAGCTAGGTTTTAGTAAAAACGCCTCCTTAGCGTTCTTGTATAAAACATGGTAGTTAGAGTACGATCGCGTCGGATGCTGGGGCTCTTCTGACAAATTCTTCATCACAGCTGTCGTGTCAATAGTTCCTTCAGCAGCAGCTTCGCCCCGGAAACAACGAGCGGCACAAAACGGATCAGCTGATATAACTGGCTCTGGAAAATCATCTCCAGATCCAATCTCCGACTCTTCTGGCCAAAGCTTATGCGATACCTTTTCTTCGCCCAACGGACCAACATCGATTGCACATCGGAGCTCGTCACTCCAAGTTTCTGTCCACGGTCGTAGATAATGATAGCCGGCCTCCAGCTGGTTCGCTACAGCAGGAGGTATAGGGAGCATCGTGTCTCTGCATCGTATCAGTGATCTTTCACTATGATCCAGAATGGTAGCTTTACCTGTAGAACCATGTTGCTCGAGCTACAACTGCAACATCATTGATAGGGGACCAGTATATAGGTTTCATTTGAAGCATTGGCAAGGACACCATATGTAATCTCGATATTCCGACCGCAACCTCGGCAACACTTGGTCGGCTTTCTTCGACTACACTCTTACCTTTCTGGCTTTTGGACGGTGTGGCATGTTCTCGTTCATTGACGACTCGGGGTTTATCTTGAACTTGAGTGGCATCCCGTACCGGACCATTGATGCCAAGGAACGGAAGGGAACCGGGCTCTGACTGTGTTTCCGGGCTTCCTACACGTACGAACGGTCTGCCAGATATGCCATCGTCAAAAGCTGGCGGCCGTGCAAGTCCTGGGCTGCCAACAGGCGTCTGGGATTGCAGTTGGTGTTTGTTGGGTTGCGATGTCGAGAGGCTATTGGTTCTGGATCTCGTTTCGCTGACGGTTGACCGACGCTGAGAACTGCGAGACTCTATCGTTGTTTTGGTAATACGAGCCATCGGGTGGCTCGCATTGACTGTTGAGGCCGTGCCTGGACGGCTCGACGAGGCACTATCTAACAACGTCTGAGGCTCAGCCTCATCGTCGGCTTGCTTCTTCAATCTGTCAAGTGCAAGAACGATCTGCTGCATGACTTCGTCAACACTTAGTTCTGGATTTTGCTTCCTGACTAGAGCGCAAAAGTCTCGTTCAAGCTCTTCCGAAACATCAAGGATTAGTTCGGAGCAACAAGCGGACACAGTGGTCGTAGGCAGGGCATCGCCGGTTGGTGCGGTTACGTCTTGTGGTTGATAACCTTTACGATGCCTCTCCCAGTGCTTTGTGGTAATGGTTTGGATGAGCGAGGTCAATCTGTCTACGTCGAACTGATGGCGGTCTTTGTTGCCCAATGCCTCCTGATGAGCGCAACGAGCGGACTCAGACATGAGGCTCAACCAAGCCTTTTCCAGCGCGTTGTTGTCACCATGCGCAAATGGACGCACTTGACCCTTGTTTGTCTTCGTATCTGCGCCAACAGTTGAAGACGTTGAGAGAGGGTCGTCTATAGGGATGACAGACGAGTAAAAGAACTGGGCCTCGACTGGGGGAACACCGTCCTCGCGCTCAACGCGAGCAATAGGCGCCAGGCGGCATTTGGTGCCGTAAGTATGGTGATCGTCTGTCATGGCGATGGTGTTTCGGGACGCAACTTCGTCGAACGCGAATTTGTGCGACTCTGACGGAGTGTCAACAACAACCTTTCAGGGCAATTCTGTATGATGAAAGGGTCGGTCGTGCCATGAAGGCAAAGGCTCGTCTTGCGCTCGTTCAAAAAGCCATGGGAATTGTTGCACACAGATACGAAGGCAGAGAGTAGGTAGGCGGAAGGGTTTAGTTGGAAGTTCGCTGGTCGATGGATGCCCGGGCAGTGATTCAAGGGCGTAACGTTAATGACGTGGGGGTTGTGAATCTGCCTTAAAATGCGGGTCCATAAATATGCAAGTACCTCATTTACAGGCAAGTCTGTGTATCTCAAGGCCGAAACTTACCAATAATCTACTTCGCGACGAGGTAGAGGAACCCAGTACATACTAGATACCTAAGTACCTATTCTAGAAGATCCATTCCGACACCAAACAGATCATTAATTGCGCCGCTGCCACGTAGGCCAATACCACCAGGTCCTTCACTACTAACACTAACTAGTACCTAAGTAGGTACTGTACTTCGTACGGAGTACCACAGAGATGTTCATGTATTGTTCTATTACACTTAGTACTCGGAAACAACTATGATTCGCGCCATTGAAACACCTAAGCAAGTCTTTTATTCTTGGATCAAGTGGTCTTTCCAGCAAGACACACATAATCATGCTAGTAAGTGGGCAGGAACGCAGATCACTCAGGTATAGTTAACACTGTTTTTACAAGAATTATGAACTTAATCGATAAATCTAGGCGGTGGTCCAGAGATCCTTGTCACCGATCCCTTGTTACTCCATACATAGGTATTGAAAATTTGAAGTCGTCGTGGCCAAAGCAAATGAGTATCATTCCTTGTTTGAACGCCCTTCCTACTCATGATAACTGTCAGGTTAAAGATTTCATGTAGGAGCAACAGCGAGCGTGTCGTGCAGACCACAAGCTAAACGCAGGAACCCGATTATCCATGCTCTTTGATGAGCAATGTTACTAGTGCGGCCTCGGTCTAATAGAACTCAATGCGCGACTCAAAGCAAAATGGTGAATCCGCTGGCTTCAGTCGAACAGGGAATCTTGCCAAATTGTACTCTTCAGAGTGGGACCTGGAACAAAAGATCCTTCTCGTGGCGAGCTTCCAGTTCAAGATTCTGTTTGTCAAGCTTGCATTTGCCGAGGTGATTAGTTGCAGCATGCCGCCGTGGCGAGACTACATTCTGAGCCGTTTGCATGTGGGATGGCCTCCAACAGTTTTCCCCCTCCAGATCTCGGCGTCTCAAACTATGTAGCATCTGCATAGCATCGCTTGTTTATCCAAAGGACGCGAGAGCTGGTCAGATGAGAGGTTCTCGACTGTCAGCTCGCGGTTTGTCGCAACGCGTGTTGATATTGGAATCTCTCGACATACATGTCTGGCTAACGAATCCTATGGAGGCCCATTGTCATGTGTCGTGAAATTCACAGGGCTTTGGAGCATATCAGTTAGCGAACTCCATACCAGAGTTATAATTTAAAGAAGTACCTTGGGTGCTCCGGGGTGAGCCTTCGAAGTTACTTTGTGCTGGAACGCCTGAAACTCCGGCGCAAACGAGATCGGCGACGGCGGCATTGCTGCGCATTTTGACTCTCTATCACTCGAAATTCATCTGGGATGCGATAAAAAGACCATAGAGACAAATCGCAAAAGTCTACCCGGGTCTGCGAGGGTCTAAGACTGATGTTCGGTTCGGGCTAACAATTCCAAGACCAGCAAACCCCGGGCCTTGCAGGTTGAGTGTACCGATATCAAATCGTTTTGAACAGCCGTCTTCCATATGCCTAGATAGTTCGCCAACGTTAGTTCTGGTATGGCATGTACCGAGGGGAGCAGCAATTATTACCTTCTCAGCGTATCTTTTCGGGCGAACAGACGTCCACAATAGTCACACTTGTGGTTGCGCTCCTTCATATGCACACTCTGGTGATGCCGCTGAAGATCCGTCTTCCGCACAAATTTCTTGGTACATCCATCAACAGTACAGGGGAAAGGGTACTCGCGCTTCTCGTCATGAGTCTCCAGATGGGACTTGTAGTTGTAGCTGCGGCTGAAGAACTTCCCGCACCCCTTCACTTCGCATTGAAAGTTCGCCTCCTCCTTCGACGTGTGTTTTCTGGTGGGTCTCTTGACCTTACTCGTCTTTAGTAGCCTCCTCTCGTTGCCAATATCAGCAAGTTGACTTTGCGGGGTTGAATAGAACTGAGACACTTCATACTCTTGCTTGGGCCAAGCTGGAGAAGCACTTGCACCCATGCTGGGAGGCAGGTTCGAAGTGAAGGGTGCCCCTTCGGTTTGATAGGCAGAAGTAGACGGACCAGGAGTCGAGTAAGATTGCGGTTCATAAGTCTGGCTGTAACTACTGACGGAACCTTCAACTCTATATCTAGAGTTAGATGGGTCTTGCAAGTATCCGTACGGTCTCGCTCCTAATGTGGGCGCTCGCCCGGATTGGCTGGTAGAAGGCAATGAGGGCTCATGGACTGATGGGTTTCGACCCGCTGGCATATAGGCATCATGTGTTTGATATGGAGCAGGCAAACAAGAGTCGTATCCTGTAAATGCGTTGAAGTCTGCATGCAAAGCATCAGGTTCCACCGAGCTTGAAGACGCTGTACTGGTACCTGCTACCAAGCCATCTGAGGTGACCCAAGCAGTGCTTCCGTGGTCCATGGGAGGCGGAGATAGCAGCTGGCTCTGGGGTAATGAGAGCCAGCGAGCGTGATGGGAATACGAGTCTGGTTCCAAGTCTGACTGTGAAACGCCTGTGGAAACAGTTTGCTGCAATGGAGAGTCGTAGCAAGACGGCAGGCGATTCGGAGGGCAGGAAGTGTCAGAGCTAGACGAACTCGTTTCGAAGAACTGCGAATACTGCGATACTGGAGAGTCCGAGGTTGAGGGAGGTGTAAGGTACATATTTGAAGTCGTTAAAGAAAGGTTACGAGGGTCGGGTTAGGATCCGTGGGGAGGCTAGGGTCTCATGAGCCATGCACTTCCGGTAGGTAGAGAACGACTGGCTGCAGACACAGTTGGATTAAGTACTACAACAAGCAAAGATTCATCGACCAAGTTGGGACGCCCCATAACGGGGTATGAGTTGGATAAATACAACGAGGGCACAACCAACACGGGACGAACTCGAGAGCAACGGCCAAACGGTGGCAACAAAGACGAGCATCGACCCGAGCAAGTCGTGGGTGGTTTACAGGGAATAACGATTACTTAGATCCTCTTTGATGAAGCAGCATCGATGAATTAGACCCGGACGAGGATTATCGGTCGAAGGATCAGACTCCGCCTGCATGGGGGGGGGGGACCTAGGGAAATAGGCAAGACAGCCTAACAGCCCAGACTAAGATGCTGGACAGGCCAGGTAGACAGGCTAAGGTATGTAGACAGGCGAGACAGAGACAGGCAAGTCAGAGACAGGCAAGTCCAAGTCCAAGGTGGGGAGACGGGTAGAAAGGTTGGCGTTCACGGCTGGAGAGTTGGGAAGGTGTCGAGAAGCGGGTAACGGGGCCGGGAGGAGAACGAAATGAGGTCTAGGCCAGGATGTAGTTCGCCAACCAAACGGCTGGGCCATCTTAGCCCTTGACAGATCTGATTGATGGGTGGTCTACAGAGTACGGAGTACCTAAGAAGCCTGGCTGGCTTGAGGCAGATAACGGCCTCTGCGCTCGCCAAAGGGTTCATCTACCTGGGCAGGCTATGTCAAACTCGACCGTCGAATGCCTGTCCAAAGTAGAGCCTACAATCAATCTAGCTCGATCTACGGAGTAGGGTATAAAGGGCCGTATTCCGTAGAGACCAGGATACAGCATGTTCAAGTTAGTAGGTACCTACTGATAGTACGTGCGTAGTACAGTAACTACCTAGCTAACCACTCCTCCGTCCAGCACTTGCTTGGTGTTCAAAGGGACCACAGGGTTGGATCTGACCTTGGAACGACGATAACGTACATACAAACCAACGAAGACCATGATCCCAGTCTAGCCCAGTCCAGCCCAGTCCAGCTCGGCCCAGTTTTGGCATGTGTCCGAATATGAACCATGTCTGTGGATTCTCTTGGAACTGATGCCATCGTCCCATTATACAACCAACTTCTCTACATCCCAAGAGCCAACACGTTCAAAAGTTTCCAAGTGCATTACCATTCAGTGAAACGCGCGCACAGCCCCCATCTAGAGGGGTGGTCCATGCAGTTTAAGCCTTCATATGACTGCAAAAGGAGAACCATCATATACCTCATGTGCGTTCCATGGGAGCAAGTGAGTGTATAACTTATTAGCATATTACGTGGTTTCTCTCTATCAACAACCTCCCCTCTTTTTGAGGATATTATAGCGAAAACTATAAGAAGTGTGACTACTGCGACATTAGGAATCCCATTTCGTGGGCTGCTTTACTCTTCCTAGTATTGTTGGACGGCCATATCAAAATATGTTGGCCTATTAAAGATAGTGTCATGATGTAATGCATTCATAGGTTCAATAAAGTCTCTTCATCAAACGAGATCGCTCACTCATAAAGGTGCCGAGGTGAGTAACGGGTTTCACAGTGGTTCTCGCCCAGACCACAGCCAACGGACCAGGTGATGCGACTCGTGCGAGTCCGGCTCGGTGCAAGCCAGGGCAATGGTAAGGCCAAGACAGGATCCGGGCCAGATCCGAAGAGCCGATACGGCAATGTACGAGGTTACAGTTAGAGGCCGAAGATTCCCAGGGGATAATAGGCACGTAGGAAAAAAGGCCCCTGGTCGTCCCGGTCAAGTGCTCGTCGTTTGGGACAGGGCCGTGACTCCGGGCTAGGGATGTGATATGTGGAAGAGCGATAAATCCACTAATCTTCAATTTATCCCTACATGTCGCACGGAATAATTAAGTGGACATGACCAATGCGGGTCAGGAACTTGTGGAGTGGAACGATGTAACGTAAAGACAGTGCTGGTTTGAATTGAAACGGTCTCCAAGGGCCATCTCTGGAGGCCAAATGGCGCGGCTGTCAAGAAATCTACAGTGCTTATGCCTTACCAGAAGTGGAAGTAGAAATTGCTATGTTCCTGGTCTCAACGGCCGGTGGCGCCCCGCAAAACGTCCAGTTAGAGTCTTGAACCTTTCTTTCTTCCTTGCCTTAGCCTTTCTTTGCTAGAGCCTAGAGGTGTGAACACCATGGACCACACCAGACATAGACTAGCACCTACCGGTACTCTAACTCAACAGTGCATTGCAGAGATGGCATGCCATGCTCGGCGTCTTTGCAAATAGCCTTAATGATCAAAGGGACCGAACCGAAGCATACTGCACATGCGCGAGCCTTGAGCCTTAGGCCTTGGGCCTTGGGCCTTGAGCCCTACAGCGGCGGCCCGGTCCTTCTGATGCCCCGTCCTGAGTCCTGGCATCCGACCCCAACTGCACCCGCTTCGCAGGCAGGGCTTGTTCTGAAGCTGAGATGGACTATCCGTACAGCACTCCGTACTGTAACCAGAAGCCTAAAGGCACCTCGGATGTCTTGTCTTCCATTGATATGCATCTCGGAAATTACGGGATGCAGGTTCTCGTCGGTTGTTTCTTTTCAGCAAAGTATCAAGATCTCGTTTTACACATCATGCACCTAGGGGAGACAAATCCTACATCCGGATATACGACTACGCTAAATGATGACGCTGCTGATGTTGTGAAGAAAGCAAGGTGAGAGTTCTGACCACCTGCCAGTAGGAGTGTCTATGACTCTTGTCTTCAGCTGCGTCGGTCCCTTTTGCTTCCGAATCTTTGGTCCGTCTTTAACCTCCACTAGCCTAACGACTTTTTAGTTAAAGTCACGACAAGTTTGCCCAAGTGGGCGAAGCCAAGACGAACGTCCAAGCGTTCTATGGTCCCTAGACGACAATTGACAGGCTTGATAGGCGCACCTAGTTTCTTTGCCGCCGAGACGCCAGACTGGAGGTGACCAGGTGAGGTAGGGTACCTGTGTAGGTGGCCCGTTAGGATGGAGCAAATTGGTTTGCTCAGCAACCTGCCAAAACTCCTCGCAATGTGTTGTCATACCTAATCGCTCATTGGTTACGAATCAGTCCTTATTTGTTGGTTGCTTAGAAGCTCCAGATGGATGATCTTCGATTGCAAACTCTGATTATGAAATAAGTTTAGTTATGTCTGTCGTATATCGCATGCAGCCAAGTCTTACACGCTTTCGTCACTACGAGTGTACCTTCAGCTGAAGTTCCTCGTGTGATAAACATGTTGCTGATAGGGCTGCATTGTCATGTTTTGTCTGTAAGCAATTCCTCAATGTGACGCACAATCTTGATGAAATATGTTACTCTTCTGTGTTTTCGATACACGTTTAATGATAAAAAGATCGCTCGCTTGTACCTGGATAACGAGTGAGTTCTGTAAATCCAGTCAATGGCCCAGGGTATAACGTCGCAATCGAGGGGGAACCTTGTACGAGAAGGTCACCTCAGTCTTTTCCTCGGTAGAATTGATCGCAACTCTTCTGTAGTGAGGAGAGCTTTTGTTAACCCAACGAACTATGCAATCCGGCCTTCCCACTCTACGTTGTCCTTCACGCATTATTCCAAATGAGTCCAACTTTGTCTTGTTCCTTACCAGACACTCTCGTAAACAGGGAGAGTGCCACATCAAACAATCAAGCGTAGAAAGACAGCATTCGGCCGACGAGTTGTGGTGAATTTCATGGCTTTAGACAAACCAAAAACTGCAATCACCGATTGACTGGTGCATGACGATTGGCCATAGACAGCTCTCAGCCGTAAAGTGGCTAGAGTGGCTCGAGAGTCGAGACTCGGGCAGACTCACCAGGTTTATCTTGACTGTCTACCCTGCTCCCTTATTCCTATCACCTGCAGAAGTTTCTCTATTGGGAATACCATGGGCTGCGATGATGAGGGTGGTAGGTACTTACTGTGCAGTAACTTTACTGCCACTGCGCGTTTACGGAGACTATCAACTTCAGATCCTGGACACCTGCCAGGATCGCATTGCCCACCTTGTTATTTTCCATAAAGCTCTTGGCAACGTCCTAACCTGACTGACAGCTGTTGATAGCTGCCTTCAGTGTCATTGTTATTTGGTGGAAGAATCGTCTCACACCACCTTTCACCAAACCTAAACAGGTTGCTTCGGTATGTATGAGTTGATCGCCCTTCACGACTTGGCGAGTATTAAACCAGGGCTCATCCTCCCTAGCTGTCCCGTGTGACACACGGCGTGTGTTTGGAATTAGAGTTTCTCTGGCAGAGATTTAGCAGGCCAGCCGTGGGGAAACCGTGCGCTCATGGTCGATCCTGGCTAACGGCTTTTCTCCTCGATCAGGGGCCCGAAGATCCCCTTCTTCCACCTGAAGCCTTCCAGGCCATGCATACTGTACCTGTGAACCATGATGATCCTGAGGATCTTGAAGATCCGATAACTAACCTCGCCCAGTCTGATAGTGGAAGGTCACACAGACTAGTACCTACGTAAAGCTGCACCGCCGAAAACGGAAAGTTGCCCGAATTCTGCCTTCCGTATTGGTCTATCACTGCAGTTCTTGTCTGTATCCTTGTCTTGGTGATGATAATTAAGTACCTGGACCAAATGTGTTTACACAGGTACCAATACTGCAAGCATATGCAAAGCATATGTCTGCTGTGGCGGCCGCGCTTTACCTTGGTCTTTTCTGCAAAGAGGTGGCCTAGAATCTGAAGTATGCACTTCAGCTAGATCCCTATTCTATTTTTAGGGTGCCACCGTGCGGTGTTACGAGTCGACCATATACTTAAGTTGGTATCTTGACATCACGGACACAGGCAAGGTCTGTATTATGTGTCATGCTCAAAGCAATGTGAATAGCTGAATGCAGAGAAATTAGATACTATTGCGATTAGTGGTGTGGCATCTCATATGCCTATCAGTGAAGGCTTAGCTCTCTACTTCCCGAGCCATGCAAGTCGGGCATTCGTGTAGATTCATACACGGAATCGGCAAGTTCAATCCTTTGGCCTTATCTCAACTGCATCATGGCCCCTTTCTTGGATCTGATATGCTTCAGCCAGAAAATCCCTAACTGAGGGGCACAGCCCTGACAGCTATTGTCAAATTGCAAAACGCCATCGAAACTAACGGCATGAAGACTTCGATGGCGCAACTGTCCTCGGCTCGACGGGTTTTACATCTTTGCCGCCGGGTCAATTAAGCGCAGCCCCATATGTCCGTTCAGTCCCCCCTTGCACCAATGGCAATTTTCTTTAAGCGAAACCCTTTGCAAGTTGCCAGAAGTTATCCATTTTGGTTCGTGCCAATGCATCTCTCGCTTCAGAATCTGTCTCGCAAACCTTACTCCCCCACTTTCTGAACGCTCGCGCCTTCTCTTCACCTTCAAAGACGAGCTTGCATTCGTTCATCGACATGTCCTTGAGCTCGCCGTTATCCTTCTCGGCAAGAAGCCAATCGCGAGTGGCACCTTGTTTGCCATCTCGGTCTCTTGACGGCGAGTTCTCGGTCCAGTCGATCCGGTTAAGCATGAGCTTCTTGTACTTCTTGATACTCCATTCACCTCCCTCCACAATAATGAGGTTGAATTTGGGGTGCATGATGCATGTCCCTGTTAGTGCTAATTGCTCAGCGTTGACACCAATCTTGTATCGATGTTGCCCATTCGCCAGGCTTCCGATCTTGAAAACCAGCATGTGAATTCCCTTTTCTGCATCTTTCTCTTGGTTGGTCGCAAGCTTGTCCTGTTTTTGGTCCTTATCGAGCTTTCTCTCTTCGTTCGCTTCGACATGTTTTTGGTGACGTTCAGCGATTTCACGATTCACACGTGCTTCAACAGCGGTGGGATCTTTGACGGCAACTGTACAGATATTAGCATGCAAAAATACAAGCAGGAATGGGTTTCGGTCTTACCGTCACCGAGGACACGCATCAGATTGCCCTTCTTGACCTTGGGAGGAGGAGCTGGCACCAATCCTAGACGGATTTTAGCTTGCATCTCTTTCAACTCAGCCATTCGACGCTGTCGTCTCAGCTTTTGTTGTTCTTTATGTGTCAGAAACATCGGCTTCGCGGCCGGAAGATGTCGATCTTGAGGTGGTTCTAGGGCAACTGGATGCTGAATGTATTCGGTGATAATGCTGTCGGAAGTAGTGAGTTTAAGTTTCGATGGGTCGTCTAACACATCGTAACTGCCCCCATCAACAAGTCCTTCATCCCACCACTCGATGTTTGGTGGCGCTTCCACAACAAAATTTCTCTCCACATCGAGGTCATCATCAATACCAGCCTTTCGAGTCTGTTCTGCAATCCGTTTCTTCATCGCCTCAAGGGCAGCCTGTCGACGTAGAGCATTGGCCTGTGCGATATATTTGCCCTTTTGATTAAACACGAGGGACCGAGACTGGCGCGCTTTCCCTCCGCTTGGCTGCGCTGAGAGATTGGGATCAAAGTAGGGGTTTTCTCCATTTTGCTTGTTGCCCAAACCTAGCTTCGACGCATCATGGGCTCGAGGCTTATCTGCTCGCGTGTTCGGAGGTAATGGCATCGAATCATTTGATTTACTTGAGGGTTTGTATGAACTCAAGTCTTCCAAAGCAGGATGAAGGCCAACGTTCAATCCGCCCTTCGCTTTGCTGGTTCCGATTGCTGCAGCGACACGGGCCTTGAGTGCAGCCACCCTGTCCGCCGCAGACTCGGTCTTCTGCACTCTTGATGAGGTATCATGACGGGGGCCAAGGCCAGGAGATTGGCTCTTGCGATCCATGACTGCGATTTGTCCTGATACCTGATCCGAATGTCAGACCTCAGTCCATACAGCGCTTCAAGCTGTGCAGCGGCGTTGAAGTAAATGGCAGCTCGGATTGAATAGGTTTATTGCGGTTTCAAATTCTCGACCACATACGGCTGGTGGTCTTGCGATCGTAGGCTGTTGAATGATGCACGTTAAATGGGGTCTTTGAAGGATGATGCAAAAGGTAGCCACACTGGAGACACTCCGAGTCGCGCGCGCAATGGCGGACCATGCATCGGCCTAAATTTCTGCCGTCCCGCACCGCCAAAAAATTGTTCTCTCGCAAAGCTCCCCACTACTACCTGCACGATTTACCTTCACTTCGCATGCTGCGCTGGGGAATGGATTTCATCAGTTAACCCAAAACGTCGCTCAATCGCCAAAATCTTCGCTCGGAAGAGCGACAACAACGTCACCATGAATATCGCACAGCCGATCTCGTCCGGAGTAGAGAGCGTCGAGTTTACGTTCTTGTCGCCAAAAGAAATCCGAGCAATCTCTGTCAAGCGAATTGAGAACGACGAAACTTTTGATGGACTTCTCAATCCCGTACCAGGCGGTCTCTATGACCCTGCCCTCGGCTCCTGGGGTGATGCGCCGTAAGTTCTTGCTTTTTCCAGTCGAAGATTGACGAGAACAGACACTGACAGTTGAATCACAGATGCACAACATGTAACCTGAACCAGGCCACATGTCCCGGTCATGCTGGCCACATCCAGCTTCCCGTCCCAGTATATCACCCGGTCTTTATGGATCAAGCCTATCGACTTCTGAAGGCTACCTGCGTTTACTGCAAAGGCTTCCGACTTCCCCAGAAGGAACTACACAAATACGTGTGCAAGCTGAAGCTTCTTCAATATGGTCTAATTCAAGAAGCCCACATGGTGGGTGTAATTGGAGAGAATGACTTAGCTATCGAACTTGGAGACTTCTCTGGATTGGAAAGCGAAGCAGAAGAAGAGGGTGGTAGCAACTCAATCGACAGTGTGACTCGCGCACGAGACAAGTACGTGGATAAGTGCCTTCGAGGCATCAAGGTCAAGCGAGGCGACACGAAGAGAGGAAAGCACGAAGGTTCGAGCGAGATGCGTCGAGAGATTATCAAGGAATTCCTCGCCGAGATTACCAAGCGAAGACTTTGCGCTAGCTGTGGTGGTATTTCTCCATCGTACCGTAAGGACCGATTTGTCAAGGTTTTCGAAAGGTCGCTATCCGACAAGGAAAAGGCCAAGATGGCTCAAAAGAACTTCAAGCAAGCCGACGCCATGGCTAGGATCCATCGAGTCACAACGAAACAGAAGGTCGATGGATACTCATCCGACGAGGGTGTCGCGGACGTAGCTTCCCCGACTCTTGAGAAAGCGCATATTGATGAAGATGGCCTCGACCATGACACAGACATGTTGGATGCCGACGCTGCTGCCACGTCTTCCGCTCCGCAGCGATACATCAGCGCCATGGAGGTTCGAGCGCGTCTGAATGAGCTGTTCATCAAAGAGCAGGAATTAGTTTCCCTCCTGTACAATGCGAAACCCCCAACACGAAACTCTACCAAAGTCGCTCCCGATATGTTCTTCTTGACGACTATCCTAGTCCCTCCTAACCGATATCGTCCTGAAGCCCGAACAGGCGAGCAAGAGATTTCGGAGGCTCAGCAAAATTCACTTTACAAGAACATCCTCAGAGGCTGCGGAACGATCGCTCGGCTACACCGACAGTTGCAAGAAGAGAAGGCTGATTTCAATCAACTCCATCAGGCCTCGACGGAACTACAGGAAGCGATCAATGCGCTCATTGACAAGAACAAAAACCCTGTTCAGGGCGCTGCCGCAAAACGCAACGAGGACGGTATCAAGCAGAAGCTTGAGAAGAAGGAAGGTCTCTTCCGAAAGAATATGATGGGAAAGCGTGTCAACTACGCTGCTCGAAGTGTTATTTCACCCGATCCCAATATCGAGACCAACGAAATTGGTGTGCCACCTGTCTTTGCCAAGAAGTTGACATATCCGGAGCCTGTAACAAGCCATAATTTCCGGGATATGCAGCAGGCGGTCATCAACGGAGTCGATAAATGGCCTGGTGCCTTCGCTATCGAGAACGAAAATGGCCAAATTGTCAATCTTCGCAACAAGTCAGTCGACGATCGTGTATCTCTGGCTAATCAGCTGCTGGCTCCTTCCAGCAGCAACGCTGCTCGAACTCGGAATAAGAAGGTCTATCGTCACCTAACTAATGGTGATGTCGTTTTGATGAACCGTCAACCGACACTTCATAAGCCATCCATCATGGGCCATCGAGTCCGAGTTCTTCCTGGCGAAAAGACGATTCGCATGCACTACGCCAACTGTAATACGTACAACGCCGATTTTGATGGTGACGAGATGAACATGCATTTCCCACAGAACGAAGTCGCTCGAGCAGAAGCCCTTCAAATTGCCGACACCGATCACCAGTACCTCTCTGGCACCGCTGGAAAGCCTCTACGAGGTCTCATTCAGGATCACATTTCAGTATCGGTCGCTCTCTGCAACCGTGATACCTTCTTCACCAAGGGTGACTATCAACAGCTAGTTTACAACGCACTGCGCCCCGAAAGTGGTCATATCGTTGGCGAGAGGATTGAACTTGTTGCCCCGGCAGTAATCCGGCCCGTTGCTCGATGGACCGGTAAACAGGTTATTACCACCATCCTCAAGAACATGCAGCCCCCCAACTGTGGCGGACTTTGCATGAAGGCGGAGACCCAAATCAAAGCCAGCCAGTGGGGTAACAACTCGGAAGAAGGCACTGTTCTATTCCAAGACGGCGAATTCATCACCGGTATCCTAGATAAGTCGCAGATCGGACCCAGCTCTGGAGGTGTCATCCATGCTGTTCACGAAATATATGGTCCGGCTGTTGCGGGCAAGCTATTGAGTAGTCTCGGCAGGTTGCTCACCAGGTACCTCAACATGAGAGCTTTCTCTTGTGGTATGGATGATTTGCGACTCACTCCGGAAGGAGAACGAGCTCGTCGAGAAGCACTCATCCCTGCCGACTCGGTTGGTCTGAAAGTTGCATCTTCATACGTTTTACTAGAGCAAATTCCCGGTCCCAGAGATCCACTTCTCCTGGAGCGTCTTGAAGAGGTGCTTCGAGATGACAGTAAACAAGAAGGTCTTGACCTTCTGATGAAGGAAGGTCTCAGTGGTATCACGGACAAGATCCAAACAGCCACAATGCCTATTGGTCTGGAGAAGCCGTTCCCCTTCAACCAAATGCAAGCTATGACCACATCTGGTGCAAAGGGATCAAGAGTCAACGCTTCATTGATTTCCTGCAACCTTGGTCAGCAAGTTCTTGAAGGTCGGCGAGTGCCTATCATGGTCAGTGGCAAGTCACTACCATGCTTCAATCCATTCGAGACTCATGCTCGAGCTGGTGGTTATATTGTGCAGCGCTTCCTTACAGGCATTCGCCCCCAGGAGTACTACTTCCATCACATGGCTGGTCGAGAAGGTCTAATTGATACTGCTGTCAAGACGTCCCGTTCTGGTTATCTCCAGAGATGTGTGATCAAGGGTATGGAGGGCCTGACTGTTGCGTACGATACTACCGTACGAGATGCGGATGGCTCTATGATCCAGTTCCTGTATGGCGAGGATGGCCTCGACGTATCCAAGCAGAAGTACTTGACTGATTTCAGCTTTATCTTGGAGAACGTCACCTCGGAGGCTGCACAGCTCCGATACGACCCCAGCGTCGGGGAGCGACTAGGACTGCACCGCGACTCAATCACCAAGTACATGAAGAAGGCTCTCAAGCACAATGATATCAAGGACCCGAAGGCTCAGGATCCGCTTTCAGGTCTCTTCAACCCCGCCACGACCGCATTCGCTACATCCGAAAACTTCTATAAGGCTATGTCTTCTTACCTCAAGGAGAACAAGGATGGGCTTGTCCGTGACAAATCAGACAAGAACAAGCTCGCACTTTCTCGTATAAGCCTTAACAAAAAGAACGCGGAGATGCTTTTCGCAATGAAGTACCTACGCTCCCTTGTTGAGCCTGGAGAAGCTGTCGGCATCGTGGCGGGTCAATCCGTTGGTGAGCCTTCTACCCAAATGACGCTGAACACGTTCCATTTGGCAGGACATTCCGCCAAGAACGTCACACTGGGTATTCCTCGACTGCGAGAAATTCTTATGACTGCCAGCAACCATATTTCCACTCCAGCTATGTCCCTCTATCCGATTGAGGAGATGTCTGCAGAAGACGTAGATATCTTTGCTAAGTCAATCTCTGTTTTGCCTCTTGGCTTTATCCTAGATAGCATCAGTGTTAAGGAGAAGGTTGGCCATGGCAAGCTTCACAATTCAGCCAAGATTTACCAAGTCGACCTCAAATTCTTCGACTCGGAAGAGTATACCAAGACTTACGCCATCAGCACCTCGGACGTCGTTGACACAGTTGAGAGCAAGCTTCTCCGCCGACTGCTGGCTCTTGTGAAGAAGGATATTAAGAAGCGAATGACGTTGTCTACAATGGCCACCCCGGATGTTGGTGTTAAGGCTGGTGTGGTGGAAACCGCTGCTCCCAATACTGAAACCGGCGGTAATTTCGACGAGGACGACGATGATGACGAAGGCGATGACGATGCAACAAATGCCAAACAAAAGGCCAACAGGAGTGAGGCAGTATCGTACGGTCCTAACGACGACGATGATGATGCTGTTCAGCAGGAGATGGAGCGGGACGCAGCTGATGTCGACGTAGACGACGAAGGTCTTGGCGGCAGCCTGCGACATGCTGAGGGTGGTGAGGACGATGAAGACGGCGATGATATCAACTGGTCTGCAAAGGCACGGAGTGACCGTGTTCTCGAACAGAACGCCGAGATCACCGATTTCGTGTTTGATGAGAAGAGCGGAACCGCCTGCAGCTTCACACTCGAGTTTGAATCAACCATTCCCAAGGTCTTGATGCTCAACCTTGTTCAAGATGCTGTGAAGAAGACTGTGATCCAGGAGATCTCTGGTGTCGGAGCTTGCACTTTTGTCGAGGAGAAGGGTACGAAGGTCATTCACACGGCCGGTGTGAACTTGCAAGCGATGCAGAGGTACAGCGACTTTATCGACCCCAACCGTATTCAGACCAACGACATCGCTGCAGTGTTGGCAGTGTATGGTGTTGAAGCCGCTCGTCAAAACATTGTGCAGGAGCTTGCGGGCGTCTTTGGATCTCACGGTATCAAGGTGGATAACCGTCATCTAAACTTGATCGGAGACCACATGACAAGGAATGGTGGTTTTACGCCTTTCAACCGCATGGGACTCAATGGTAACGTGAGCCCATTCACCAAGATGAGTTTCGAGACCACCTTGGCGTTCCTCAAGGACGCTGTGCTAGATGGCGATTGGGATGACTTGTCTACACCCAGTGGTCGGTTGGTGATGGGTAGACTTGGAAAAGTTGGCACAGGTGGATTCGATGTTCTGGCGCAGCTTCCTACATATCATGTTGATTCTTTGGCGTAATTTGCTTAGTAATAAGAGTATGGATAGATATAACGGACTTCATTTATATTATATGTGCTTTGAAAGTCTTTCATTACCTTCGAGAAGTTGCATGTTCACCCCGAGTTGAGGCTTGCAGCGTTGAGGTTATGCTCCTCGTTACGATATCTCCTTCACGTCTAAGACTTGGTGAAATTGCTCTGATCATGTCCCACCAGCGACTGGCTCAAGCCCTGTATCAGTTGATAGCCACTAGGTAGACTTCTGACATTATCACGGAACGCTACAATGCAACATGCCATACAAGGTCGAGCACACGTCAAAGGTGAAATGTGAATGCAGTCAGCAACTCATCCGTTCCGCCAACTACATTGGCGACGATGACGAGCATACGTGTCAGCAATAGTGATTATTCTACATACAATGAGTCAATAGCAAGTCACACGAGGAACAGAATATAGTGATCAAAGACCGATGGTCGATTGCAGAAGGCCGCTAAATAGCGTGCCGTGTAGTGTACATCCCAGCTAAGAAAACATATGTTCCTCGTGAACGCCTTGATTATCCCCTAACCATGATATCCCTCGTGTCAAAGCAAAAAGTCGTGATCCTCCCATTTTCCCGTTCGCATCGCTTAGTTGCGCTCGCCTCGGAGACGGCGGGCCAACTGGATGTCCTTGGACTGGATGGTGACGCGCTTGGCGTGGATGGCGCAGAGGTTGGTATCCTCGAAGAGGGAGACGAGGTAGGACTCGACGGACTCCTGGAGGGCACCGATAGCGGAAGACTGGAATCGGAGATCAGACTTGAAGTCCTGGGCAATCTCACGGACCTGTTCGTGACATGTTAGCAGATGTTGAGACAATGTGTTGGTTCATGCGGTGATGCTTACGAGACGCTGGAAGGGGAGCTTTCGGATGAGAAGCTCGGTGGACTTCTGGTATCGTCGAATCTCACGGAGAGCGACGGTACCGGGCTTGTAGCGGTGAGGCTTCTTGACACCACCGGTAGATGGGGCGGACTTGCGAGCTGAAGACGAAGTCAGTAAGTGATGTTCTTGATTGAAAGGCGCGTGTCGCGTCAAGTCGCGGTGAGGAACTTACCAGCCTTTGAAGCGAGCTGCTTGCGAGGGGCCTTGCCACCAGTGGACTTGCGGGCGGTCTGCTTAGTGCGAGCCATTGTTGATGTTTGACGAGATGAAGCTGATAGTGTTGATGTTGTGGTTGATGGTTGTTGTGGGGTGGAAGGCTGAAGTGGGTGTGTGATGCAGAAGGAAAAGTCGAGAGAGGGAGCAGGCGGGGGGATTCCTTTATACCTGTGGTTAGCTGCGGCGGCTGATCTGAGTGCAGTGGACCGTGCGCGCTGATTGGAGTGCATTTTGCTCAATCACCCACCGAAAATGGAAAAATGGGTCTACGTGACTGATTAGAAAAAAAGCTGCACGCGAGCTGAATTTTCATTGGCTCTAAATTCCTCCACACAGCTGTAACGCCCCGCATCTATCGCCCAGGCGCTCTTTGATCTGAATCTGTGTTTGTCAGGCAGCCAATGGCGAATTTCGAGACCTAGTTTAGATTCGCATGCAGTCAGGCACCAGATAAGTGAGGCAAAAATAACGACTCCGGGGAAACGGCTCAGTCTGGGGAACGTGTGTCTCTGGTCACTGTACGCATGTTCATTCATGGGTCTTTTTGGTGTACTTGACGTATTGTAGTATGTTGTATTGCTTTGGTAATTTGTATGTTTTTTTACAGTGAAGTTAATGCTACGTATTGATATTCTGTGGTGACGGGGAGTCTGAAGTTATCCATTCCGTTGTATGTATTCTGTTTGTGTTCAAGTGTTTGGCTGTTATATAGCTATACCTTGCTTGTACATTTATGTCAGTCTTTTGAATATTCGGTGTATTCGATGTTTATTTATCGTACAGTACAATAATTGGTTTGTTTTCATATGCGTTACCACTTTAAAGTTGTTGAATTGCTTAATGTCTGACAAGTTGTCACACTTGGTTCACACGTACTTAATTGATTATTTTGGTTTATTTCAGAAGGGTACGACATCAGCGCCACAGCAAGTCAAAATGAGAGAAAAACGACAAAACAGCATCATAGCTACACCTGCTGTAAACTTCATAACCATTATACATTTAATTCATAATATCAAACGCTCATTAGATCGTTGGCTACGGAGTACGAGTCATCCAGAAGACCACACCTACCCTGAACAGTTCGAAAGTTCACGCCTGGTGGGACAACAAAGTGGCGCTTCATTGGCCGGGAAGCATCTCGCTGAGACCACCCCGCTTTTGAAAATCACACCAGGCCGAATTTTTAATTCGTTCACGGATTTTTCGCGTCACCCATCGCGTCTCCCAACAGGGATCAAGATCACAAAGTGGGTCGACCCAACTGATCCCGAGATTGGCCCACTCGTACTTAAACTCTCACACTCCCACTCCTCATTGCAACATCCCATACTCAAACACTTCCTTACAAGTCTCTCTACCTTCACACCACACTTCAGCATACACCAAGTGTGTGCATTTCCACATCCACAAACAACCTCACACAACCTCTATCATAATGACTGGACGTAAGTAATATTGAAAAACCTACCCGCATTGCGTATCTGACGCGTCCCGACGCGTTTCAATATTTCCATGATCTAACAATTCCCAGGTGGCAAGGGCGGCAAGGGTCTCGGCAAGGGTGGTGCCAAGCGTCACCGAAAGATCTTGCGAGATAACATCCAGGGTATCACCAAGCCCGCTATCCGACGTCTCGCTCGTCGAGGTGGTGTCAAGCGTATTTCTGCCAGTAAGTTACCAGCCATACCATATCAACAAACATCATCTAATCGCATGAACAGTGATCTACGAGGAGACCCGCGGTGTCTTGAAGACCTTCCTTGAGGGTGTCATCCGTGATGCCGTCACCTACACCGAGCACGCCAAGCGAAAGACAGTGACATCTCTCGATGTCGTCTATGCCCTCAAGCGACAAGGCCGCACTCTTTACGGTTTCGGTGGCTAAGCGCATTCTGTTTTACGTGCCTGTTATGAATCTTTGCGGTCGACTGCTTGCTGCGCATGACCATGTAGGGTGTTTTATGATGACAACTGGGTCCGGTCTTGTTTTTGGGTGTTATGTATCATAAGGGAAACGGAAGATTACATTTGGGGATAATCGAACATGCCCTCGAGGCGATCTTGATCATCATACCGCGTTCGTGCTCAACATGCTGTGACTTTGTAAACATAGAGTGTCTGCTGGCGCATGTCGCGCGCCGTTTTTCTTTTCTTTCGCGTTCGCGTGTCTGACTGCCTATGGCACTCACCACATCGCCAAGACATGACTGTTGCCTACGTTACCCGGTCGAGAGATTTATTAGGTGGATGTAGCTTAGATCGTGTTGCGCGTTGCGCGATCGGGTGATGTTCACATAATGATTAATGTGCGTGCTATACAAGTAAAGCATGCTACACCGGTTGACTGCGCATTCGTTTCAAGAGTGATAGTTATGATTTGAATGGTCATACACATTATATTGTATGTTCTTTGAAAGAAAACTTCGTTGATGCTTCAAGTCGGTGTCTTCGGCTCAACACTAAGTTCATGTTGTTCGACTTCAGCCAGGACTTAATAACAAACGCCTCATGGGCTCAACCTGAAAATGAAGTGTTGCTGTACACGGATATTATTTAGCAGTCGACCTGCTATTTTAAAGTTATGCGTAGTCTGGTACACGACTCCCAGGTCTGTCATGTCTTTATTCGATCTTTTTCTATCATCGTTCGTTACACATGTATGGTTCTTAGTAGGACATCAATAATTGAAAACACATTCCACTAGCATAGGCTATTGCACTGGGGGGCATGATGTAGAAAAGTCAAGATAAAATTAAGAAACCCATAGTGAATAAGGGTTTGATATGTTGAGTTACCATCATATGATCAATATATCACACACTTAGCCTGAGAAAATACCCCTACCCTAGAGCGTAACGTATTTCCAGAATATGCTCATGATCGATACACACAAAGCACTGCCTCAGATCAATGAGTCACATGGTCGTGTATTCTAGCCGGAACATTACTCTTCATTGTAGCACAGGCTTATATGTGCGAATACGACAGACATAGCTTGGAAGATCCGAACAGGCCTTTCTAGAACAGTCTGGTACTGTCTCGTGAACAGCAATCATCTTGGCGTAGGCAGACAAGTCGGGAGATACATGCCCGATTGAACGTTTTCCGATGCTAGTCTACATTCAAGTGCACAAAGAGAACGCTTCGCATATTTTCAGTAGGGATGAATGCTGTGTCTTGCTAATGTAATCGGCCGAAGCTGTTGGGCCGTGGACAACGGAGCCGGCGGGTGGCGAGACCAAACGATCTTCAGGTCTCGACCCCATGAAACGGTTGAAGTAAGCTAAAATTAGAGCGCCCCACGAATCCGGGAATGGGGTTGTTTCTTTAATTCGAGCTGTCAAATCGCAAGTATTACGGATACTGATTTCCAATAGCTTGTAGTGACACATAGATGTGGCTATGCTAAATAATATGATTACGAATCGTCAAGAATTAAGAATTATACCGGATTACTCGAGATGCTCGACGGCAACGGAAATAACGGCTCTGGCAGGCTGATCCCTGTAGCTCGGCATTGAAGTTTGAATCGAAATCCATCTGCACGAGACCCCCACACGGACAAGCCGAACATTGGAAGCTGGGACGTGAAAACCAGATCGTATTCAGTCAAACATTCGATCCACAAATAAAATGGAATCGAAATGCCAAAATCGGAGATCATTCGTATCAGCATTTTTGAGATTCGAGTTTTTAGCCCAAGAGATGCATTCGGACCGGGACCAGTCTACTGGGGTGCTTACACTGCATCACAGCTTCTGCTTAGCAAGCCAAGTTGGGGTGGTTCTCGCAATCTCATTCGACCGAAGCTGGCTTATGGTGATGGCCTGTGACATATCTTCACTGCGAGTAGATTCTTCATGAACAAAATAAATATTAGGTAGTTAGGGGGCCACCCGCGCCCGAGTGTAAATGGCGGATCGCCCGATCTCAGCCGCTTCCGTTGTGGGCCAGCCGGCCGCCGCCAGCCCTATGCGGACCCGACGAATGCACAACGGCGTTAAGGTCGTAAAGATAGAGCCGGCTGCTGACATATTCAGCTATGAGTTACTATTTGTTAACGGCATTTTATGCTTCCGAAAAGAGAATACAATCGGCATAAGCATAGTGTGCTGCTCGGCTACGCACTCGGGAAACAAGCATGAGCTATTGTCACGGAGTGGTCAACAATATGCTCTGCATTTTATATCCGACAACAAGTGAGAGTGACACCTCGAAGTCGGGCAATCGCGTAAACACCATGAAAAGTTTGCCGATAAATCCCAGTTTGTAAACTGCCAGGCGTCCTATCCCAGTTACTTTTTGACAAGTGACCGATTTTGGATCTTTAATGGTTCAACAAGAGTCACACTCCTTTCAGGCGCCATATTGTGAAAGAGCTGTCCGAGATCCCAAGGGCCAGGATTATACTGTACCGATGCAGCTGGGAAGTAATTCGCGGTGTACCGGAAAGCCCGTTATTCTATACCGGTACTGTTGCTCAATATTGCGGAGAAACAAAATACAGTATACCTACTAAAGTAGGTATAGTAGTTTCTAGATAGGTGGGCAAGATCGATCTGGACAGCTTGAGTGGATACTAAAAGCCAGGAGTTGTGGCTTAGCACAGCCATGAGCCACTCATATGATTGGTTGAAGTTTCAATTCCGATAGAATCCGAGGTTGGATGTTGGATTTGTGAGAGTCTCGGCCTGACCGATCCGCTACTAACAGACATGCTCCGAGATCTGCTATCCTTCCACCAATTCCTTGCATGGTTCGTTGCATGCACATCGGTTTTTGGAGCGGCAAATTTAGGGTCGGTTTCTGCGTTACGCGAGTTTATATTTCCTTGCTTGTATAGGCCTCACTGACAACGTGGATTGAAAATTTTCATGTTTACACGTTTTTTTTACATAGCCTAGCCGTCCTCACTTGTACTGATACCTTGATTTAAGGGTACTGTTGGAAAAGTGACATACAAGGTGCTGGGTGGAATATAGCAAAGAAAGACATGGCTAGTCACCCCATTGGGTGTATCATACGATGAATAGTAAAGTATTCTTCATGAGACCCCCGGATGTGCGCTTTGAGGACATCTTGTCTTGTCTGGAGCCCAGATAGTGAGTCAACGTACGACGATATCGCGCATGTGACCTTGACCAAAAGTCGTCATGTGATTGATTGCATGGTGGACCAGATTCGATTAGAGTGTGGCGGAATCAAAGACGGGTGGCGTCAACTCCGGATTACAAACCATATGGTGTGGCTGTGCGGGCAACTATGTATCCGACGCTGGACAGGGATGGGTAATTTAGTGATGTCGGAGCGTGAGGTAGGTATTTCTCAGTGGATGATGCACTGCGTAGAGTTCCTAGGTAGTACTTACTACCTTAGTAGGTACTACAGGTACCTAATTACAGAAGCAGACAAAGATGGAGGATCGGCGGGGCTAGTACGTCAGTGGAACTTATCCAACAAGCCAAAAAACTTGAGCGTGCTAAGGCAGGCTAAGATTTTCTCTCGCAGCGTCAGAGGTCGATGGCATTGGGGAAATCTATTGGGCACCGACTCAGATGGGCCCTGTCGGCGTCAGAGCCCTGCAGCGCAACCTTAGTACTTAAGGTAGCCTTGGCCCTGGATCGAGCGCGAAAGATACGTACTCTCCCAGTTCCCTGTACTTGTACATGGTCCCCTGCACATCTACGTAGTCTGGATCACCGGAGTGGGCTTGTCCGTTGCGGGAGGCTTGGGGACTGACGTTGGGAGGGAGCCTCTGAATCGATTCTGTCGGGTCGCGTTTCGCGCAGACACTTGTCCTCGGGGTTAGACAGATGGTATCTATAGTATTTGAAATCAGAACAAAGTGGGATTTAACCTTTGGAGAAGCAACTGGAAGCGACTTGAAGCACGGGGAAGATCAGCAGCCATAATGTCATATCGATAGGGGATCACAGACATCATCAGCATCATTCATGATCAATCAGCCATCATTCATCAAGAAAGAACACAACCTAGGTAGACTAACTGGAATACGTAGCATATCTTCCAACCGGGCTGCTGACCCAGGAAAAAAACGCAGAAAAAACGGCTTTGGCCTGACAATTGTCCACACACCATCACTTCACAACCTGACGATTTTCCATTCCACGCCCGTTGGTACACGCCCCCCAGTTAACCAGGAGTCATCAAGCCCACACAGCCTTTACACTTGGGTACCTCACAACTGTTTCTTTTTCTAGGCCGGTACCTAGGTACCTCCGTACATGCTAGCCAGTTCTGTGCTGTGATCCTTTCCAAATCCCGGCCTCGGTCCTGTCCTGTGCATCATAGAGTGGGCCCAGGGTCTTTTAAGTCTCGGGCCAGGCGGGGGGTGTATCCGGGCATCGGACTGTATCGACACCAGCATCCATCATCTGTCTTTTGGCTTCCATCTACCTTGCTATTAGTGTTCATCTGAACGGTCCCTGCTTTCTTAAAAGACGAGCCTTCCCGCCTTTCGCCACAGTCTGTCAACTCTAATCAACAAACTTATATTCACAACATCACCATGTTATCGATCCCACGACTACAACAGCAACAACTTCAGATTCAACAACAACTTCAGCACGGCTCTTCACACTCTCACCACCAGTACCCACACACCCACAACTATCATACCGACTTTAACTCTGCTACCTACTCGGACTTCTCCAGATCGAACTACGACGACGAAATCGCTGCTTTGAGCCAGCAACTTCCTACCGATCTTATGCAGCCTGATACCTGGGGAGCTACTGCGCAGCAGACTCCCAGATTATCTCGGGGGGCTCATCAGCGAGAGTCATCTTTGTCTTCTCTTGGATCTTCTACAGCTGGACCTACCTCGCCCTTCAACAACAACAACACCACATCAAACCCTCATATTGCAATCACCGACGCCAGCGAGCAAAGTAATTCTTCATACTACCACCTCGCCAAGTCAATGGCTCCCTATTCAGGATACCAAGCTTGTGGTGGCATGGAGCAGCAGGCTATGCCTGAGATGGCGTACCCAATTACACTCTCGGGACCGGCTAGCAAGCCAAGAATGGATCGGGGTTTGATGCAAGCTCCGGACTTTTCTTGCGGATCAACACGCTCACACCCTGCCTCGGTGGCTAGTTCCATCGCAGGTGATTCTCCTGCTACACCAACCGTCGGCGAAACGGAAACCGTAGAGAGGAGGCGAAAAGGTAACATCCCTCGCAACGGAGGCCTCGAGAACCCAAGCTCACATTGCTATCCACTAGGCTACGCCAATGCCCCAAAGCTTGACAGAACCATGACAGATGTCTATGCGGATGAGCTTTACAGCCCCAACTTTGCCATCACATCTACTCCACCTTCACAGGCTCAATTGCCTGTGTCGCCTACGAACGATGTGTTCAGCCAGCGACTTCATGCTGCCAACAGCCAGCATCTGAATGCTGCACACTCACCGGCCTCCAGCACCTCACGAGACAGATCACCTTTCAGAACTGGCTCACCCCTTGCTCCCTCGCCGGCTCACGACTTCGGCAACTCTGGACTCACACAAAGCCTTCCGTTCAACAGTGCTCAGCGTATGCGTGAGCAGAGCAAAGCTCAACAGGATGCTCAATTTATGCGACAGCAAATGAGTATGAAACAGGAACCGGAAACTCCCAAGACTATTTCACCCAAGGATGCCATCCTTGAATTCACAGAAGTCGAAGGCGACAACAACTTCCCTCTGTTTCCCCCGGGATCTTCAGGGTTCGATATGGAGCAATTTCCCAAGTCTATGGTCAGCTCACAGGAGTCGATGCACGATGCGCATGCCCAAGCACACTTCAACTTTATCCCTACACATACAGCGAATGGCATTTCTGTGCCCCAACAGTACCCATTCATCGCACATGCTCGAATTAACCACGACACACCACCCCGCTTGAGTTCTGCTGGATCTAGTTCAAACGACTCGCGAAATGCTACCCCTGCCACCCGTCCGAGTAGTACTACTGCCGATGGTGGCACATACACTTGCACTTATCATGGCTGTACTTTAAGATTTGAGACTCCTGCACAGCTTCAGAAACACAAGCGAGAGGGTCATCGTCAGACCCAGAATCTTGGACCTGCTCGCGAAGTGGGCATGACATCTACTCTATTGAACAGCCAGGCAGGACCCCATCGCTGTGATCGGATTAATCCGAGCACAGGCAAGTCTTGCAACACTATCTTCTCCAGACCGTATGACCTCACTCGTCACGAGGACACTATCCACAACGCTCGCAAGCAAAAGGTGCGATGCGACCTTTGCACCGAGGAGAAGACGTTCAGTCGCGCGGATGCTTTGACCAGACATTATCGAGTGTGCCATCCGGACGTGGAACTTCCAGGTAAGCATCGGCGACGTGCCGGCGCCTGAGCCATTGAGTGAACGGAGATACATTTCGGAAACAAACCTCCTACGGCCACGACCCCTGAAACCCGCACGAAGTTGTTAGACAGACCATTGGCGGATGAAGGGTCCGGAGCTTGCACAGATGATGCCGCATGACGTGGGCTATCATCAAAACAGTGCTTGGCGTTGGTGGACCGATCGTCGCAAGGCTTCAATCCGCTTGAATCGGGTTGGCCAACGAAGTGCCAAAACCGATAGGGCCCCGGGCCCCAATGCAAGCAGGTGGGTCTCAGGGTCCCTCCTGCAGGAAGGGTCCTTTTGGCATACGTCATAAGTGACCCACCCGAGTGCAACTCTGACATCACATGGCCCCACTCAGGTCTCAGTCATCCACCAGCACTGCTTCCCCGTACTCCCTGATGATGACATGGCGTCCGTCATGGAAAGCGCAGCGCCTGGTCGAGTCATATTGTACATTTACTTATTTTGAACCCTGCTTGTCTGCAGCCAGCTAATTGCGGCCATTTTTGTTTTGATGTTTTATTAAGGGGTATACAGGCGTGTATCAGCAAAAGGGTGCCATCAGCTTAGCGATTTGTACAACTCATTTTTACATGTATACTACCAGAACCACAACGTTTGCACTCGGAACAGGTATCTGGCTGGCCAGAGTGCCTTACCACACGAAGGATGGCGGAGTTGGAAAAAGGGCCTAGACAAAAAAAGCAGTGTTAGGACTTAGCTCAGCGTTGTATTTTGATAACGACTTTTATGATTTCACATATATTTATCTACCGGTGTTGCTGCATGTCTTGTGAAGTCAAATATAGATGGTTGGTTTGGGATTAACAAGTAGTTAGCTTGTGTTATGAGAAGGGGGTTGCAAGAGCTAACTTGGAGTATTTCCTTTGTCGTCATGATGTCTGAGATGACCGCATCAACAAACCACCAATTACGGGTCAGTGCCACAGCAAGGTTGGGAGTGGCACTGGTATCCGTAGTCCTTTACTTATTAGAGAAGCTATAACAATAGATGACGAAGACCAATTTAACTCAGCTGCAAATATGCAATTACTAAATTACTTATTCTTGAGTACCATTCACGTAAAGCAATGCATGACGTAATAATCAGCTGCCGTAAAGCAGTTTGTGTGCTTAACCCTCGTGCAGTACAAAACGGCTCCTCGTAGGAGGACAAGGCTAAGTAGATCCATGAGAATCGATCCGGAATGTGCGCATTGATGATGGAATTAAGCAGGAGCTACGACTCTTTCACTACTGATCAGCAATAAGCTCATGTTCCGCATTGGCCTTGTGGGGGATTTAGACATCATGCAGACGTCTACACAGCAAGCGCACCGCACTTCTCTTCTACTGACGTCGCTAGACATTTGCATCTAGATGGGTCCATCGGAAATCAAGTTGATGATCGCTGCATTGCGGATACTATCCAGTCACTAGTGATAACGAACCCTTCATTCGTTCATCCATCACTTCAGCGGCGGTATTACCTCAAGATGCTATTTTGACAACAATGCGGACATGTTTCAGACATGGAAAGCTTAATTACTTCACAGATGCTGGGATAGCAACCCCATCTGACGCAATATATACATGCACTGGAAGTGTCTTTGCGGCACGGCATGCTCTGAATAACGTCACATCTGGGTACTGCATGTCCTAGCTTTACCAAAAGAGCAGTTTCAGCCCGTTCGACGTAGTACCATGCACCATTCTGTTTGACTAACTTTACAACTGTTCTTAGCTATGCTCTATCTTAGCTATCTTGCTCTTGTTTTCCCCACCGATAACGCCATAGTTTTCATGCATGTCGCTTTTGAGTCGTGCGTCAAGTACGAACCAAGATGCCGGCATCGCAAACGTCAATGAATTTGCTATCAACCGACACTGTTGTTGTTATTGTTGTTCTTGTTCTTGACAGGCCACGCCACTTAAAGACCCAAAACGGCTGCCCGGGCGTCCTTGTACAAAGGGGCAATGCCTGTCCACAGTTCAAACTGACACAGTTAAATTAGCTGGCTGAAAGCTTGCACGTCAAAATGAAAAACTTACCTGATACCAGCCCTGAGATGCAAGAACCTCGAGTCCAGGAACTGTGGTCCAATTGCCAGCATCTTCCGCCAGCTGCATTATAGGAGTATGACTTGGCTTGTATGCCATCTCAAGGAGGACTCGACGCTGATGATCAGCTGCTGGTCGGCTGAGCACGCCGGCAACAAGTTCTCGGAGAACTGGGTCAATGGGCCGATCAGCTGGAATAGTGCTTATCACAACGTTCAAATTCGACGACACACTGTCAATGTCGGAAGCCCCGCTGAGACCTTGGAGTTGATAATCTGCTGGAAAGTCGGCTGTAAGAGCATCAGCCTTTGCCTGGTTTCGAGCTGCAATGTAAATAGGACCGAATCCCAGGGAGTGCAGCGCAAACACGGCGGCTCGGGTAGTGCCTCCAGAGCCTACGACCATCGCGGCTCTTTGGGCATCCGAGCCTACCTGTTCTTCGATGCCTGCGTCGTGGAGAGCGTGAACCATGCCCTTCCAGTCTGTATTATCTCCTAGGAGACGCCGACGACCGTTGGCATCGGCCTTCCCTAAAGGTACTACAGTGTTGACGGCACCTATAGCACGAGCTGCGTCAGAGAGTTCGTCAAGCTTGTTCATGATATCCAACTTGAGAGGAATAGTGACCGAGGCGCCTCCAAAATCCGGAGCTTTGAGAACATCGTATACATCCTCAACGTTATCCGTCTCGAGACGATGATACTGATGAGGCAAACCCGCCTGATCAAACAGAGTGTTATGAAGAGCCGGTGAGCGGGAAGCTGCAATTGGCTTCCCAAACAAGTAGAAGTTGTATGGGTCCAGATCGCCTAGCAATGCCAGACCTCGGCGAATCTCAGCCGCGGACATCTGGCCAGGTGCGGCCTTAAAGGGAAGGGCAGGATGAGACACAGGTGTCAAGAATCGGTTGAGTACACGGCTCAACTTGCCTGATTTACCCATGTTCATTACAATCATCGGGGTCTTCTGCGCCTGCTGCATTCTGGCCTTAAATCTAGCCAGATCGAAATTGTCCTCAGGGGTGCGAGCAATACCCACCAGCTTGATGATATTGCCATACTGGAGTGCGCGGTTATAGTATTGAATCCACGATGCATTCTTCCATGACATTGTCCCCTTCGGATCATGATGCGAGGCAATGATGCACGAGTGCCCCCGTGACTCTGTAACGGTTTGAATGATGTTATCGGGGAGGGTCATTTCAACATCGATGTACTCCAGACCCATTCGGGTGGCCAAGAGGTATAGCTCAAGACCTTCTTCGTAAGACTTGTCGGGGAACTTGCCGCCCTGCGACTCAGTCCGCAATGTGAAAACAATAGGTTTTTGGGCCGAAGCGCGAAGAGTCGAGATCTGGCGGGTAACAGAATCTATGGAGCGATCCTTAAGAAGATCTACCCTCAGCTCAACTGCGTCAGAGCCAACAACAACCTCAGGAACCAGACTGACAGCCTCGTTCACGTCAGGTACAGTCAAGGACACGAAGAAGCTATGATCTTTACTCAAGACGTCCTTGAAGTGTGAAGTCTTTCCTGCAATGGAGTATACGAATTGTTGGAAGTCGCGAGGGATTTCGGTTTTGGAACCGGAAGATTCGGAGTGAGGGCTGTAGTAAAGGTGCGTACTACACTCATCATAGAAGGCCTTGCGACGCAAGTACACTTGCCGGATCTCGCTAGTGTAAGCTGGTCGAGTCTTGTCACGGTTGAGATATTCAACAACCTGATCAGTGTCGCGATGGACCAACAGAACATGACCGCCGTCTTTACCGTAGCTTTTGAGTAGTTCTCTGGCTTCCGGAGTCTCGACGAGACCACCGCCACAAGAGAAGACATGTCCGGATTTGTTCTTTTCCATAACATCCCGTAAAAGAGCCACTTCGTCCGCGCGGAAGCCCTCCCACCCACGGTCACCTCTGATCATCTCGGGAATCGTGCGCTCAGCCCTTCTCTCTAGCTCCTGGTCGAGATCGATAAATTTCCAGCCCAAGAGCTTGGCCATCCAGCTGCCAGCGGTGGTTTTGCCGGCGCCTCGCATGCCAATGATGAAGACCGAGCTTTCAAACGTCGCTTCTTGGCTGTCCTCACCATCGTTTTCAGCATCTGAATCATCACCAACCATATCAACTTTAAAGACTTGGGATAGAATATCCCACCACCCTGGCCAAGTTTTGCCCACACATTCCCTCTCAGTGATGATGACCGGAGCTGGTGAAGCAACTGCCAGTACACTGAAGCTCATCGCCACACGGTGATCGTCATAGCAATGGATGCTGGCACTTGGCGTTGCGACGTTACCCTCTTGGCCCTTGCCAATCACTTCGATGCCGTCTTCAAGCTCGTTGCAGTCTACACCAAACTTCTCAAGCTGATCCTTCATAGCAGCAATTCGGTTGCATTCCTTGACTCGTTGATTGGCGATGCCTGTGATTCGAGTTGTTCCTGAAGCGACAGCAGCCAAGACAGACGCAGTGAGGAATGCATCTGTCATCGGTTCCATATCAACGTGAGCCAGGGCTTTGAGCTGGCCGGGAGCGGGACCGGTGACGGTTGTAGAGTAGTCGGACTGCTCAACAGAACAGCCCATAGGTTGCAACACATCGACGGCAAAGCGAGCATCACCCTGTAATGATTTTGATCCAATGTTAGGAATCGTGCACTTGGTGCCCGTGATCGCGGCAACTGCCAGGGGGTAGGTAGCGGAACTCGCGTCGCTCTCGATGGTGTAGTCATTGGGGTTTTTATAAGCACCCTGAGGGATGTGGTAGGTATTAGGTTCGTCGGATGAAACCTTCACGTCAATACCGAAAGACGCCATCATTGCCAGGGTCATATCAATGTAAGGTTGAGAAATGGGTTTGCCTCCTACAAGACGCAGTGTCACGGGGTTCTTTGCGTATGGAGCCGCCATAAGAATAGAAGAGACGTATTGGGACGAGATGGTCGCAGCAAGTTCGATGTTCCCTCCCTTAAACCCTCCTGCGGCATCAATTCGCAACGGCAGGCTGTTCTCCTTGCCAAGGTATTCGATTTCAACACCGTTCGAGCGCAAGGCATCGACCAAGGCACCGATTGGACGAACCTTCATCCTTGCATTGCCAGTCAAAACACTGGTGCTGTTGTCTTGGCTCGGAGAGGCAAGAGCCACAACCGTGGTAAGAAAACGGGAAGCTGTCCCGGCATTGCCCAGATAGAGAGGTTCATTGCTTGCTTGTAGGTTGCCACCTTTCCCTTCTACAACCAAAACCTCGCCAGCTTCTTGCCAGGAGTAGGAAGCACCTCCCAGCTGATGAATAGCTGATAGCATGTACTCAGTATCGTCCGAATGAAGCAGATTCCTGATACGACAAGTTCCTGAGCCAAGGGCAGCCAGAATGAGAGCTCGATTGGAAATGCTTTTAGAACCTGGCGGAGCCACTGTGACGTCCAAATTCTCTGGAACACCCGGTGTTACTTGGATGGATGATGATAAAATGGTCCGAATCGTCTTATCTTCAACAACACTGGCACGAGGCTCGTGACATCTACCGATAGCTGACAACAGAACGATCTTCTTCTTCTTCCCATCGTTTTTCTTGTCAACGCCCATTTTTTCCAGCAAGGTGTCAACAGGACATTTCTTGCCTGCTGTCAGTTTGACAACACGCTTGTCATGAACTGAAGTCGGGAGGTCGTAGCTAGCAATGCACTTGACTAACCTGGCGACAGCACCTGGGCGCAAAACACCAAGGTAGCGGGCAAGCTCCGCTTCCTTAACCATTCCGATCGCTACAGCCTCGCCGTGAAGAAGTTGAGGTGTTAAAATGGCTTCAAATGCATGTCCAATGGAGTGGCCGAAATTGAGGAGATTACGCAGACCGCCCTCTCGCTCGTCGCTGGAAACCACTTCTGCTTTCACGCCCGCCGACCCAATAACAATGCGTTTCAGTACATCTCTGATAGGATTGAGGCGGTCTTTGCCCTTGGACCGAATACATTCGAGGATTTGAGCTGCTGATTCCTCAAGGACGGTAAACTCAGCCTCATTCCAGATGGCGGCAGTTTTGATGACTTCAGCCATGCCATTGATGAATTCTCGGACTGGGAGGGTCTCGAGAAAGGTCAAGTCGATATAAATGCGCTTAGGTTGCCAGAATGCACCGACGAGATTTTTGCCCATAGGGGTATCAATGGCAGTCTTGCCGCCGATTGATGAGTCAACCATGGCAAGCAGCGTGGTTGGTACTTGAACGAACCGGACACCACGCATGAAAGTTGCCGCAACATAACCGATCATATCCCCCATAACGCCACCGCCAAGAGCTATAATGACTGTGTCGCGAGTGCATTGCTGAGAGAGCATCCAGTCTTCAATTTCGGCCTTTGTCTCACGACTCTTGGAAGCCTCTCCTGGTGGGATGGTGTACGTGAGTAACCGGGTGGCCTTTCCTCTGGAAGCTTCATCGAAGCGCGATTGAAAGTTAGGTACATAGGTATCGGAAAGATTCGTATCGGTGATGAGAACGTATGTCGAGGTTGGGATATTTTGAAGTAGGTCGTTCGTGACGAAGTTCAGCCAGAGGCCATGATCGACAATGATGTTGGACTCGCCCAGGATTGAAATCCGGGTGGGATCATTTCCCTCGGCGTTGGCCATTATGAGTGAGAAAGGTCTCAGGAAAACCAAGAACTTTCTTCGTCAAGCAGACACAATTTAGAATTCAAGAAGTCTTTAGTTAAGGGTGGGCTGGCGGGGTAGATAATTACATCGGGGGGTTGGGAAAACTTAGGAGGGGTGCCTCCGATAACGGAGTATCTGACTCTTCGTATGTCCTTAAGCCCCCAGCATTTATTACTTGCAGTAACAACTTTCTCTATTTGCCGTAACAACTGACCCAATTAGGAAATTAGCAAGGGTCTTACCGGACTAATAATATTCCGAGGCTATATAGCCCCTAGTCTTTTTAAGTCTTGATACTAAGGCTATATAATTTATATCTCGGTTATATTACTATTAAATTACTATTAATTACTTTATATATTTTATATTATTAAGAAATAAAGTTATAATTAATATAGTAAGTAACCTTATTAAATTTAAGTTATTATTACTTTTTAGTCTATATAAAGACCTTTATTATTTATATTTCTATAGATTTAATTAAAATAATTAAATTTCTTTTTTAAAGATATTACTAAATTTTATTTTATACTTTAACCTTTAACTTTATTAAGCCTAGGCTTTCTAAATCTCTTAATAATATTAATAATAAAAATAACCTTTTTTAAGGTTAAAAACTTAATATAATTAGGATATTAAATATTATATATAATAACTAAACTCTAATTAAACAAATATATATACTAATAGCTATATATATAAAAGCTAGCTTTTCTTTATACTCTTTAACCTAATCTATACTATAAGCTAGTTAATTAACCCTTATAGCTATAATTAATTAATTAACCCCTAGTCCCCCTTCGGTTTATATTATTAACCTCTTTTATAATTACTACTTAATATAATAAGTCTTAAAATTATAAATATTTACTATAATTTAAGCCTTAACCTAATCTATAAATAAATTAATAATACTTTTAAAAGCTATAATAAAGAGAAATGTAAATAACTTAAATTTAAGGTTAAAAACCTTAAAATTAAATTAAAATAACTTTTTAATAGCTATATTATAATACCTCTTTATAATAAATAAAATAATTATAATTTAATTAAATTAATTACTTTTAGCTATAAGCTTTTAATATTTTTTTATATAAAAAAAATAGACTAGATTTAAGGTATATAAAAATATAACTTAAAAGCCTAAAAAACCTAAAAAATAAGCTTTTAAAAGGCCTAGTGTTTAAAATTAAGACCTCTTTTAGTAAGGTATTTAAATTAAAGTATAGGGATTAATATAATAAGTTAAAAATATATGTTAAATAGGTAATCTAGGTCGATAAGGGTAAGAAGGCTAATAAGGATAAAAAGTAAAGAGAAGTTATATATAAGGCGCTAAGGGGCTAGGATAGGTAGAAAGGTAGAAGGTTAAAATATATTAAAGGAATATATATTCTATTAATTAGAGTTAAAGTTAAAGTTAAGGTAGCCTAAAGTTAAAGGTAGTTTTAGGCCGAGGAATTAAATTAGATTATATAGCCCTTATTAAAATCTTACTATACCGTAATATAATATATAATATTATTAATAATATTATTAATTAGGGAAAGATATTACTATACTTAATATAAATATAATTTATATAAATATCTTTATTAAGTTATATAATATATATCTTAATTATATTATTATTAAATTACTATTAATTACCTTTCTTATCTTATCTAGTTACTATAAGGAGGGTTTATTAAGTTATATAATCTTAATTAATTAATTATAGTAATTTCTTCCCTTAAATTAAAGGACTTTTTAACCTTTAGTAAAAAACTCTATTTTATATATATAAAGTTTCTTTTTATAACTCTAACTTTAATAATCTCTTTATAGTCCTTAAACCCTTAAAGGTTTATATAAATTAATATAGCCTAATAGATTAGTTATATAATCTATATCTTATAGCCTATTTTTAAAGTATTAAAGAAGCCTTTAAGGCCTTTATTTTCCTCTAACTTTTGAAGTAAATATATATCCTTATTAAGCTAGTAATATTAAATAAAATAAAGGCCTATTATTTATAAAACTTTATAATTAAAAATAATAAAGGCTAGTAACTTTTAGTTAATTTTAGTATTTTACTTAATTATTAATAGTTTATTAATATAATACCTAATTAGCCTAGAAGGCCTAGCTTAGTTATACTTTAATTAAGTTAAAGACTTAAACTAGAAAACCTTATAATTACCTTATAATAAAATCTTCTCTTTTTAAGCTTTAATATAATATAACTATTTAACCTACCTAGCTTTCTAACTAATTATTATTATTATAATAAATTTAAAGCTTTTACCTTAAGCTACCTAAGATAATAGTTTTTATATAATAATAAGTAAGTAAGCCTAATAGCTAAGAAATTACTAACTTTTTATAAATTAAATTATTACGCCTAAGTTTAATTTTTATCAAAACTTTAAGGTTAAATATAATTATATTTACTTTAAGAATCCCCCTTAATAAGGCTAGGACTTAAGAAAAGTATTACTAAATATAAAATTAAATATATATCCTTAAATATAAAATCTAGCTATAAAAATCTAAAGTTTAATTATTAAAGTATAAATAAAAGCTATAAAAAGAACTTAATAATTTTTTACCTTTATATATAAAGGAATTTATTAAATAAGCTTAACTTTCTACCGATTTTTAATTAACTTAATTATAATCTAGATATATTAATATTAACTTTAACTTTAATAATAATAAAGAAATAAAATTAAGGTATTTATATATTCTTTATACCTTAATATTTCTATAAAAGTATAATAATTAAAAGAATAACCTTTATTAAGCCTTTATTAATATACCTAGGTAATATAATAAAGACTATAAGAAAATCCTTTTAGTTATTAATTATTTTAATAATATTAAGAAATTATAATAAAATTAATATATTAAAAAGTTCTTAAAAAAGATTTAAAATATCTTAAAAAATAATTAAGAAGCCTTTTATAAATAGATATATATTTTTATAAAAGATATAAAGAATAGTAATATTAACCTTATAGGTAACCTTAATATTACTAAATAATATATTAATTAACCCTTAAAAGACTTTTATATTTACTTTAATTTCCTAAAGAAATATTTCCCTTAAAAATACAAAATTTATACCCTTTAGTTTTATATAAAACTTTACTTTAAATTATATAACTAAATTAACTTTAATTACCTAATTTTATTTATAATCTAAGAAAATATAATATTACTAGCCTTTTAATTTTAAAATACTTAATAATTTAATTATATTTTAAAGTTAAATATAAATAGAATTAATATAAAAAATAACTATTACTTTTTATATTTAAATAGTAATTTTAAACCTAAAGATCCTCTTAATAAAGATAATATAGTTAAAAAGGATAATCCTTTTAATTTTAATTTAAAAACTTTAATAATTTAGTAATAGCCTTTAATACTATTAGGTTAGTAAATTATAACTATTAAGGAATAGGCTATTTTATAAAAAACTATTTAAAACCTTAAAAAGTTTAAAAAGCTTAATATTTAAGAAATTAAACTTAATTAATATTAAGGCTTATAGCCTAATTAATATAAAAATAATATTTATTTAAAAGTTATTAAATAATTATTATATTACCTTAATATTTACTATTTATAATATATTATTAAAATAAAATAATAAGAAAATACCTATTTACCTTAATTTAGTAATAAAAATAGATATTATTAATAAGACTTTTATAAAGGCTTAAAGACTTTAAATTCTTAAAAAAAAACCGCTATAATTAAAAAATATAAATAAAATAAAGATTAATTAAAATAACCTTTAGGAAGTTAAGTTAATATTTATAAATAATAAAGGTAAAACCTATATAATTATTTAATAATATATAAAGATAAAAAAACTATAAAAAAAAGAAAATATATTAGTCTTACTTTTAATAATATACTTAATAAAATATTATATTTATACTAACTTTACTATAAAATAGTAAGATTTTTAAATTAATTAAGGAAAATAATTAAGAATCTTACCTTCTTAAAAGTTTATTTATTAATATAAAAAAAAGGCTAAGATTTTTATTATTATCTTTATTAAAAAACCTTACCTTTTCTTAGGTAAAAAGCTATTAAATCTTAACCTTAATAAATCTATTTTAATTAAATTAAAAGCTTATATTAAAGTATTTAATTTTAAAAAGGTAAAAAAACTCCTAAGACTTTATTAAAGTAATTATATTATTAACTCAATTAAAGGAAAGGATCTACCTTACAGACCTATATACCTATTATTTTAATTAGAATTAAAAAGACTAAAATAATATATTAAAAATAACCTAAAATAAAGGTAAATTAAACCCTTTAAAAGTCTTATTAAGGTTTTTATTTTTTTTATATTAAAAGAAAATAAAAATCCTTAACTTTATGTTAATTATAAAAAGCTAAATAAAATAATAATTAAGGATTATTACCCTTTACCTTTTATAATAAAGATTATTAATTAAATATAAGGTATAGAGTATTTTTTAAAAATTAATTTAAAGAATATCTATTATAAAATATTAAAAAGACTAGTTAATAATATTTATATAGTCTATCTTAATAATATCTTAATTTACTTAAAAAACTATAATATATATATTAAATACCTTAAGTAAGTCTTTAAATAATTATAAGCTATAAAACGTTATATTAAACCCTTTAAGTATATATTTTATATCGAAAGGGTAAAGTTTTTAAGGTTTTTTATTTTTAATAAAGGTATTAAAATAGATTTAGAATAGGTATAGATAATTTAAAAATAAAAAGAATTAATAATCTATTAAGAAGTCTAGGTCGTTTTAAGTTTTTATAATTTTTATAAATAGTTTATATTTTTATATTTTAAAATAGTAACCTCCTTAATAAGATTTATAAAAGGAAAAAAAAATAATAAGAAATTAAGGTTAATATTATTTTATAATATAAAAAGGTATATATTTTAAACCCTTATTAATAAGTTTATAAAGGCCTTATTATTATAATATTTTAACCTAAGTAAGTTAATCTATATTAAGATAGATACTTTAAATATAGTAATAATAAGTATTTTATAATAACTTAATAATAAAGGTTAATATTATTTTATTACCTTTTAAGTATAAAAGTGAATAAAAAAGAAATATAATTATAAAATACCTAATTAAAAGCTTATAATAATTATAAAGTTATTTAAATATTAATAATATTACCTTAAAGGGTTAATAACTTAAGTTAAGGTCTTTAATAATTATTAAAACTTATAGTTTTTTATAAAAAATACTAAACTTAATAAAAAATAAGCCTAATAGTATATCTATTTAATATTATATAACTTTATTATTAAATATTAAAAAGGAAAAAATAACCTTATTAATATATTCTTAAGATTATTAAAAGTATAATAAGAAAAAAGTAATAACCTAGCTTTATTAAACTTTTTATATAAAAAGATTATAAAATATAAACTATAATAAGAAATTAAGCCTAAAGTATTAATAAGAAGTTAAAGATATATACCTAAAAGCTATATAAAAAGGCCAGTAAGCCTTTATTAAAAATAATAAGTATAGAAAAGTTAAAAGTATTATAAAAAAAGTTTAATATTAAGTTTAATAAGATATTATTAAGGGAGAATTACCTTACCTTTTAATTAGAAATTAATTTAATATTAATTAATATATTAAAAAAGTTTAAAATATAATTATAAAAATAGTTAAAAATACCTAAGGTATTATTAAAAAAGATAGTAATTAACTATATAAAAGGTAAAGACTTTAAAGGTATTAATTATACTTTTTATTATAAAGATATTATTATCTTTATTTAAAAATAAAATAGGATTACTTTAAGCTAAAAGAGGTAGGTAATAATATTAAATCTTAAGGAATTAAGTAATTAAATAGTTTAAAGAGATATTTTATTTTATAAAAATAGGATTTATATCTCTTAAGATAGGAAAATATAAAAAGAATTATTAAAATTATATTATAATAATAAGTTAGTAAGGCATTTTAGTTTAAAAAGAATTTAAAACCTTTTTAAAAAGAAGTTATTTTAAAAAGTTCTTAATTAAGATATTTATAAATAGGTCTAGACTTATATAGTCTATTAAAAAATAGTACCTAAGTATTATAAACCTTATAGTAAACTTAAAAACCTATTAATTTTAAGGGAACTATAATAAGAGTTATTTATAAACTTTATTATAAAACTACCTATAGTTATAAATAGAAATATTAAGGTAAATATAATTCTAGTTATTATAAATAGGTTTATAAAGTATATTCTATTTCTTTTTATTATTATTATAATTATATCTTTTAAATTAATTAAAGTTTTTTATAAAAAAGTAAAGTTATATTTTAAAGTCCCTTAAGGTATTATATTAAATAAAAGATTAATATTTATAAATAAGTTTTAATTAGACCTTTATTATACTATATAAATCCCTAATTAATAATATTATTAATAATATTATATATTATATTATAGAAGTAAGTATAATTAGATTTTAATAGGGATTATATAATCTAATTTAATTTTTTAGCCTAAAGCTACCTTTAATTTTAGGCTACCTAAACTTTAATTTTAACTCTAAATATATATTCCTTTAATAGCCCCTTAATACCTTATATATAACTTCTCTTTATAGATTATTCTTAAAGATCTTAAGTATCTTTATAACCTACCTCTTTAAGCTATTATATTAAGCTATATAATAAGGCTTTAACTTAAATACCTTAATAATAAAATTATTAATTTTAAAGACTAGCCTTTTTATAAGCCTACTTTTTAGACTTTTTAGGTATTTAAGTTATTTCCTTACTTTTTATATTTAATTTAATATATACTTTTAACTATAATTCTTTTTATTAAGCCTTAAAGTATAAAATATTAAAAGTTTATAACTAAAGGTAATTAATTTAATTAAGCTATAATTTTTTTATTTATTATAAAAAGGTAATATAGAGTAATTATTAAAATCTTACTTTAAATTAAATTAAAGATCTCTAGCCTTAACTTTAAGTAAGTTAAGTTCTTACCTATTATAATAATTATTAATAACTTTTTAAATAATTTTATAAATTAAATTAAGGTTTATATTATAATAAATATTTATTATTTAGATAGTAATACTTATTATAATAATAGTTATAAAAGAGGTTAATAATATAGACTAAAGGGAGACTAGGGGCTAATTAACTAACTATATATAACTTAGCTTAAGCTTTACTTCTTAATTCTAACCTCTAACGTTACTAGGTAGCTATAAGGGTTAATTAACTAGCTTATAGTATAGATTAAGTTAAGGATATAGGGGAAGCTAGCTTTTATATATATAGCTATATAAGTTATAGTATATATATTTATTTAATTAGAGTTTAGTTACTATATATAACTTTTATTATATTATTTATATTAAGCTTTTAAGCTTTAAAAAGGTTATTTTTATTTTTAATATTATTAAGAGATTTAAAAAGCCTAGGCTTAATAAAGTTAAAGGTTAAAGTAAAAAAAAAGAAAATTACTATATAAATAAAATATAGGCTTTTAACTATATATTACCCCTAAATTAATAGCTAAACAAAAAAAATAAACTAAACTCTTATTTATTATCTATATTACTTTATTAATAATAATTAAAAGATATAATTAAAGTTATTACCTAAAGTTTAGTTTATTTATAATAACGCTTTAAATATAATAATTAATATAAGTTTAAATTAGGCCTTAATAAACTATAATCCTAAGGTATATTTTTTTCTTTACTTTAACCTTTAACTTTATTAAGCCTAGGCTTTTTAAATCTCTTAATAATATTAATAATAAAAATAACCTCTTCTAAGGTTAAAAACTTAATATAATTAATATAATAAAAGTTATATATAATAACTAAACTCTAATTAGATAAATATATATATTATATAGCTATATATATAAAAGCTAGCTTCCCTTATATCCTTAACTTAATCTATACTATAAGCTAGTTAATTAACCTTTATAGCTATAATTAGTTAATTAACCTCTAGTCCCTTACCTTTCGGTCTATATTATTAACCTCTTTTATAGCTATTATTATAATAAGTATTACTATTTAAGTAATAAATATCTACTATAATATAAACCTTACCTTAATTTATAAAATTATTTAAAAAGCTATTAATAATTATTATAATAAGTAAGAATTTAACCTACTTAAAAATAAGGCTAGAGATCTTTAACTTAATCTAGAATAGGATTTTAATAGCTATTTTATATTATCTCTTTATAATAAGTAAGATAATTATAATTTAGTTAAATTAATTACCTTTAATTATAAGCTTTTAATATTTTATAGTTTAAGGCTTAATAAAAGAAATTATACCTAAAAGTATATATTAAATTAAATATAAAAGGTAAAGAAATAGCTTAAATACCTAAAAAGCCTAGAAAATAGGCTTATAAAAAGGCTAGTCTTTAAGATTAATAGCTCTTTTATTAAGGTATTTAAGTTAAAGCCTTATTATATAGTTTAATATAATAACTTAGAGAGGTAGGTTATAGAGGTACTTAAGGTCTTTAAGAATAATCTATAAAAAGAAGTTATATATAAGGTACTAAAGGGCTAGGGTAGAAATAGAGGTAGAAGGTTAAAATATATTAAAGGAATATATATTTAGAGTTAAAGTTAAAGTTAAAATAGCCTTTAGGCTAAGGAATTAAATTAGATTATATAACCCTTATTAAAATCTTACTATACCTACTTCTATGATATAATATGTAATATTATTAATAATATTATTAACTAGGGAATCCTAAGGTATATATATCTAATAGGGATATTAATATAAAAAGGGAAGTACTAGAAGTCTAGGTAAGACTTTAATAATTAAAGGTAATAAAAACCTAAATAATATAATATTAAAAAAATATAATAATAAGGTAAAAGAAATACTATGATTAATAATATAAAGAAATATCTTTTAATTAAGGCTAATTTATAATATTTTTAATAAAAAACCTGAACCTAAAAAGGAAAAAGAAAATAAAGCTTAAAGTAAGGTTTATTAACCCTTTTTATATCTTTAAGTAAATTAATAACTAAATATACTAACTAGCCTTATTAAATTAATATTTATAATTTTATAATATATTTCTAGTCTTATTCTTTAAACCTTATTAAAATTAAGGTAATAATATAAATAAGTTACTATTAATACCTAAACTTAAAAAAAATAAAGAAAAATAAAAGGTTAAATATATTAAGGTAAAAAAAACAATTAAAAAAAGAAATATACTTTTTAATTAAATAGATAGGCTAATTACCTAAATATAATTAATAAATATATAAAGTTAATATAAAGAATACCTTTTAAATTATTAATAATTAAAAAAAAGAAAAAACTAAAAAAATAAAAAAGTAAATAAAACTATATAAAACTTTATAATTAAAGAAAAAAGGTAAATTAAAAGTAATTTTATAAAAAAACTGTAATAATAATATTAAGGTAATAAGTTACTAGCTTATTTGTTTAATATTAAAAATAATAAAGACTCTAAAAACTAATTAATTACTAACCTAGTTAAAATAAATTAATCTTAATAAGTATACTTAATAAATAGATTACTATTTAAAATAGCCTTAATAAGATAAGGATTTTAAAGCTTTTTTATAAAAAGAATCTTAACTTAATACTTATTAATAATACCTAGGTTATTTAAACCTTTAATCTCTTTAACTTACTTTTTAAATAAGGACTTTATAGCTACCTAAGCTATAATATTAATATCTAAATATAAAATAAATAGATATTAAATATTATTTTAATAAGCCTAACTTTAATTACCTTATAAAATATTAATAATTAATATATAAAGAGAAGGTAAAAGAAGATATTTATAATATTAATATAAAACGTAAGGTATTATTAAACTAAAATAAAATAGTATTTTAAAGTAATAATATTATACTATATAATCTTAGCCTATTAAAATATTAATATATATAGTAATAAAAGGGGTTTAAAAAGGATACTTACTTAATAAGAAGATTAGCTATTATTAGTATTAAAAATATACTTATAGATAGTTATAAAAGTTAAGAAGGTATTTAATAAGTTATATAAAATAATATTAAGTTTACCTTAAGTTATGTAATTAAGGCTAAATAACTTCTTATTAATAAAGCTAGTAACGTTAAGGTTTATATATATAGTAAAATAGACTTAATAAAGGTCTTTTTAATTATTATTAATTATAATAAAAATACTATAAAATAAAAAGTTAATAAGATAACTTAATAATAAAAAGGGAATATATATAGATTATAAGTATTATTACTTTTATTATATTTATATTAAGTCTAGTAATACCTTTAAAAAAAGAGATCTAACTATCCTAATTAAACCTATAAAAATATTAATAATAGAAGTCCCTATATAGACCGAAAAGTAATAATAATTTAAATTTAATAAGGTTACCTACTATATTAACTATAACTCTATTTCTTAATAGTATAAAAACCCCTATAAAGATTATTACTTACTAGGGCTACTTTTCCCTCTCTATACTCTATTTTAATTAACCTACCTAAGATAAAATAAAGATTATAATTATTAAATAGCCTACTAAGCCTATAAATTAACCTAATTATTATAATTAAATTAATAAAGCTAACCTTAATTATAGCTAAGGTATTAATTAACGCCCTAACCTTTATACCTATTATTTCTTTCTATAAAGACCTTTAGCCAGTTAATAATAATAATATAACTAAGGCCTATAAAGGGGAATTTTAGTATAGCTAAAAGGTACTTATTAAAGTAATAAATAATAATCTTAAGGCCTATAATAAGCTATAAAACCTACTTAATAAGATTAAGTAATAGTATATTATTAAGGTAGGTATAAGGTCTATAAATTAAGAGGCTAAGGTTATACTTATTATCTTTAGTTATAAGATCTTTTAGTTATATAACCTATTTACTATTAATAATAATTATCTATATAAAAAGGTATAGCTTATAATAAAAATAATATTTCTTAACTATCTTAAAAGAAAGCTTAAATTATATAGTATAATTAGGCCCTTAATATTAAAAAAGACTACCTTTCTTAGTATATTAAATAAAGATAATATAAACCTAATAAGAGATAGGTATAAGGAATAGTTAATAGACTTAATTATAATAGCGAATTCGGTTAGGGAATTTAATTAATATAAAGAGATATAAAAGGAAAATTTATATATATAAGATAGAGCTTTTTTTACTAAAGGTTAAAAAGTCCTTTAGTCCGAGGGAAAAAGCTACTATAATTAATTAAGTGAGATTATATAACCTAATAACCCCTCCTTATAGTAACTAAATAAGATAAGAGGTACCTAATAGTAATTTAATAGTAATACGATCAAGACTTTTATTATATACCTAGTAATAAAAAGAAATTAGATTATTTTAATAATAATAAATATTAAGTAAAATAAGGTTATTATAAAAAGCCTTAGTAAAGATAGCCTTATTAAGCTTAATATAAAAGACTTAAAGGTAATAAAGATAATTAAGGTTATATAAAAGGTAATATTTAAAGGCTAAGGCCGAAAGGGAGGTATTACTAAAAGGTATTATAATTAAAAAAGTAATAATAAAAAGAAAAAAAAGAAAGAAATAATAATGAAAAGATTATAACTTAAAAGTAAAAGTAAATAAGGTAAGAAAGGGTAAAGAATAAGTATATATAAAGTTATAATATTAATATTAAAAAAGGAAAAGAAGAGAAAGGAAATAAAAATAAAAGGAGATATTTATAGCTACCTAAGGGCTATCTTTATAATATTAAAGTATAAGTAAATTATTAAGGTAACTATAATACCTAACCTAAGGTTATCTTTTATTTAATATTTTAATAGTAACTAAATACTATTACTATTTTAATACTTATAGAATATTAATAATTCTATTTTTATTTATAAATAAAGCTAAGGATAGCTTTTATTAAAGGGGGGATAGTTATAATACCTAATTAGCCTAAAAGGCCTAGCTTAATTATACTTTAGTCAGGTTAGGGATTTAAATTAAAAAACCTTATAATTACCTTATAATAGAATCTTCTTTCTTTAAGCTTTAATATAATATAATTATTTAACCTACCTAGCTTTCTAACTAACCGCTATTACCGTAATAAGTAGCCTTTCTTTATAGCTTTTTATATTATTTAAGAATAGTATTTTTATATAATATAATTATTATAATATTATTTATATAAAGCCTAGTAATACCTTTAAAAAAAAGATCTAACTATCTTAATTAAATCTATAAAAATATTAATAATAAAGGTCTTTATATAGACCGAAAAGTAATAATAACTTAAATTTAGTAAGGTTACTTACTATATTAATTATAACTCTATTTCTTAATAGTATAAAAACCCCTACTAGGGCTACTTTTCTCTTTTTATACTTTACTTTAATTAACCTACCTAAGACGAGATAAAGATTATAATAAGTAACCTGCTAAGCCTCTAATCCCTTTAACCTACCTATAAATTAACCTAACTGCTTTACTTATAATTAGATTAATAAAGCTAACCTTAATTATAGTTAAGATATTAATTAATATACCTATCTTTATACTTACTTTTTATAAAGACCTTTGGCTAGTTAATAATAGTAATATAGCTAGGGTATATAAAGAAGGATTTTAATATAGTTAAGAGGTATTTCTTAAAGTAATTATTAATTACCTTAACCTTTATAGAGGTTAATAACTATAGTAATTCCTTTATAAAATTAATTTATATTATATTATTAGGGTAAGTATTAAGCCTATAAGGTAGGAAATTAAGGTTATACTTACTATCTTTAGCTATATAGTCCTTTAATTACCTAGCCTTTTTATTAATAATAATAATTATAAAGATAGAAATATATAGTTTATAAAGGAGATATTATTTCTTAAATATCTTAAAGAAAAGCTTAAATTACTAAACCTAATTAATATATTAATAATAATAAAGATTACCTTTTTTAATATATTACATAAAGGTAATATAAATTTAATAAAAGGTAGGTATAAAAAATAATTAATAGATTTAGTAATAATAGTAAAATTAGTTAAGGAATATACATAATATAAAGAGATATAAAAAGAAAGTTTATATATATTATAAAATAGAGTTTTTTACTAAAGGTTAAAAAGTCCTTTAGTCTAAGGAAAGAAGCTACTATAATTAATTAATTGAGATTATATAACTTAATAACCCCTCCTTATAGTAATTAGATAAGATAAAAGATAATTAATAATACTTTACTAGTAATATAACCGAGATTAATATTTTTATAGGTTTAATTAGGATAGCTAGATCTCTTTTTTTAAAGGTATTACTAGACTTAATATTAATATTAATAATTATAAAAACTATAATAAGGGCTAAGGTAATTATAATAATAAAAAGGGAGATAGGTTATTATTAAGATATTTCCTTTACTTAAGTAATCTATATTTAAAAAGACTAAGTTATATACCTTTAATTAGTACTAATTAAAAAGACTATTAAGGTTAAAAAGATATTTAAATATATACTAACTATAAATAAGAAAAATATATTATAAGATTTTACCTTAAATTATCTATAAAAATATTAAATAATATCTTAATAAAAAAGAAAACCTTTAATATAAACATATAAAATTATTACTATAAATATAGACTTTTTAAAATGCTTTATTACTTTAAAAAACTAAAATATATAAAGATTAAATTTAAATATTTTATATATAAAAAAATAAAAAAGGTAAAAAAGATTGAAATAATCTTAATAGGTATATATATTATAATAGAAATAATTATTCTTTAAGGTATTATTAAAAAACATATTAATATATTTCTTAATATAAAAATATAGATTAATATTATTAATATAAATTTAATTAAAAAGTCTATTTTAAAGCTAATTATAAACTATATAATATTAAGCCTAAAAGGTTTTTTAAATAAAATATTATAAATAAAGAATACTTATTAAATAATACTTTTCTTATTAAATAATAAAACGTAATTAAAAAAACTAAAGTAAGTATTTATTAATATAATAATATATTTAAAAAGACTTAATACTATTTTTTTGAGATTATTAATAGGCTTAAAAGAGGTTATTATTAATATTATAAAAAATAGCTTTTATTATAAAGTAATTATAAAAATAGATCTTAAGTAATTTTTAAAGGAGATTATTAAAAATAAAAATAAAGTTTTTATATTTTATTTAGTAATTATATTAATAAATAAGAAATAAAATATATTAATTCTTAGTAAAAAGTTAATTATAATAATAAACTAAAATCTCTTTAAAAAACTTTATAAATATAAAGCGGTTTTTAATAAATAAGCTATAAAAACCTATTTTATATTAAAAGAAATAAAGTATATTATTAACCTTAAAAGGGAAAAGAAATCTCCATATAGTCTATTATACTTATTAAACTAAATATAATATAAAGTATTATAGAAATATATTATATAAAACCTAGTAAATAAGTATATTTAAAATTTAAAAAGTAATGTAAGTATATTTATTTTATTTATCCTTAAAAAGGATAGTAATGTATATCTTTATATAAATTATAAAGGTCTAAATAAGGTTATAATTAAAAGTAAATACCTTTTATAATAAATTAATAACCTATTAAATAGGCTTATTAAGGCAAAATAGATTTTTAAGGCTAATATTAAAGATATTTATTATAGAATTAATATTTAAGAGTTAGACCGTAAGAAAATAGCTTTTTAAATTAAATATAGTTATTTTAGTTATATAATTATACTATTTAGAATAATTAATATATTAATAATATTCTAGGTATATATTTACTAAGCCTTAATTAATATATTAAATATATAAATAATATACTTTTCTTTTTAAAAATAAGGAAATAATATATTAAGGAATTAAAAAAAGGTTTTTTAATAGCTTTATATAATATAGCTATATAAAAAATAGTTAAAATATAAATTCTATAAATAAAAATTCAAATCTCTAGGTTATTTAACTTATATACAGCCTAGTAATACCTTTAAAAAAGAGATCTAGCTATCCTAATTAAATCTATAAAAATATTAATAATAAAGGTCTCTATATAGACTAAAAAGTAATAATATTTTAAATTTAATAAAGTTACCTATTATATTAATTATAACTCTGTTTCTTAATAATATAAAAACCCCTATAAGGACTGCCAAGGCCACTTTTCCCTCTCTATACTTTACTTTAATTAACCTATACCTATATAAAAAGATCGTAACTAGCTTACTAAGTAATTACTAAGTAACTAGATTAATAATACTAACCTTAATTATAGCTAACATTTTAATTAATACCCTAATCTTTATACCTACCTTCTATAAAGACCTTTAGCTAGTTAATAATAATAATATAGTTAGGGCCTATAAAAAGGAATTTTAATATAGCTAAAAGGTAGTTTTTAAGGTAATTAATAAAAAGCTTAATAGATATTAATAGCTATAATACTTACGTTATAAAAGTAAGGTATATTATACCATTAAGGTAGGTATTAAGCCTATAAATTAAGAGATTAAGGTTATACTTACTATTTTTAATTATAAAGCTTTTTAATTATCTTATTTTTTTATTTATAATAATAATTATCTATATAAAGACATATAATTTAAAATAAAGATATTATTTTTTAATTATTTTAAAAGGAAGTTTAAATTACTAGGCCTAATTAATATATTAATAAAGGTAAAGACTACCTTCCTTTACATATTAAATAAAGATAACATAAATCTAATAATAGGTAGATATAATAAATAGCTAATAGACTTAATAATAATAATAAAATTGGTTTATAGAATTAAGTAATTATTAAAGTTAGAGTTATAGGAAGAAAATTTATATATATAAGATAGAGTTTTTTATTAAAGGTTAAAAAGTCCTTTAGTCTAAGGGAAGAAGCTATTATAATTAAATAGCTAAGATTATACAACTTATTATCCCCTCCCTATAGTAACTAGATAAAATAAAAGGTAATTAATAGTAATTTAATAGTAATAAATATATATTAAAGTTTAAAGTAAGTAAGAGGAAATATATAGTAAGTATTTATACCTTTATATTAAGGGGTAAACTTAATGATATAGCTTTAATAGAATTAAATAATATTTAAAAGCTTATAAAGGATTTAAAAAAGTTAAAAAAGACTATAATAACTATTTAAAGAACTTATAGTATTATACTTTAGGTAATTATAATTATAATTAATATAGATTATAGGCTTTTTATTAATAAGATAAATATAAAAAAGATTTTAAAAGGTTTTAATAATATAAAAAAAGTAAAGAATATTATTGTAATTATAAAAACTAATAACCTCATTATATATAAAGTTAATAAAGTAATTAACTATTTTATTTAATAAAGTTATAATAAAGACTTAATAATAAATTAATAAAAATTAGTAATAAAGGAATATAAAAAGTATATAATAAGGTAATAATAAAAAAGTCTTATAATAAAAAAAGATTATGAAAAAAGTAAAATAAATAAATAAAAAAAGAACTAGTAATTTTAAGTAATTTAAATAACTATAATAAAAAATAAGATTTTAATAAATAAAAATAATAAATAAATATTAAATATATTAAAATAAATAACTTAATAATTATTAATAATATTAATAAGTAATAAACTTAATATTAATAGCTTAATAAAAATATAATAATCTAAAGTTAATAATCTTATTAAGAAATAATAATATAATATAAAACTATAGGGAAAGTTTAATTAATAAGATTAATTAGGAAATAAGGTTATTATTAATTAATTTTAAGGACTAGAATTATAAAAAGGGAGGTAATTATAAAGATTTTAAGGGACCTATAGAAGGTATTACCTTAGCTAAGTATTAAAAACTAGTTAATCTAACCTAATCTACTTAAGAGATTATTATATATAAAGCCTTTCCCTAGTTAATAATATTATTAATAATATTATTAATAATATTATATATTATATTATAGAAATAGGTATAGTAAGATTTTAATAAAGGTTACGTAATTTAATTTAATTCCTTGGCCTGAAGTTACTTTTAACTTTAGGCTACCTTAACTTTAACTTAAAGTCTAAATATATATTCCTGTAATATATTTTAACTTTCTACCTTTTTACCTATCCTAGCCCTTTAGTACCTTATATATAACTTTTAGTATTATCCTTAATAGTTATACACTCTTAGTCTTAGGCTAAGACTAGGATAGTCTTTTTATTTCTTATTCTTAAAGATCTTAATTATATTATTAATTTACTTCTTTAAGCTATTATACTAATTTATATACTTTAACTTAAATACCTTAATAAAGAAGATATTGGTCTTTAAGACTAGCCTTTTTATAAGCCTATTTTCTAGACTTTTTAGGCTTTTAAATTATATTTCTATATACTATATATTTAGCTTTTTCTTTTATATAGAAAAGAGTATTAAAAGCTTATAATTAAAGGTAATTAATATAATTAAATAAAGATTATTCTATTTACTATAAAAAGGTAATAAAAAGCCTTTTATATCCTATTTTATATTAATTTTAAGATTTCTAGCCTTTTACTTAACTTCTTTATATTTTATTTTATAGTAGTTTTTTAATACTTTATTAATTTTCTTATATTTTAAGGTAAGGCTTATATTACAGTAGGATTTTATTATTTTAATACTTATTATAGTAACTATAAGAAAGGTTAGTAATACAGACTAAAGGGGGACTAGGGATTAATTAACTAACTATACCTATAAAAGTTAATTAACTAGTATACTTATAGTCTAAATTAGGTTAAGGGGTATAAAAAGGAAGCTAGCTTTTATATATATAGTTATTATGTATATTTATTTAATTAGAGTTTAGTTACTATATATAATATTTAATATCCTAATTATATTAAGGTTTTAACCTTAAAAAAGGTTATTTATATTATTATTATTATTTAGAGATTTAAAAAGCCTAGTCTTAATAAAGTTAAAGGTTAAAGTAAAAAAGAAAAAAAGAATATATAAAGCCTTTATAAAGATCTCTATAAGTTAAAGTCTATTAATATAATTTAACTTATCTACTATTTAAAGCCAGCCTGACTTATTAAACTATTATACCTAACTAAATTAAATAAATAAAGCTAACCTTAATTATAATTTATATATTAATTAACATAACTACCTTTATATATTTCTATATAGACCTTTAGTTAATTAATAATAATAATATAATTAAGATTTATAAAAAAGAAGTTTAATATAGCTAAAATGTATTTTTTAAAGTAATTATTAATAACCTTTAAAAATATAAAAAGCTATTATAATTACTTTATTTTCTTTTCTTTTCTTTTTCTTTTAACCTTTAACTTTATTAAGACTAGGCTTTTTAAATCTCTTAATAATAATTAATAATATAAATAACTTCTTCTAAGGTTAAAGCCTTAATATAATTAGGATATTAAATATTATATATAGTAATTAAACTCTAATTAAGTATATATATATACTATAGCTTATATAGCTATATATATAAAAACTAGCTTTCCCTATACCCTTAACTTAATCTATACTATAAGCTAGTTAATTAACCCTTATAACTACATAATAAAGGTAAAAAATAAGAAATAAAGCTTAAAATAAATAATATATAGTTAGTTACTTAACCCCTAGTCCCCCTTTAGTCTATATTACTAACCTATTATATAGGTATTATAATAAGTACTACTAAAATAATAAAAGCATACTATACTATAACCCTTAACCTACTATATAAAAAGATAAATAATATATTAAAAAACTACTATTATATAATCCTTAACCTATTATATAAAATGATAAATAATATATTAAAGATTTACTATAATATAAAGTATAAATAACTTACGTATAAAGCTAAAACCCTTACAATTAATAATTTAATAAGAAATAAAAAGTTATTTATTACCTTTTTATAATAAATAGAATAATCTTTTTTTAAGTATATTAATTACCTTTAATTATAAGTTTTTAATTCTTTTTATTATATAAGAAAATAAATTAAATTTATAATATATAAAAAAGTAACTTAAAAGCCTAAAAAGCTTATAGAATAGGCTTATAAAAAGGCTAGTCTTAAGGATTAATACCTCCTTAATTAAGGTTTTTAAGTTAAAGCCTTACTATATAGTTTAATATAATAGCTTAAAGAAATAAATTAATAATATAGTTATAATGTTTAAGAATAAACTATAAAGAGAAATTATATATAAAGTACTTCGGGGCTAGGGCAGAAAGGTTTATAAAAGGTTAATATATTAAAAGAATATATATTTAGAGTTAAAGTTGAAGTTAATGTAGTCTAAAGTTAAAGGGAGCTTTAGGCCAAGGAATTAAATTAGATTATATAACCCTTATTAAAATCCTATTTTACCTATTTCTATAGTAAAATATAAAATAATTAATAGTATTATTTACTAGGGATAATTATTATATTTTCTTTTTTTATATATTCTTTTACTTTAATCTTTAATAATAATAGTAAATTTAATTAGGTATTTTAAGTAATAAACTATACCGAACTCTAGCTAGAGTAGCTAAGGGATTATAAAAAGATTATTAAAGTTAGAGTTATAAGAGGAAAATCTATATATATAAGATAGAGTTTTTTACTAAAGGTTAAAAAGTCTTAAAAGGATAAATTAAGTTACTTCAGTCTAAGGGAAGAAACTACCGTAATTAAGTAACTAAGATTATATAACTTAATAACCCCTCCTTATAGTAACTAGATAAGATAAGAGGTAATTAATAGTAATTTAATAGTAATAATATTAAGTTATATTGAACTATATAGTTAAGCTTTAACTTAAATTCCTTAATAAAAAAGCTTTTAATCTTAGAAACTAATCTTTTTTAAGGCCTATTTTCTAGGCTTTTTAAGCTTTTAAATTAATCTTTTATATACTATAAACTTAATAGTTTTATTTAATAAAAATTTTAATTTAATTATATATAGAAAATGTTAAAAGTTTATAATTAAAGGTAATTAACTTAATTACGCTATAATTATTTTATCTATTATAGGGAGGTATTAATTAGCCTTAAAAGTCTTACCTTATTTTAATCTTAAGGTTTCTAGCTATATATAAAAGTTATTTATTCTTTTCCTTATTATAGTTGTTAATTATATTATAGATCTTTTTATAGATTAGACCGAGATTTATATTACGGTAGGTATTTATTATTTAAATACTTATTATAGTAATTATAAAAAAGGTTAGTAATATAGACTGAAGGGGGACTAGAGGTTAATTAATTAATTATATATTACTTAGTTTAAGCTTTACCTTTTAATTCTAACCTTTATAAGGTAGCTATAAAGGTTAATTAACTAGTTTATAGTATAGATTAAGTTAAGGGTATAAAGGAAGTTAGTTTTTATATATATAGCTATATAAGCTATATATATATTCATTTAATTTTAGCTTAGTTACTATATATAACTTTTATTATTTTAATTAAAATAAGTTTTAACCTTAGAAAAGGTTATTTTATTATTAATATTATTAAGAGATTTTCAAAAGCCTAGGCTTAATAAAGTTAAATCAATTAGTTATTTATTATACCTACCTTTTATTAGATTTATATTACCTTTACTTAATATATCAAAAAAGGTAATCTTTACCATTATTAATATACTAATTAGGCCCGGTAATTTAAGCTTTTCTTTAAGACCTTTAAGAAATAATATTTCTATCTTAAGTTATATATTTTTACCTTTATAGTTATTATTATAGGTAAAGAGACTAGATAATAAAAAGACTTTGTAACTAAAAATAGTAAGTATAACCTTAATTTCCTAATTTATAAACCTAATACCTACCTTAACGGTATAGTATAGATTACTATTATAAAATATTTATTATAACTATTTATAGTTATATTAATTACCGGTAATTACTTTAAGAAATACCTCTTAACTATATTAAAATTCCCCTCTATAAGCCCTACCTATATTATTATTATTAACTAACTAAAGGTCTTTATAAAAAGGTAAGGTATTAATTAATATATTAACTAAAATTAAGGTTAGCTTTATTAATCTAATTATAATAGTTAGGTTAATTTATAGATAAGTTAGAGATCTTAGTAGGTTATTTAGTAATTATAATCTTAATTTTATTTTAGGTAGGTTAATTAAAGTGGAGTGTAAAGAGGGAAAAGTAGCCCTAGTAAGGGTTTTCATCCTATTAAGAAATAAAGTTATAATTAATATAGTAAGTACCTTTTTATAGTAATTAAATAAAATAAGAGGTAATTAATAGTAATTTAATAGTAATATAACTAAGTAATTTAATTAATAAAGCTAACCTTAATTAAAATTTATATATTAATCAATATACCTACTTTTATAACTTTTTAAAAGTACCTTTAACTGGTTAATAATAATAAATAGTTAAGGTATATAAAAAGGAAGTTTAATATAGTAAAGGATTATTTTTTAAAGTAATTATTAATAACCTTAATAAATATTAAATACTATAATAATTACTATATAATAATAAGCTATAATATATTATTAAGGTCGGTATAAAACCTATAGATTAAAAAACTAAGGTTATATTTACTATTTTTGATTATATAGTCTTTTTAGTATTGAGCCTTTTCATTTATAATAATAATTATAATAGTAGAAATATATAGCTTAAAAAGGAGGTATTATTTCTTAACTATTTTTAAAAAAAAGCTAAATTACTAGGCCTAATTAATGGATTGGTAATAATATAAATTACCTTCTTTAATATATTAAATAAAGGTAAGATAAACTTAATAAAAGATAATTATAAAAAGTATTTAATAGACTTAATAATAATAATAATAAACTTAATTATATATTTTAAGTAAGGACTATAAAAATATATTAAGGGAAACTTTATTTATATAAAATAAGGTTTTATATTAAAAGTCTTAAAGTCCTAAAAGAATAAACAGAATTACTTTAGTTATAAAAGAAAAAGCTATTATAATTAATTTACTAAGATTATATAAGTTAATAATCACTCCCTATAATAACTAAATAAAATAAGTAAGATAATTAATAGTAATTTAATAATAATATAACTAAGCTATATAATAGTATATATATCCATTTAGTTAAGATTTAATTCCTATATATAATATTTACTATCCTAATTATATTAAATCTATAACCTTAAAAAGGGTTATTCTTATTATTAATATTATTAAGTGACTTAAATAAAGTCTAGGCTTAATAAAGTTAAAGATTATAAAAAAAGGAAAGAATTAACTTTTATTAATATATAATACTTATCCCTACTTAATAATATTATTAATAACATTATATATTATATTATAATATAATAATATTTTAATAAGGCTTATATAATCTAATTTAATTCCTTAGGTTAAAACGACCTTTAACTTTAGGCTACCTTAACTTTAACTTTAACTTTAATTAATAGAACATATATTTCTTTAATATGTTTTAACCTTTTACCTTTATTCCTACCCTAGACCCTTAGTATATTATATATAAGTTCTTTTTATTTCTTACCTTTATTAGCTTTCTTACCTTTATCGGCCTAGATTACCTATTTAACCTATATTGCTAACTTATTATATTAATCCTTATACTTTAATAAAAAGGGTCTTAGTCTTAAAGACTAGGCCTTTTAAAAGCCTATTCTCTAGGCTTTTTAGGCTTTTAAGTTATATTTTTATATACCTTAAATCTAGCCTATTCTGTTTTATATAGAAAAGTACTAAAAGTTTATAATTAAAGGTAATTAATTTAACTAAAGCTTTTTCTTTTTCTTACTTTAACCTTTAACTTTATTAAGCCTAGGCTTTTTAAAGCTTTTAATAATATTAATATTAAAAATAACTTCTTTTAAGGTTAAAACCTAATAATTAAGATAATAAATATTATATATAGTAACTAAACTTTAATTTAATAAATATTTATATTATATAGTTATATATATAAAAACTATATAAGGATATTAAGGACCTATATAAGGTATTACCTTAGCTAAGCGTTAAAGACTAGTTTCTCTAATCTAATTTACTTAAAAGATCTTTATATATAAAGCCTTTATAAAAGTCTTTATAAATTAAAGTCTATTAATATAATTAGACCTATTTACTATTTAAAGCTATCTTAACTTATTACCCTTTTATAATTCTTTAATTTCTACCTTATAGGAAGTTAATATAACTTAAGATAGTAAGTATATAATAAATAATAGTATATTAAAGCTATAGGTAAGTTATAACTATTTACTATAAGGTTATTAATTAAAATACTAAACCTATTATAATAGCTAATTAAAATACTTAATAAGGACCTAAATAATATAATAACCTTTAAAAAGGATAATAACCTTAATAAATTAATTTAAGATATAAAGAGAAGACCTATAAATATTTCCTTTTATATTAAAGATTATAATTATAATTCTAAAAGAATTATAATACCTTATTAAGAGGAAGCCTTAAGGAAAATATACCTTATACCTTAAGATACCTTATTAAAATTAAGATTACCTAAGGGGTATTTACCTTAATAAAGGTATCAATCTAGGTTATTATTAATAAAGAAGACTAAATAATATAAATAATATAATTATAATAATAATAAAAGTTATAATAAAATAGTTATAATAATAAATAAAAATAAATAAGTTTATTTTTTAATAATTTATTAAATAATTAGTAACTTAATATTAAAAAAATAGAAAAGACCTTTATTATATAATTATAAATAATTAAAAAAAAATATAACTTTAATATAAATTAATAACTAAATTAAAGCTATTAAAATTAGAAATAGGCTTAAACCTAGCTTTAACCTTAATTAATAGGTTAAATAGGTAATATTAAAAATCTTAATTAAATTTTAAATAAAATAAAGATCTTTTAATATTAATATAAAAAGTAACCTTCCTTAATAAGAATAATTCCTAGCTTTTATAAAAAGGTAATATATAGATCTAGTCCTTTAAAAAGGGATAGTAAGGAATTAGTTTATAAAAATCTAATAGTTTTATAAGAAATTATTAATATAATTCTTTACTAAATAGAAAGGTATTATATAACTTTTTTAATACCTTAAACTTTAAGATAGATAGAAGCCTTATATATTAATATTAATATAAACTTTAACTAAACCTAAAATAAGAATTAAATAAAAACTATATTTTACTTAAGTAAATAAGGTTTATTATATAATAAATAAAATATATTTAAGAATAAATAAGTAAAAATATAGTATTATTATATTATAAATATTAAAAGCTTATTAATAGATTAATATAAAGCCCCTTATTATTATAAAGTAATAAAAGATATTATAATAGTAATTAAAAAGGCTATATTAATAGTTATAAAGGCTATAATAAGAGCTAAGGTACCTATAATAATAAGAGGGAAGATAGGTTATTATTAAAATACTTTCCCTTACTTAAATAACCTATACTTTAAAAAATAAAATTATATACCTTTAGTAAATACTAACTAAGGAGATTACTAAGGTTAAAAAAAATACTTAAATATATTATAACTATAAATAAAAAAGATATATTATAAGGTTTTACCTTAAATTATCTATAAAAAGACTAAATAATATCTTTATATAAGAAGAAAACCTTTAATATAAATATATAAAATTATTACTATAAATATAAACTTTTTAAAATACTTTATTACTTTAAAAAATTAAAGTATATAAAGCTTAAGTTAAAATACTTTATATATAAAAAGAAAAAAAAGGTAAAAAAAATTAAAATAATCTTATTAGATATATATACTATAGTAAAGGTAATTATTCTTTAAGGTATTATTAAAAAAGAAATTAATATATTTTTTAATATAAAAATATAAGTTAATATTATTAATATAGATTTAATTAAAAAGCTTAGTTTAAAACTAGCTATAAACTATATAATATTAAGCCTAAAAGGTTTTTAAGGTAAAATATAGTAAGTAAAAAATACCTATTAAATAATATTCTTTTTATTAAATAATAAAAGGTAATTAAAAAAACTAAAGTAAGTATTTATTAATATAATAATATATTTTAAAAGACTTAATATTATCCTTTTAAGACTATTAATAGGCTTAAAAGGGATTATTATTAATATTATAAAGAATAACTTCTTATTTATATTATAATCAAATTACTATTAATTACCTCTTATCTTATTTAATTACTATAAGGAGGGGTTATTAAGTTATATAATCTTAGTTAATTAATTATACGTAACTTCTTTTTTTAAATTAAAGGACTTTTTAACCTTTAGTAAAAAAACTTTATTTTATATATATAAATTTTCTTCCTATAACTTTAACTTTAATAGTTCTTTTTATAGTCCTTATTTATATTTTTTAATTAAATTTACTATTATTATTAAATTTATTAACTATTTTCTATACTTACCTCTTATTAGATTTATATAACCTTTACTTAATATATTAAGGAAGGCAGTCTTTACTATTATTAATATATTAATTAGGTTTAGTAATATAAGCTTTTCTTTAAAATACTTAAAAAGATAATATTAATATCTTTATAAACTATATATTTTTATTTTAATATAATTATTATTATTAATAAAATAGGCTAGATAATTAAAAGACTATAATAGTTAAAAATAATTAATATAACCTTATTTTCTCTATTTTAATAGGCCTGATATTTACCTTAATAATATAATATAAATTAATATTATAAAGTAATTACAGTAACTATTAGTCTTCTATAGAGATTAAGGTAATTAGTAATTACTTTAAAAAATACCTTTTAGTTATATAAAAATTCCTTTTTATATACCTTAGTTATATTACTATTATTCACTAACTAAAAGTCTTTATAAAGAAGAAAGAGGTATAAAGATAGATATATTAATTAATATACTTAACTATAATTAGGGTTAGCTTTATTAATTTAGTTATAATAGTTAGGTTAATTTATAGGCTTAATAGGTTACTTTTCGGTAATTATAATCTTTATTTTAATTAAGCTTAGGTAGGTTAAATTAAGAGTATAAGTATTAAGAGGGAAAAGTAGCCCTAGTAGGTAATCTTTATAGGGGTTTTTATACTATTAAGAAATAGAGTTATAGTTAATATAGTAAGTAACCTTACTAAATTTAAGTTATTATTACCTTTTAGTCTATATAGAGACCTTTATTATTAATATTTCTATAGGTTTAATTAAAAAGGCTAGATCTACTTTTTTTTAAAGGTATTACTATACTTATTATAAATAAAGAATAATGTTTATTATAAAGTAATTATAGAAATAGATCTTAAGTTATTTTTAAAAAAGATTATTAAAAATAAAAATAAAGTATTTATATTATACCTAGTAACTATATTAATCAATAAGGAATTAAATATATTAATCCTTAATAAAAGGTTAGCTATAATAATAAACTAATACCTCCTTAAAGAATTATATAGGTATAAACTAGTCTTTAATAAATAAGCTATAAAAACCCCTTTAATATTAAAAAAGTGAAGTAAATTATTAACCTTAAAAAAAGAAGAAAATCTCTATATAGTTTATTATACTTATTAAATTAAAAATAATACAAAATATTATAAGAATATATTATAAAAAACCTAATAAATAGATAGATTTAATATTTAAAAAGTAAGGTAGGTATACCTATTTTATTTATCCTTAAAAAAGATAGTAACCTATACCTTTATATAAATTATAAAGGCTTAAATAAGATTATAATTAAAAATAGATACCTATTACTATTAATTAATAACTTATTAAATAAGCTTACTAAGGTAAAGTAGATTTTTAAGGTTAATATTAAAAATACTTATTATAAAATTAATATTAAAAAGTTAGATTATTAAAAAATAGCTTTTTAAACTAAATATAGCTATTTTAAATATATAGTTATACTATTTAAATTAATTAATATATTAATAACAATCTAGGTATATATTTACTAAGCCTTAGTTAATATATTAAATATATATTATATTATATATATAGATAATATACTTATTCTTTTGAAGATAAAAAATAATATATTAAGGACTTAAAGAAGATCCTTTAATAGTTTTATATAGTATAGCTATATATAAAATAGTTAAAATATAAATTCTATAAATAAAGAGTTAAATTTCTAGGTTATATAATAACCTTGAGAGGTATTAAAATAAATAAATTAAAAATTAAAGTAATTTAAGAATACTAATTATTAATAATTTATAAAGAAATTTAGGTATTTTTTAGATTTTATAATTTTTATTAAAACTTCTATTATTAAATACTTAATAATTATTAAACCCTTTATAAGGCTACTTAAAGAAAGCTAGAATAGGTAAAAGATAATTAAGTTTAAATAGCTAGAAAAAGCTAAAATATATTTTAAAGGTTAAAAAAAGCCTTTTATTTAATAATATTCTTTTAATATTAAAATTTAATATTATTTATAAAAGTTAAAATAAATATATTAATAAAGGCTATTTTAAATATTTTTATATAATTTATAAATATATAATAATAACCTATTACCTATTAATTATAAAAGCTAATTAATTTATAAAGTAATAATAAGGTATAAAATAATACAGAATTATTAATTATTATAAAAAGTATAAAATATTAAAGATACTATTTAATATGGTTTATTTAAGAGGTTTTTAATTTTAATTAACTATTTTATATTAAAAGGTATAATTAAAGTATTAATATAAGACCTTTAGGGAAGGCTTACCTATTAGGTATATAAAATATTATTATTTAACTTTAATATTAAATATAAACCTAAAGATAAAAGTTTAGTAAATAGACTATTAAGAAAATTCTAGACTATATAGCTAGTAAGATATTATATAATAATATAATTCTAACTTTTAAGAAAAAGCTAGTATTATATATATAGCTTTTAGAAACCTTATAGAGAAAGATTATTAACTTATTAGTAAGGTTAACAATAATAAAAGCCTATATAAAGATAATTAAGGTTAATTTAAAGGATTTATTTACTTTAATTAAGTAATAACTAAAGAGTTATCTTTAATAATATATAAATTATATATATTATTATAATAATTACCTAAAATTAAAAAGATTATAAAAGTTAAATTATAAATAAATAAGATATAATATAAAGATTATCTTTTAAGTAAGGGTATAAAAACTTTATAAGAAATTAAGATTATTATTTTAAAGTAATATATTTTATATTAAATAATAAAAAAACTTATAAAAGGTAAAGTAATATTTATTATTATATTCTTTTTAAAGTTTAAGGTATTAATTTAAAAACTGTAAGATTAATAATTAATATTATTAAAAAATTAAAGTTAAGTATTAAACAATAGCTAGAAAGTATAAAGGTTATTTATATAATAAAAAGATACTTTAATTTAAAAATAAAATTATAATTTTAAGTAAAGGTATATTATTAATAAAGATTTTAGAGTAATATTATAATAATTTAAAGGTAAAATATATAAAACCTTAAAATATATTAAATTCAATTAAAAAAAGATTTTATTAAAAAGATATTATAAAAGATATTAAGGCTTATATAAATAAATATTAAATTTATTAAGGTATATATATATTAAAATATTAAATTTATAACTATTTTTAATTATTATTATTATTATTATATTTATTTTAAAAAATTAATTTAAATTTTATAATAAAACTATTATAAAATAGCTAAATTAATAATAAAGTAAATAATATAATTTTAATTATTATATATAAAATAATAAAATTTATATTATTTTATTTTATTAAAAAGACCTTATAAGCTATAAAGCTAGCTATAATTTATATAAATATATTAAATATAAATTTAAAATACCTAAAAGAATAGTTAGTAACTATAATAAATTAATTATAAATTAATTTTAAAAAAAGTTTATAAACTAAAAGGTAATTTATTACTAAATATTTACTATATATTATTTATAGATAAATAATTAAACTAAAAGAATATATTAAATTATTAAGAAATACCTATAAATATATATTAAAAGCTTACTAAAAAGATAGTTAATATAATTAATAAAAATAGTTTTTATATATAATAATAATAAATATTTTATAATTAAAGTCTTTTTAATAAAAATATTATATAAATACTATTTATAATATATTAAATATATATTATTAAAAATAAAAACCTATATTTAAGAAATCTATAAATATATTAAAACCTTTAGTTATATATATATTATTATAAAAGAATATTAATAAAAGGCTATAAAAACCTAAGCTAAGAAATATAATATATATTATATATTATAAAAATATTTAAAGAGATAACTTATTAATATAGCTATATAAAGTTAATACTTTAAAAATTAGAAATTAATTATAAAACTTATTAAAATTAAGATGTTTTAATAAATTAAAAAGTAAGCCTATTAAATAAAACTTTTTAAATATTATAAAAGAATATATAATATTTTTTATCTTAGTTATATTACTATTAAATTACTATTAATTACCTTTTATTTTATTTAATTACTATAGGGAGGGGCTATTAGGTTATATAATTTCGGTTAATTAATTATAGTAATTTCTTCCCTTAAACTGAAAGACTTATTAATCTTCGGTAAAAAACTCTATCTTATAGTATATATAAACATTCCTTCTATAACTCTAACTTCAATAGTCTCTTTACAGTCTATAAGACCGCACTGTACTAATTTCCTTAATTTAAACCCTTAGTTAGCCTTATAAATTAATATAGCCTAGCTAATTAGCTATATAATCTATATTTTATAGCCTATTTTTAAGGTATTAAGGAAGTCTTTTTTTATACCTTTAAGGTCTTTATTTTTACTTAGCTCTTTAAGTAAATATATCTTTTTATTAAGTTAATGATACCGGCTAAGATAGAGGCCTAAGAGCTATATAACCTTATAGCTAAAGATAATAAAGGCTAGTAGCTTTTTATTAATCTTGCTATTTTATTTAATTACTAATAGCTTACTAGCCTTTCTTTATAACTTTTTATAATTCTTAGCGATAGCGTTTTAATATAATATAGTTATAATAACCTTTTTACTAGGCTATATCTAGTCTTTATAGATATCTAGCGTTATATATAGGCTTTAGTAGGTAGTAGGTATATTAATTATAATTAATATCTTAACTATAATTAAGGCTAGCTTAGTTAATTTATTTATAAAAAAAGCTAGTAGGTTTACTTCCGGCTTAGTAGGTTTTTTATTATAATCTTAGTCTTATCTTAGGTAAGTTAATTAAAGTAAAGTATAAAAAGGGAAAAGTAGCCTTAGTAATCTTTATAAAGGTTTTTATATTATTAAGAAATAGTATTATAATTAATATAATAAGTAACCTTATAACCTTATTAAATTTAAGTTATTATTACTTTTTAGTTTATATAAAGACCTTTATTATCAATATTTTTATAGGTTTAATTAGGATAGCTAGATCTTTTTTTTAAAGATATTACTAGACTTAATATAAATAAATAATAATAAATAGGTATATTTAAGATTATTTAAATAGTAAAGGACTTAATTTATAAGCTTTAATTACTTAATAATATAAAGACTTATTTAAATACTTTAATTTAATAGTTTTTATTTATTCTTTTCTTTTTTTTACTTTAACCTTTAACTTTATTAAGCCTAGGCTTTTTAAAACTCTTAATAATATTAATAATAAAAATAACCTTTTTTAAGGTTAAAACTTAATAATTAAGATAATAAATATTATATATAGTAACTAAACTTTAATTAAATAAATACTTATATTATATAGCTATATATATAAAAGCTAGCTTTCCCTTTATACCCGTTAAACTAATCTATATTATAAATATACTAGTTAATTAACCTTTATAGCTATAATTAGTTAATTAATTTTTAATCCCCTTTTAGTCTATATTACTAATCTCTTTTATAGTTATTATAATAAGTATTTAAATAATAAATACCTATTAAAATATAAATCTTAGCCTAATCTATAATAAGATCTATAAAGTAATTAATTTTCTTTTTTCTTTTTTTTTTACTTTAACCTTAAACTTTATTAAGCCCAGGCTGTTTAAATCTCCTAATAATATTAATAATAAAATAACCTCTTTTAAGGTTAAAACTTAATATAATTAGAATAATAAGAATTATATATAATAACTAAACTCTAATTAAATAAATATATATATAATTTATATAGCTATAAGTATAAAAACTAGCTTCCTTTTATACCCCTTAACCTAATCTATATTATAAACTAGTTAATTAACCTTTATAGCTATAGTTAATTAATTAATCTTTAGTTACTTACCCTTTAGTTTATATTACTAACCTTTTTTATAGCTATTACTTAATATAATAAGTCTTAAAATTATAAATATTTACTATAATATAAGCCTTAACCTAATCTATAAGTAAGTTAATAATATTTTTAAAAGCTATAATAAAGAAGAATATAAATATCTTAAGCTTAAGGCTAAAGACCTTAAGATTAAACTAAAATGGCTTTTTAATAGCTATATTATAGTACCTTTTTATAATAAATAAAATAATTATAGCTTAATTAAATTAATTACCTTTAGCTATAAGCTTTTAATATTTTTTTATATAAAGAGAAATAGGCTAGATTTAAGGTATATAAAAATATAGTTTAAAAGCCTAAAAAGCCTAGAAAATAGGCTTTTAAAAGGCCTGGTTTTTAAAACTAAGACCTCCTTTATTAAGGTATTTAAATTAAAGTATAAAAATTAGTATAATAAGTTAGAAACATAGGTTAAATAGGTAATCTAGGCTAATAAAGGTAAGAAAGTTAATAAAGATAAGAAATAAAGAGAAGTTATATATAAGGTATTAAGGGGCTAGGACAGGTAGAAAGGTAGAAGGTTAATATATTACTTAAAGAAAAATATATTATATTAATTAGAGTTAAAGTTAAAGCTAAGGTAGCCTAAAGTTAAAGGTAGTTTTAGACTAAGGAATTAAATTAGATTATATAACCTTTATTAAAATCTTACTATACCGTAATATAATATATAGTATTATTAATAATATTACTAACTAGGGGAATTAATAATTATAATAAGAAAAAATATAAATAACTTATTTATATAATTAAAGACCTTAAGATTAAAATAAAATAGGACTTTTAAGGCTAGTTAATACCTCCTTATAGTAAATAAAATAATTATAGTTTAGTTAAGTTAATTACCTTTAGCTATAAGCTTTTAGTATTTTTTTATATATAGTTAAATTAAAAATCTTATTAAATAAAAATATTAAGTTTAAAGTATATAAAATATTAACTTAAAAGCCTAAGAAATTTAAAAAAAAGGCTTTTAAAAAGGTTAGTCTTTAAGACTGAAACCTTCTTTATTAAGGTATTTAAGTTAAAGTTTAATTATATAGTTTAATATAATTACTTAGAAAAGTAAGTTAAATAGATAATTAAGGCTAGTAAAGATATAAAGTAAAGTAATAAAAGTTATATATAAGGTACTTAGGGGGGGTAAAAATAGAGATAGAAAGTTAAAATATATTACTTATAGAAATATATATTTTATTAATTAGAGTTAAAGTTAAAGTTAAGGTAGCCTAAAGTTAAAGGTAGCTTTAGGCCGAGGAATTAAATCAAATTATATAACCCTTATTAAAATGTTACTATACTTACTTTTATGATATAATATATAATATTATTAATAATATTATTAATTAAGGATAGTTTTTATTTATATATATTAATAATTATATAAAATATAAACTAGACTTTATAAAAAGAAATTCTAAAAATAATAAAAAATATATTATTAAATATATTTTATAATAAAAAGTAAAATAATTTAAAAGAAATATAATTCTAATTAAAGAGTTCTTCTTATAATAAAAAGGATAGGGACCTTAATATCATTTATAAATATAAATTATTAATATTATTAAAAGTTTATTTATAAATCTTTATTATAAATATTTAAAAATCTTTTAAAAAATAGCCCTTACTATAATAAAAAATAAAAAAAGTATAAAAAATGATAATTAATAAGTATTAAGTATAAAATAATTAAAACCTTATAATATAAAGAATCCTATAGGATTTATATTAAGAATAGTAATATTTTCTTTTTACGGCTAGTATTTAATATATAAAGATATTATAACCTTAAGTAAGGTACGAGATCTATAGATATTCTATTCTATAAAGGTCTAAGCTTAATATATTTATAAAAATAATATTAAGCTTAGGTTTTTTAAATAAGAATATCCTTTTAAAATATCCTTTACTTACCTTTATACTTAATAATTAGTATTAATTTATTAGTTTATAATACAGATTAGGTTAGGGGTTATAAAAAGAAACTAGCTTTTATATTTATAATTATATAAATTATAGTATATATATTTATTTAATTAAATTTAGCTATTATATATAATCTTTATTATTTTAATTATATTAAGTTTTAACCTTAAAAGAGGTTATTTCATCATTAATATTATTAAAGGATTTAAAAAGCCTAGGCTTAATAAAGTATAAAAGGTTAATAAGTTAAGATAGCTTTAAATAATAAACAAGTCTAATTATATTAATAGACTTTAACTTATAAAGATTTCTATAAAGGCTTTATATATAAAGATCTTTTAAGTAAATTAAATTAGACTAACTAGTTTTTAACCCTTAGCTAAGGTAATACTTTATATAGGTCTTTAATATCTTTATAATTACCTCTTTTTTTATAATTCTAGTCTTTAAAATTAATTAGTAATAATATTATTTTATAATTTTAACTTTTAAATATCTTTTTTTTATAATTATATTACTTATAGTAATTTTATAGTTTTATTTATTTTATTTTTTATTAATTATATATACTATATAATTAGTATAGATATTAATAGCTATTAATATTATTAATAACTATTAAGTTCTTTATTAACCTAATTATAACTTTATTTATAGTTCTTTTTTTATTTTAATCTTACTTATTATAAAATATTTAGTTTCTCCTAATTATTACTAAGCCTTTTACTTTTTTTTATTTTCTAATCTTTTTTTATAGTAATAATATTCTTACTTTATTTATTTTATAATACCTTACTAAAGTATTACTATTATATTATATCTATTTACTATTTTTATAATTTTAAAAGAGTTTATTTTTAATCTTTTTAAAGGCTTTATTTATTTTCCTAAGGATAAATTTACTATCTTTTATTTTTATTATTTACTTTAGTATTATTAAGCTCTTAAAATATTTTATATTTTTATATTAATAACCTTTTAGTTAATTTATATTATTTATTCTATTTTTAAATAAAAGTATAAAATAATAAGTATATTATTATAGTTCTAATAAGCTTTTACTAATTAATTATAAATCCCCTTTAAGATTTTTAATATTACTTAACTATACTAAAACTTTATTATTAGTTATTTTTAAGACTTTAAGTAAAATCTTAATAATTATAATAAGACTTAAATATAGTATATTTATTATTACTTTAAGTATTTAAGTTTTATTTAGTAAATAGTCTTTAATTATTTAGTAAATCTATATAGTAATAATAATTAAAATATTATTATAATTTAGATATAAAAACTTATTATCTTTTAAAAGTTATTAATTATTTCTCTTTTCCATTTTATATATATTTATTAAGCCTTTATTATAGGCTTTTTACTAACTTACTTAGGTTAATCCTTTTATTTTAATTAAAATAGCTTTTTACATTATTTTTACTACCTTTTTATATATTTAGGATAATTAATAAGCTATTACTTTATATAACCTCTTTTATAGTTTTAATAGGTATTAATTAATACCTATTATTAATATTATTTATAAAGGTTATTTATAAAGTCTCCTTACTAATCTATTAAATAATACTGTTTATAGGATTATAATTCTTTTACTTTTTAACTATCTTATTATTTTTATTACTATTAACTTTATTAATTTAATACCTATTTATTAAGGCCCTATTTAATTTATTTCTTTAAAGTATAAATATATTACTATAGTTAATATTAAAACCGATAGTTTAGTATTACCTTTTTACTTTAATTTACTTCTAAAGGTAAGTTCTTTTTATATTAATACCCTTATTATAACCAGTAAGCCTTTACCATTAGTAATAGCTTTTAATATTCTAATTCTTTACTCTAAGGTTATTATTAATATTATATTCTCTTATTTAATATCTTTTTACCTTAGGCCTATTTATGATTCTCTTACTTTTATTAATTATAATAATTCTATTTTTCTTATTAATTATTATATACTATACCTTTACCGTTTTTCTATACCTATTAAGGATAAGGATAAGGTCTTTAATCTTTATATTATATTTATTATTATAGCTAGTAATTAGTTACTTTTCTTTAATATTATAATACCTTATTTATATCTTATTAGTCTATATAGTATATATTATTACCTATTTTAATATATATTCTTAACTTATTATTTTTATTTTTTAAGGCTTAGTCTTACCCTAGCTATTAATAATCCTTTACTATCTTTATCTATTTATACTAGTAATATCCTTATTAATAATACTTTTATTAATAGTTAATATCTCCTTAGTAGTAGTTTTCTTAATAGTATTCTTATTTTTATTAATAATAATAATACTATTAATAACCTTTTTCCTAGTTTTATTATATTATTAAAAGGTTATTATATTAAGGTTATTTAATAGGCTAAGACTTTTTTTTTTCTTTACTTTAACCTTTGATTTTATTAAGCCTAGGCTTTTTAAAACTCTTAATAATATTAATAATAAAAATAACCTCTTCTAAGGTTAAAACTTAATAATTAAGTTAATAAATATTATATATAGTAACTAAACTTTAATTAAATAAATACTTATATAACTTATATAGCTATATATATAAAAGCTAGCTTCCTTTTTATACCCCTTAAACTAATTTATACTATAAGTATACTAATAAATTAACCCTTATAGCTATACTTAGTTAATTAACCCCTTTCAGTCTATATTACTAACCCTTTTTATAGCTATTATAATAAATATAATCTAAATAATAAATACCTATTATAATATAAATCTCGGCCTAATCTATAATAAGATCTATAAAATAATTAATAACTATAATAAAAAGAAATATAAAAAATTTATTTATATAATTAAAAACCTTAAAATTAAAATAAAATAGGATTTCTAAGGCTAGTTAATACTATTTTATAATAAATAAAATAATTATAATTTAATTAAATTAATTACCTTTAATTATAAGCTTTTAATACTTTTTTATATATAATTAACTTAAAAATCTTATTAAATAAAAATATTAAGTTTAAGGTATATAAAAAATTAACTTAAAAATTTAAAAAGCCTATAAAAAAGGCTTTTAAAAAGGTTAGTCTTTAAGACTAAACCCTTTTTTATTAAGGTATTTAAGTTAAAACTTAACTATATAGTTTAATATAATTACTTAAAAAAGTAAGTTAAATAGGTAATTAAGGCCAGTAAAGATATAAAGTAAAGTATTCTAGTCTTAGCCTAAGACTAAGAATATATAACTATTAAGGATAGAGAAATTATATATAAGGCGCTAAGGGGGGATAGGCAGAAAGGTAAAAGGTTAATATATTAAAGGAATATATATTTAGAGTTAAAGTTAAAGTTAAGGTAGCCTTTAGGCCGAGGAATTAAATTAGATTATATAACCCTTATTAAAATCTTACCATACCTACTTCCGTAATATAATATATAATATTATTAATAATATTATTACCTAGGAATAAGACTTTTATAATTATTACTTTTTAATATTTAGTTTATAATAAATATAGTAAATAAATTATATTAATGTAAGATAGGTATATCTTTATTAATTTATTAAGTTAGTCTTAGGTTTATAATTTAATATAATTATTATTTTTAGTTTTTATATTTAGTATATTTTTATTACTTATTATTATTAAATAATAATATTTTAGGTCTTAATTTATAATAATAATACTTTTTTATTAAATTAGTAATTCTTTTATATCCTTTTATCTTAATTATCTTACTTTTTATATTATTTTTTAATAACTTTATAGTATTTTTAAACTATATTTTATGTATTTATTAAGTAACTTTTAAATTCCTAGGTATTATACTTTACTAGCTATTTAGCCTATTTAATTAGGTTAAATCGTTTTTTACCTTTTTCTTTATATAATATAATTTCTTTTACGTTTTATTTATTAAGCTTATCTTTAAGCTTTATAATTACTATATCTTTACTATCGATATATTATTTATTTTATAGTTTTAATAGTACTATATAGAAAGTATTATATATTCTTTTATATTACCTTAAAAGTTATATTTAATAAGCCTATTTCCTAATTTATTAAAGGAGTTTAACTTTAATAAATCTAAATATTAACTTTTTATTTTTAAAGTAATAATTCTTTATAGTTATATTAACTAATTACCTTTTTTTATATTTTTATAATATATAATATATATTATAATTCTTAGCTTAAGCTTTTATAGCCTTTTATTAATACTTTTATATAGTAATATATATATAACTAAAAGTCTTAATATATCTATAGACTTTTTAAATATAGATCTTTATTTTTAATAATATATATTTAATATATTATAGGTAATATCTATATAATATTTTTATTAAAAAGACTTTAATTATAAAGTATTTATTATTATTATATATAAAGACTGTCTTTATTAATTATATTAATTATTTCTTTAGTAAGCTTTTAGTATATATTAATTAATATTTCTTAAGAATTTAATATATTCTTTTAGTTTAACTATTTATTTATAGGTAATATATAGTAAATATTTAATAATAAATTACTTTTTCTTTATTAAGCTTTAATTAATTTATAATTAGCTTATTATAGTTATTAACTATTCCTTTAAGTATTTTAAATTTATATTTAATATATTTATATAAAATTATAATTAACTTTATAGCTTATAAGGTCTTCTTAATAGGGAGAAATAATATAAATCTTATTATTTTATATATAATATCTAGAATTATATTATATACTTTACTATTAACTTAATTACTTTATAATAATTTTATTATAGAATTTAAATTAATTTCTTAAAATAAGTATAATAATAATAATAATAATTAAAAATAGCTATAAAGTTAATATCTAATTATATATATACCTTAGTAAATTTAATATCTTTTTATATAAACCTTAATATTTTTTATAATACCTTTTTAATAAAACTTTCTTTTTATTAAGTTTAATATCTTTTAAGGTTTTATAAATCTTACCTTTAGGTTATTATAGTATTATTATAAATTCTTTATTTATAATATATCTTTACTTAGAATTATAATTTTATTTTTAAATTAAAATATTTCTTTATTATATAAATAACTTTTATACTTTCTGGCTATTATTTTATACTTTATTTTAATTCTTTAATTATATCAATTATTAATTTATAGCTTTTAAATTAATACCTTAAACTTTAAAACAAATATAATAATAAATACTATTTTACCTTTTATAAACTTTTTTATTACTTAATATAAAATATATTACTTTAAAATAATAATCTTAATTTTTATATAGTTTTTATACCTTTACTTAAAGAATAATCTTTATATAATATATTACTTATTTATAAATTAATCTTTTTTATTTTTAAATAGTTATTATAATAATATATATCTCTATTTAATAATATTATTAATAATATTATATATTATATAATAAAAATAAATATAATAAGATTTTAATAAAGGTTATCTAATTTAATTTAATTCCTTAGCTTAAAGGCTACCTTAACTTTAATTTTAACTTTAATTAATAAAATATATATTCCTTTAATATATTAACCTTTTACCTTTCTACCCCCCCTTAATACCTTATATATAATTTCTATTACTATCCTTAATAGTTATACACTCTTAATCTTAGGCTAAGACTAAAATAGTCTTTCTAGCTTTACGGTTTATTCCTAAAGATTATAATTACTTTATTAACCTATTCTTTTAAGCTATTATATTAAACTATATAATAATACTTTAACTTAAATACCTTATTAAAGGAGATATTAATCTTTAAAATTAGCCTTTTTATAAGCCTATTCTCTAGACTTTTTAGGCTTTTAAGTTACTTTTTTATATACTATTAATTTAACTTTTTCTTTTATATAAAAAATAATATTAAAAGTGTATAGCTAAAGGTAATTAATATAATTAAGTAAAAATTATTTTATTTACTATAAAAAGGTAATAAAAAGCCTTTTATTTCCTATTTTATATTAATTTTAAGGTCTTTAACTTTATACTTAAGTTATTTATATTTTATATTATAGTAATTTTTTAATATATTATTAATCTTTTTATATAATAGGTTAAGGCTTATATTACAGTAGGTTTTTATTATTTTAATACTTATTATAATAGCTATAAAAAAGGTTAGTAATATAGACTAAAGGGGGATAAGGGATTAATTAACTAACTATAACTATAAGGGTTAATTAATTAGTATACTTATAGTATAGATTAAGTTAAGGATATAGGGAAAGCTAGCTTTTATATATATAGCTATATAATATATATATTTATTTAATTAAAGTTTAGTTATTATATATAACTTTTATTATATAAATTATATTAAGTTTTTAACCCTAGAAGAGGTTATTTTTATTATTAATATTATTAAGATAACTTTATAGTTATTATTTAATTAGGAAAAGAAATCCCTTAAATTAACTTTAATTACTTTAATATAGGCTTTTATTACCTTTAATCTTATTAATAGGTTTATAATCTTTCTCTATAAGGTTTTTAAAAATTATATATATAATATAAATTTCTTTTTAAAAGTTAGAATTATATTATTATATAATATCTTACTAGCTATATAGTTTAGTCTTTTTAATAGTCTATTTATTAGATTTTTATTTTTAAGTTTATATTTAGTATTAAAGTTAAATAATAATATTTCATATATTTAGTAAGTAAGTCTTCCTTAAAGGTCTTATATTAATACTTTAATTATACCTTTTAATATTAAGTAATTAGTTAGGATTAAGAACTTTCTAAATAATTTTATTAAATAGTATTTTTAATATTTTATATTTTTTAAAATAATTATTAACTTTTATTACTTAATATCTTATTATTATTATATATTAATTAATTTATATAATTATTAGGTAATAGGTTATTATTAAATGTTTATAAATTATATAAAAATATTTAAAATAGCATTTATTAATATATTTATTTTAATTTTTATAAATAGTATTAAATCTTAATATTAAAGTATTATTATTAAATAAAAGGCCTTTTTTAACCTTTAAAATATATTTTTAGCCTTTTTTAATTATTAAAATTTAATTATTTTTTATTTACTTTAACTCCTTTTTAATAATTTTATTAAGGGTTTAATAATTATTAAGTATTTAATAATAAACTTTTAATAAAAATTATAAAATCTTAAAAATACCTAAATTTCCCTATTTTTCTTTTGTTTTTTTATTTTTTTACTTTAACCTTTAACTTTATTAAGCCTAGGCTTTTTAAAACTCTTAATAATATTAATAATAAAAATAATCTCTTTTAAGGTTAAAACTTAATAATTAAGATAATAGATATTATATATAGTAACTAAACTCTAATTAAATAAATACTTATAATAGCTATATTTATAAAAGCTAGCTTCCCCTTTATACCCCTTAAACTAATCTATACTACAAGCTAGTTAATTAACCTTTATAGCTATAATTAGTTAATTAATCTCTAGTCCCTTTTTAATCTATATTACTAACCTTTTTTATAATTACTATAATAAATATCTAAATAATAAATACCTACTATAATATAAGTCTTAGCCTAATCTATAATAAGATCTATAAGGTAATTAATAACTATAGTAAAAAAAAATATAAATAACTTATCTATATAGTTAAAGACTTTAAAATTAAAATAAGGTAGGATTTTTAAGGCTAGTTAGTATTTTCTTATAGTAAATAAGATAATTATAGCTTAGTTAAATTAATTACCTTTAGTTATAAGCTTTTAATACTTTTTTATATATAATTAAGTTAGAAATCTTATTAAATAAAAATATTAAGTTTAAGGTATATAAAAAATTAGCTTAAGAACCTAAAAAGCCTAGAAAAAAGGCTTTTAAAAAGGTTAGTCTTTAAGACCGAAACCTTTTTTATTAAGGTATTTAAGTTAAAGCTTAACTATATAGTTTAATATAATTACTTAAAAAAGTAGGTTAAATAGGTAATTAAGGCTAATAAAGAAATAAAATAAAAAGACTATCCTAGTCTTAGCCTAAGACTAAGAGTATATAACTATTAAGGATAGTAATAGAAGTTATATATAAGGTATTAAGGAGGGGTAAAAAGGTAAAAGGTTAATATATTAAAGGAATATATATTTTATTAATTAAAGTTAAAGTTAAAGTTAAGGTAGCCTTTAGGCTAAGGAATTAAATTAAATTATATAACCCTTATTAAAATCTTATTATACTATAATATAATATATAATTTTATTAATAATATTATTAACTAGGGGTAAATTTCCCTATAAACTATTAATAATTACTATTTTTAAATTATTTTAATTTTTAATTAGTTTATTTTAATATTTATTAAGGTTATTATATAATCTAAAACTTAACTTCTTATTTATAGAATTTATATTTTAGTTATTTAATATAAAAATATATTATATAAAGCTATTAAAAAACCTTTTTTAAGTTTTTAATATATTATTATTTTATCTTTAAGAATATAAATATATTATTTATAAATATAATATAATATATTTTTAACATATTAATTAAGGTATAATAAATATATACCTAGAATATTACCGGTATAGTAATTAGGTTAAATAGTATAATTATATATTTAAAGTAGCTATATGTTATATAAAAGGCTATTTTATATTAATTTAATTTTTAATATTAATTTTATAATAGGTATTTTTAATATTAACCTTAAAAATCTATTTTATCTTAATAAGCCTATTTAGTAGGTTATTAATCAAAGGTAATAGGTATTTATGTTTAATTATAACCTTATTTAGGCCTTTATAGTTAATATAAAGATATAAATTACTATCTTTCTTTAGTATAAATAAGATTAATATACCTATCTTACTTTTTAAATAATAAATCTAATTATTTACTAGGGTTCTAATAATACTTTTTTATAATATTTTATATTATGTTTAGTTTAATAGGTATAATAAACTATATAGAGATTTTCTTTTATTTTTAAGGTTAATAATATACTTTACCTTTTTTAATATTAAAAGGGCTTTTATAACTTACTTATTAAAAATAACTTTATATTTATATAGCTTTTTTAAAAGGTTTTAATTTATTTTTATAGTTAAGTCTTTATTAAAGATTAATATATTTTCTTTTATTTTTACTTTAACCTTTAAATTTATTAAGCCTAGGCTTTTTAAATCTCTTAATAATATTAATAATAAAAATAACCTCTTTTAAGGTTAAAAACTTAATATAATTAGTATAATAAAAGTTATATATAGTAACTAAACTCTAATTAAATAAATATATATATTATATAGCTATATATATAAAAGCTAGCTTCCCTTATATCCTTAATTTAATCTATACTATAAGCTAGTTAATTAACCCTTAAAGCTATAATTAGTTAATTAACCTTTAGTTCCCTACCCTTTAGTTTATATTACTAACCTTTTTTATAGTTACTATTATAATAAGTATTACTATTTAAGTAATAAATATTTACTATAGTATAAACCTTACCTTAATCTATAAAATTACTATAATAAATAAAAGCTTAGTTTACTTAAAAATACAACTAAAGATCTTTAACTTAATCTAAAATAAGATTTTAATAACTATTTTATATTACCTTTTTATAATAAATAAGATAATTATAGCTTAATTAAATTAATTACCTTTAACTATAAGCTTTTAATACTTTATAGTTTAAGGCTTAATAAGGAAAACTATACCTAAAAGTATATATTAAGTTAAATATAAAAAGTAAAAAAGTAAGTTAAATACCTAAAAAGCCTAGAAAATAGGCTTATAGAAAGGCTAGTCTTTAAGACTAATAGCTTTTTTATTAAGGTATTTAAGTTAAAGTATATAACTTAATATAATAGCTTAGAAAGGTAGGTTATAAAGATACTTAAGGTCTTTAAGAATAATCCGTAAAGTATCCTAGTCTTAGCCTAAGACTAAGAGTATATAACTATTAAGGATAGAGAAGTTATATATAAGGTATTAAAGGGGGGTAGAAATAGAGGTAGAAGGTTAAAATATATTACTTAAAGGAATATGTATTCTATTAGTTAGTGTTAAAGTTAAAGTTAAGGCAGCCTAAAGTTAAAGGTAGTTTCAGGCTAAGGAATTAAATTAGATTATATAATCTGTATTAAAATCTTACTATACTTACTTCCGTAATATAATATATAATATTATTAATAATATATTAATATATTAAACTCCTTATTTATTAATATTATTATTAAGTATAAAGTAAATACCTTTTTTTTAATTGTAATAATTTCTTTTAAGAATAACTTAAGGTTTATTTTAGTAATTACTTTATAAAAAAAGTTATTTTTTATACTATTAATAATAATTCCCTTTAGGCCTATTAATAATCTTAAGAAAATAATATTAAGTCTTTTTATATATATTATTATTTTAGTAAACACTTACTTTAGCTTTTTTAATTAATTTGTATTATTTAATAAGAAAAATATTATTTAATATATATTCTTAACTTATTATACTTTACCTTAAAAGCCTTTTAGGCCTAATATAGTATAGTCTATAATTAGTTTTAAACTAAGCTTTTTAATTAAATTTATATTAATAATATTAATTTCTATTTTTATATTAAGGAAGGTATTAATTTTCTTTTTAATAATATCTTTAAGAATAATTACCTTTATTATTATATTTATACCTATTAGGATTATTTTAATTTTCTTTTTTACTTTTTTCTTTTTTTATATATAAAATATTTTAATTTAATTTTTATACTTCTTAGTTTTTTAAAGTAATAAAATAATCTAAAAAGTCTATATTTATAGTAATAACCTTATATATTTATATTATAAATCTCTTTTTTATTAAGATATTATTTAATCTTTTTATAAATAGTTTAAGGTAAAATCTTATAATATATCTTTCTTATTTATAATTATAATATATTTAAGTTTCTTTCTAGCCTTAATAGTCTCCTTAGTTAGTATTTATTAAAAGTATATAACTTTATTTTTTAAAATATAGGTTATTTAAGTAAAGGAAATATTTTAATAATAACTTATCTTCCTTTTTATTATTATAATTACCTTAGCTTATATTATAGCCTTTATAATTATTAATATAGCCTTTTTAATTATTATTATAATATCCTTTATTATTTTATAATAATAAGGGATTTTATATTAATCTATTAGTAAGTTCTTAATATTTATAATATAATAATATTATACTTTTACTTATTTATTTTTAAATATATTTTACTTATTTTATAATAAGTCTTATTTATTTAAATAAAATATAATCTTTATTAAGTTTTTATTTTAAATTTAATTAAAGTTTATATTAATATTAATACATAAAGCTTTTATTTATCTTAAAGTTTAAGGTATTAAAAGAGTTATATAATACCCTTTTATTTAATAAAGAATTATATTAATAATTCTTTATAAAGTTATTAAACTTTTATAAATTAGTTTTTTACTATTCTTTTTTAAAAAATTAGATTTATATATTACCTTTTTATAAAAGCTAGGAATTATTTTTATTAAGGAAGGTTACCTTTTATATTAATTTTAAAGGATTACTATTTAATTTATAATTTTATAAAAATCTTTAATATTATTTATTTAGCCTATTAATTAAAATTAAAGTTAGGCCTAAGGTTAATACTTACTTTAATAGCCTTAATTTAATTATTAATCTATATTAAGGTTATATTCTTTTTTAATATTTTATAATTATATAATAAAGGTTAATTATATTCTTTTAAATATTTTATAATTATATAATAAAGGTTAATTATATTCTTTTTAATATTAAAAGGCCAGTCCTTTAGTAAACTATTAGAAAATAAATTTATTTATCTCTGCCTATTATTATATTAATTTTATTATTATTCTTATTATTATTATAATAGTATTTTCTATCTAGTTTAGTCTTCTTATTAATAATAACCTTAATTTATATCTTTACTATAAAGAATATCTTTATAAAGATTAAGATTTTAATAAGGTATTTTATAATATAAGGTATATTCTTTTTAAAAGTTCTTTTTAACTAGGGGTTATTATTCTTTTAAAACTATATTTATAGTCCTTAATATAAAGGGGAATATTAATAGGCCTTTCCTTTATATCTTTAATTAATTTATTAATTTTATTTTATTTCTTAATAATATTCCTATTACTTAAGTTTTTAATAGGTATTCTAATTAACTAGACTATTAGGTTTTATATTTTAATTAGTAAGTATATAATACTTAACTATATAATATTTATAGATTTATTTATAGTTATTATTTATTATATATTTATTATTTTAAGTTATATTAATTTTCTATAAGGTAGAAATTAAAGAATTATAAAAGGTTAATAAGTTAAGGTAGCTTTAAATAGTAAATAGGTCTAATTATATTAATAGACTTTAATTTATAAAGACTTTTATAAAGGCTTTATATATAAAGATCTTTTAAGTAAATTAAATTAAACTAACTAATCTCTAACCCTTAGCTAAGGTAATACTTTATATAAGTCTTTAATATCTTTATATAAAATTAAAGGTTAAAAAAAAAAACCCTATAATACTTATTACTTATTATAGTTTATATAGTAATATAGTTTTATAGTTATAGTTAATATATAGGTATAAATTTATATACTCTCTTTTAAAAAGGAGTAATATATAATTATTTAAGTCTATAAATAGTAATAATATTATTAAAATATTATTAATATTAGCTTAAATAAGTTCTTAGGTTAACTAATTTATAACTTATTACTTTACTTTTCTATTATTACGTACTTATATTTTAATTTATCACTCAGGTATTGTAAGGCGCTTATCCCCACATTATTCAATACACCAATCAGGCTAGCCACCTTAACTTTATTCCCGGCCATATCTTCCTGCGCCATCATTCGTTTAACTGACTTGCACTTGCATCTGCAAAAATATCGACAATGGCCTCCAACCTACCTGTTTCCACGTGCGTGTCATTGCACTTCCGACGCCACGTGTGAGATATAAGCTAACTGGCAATAGTGTTTACGTTCAAAATCTCGAAGAGCGCGTCAAGCTCGAAGCTTTGACGGAAGCCTTGAGAACAATATTTTCGGAGTTTGGTTCTGTCATCGACATTGTCGCGAAAAAGAACCTTCGCGCTAAAGGTCAAGCCTTCGTTGTCTTCGAGAACCCTGAAAGCGCGCGCGATGCCATCGAAGAGATTGACGGGTTCGAGCTTTTCGGGAAACCGATGAAGCTTGCGATTGCGCGTACCAGAAGCGACAAGACGGTTGAACTGCAGGGCAACCAGGAAGAGCTTGACAATCACAAGCGCCATCGGGAGGAGGAAAAGAGTATGAGTTTCGCATGTTATCGAATTCCATAGCTAACATTTCCTCAGATAAGCGTCAAGCTTTAGAAAGAGCGGAAGAGCAGCGACAGACCAACAATCGTGGTCCTGGCGCAGCTACGGATACCAAGCCCGCGAAGGCCACGAAATCCTCTGGTCTCAAGTCAACCAGCGCCGCAGCATCAGGTGGTGTACTCGACGAATTTCTCCCCCCAAACAAGATTCTGTTCGTCCAGAATCTCCCCGAAGAATATGATATCGAGGCTTTGACTAGTGTATTTGGCCGCTTCGATGGCTTCCGGGAAGTCAGACTTGTCCCAGGACGGCGTGGCATTGCCTTCGTGGAATACGAGGCTGAGCAGGGTGCCATAACCGCCAAAGAACACACAGCCGGCTTACATTTGGGAGAAAAGCCCATCAAGGTTACCTATCAGCGACAGTAAAATACCCCGTAGTAATAACAAGATTGCAGTCGGATGGTAGGAAGATTCGGCGTCCGCTTATGATTATTGGTTGAGTCCTAGTCTAATATATGCAACTTCTCCTTGGCTTCGTCAAAGTTCAAGGGCACTTATGAATACTTGTTACCCTCATACTTTATAGTCGAGCCCACAAACTACCAGGCTAGAAAATGACATCTTCATCATCACCTGCACCAAGGACGTCTGTAGCTTTCCCTTCATCCTGCTGCGACGCCTTTCCGTGTTGCGTGGCGGCTTCTGCTTCTCGCCTTGCCTTCATCTCGGCATCTGCTGCGGCAGTGTCACGTTGCTTCTTGTTTGCAACCTACTTCTTGTTAGATGTGCTGTTCAACGAGGTGTTCGTGGAAGCATGCCTTCTTCAATCTGTAAAATTCCTCGCGGTCGAGTTCATCCAACTCAGAGTTGATGTACTTGATAGTGTTCTCGGTCCTAGGAATAATAACGTGCTCAATCGCATTGACTGATAAGATGGTTAGCGTCCTGTCAGTCGTTGGCGTTCAGGAACTTACCGCGCCTGTTCACCACTTTGATGACCTCGTCCAGGATCACGAACGCAGTCTGCAAGCTGGCAAGTTCGACAAGCGCTTCCACAGCTCTGGCGTACGTCTCTCGGCATCGCTGCACCTGCTGTCCTCCTTTGCCCAAGCCTGTCAGCCCAAAGTCGTTGTTGCCTTCGGTGAGATAGCTTTCGAAGGCTGGGAGTAAAACACCCGAGACGTTGTCTTGCTTTGTTCGGACACGGAATCGAGCGGATTTGGCAGATTCCTGGACTTGGTAGCCAATGTCACCGCCCACCGCATAAGTAACTTCAGCCAGAGAGAATGCCGCAATCTGCATCACTCGTCCCATTTTTCGCTTCGCCTCGTCGATTCGTTTCGTGATCTCTGCATTGTCGCTCATCAGCATTCTTGCTCACTCCTTTGCATCGTACAGGTGATTAGAGGGAATATACACCTCTGAAACGCCTACATAAAGAGTCAGTTGGACAAGACAGCAAGAGCGCATTGTTTTAGGGTTGTTACATACTTTGTCAAAGCTTCGCTCTTCCTCTTCAATAAGCTGTGCCCTGTCTCTGCTCCCTTGAGCTTTGCCTTCATGATACCCAGCGACTGCCGGGTTGGGAAGACAGCTTCGCGATCCTGTTTGTTACATTAGCGTCTCTTAGAATTCAGCAAGGACTCGAGTTTGACCCACCGCGGCTCCTGACATCTTGACTGTTTAAACTTGATGGTATAGATTGAAATCGTGGTGAATGGCTGAATCGAATGCGAAGATTGAAAGCTTTAGATAGTGACAAGTCCACACCAACCTGTCGTCACAAGGTGCTCCATAGCTCGCTGAAACTAGAGCACCCCGGACCGCCTGGGCCTTCCAGAGTTGCTGCAGCTACGGGATTCATAACGTAAGCAGAGGTAGGTAGATTCTACATACGGAGTAGTGGCTCTACCGCGGACTGGAGCTCCACTTCCGTCACTTCAGTGGGCCTCCTTCAACTGGGCCGTCAATATCCCGAAAAATACTACAACGATCGCGTCTCTTTCAAGTCAAAGGACCAACATCACCAGCATCATCACCCTATTCCCTCGCGGATCAAGACTGATACAATTCCCGGCGTATCTGGACGTGCTCTTTTATAATCTTTTGGTCACACCTGGCCTTGGAGAATCGGGGTTGGGAAACTTTCTTTCACATTTCCCGGTGGTCACGACGATGTCTGTTTCACGTTGATCCTACTCTTCCGCTACTTTCGCGAAAACGTTCCGATTATCATCGTCGAATTGGCAGCCTAACGCGATTGCCATGGCTCCTATCAATGCGTCTTTGCACGGCGCGCGCAGGCAGCCGCAGCTGCACCTCGTGGTAAGTCGTAAAAACACGCGTGGCCTGTGGTAACATGCACTAACTATAGACTATCAGTCCAACGAAGATTCGGTATATGAGCAGGACATTCTTCGCGATCCCGGCAGTGTCAAGCCATGGCTAGTCTATATTGACTTCAAGTCACGCCATAGCAGTGTACTCGAGCAAGCATACGTGATGGAGCGGGCTTGCACCCAGTTGCCTCGATCGTATAAACTATGGAAGCTGGTAAGAAACTCACCCTATCTATGAACAGATGCGTCAATGCTGTATGTCCAAGTCTTACACCAGTGTAGTATCTATCGTTCCGTACCAAGCACGTGGCCAAGATGAACCCAGCATTGTTCGCGGCAGAATATCGTAAAGTCAACGCTCTCTTTGAGAAAGCTCTTACTCTACTCCACAAGATGCCACGAATATGGGAGATGTATTTAAAATTTCTGTCGAAGCAGCCGATCGTTACTTTAACGCGACGAACATTCGACCGAGCCCTCAGAGCCCTCCCGATTACCCAACACAATCGTATCTGGGCAGTTTATCGACCGTTTGCGAACTCTGCTGCTGGGGAAACAGCTGTAAAAATATGGCGACGCTACATGCAGGTCCACCCCGAGGATGCGGAGGATTTTATCGAACTGCTGGTCGAGACTGGTCTTTATACTGAGGCGGCCCTGAAGTTCATAGATATTCTCAACAACGCCAGGTTCAACAGCAAGCATGGGAAGGGGCATTATGAACTCTGGAGCGAAATGGTAGATCTGCTTGTGGAGCATGCCGCTGAAATCGAGACGGGATACGAAACGGGAATCGATGCCGAGAGTATCATCCGAAGCGGTATTTCTAGATTTGCCGATCAAAGAGGGAAACTATGGTCTGGCCTGGCTACCTACTGGATCCGTAAGGGCAGTTTTGAACGAGCCCGCGATGTCTTCGAAGAGGGCATCACAACAGTCATGACAGTCAGGGATTTCACTCTGATTTTCGAGTCTTACACTGAGTTTGAGGAGTCTATCATTGGTGCCCTCATGGAAGTCGCATCTGCACGGGCTGAAAAGGGCATTGAAGATGAGAACGCCGACTTCGAGTTAGACATTAGGATGATGCGCTTTGAGCAGCTCATGGATAGGCGACCATTCCTCCTGAACGACGTCCTACTACGGCAGAACCCAAACAGTGTGCCAGAATGGGAGAAGAGGGTCGCCCTCTGGGGTGACAACAAGAAGGAAGTAGCCCAAACCTACACAGATGCGATCGCCGCTATTCAGCCGAAACGCGCTGTGGGTGCGTTCCATCAGCTTTGGGCCAATTATGCCAAATTCTACGAACGAGGGGGTGACCTGAGGAGCGCCCGTGTTATCATGGAGAAAGCTATCAAAGTTCCATTCAAGTCAGTGGCAGAGCTAGCCGACATGTGGATTGAATGGGCAGAGATGGAACTGCGAAACGAGAACTTTGACGACGCAGTCCGGATCATGGCCAAGGCAGTTCAAGCACCAAAGCGATCAACAGTTGACTACTTCGACGAAAGCCTTTCCCCACAGCAAAGGGTCCACAAGAGCTGGAAGCTTTGGAGCTTCTACGTTGATCTTGTTGAAAGTGTATCAACTCTGGATGAGACTAAAAAGGTATACGAACGTATCTTTGAGCTCAGGATTGCGACCCCCCAAACGGTTGTCAACTACGCCAATCTGCTCGAGGAACACAAATACTATGAGGAGTCGTTCAAGATCTACGAGCGCGGTCTCGATCTATTTAGCTATCCAGTTGCTTTTGAGCTTTGGAACTTGTATCTCACCAAAGCTGTTGACCGGAAGATCGGTATCGAACGGTTACGCGATCTATTTGAACAAGCTGTGGAAGATTGCCCGCCAAAGTTTGCCAAAACGATTTATCTCATGTACGGCAATCTGGAAGAAGAACGTGGTTTGGCGCGGCATGCAATGCGAATATATGAACGAGCCACCCGGGCGGTTGCGGATGAGGACCGAGCGGATATGTTCAACTTCTATATTACCAAATCCGCCTCAAACTTCGGCCTAACCTCGACGAGGCCAATTTACGAGAGGGCCATTGCTGCTTTACCCGACATCGAAGCCAAGGACATGTGCCTCAAGTTCGCCGACATGGAGAAAAGGCTGGGCGAAATCGACCGAGCTCGTGCCATTTATGGACATGCATCACAATTTTGTGATCCTCGCACGAACCCTGATTTCTGGGCGAAGTGGGAACAGTTTGAGGTACAACACGGCAACGAGGACACATTTAAGGAGATGTTACGAATCAAACGAAGTGTGCAGGCACAATACAACACCGATGTCAATTTTATCGCTTCTCAAGCCCTGGCACGCAGCCAACGCCAATCTGGGGGTGAGGATGATATGGAGGTAACGGATGCAATGGCGGCTTTGGAGAGACAGTCAAAAGCACCACAAGGATTTGTCGCAGCAAGCACTGGCCCGGTGGGCGGCAAGCCGGCGCCTTTAATTTTTACTTCAAACCCGGATGCCATTGATATCGATGGCCCCGATGAGTAACCAGCATGTCAAGGTGGAATGTTTGGTTTAATTTGATCGTACCGAGTTACATATACAGTCCGTTTATCCATAGTGAATTATCCCCTTATTTCCCTCACACTCCATCGTCATCTTACACATTGAATGAAGCCTCCTGCCATTTGTCCGAACTCCTGTTATTTCGTCGCAATCGAAAGTTTATTTGCTACCCCAATTCTTCTCACTCATCTTGGACCAGTACTTGTCCTGGTGGTTTCTGTCAACATGCCCATCGCGAGATCCTGGGGTCGCATAGATGGATCCCTTGCGTTTTTGGAAACGGCTGGGGGGGACCTTGGACGCGTCTACATTTGGCTATTAACTTCTTGTTCGGTATGACAAGCTGGAGGTTTTGTACTTACCCCACTCGTCACTCATTCTTCGATCTTGGGCGGCGTCACTTGCTCTGCGGTCCTGAGGAGGGGAGCCGACAATGGGAGTCTCATTCATATTCTGTGCAGTACCCTCCTGGTTCTTGATGGGCTGTTCCATCGTGAAGGTATTGGGGTGTCTTGAGAATGGTTTTGACTGAGTTTTGGCAAGTAGTCTTTGAGAGTATGGTTAAGATAGATGTAACGTGAGGCTGTTTGATGAGAAGGTAGATAAAGAACCACAGTTATCGCCAGAACGTCCGACGCTGGCAAGTTTATATACTGCTCAGGGAAGCGTCAATGGATTGTCTACCCCGCAAAGCCTGAACCCCTTCTTTCAGCCTACGGGCGACTTTAGACAGGCTAAGGAAAGTATCAGATGAACGCTTGCAATTGTATTGGGTTGCTTTTTAGTCCACCTGTACAAATACGGCCAGCACGACGTACTACGTAACTACCTACGAAGGTAGATAGGCGTGGCTTTGAATTTGGATCGTCGCCGTTCTTGACGTCAGCGTGATGGCCGCTATTGAAAGGGTTCTCGGTAAGTGGTCAAGCAAAGCTGAAGATGGTTGCCGCCATCTAACAGGAGGTGCGGCATGATGACGAGAGAGTGTAAGATCAGCAACCTCTAGTGGTGATTGAAGGCCATGATTGGAGAGAGTTGCCAGAGGGAGTAAAAGGTGGTCGTAGTCGTAACGCTAGGTATTCACAAGCAAGCCGGGTAGGTACCGTGACCATAACCCAGTCATTGACTCAACTGTTCATTTGCCAGAGCTTCTGTTATCAGAGCTGCAAGGTAGCTCTTCCGCAGAAGGGCTATGCACCAGCTCATAGTGGTGACCATGCCACAAATGCAATTGGGTATCTGCCTGGTGGCGTGCACCGTTTGATAGCTCAGCTCGGCAAAGAGGAGACAAATGCAAAGGTAGTGAGGACCTTATGCAGCCACGGTGGCAAATTAGATGAGGTATTGAACCTCTATCTAAGGATACCTTTACGTAGTATGATGTTACCAAGAACCAGGCAAGCCGTGCGAATTGTTTTCTGCGTAGAAGTCAAACAGGTAAGCACAAGGCAGTGCTGTAGGTAGTTCGCCCATGAAGGATAATCTCACAGAGACGTGTTGCAAGTACCAAGTGTGTCATCAATCAAAGTGCCTGTGTTGGGTAGTCAATTCTCAAACCGAGCAGGGATAACAGCTGTGACTTGCTTGGCAGCACAGATCTACAACACGGATGAGATTCGATAGCTTCCCCAGGTTTGAGCCAAGAGATTCTAGCTAACATTAGCTTTACCCCAGCTTGGAGAACGCTGCTAGTGAACAGATCGGCAAGGTCTAACCGGCCTGGCCTACCTTCTGGTCTGATTAGAACTATTTACCCGGGGACTTCGGTATCCACGTTACCCCCTCTAAAAAGGGGGCGTATAAATTCGTAACTATATATAAACTATAACTATATAATTAATAGCCTGTATAATCTATAGTAATTAAATTAAATTATAAAAAATTAAAAGTAATATTATTTAATTCTATTTAATTAAAACTATTTATAGTAATAATTTTAATTATTTTAAAGATATAATAGTATTATTATATTATGTCTTTTTTTTATAGCCAGTCTAGCTGGCTAACCTTAGTATAGATATAAGAAACCTAAGTACCTTAATAAAGTCCTTACCTTTTTAATTTAAATAGTAATTTAGTTTATATTTATAGCCTTAACCTCCCTTAATTATATTACTATTAAATTACTATTAATTACCTTTCTTATTTTATTTACTTACTATAAAGAGGGGCTATTAAGTTATATAATCTTAATTAATTAATTATAATAATTTCTTCCTTTAGATTAAAATAACTTATTTTATCTTTTTAAGACTTTTTAATCTTTAATAAAAAACTCTATTTTATATATAAAAATTTTGCTTTTATAACTCTAACTTTAATAGTCTTTTTTTAGTCCTTTAGTAGTTTTAATTAAAGTTTAATATAGTCTATTAATTAAATTCCTTAATTAAATTTATTAATTATTTTTTATATTTATTTTTTATTAAATTTTTTATTTTTATTTTTTTTTACTTTAACCTTAAACTTTATTAAGCCTAGGCTTTTTAAATCTCTTAATAATATTAATAATAAAATAACCTCTTCTAAGGTTAAAACTTAATATAATTAAAATAATAAAAATTATATAGAATAACTAAACTCTAATTAAATAAATATATATATAACTTATATAGCTATAAATATAAAAGCTAGCTTCTTTTTATATCCCTTAGCCTAATTTATACTATAAGCTAGTTAATTAACCTTTATAGCTATAATTAGTTAATTAATCCCTAGTCCCTTACCCTTTAGTTTATATTACTAACCTTTTTTATAGCTATTACTTAATATAATAAGTTTTAGAATTATAAATATTTACTATAATATAAACCTTAACCTAACCTATAAGTAAATTAATAATACTTTTAAAAGCTATAATAAGGAAAAGTATAAATAACTTAAGCTTAAGGTTAAAGACCTTAAGATTAAACTAGAGTAACTTTTTAATAGCTATATTATAATACTTTTTTATAATAAATAGGATAATTATAACTTAATTAAATTAATTACCTTTAATTATAAGCTTTAAATACTTTTTTATATAAAAGAAAATAGGTTAGATTTAAGGTATATAAAAATATAACTTAAAAGTCTAAAAAGCCTAGAAAATAGGTTTCTAAAAGGCCTAGTCTTTAAGATTAAGACCTTTCTTATTAAAATATTTAAATTAAAATATAGAGATTAATATAATAAGTTAGAAATATAGGTTAAATGGGTAATCTAGGTTAATAAAGGTAAGAAGGCCAATAAGGGTAAGAAATAAAGAGAAGTTATATATAAGGCGTTGAGGGGGGGTAAAAAGGTAGAAGGTTAATATATTACTTAAAGGAATATATATTCTATTAATTAGAGTTAAAGTTAAAATTAAGGTAGCCTAAAGTTAAAAATAACTTTAAGCTAAGGAATTAAATTAGATTATATAACCCTTATTAAAATCCTATTATATATATATAATATAATATATAATATTAATAATAATATTATTAACTAGGGTTATTAAATTTATATTATTTTTATTTAATATATTAGAAAAAGAAGTTTTTATTATTATTAAAGGCTTAATTATATTATATAATTTAAGCTTTTATTTAAAATAGTTAAAAAATAATATTTTTATTATAAACTATACCTTTTTATATAAATAATTATTATTAATAGTAAATAGGTTATATAATTAAAGGACTTTATAATTAAAAATAGTAAGTATAATCTTAGCCTTTTAATTTATAGACTTTATACTTACCTTAATAATATATTACTACTTAATTTTATTAAATAAGTTTTATAGCTTATTATAGACCTTAAGATTATTATTTATTACTTTAATAAATACCTTTTAATTATATTAAAATTCCTTTTTATAGGCCTTAATTATAATATTGTTATTGATTAGTTAAAAGTCTTTATAAAAAGGTATAAAGATTAAGGTATTAATTAATATTTTAATTATAATTAAGGTTAGCTTTATTAATCTAGTTATAAATAAAGTAATTAAGTTAATTTATAGATTTAGTAAGTTATTTAATAATTATAATCTTTATCTTATCTTAGGTAAGTTAATTAAAGTAAAGTATAAAAAGAGAAAAGTAATCTTAATAGGGGTTTTTATATTATTAAAAAATAGAGTTATAATTAATATAATAAGTAACCTTATTAAATTTAAGTTATTATTACTTTTTAGTTTATATAGGGACTTTTATTATTAATACTTTTATAGATTTAATTAAGATAGTTAGATCTTTTTTTTTAAAGGTATTACTAGACTTAATATAAATAATTATATTACTTTTTAATTATAAAGTTATTAAAATCAGTATTTTTATTAAAAAAGTAAAGATTATAATACTATAATTACTAAAGGGCTTTTTAATTATTATTAAAGCTAAAATTAATATATATAAAAACTATATCCCTAATTAATAATATTATTAATAATATTATATATTATATTACGGTATAGTAAGATTTTAATAAGGATTATATAATCTAATTTAATTTCTTAGCCTAAAGTTACCTTTAACTTTAGGCTACCTTAACTTTACCTTTAATTCTAAATATATATTCCTCTAAGTAATATATTAACCTTTTACCTTTCTACCTATTGTAGCCCCTTAGTGCCTTATATATAACTTCTCTTTACTTTATACCTTTACTAGCCTTAATTATCTATTTAACCTATTTTTTTAAGTAATTATATTAAACTATATAGTTAAGCTTTAATTTAAATACCTTAATAAATAAGGTTTTAGTCTTAAAGATTAACCTTTTTAAAAGCCTTTTTTTTAAGCTTTTTAGGTTTTTAAATTAATCTTTTATATACCTTAAACTTAATATTTTTATTTTATAATATTTTTAACTTAACTATATATAAAAAAATATTAAAAATTTATAATTAAAGGTAATTAATTTAATTAAGCTATAGTTATTTTATTTATTATAAAAAGGTATTAACTAGTCTTAAAAGTCTTACCTTATTTTAATCTTAAGGTCTTTAATTATATAAATAAATTATTTATATTTCTCTTTATTATAGTTATTAATTACTTTATAGATCTTATTATAGATTAGGCTAAGATTTATATTATAATAAGTATTTATTATTTAAATATTTATTATAGTAATTATAAAAAAGGTTAGTAATATAAACTAAAAGGAGACTAGGAGTTAATTAATTAATTATAGCTATAAAGGTTAATTAACTAGTATATTTATAATATAGATTAGTTTAAAGGGTATAAAGGGGAAGCTAGCTTTTATATATATAATTATATAAATTATATAAATATTTATTTAATTAGAGTTTAGTTATTATATATAATATTTATTATCTTAATTATTAAGTTTTAACCTTAAAAGAGGTTATTTTTATTATTAATATTATTAAGAGTTTTAAAAAGCCTAGGCTTTATAAAATTAAAGGTTAAAATAAAAAATAAAATAGAAATATTTTTATTAATATTAATATTTTCTTTTTATTTTAATTTTTAACTTTATTAAGCCTAGGCTTTTTAAATCTCTTAATAATCTTAATAATAAAAATAACTTTTTTTAAGGTTAAAAACTTAATAATTAAGATAATAAATATTATATATAATAACTAAACTTTAATAAAATAAATATATATATTAATAACTATATATATAAAAACTAGCTTTTTTTTCTATTTTTAACTTAATTTATATTATAAATATATTAATTAATTAACCTTTTTAATTATAATTAATTAATTAATCCTTACCCTTTAGTTTATATTATTAACCTTTTTTATAATTATTATAATAAGTATTATTATTAAAATAATAAAAACCTATTATAATATAAACCTTAATTTATTATATAAAAAGATTAATAATATATACAAAAATTACTATAATATAAAATATAAATAACTTAAATATAAAATTAAAAACCTTAAAATTAATATAAAATATAAAATAAAAGGCTTTTTATTACCTTTTTATAGTAAATAAAATAATCTTTATTTAATTATATTAATTACCTTTAGTTATAAACTTTTAATATTATTTTTTATATAAAAATAAACTTAAATTTATAATATATAAAAAAGTAATTTAAAAGCCTAAAAAGCCTAAAAAATAGGTTTATAAAAAGGCTAGTTTTAAAGATTAATACCTTTTTTATTAAGGTATTTAAGTTAAAGCCTTACTATATAGTTTAATATAATAACTTAAAGAAATAGATTAATAAAGTAATTATAATCTTTAGGAATAAACTATAAAGCTAAAATAATAGAAATTATATATAAAGTATTAAAAGGTTAAGGTAGAAAGGTAAAAGGTTAATATATTAAAGGAATATATATTTAGAGTTAAAGTTAAGGTTAAGGTAGCTTAAAGTTAAAGGTAGCTTTAGGCTAAGGAATTAAATTAGATTATATAACCTTTATTAAAATCTTACTATACTATAATATAATATATAATATTATTAATAAGATTATTAATTAGGATTAATATTAATATAAATATATTCTTTAAATAAAGACTATAATATAAATATTAGAAAAAAGAAATAACTTACTTTATAGTATTAATTATATTTATAAATATTAATAACTTTTTATTACCTAATTAAAAAGTAATTAATCTAGTTTCTTTCTTTTTTTTTAATAAAAATAACTTTAGTTTTTTTTTAATCTAGTTAATTTATAATAGTAACTTATTAAAATTTTATAGATTTTAAGATTATATATTATTTAATATAATAATATCTTTATAATTAATAAACTAGGTAATAATCTTATTAATACTAAGCTTTATACTTACTTTTTAAATTTCCTTAACTTTAGGTATATAATACTATAGTTTAGGGTATTATTTTTTAAACTTTTATACCTAAGTTTATAATATTTTTATTTTTATTTTATTTATTTAAAATTAATATAAAAAATTAATATAGTTATATATATAAACTTTAATTATCCCTAATTAATAATATTATTAATAATATTATATATTATATTATAGTATAGTAAGATTTTAATAAGGATTATATAATTTAATTTAATTTCTTAGCCTAAAGGCTACTTTAATTTTAACTTTAACTCTAACTAATAAAATATATATTCCTTTAAGTAATATATTTTAACCTTTTACCTTTCTACCCCCTCTTAATACCTTATATATAATTTCTATTACTATCCTTAATAATTATATACTTTTAGTCTTAGGCTAAGACTAGAATAGATCTAGCTTTATTTTTTATTCTTAAAGATCTTAATTATATTATTAATTTATTTCTTTAAGTTATTATATTAATTTATATAATAAAGCTTTAATTTAAAAACCTTAATAAAAAAGGTATTAATTTTTAAAACTAGCCTTTTTATAAGTCTATTTTTTAAACTTTTTAGGCTTTTAAATTATATTTCTATATATTATATATTTAGCTCCTTTTCTTATATAAAAAAAGATATTAAAAGTTTATAATTAAAGATAATTAATATAATTAAATAGAAATTATTTTATTTATTATAAAAAGGTAATAAAAAACTTTTTATATTTTATCTTATATTAATCTTAAGGTTATTAACCTTTTATTTAATTTCTTTATATTTTATTTTATAATAGTTTTTTAATATTTTATTAATCTTTTTATATTTTAAATTAAGGTTTATACTATAATAGGTTTTTATTATTTTAATAATAATACTTATTATAATAATTATAAAAAAGGTTAGTAATATAAACTAAAAGGTAAGGATTAATTAACTAATTATAACTATAAAGATTAATTAATTAATTTATAATATAAATTAAGTTAAGGGATATAAAAAAGAAGTTAGCTTTTATATATATAGTTATTATATATATTTATTTAATTAAAGTTTAATTACTATATATAATATTTAATATCTTAATTATATTAAGTTTTTAACCTTAAAAGAGGTTATTTTTATTATTAATATTATTAAGAGATTTAAAAAGCCTAGGCTTAATAAAATTAAAGGTTAAAATAAAAATAAAAATAAATTAAACTTTAATTATAATAAAAGTACTATTTTTAATATTATTAATATACTTAATAAAAGCTTATTTTTTAATAAAAGTTAATATATTTAATTACTTATTACCTTTTAAGAATATCTTTATTATTAATAATAACTTTTTAGTTTTTAACAAATATAAATAATTTTTTATAAAACTTAATTTTATATAATATTAAGCTATAACTATATATTATAATATTTTACTTAATATAAAGTTATAATATATAGTCCTTATTATAGACTTATAGGTTAGCTAAGTATATATATTAATTACTATAATTTTCCTTAATTTTACTAAAATTAAAGTTATTATAAAAATTATATATAATAATAAAGTAATATTAATTTTAATTAATTTAGGCTAAAGTTAATAAGATTTATTTATAGTAATATTAAGTTATATAGTTACGGTTTATATATAGTTACGAATTTGTGCGTTACCTCTCTAGAGGTGGGGGTGTGGATGAGCTTAACCCAGCGGGTATGTGAAGAGTATTGTATTGTAAAACCACGTCAAGCAGCCACGACGCTGTAGGGATTACGAGAACCAGTAGCCGCATGCCACCAACCATCAAGTGCTTCACCTACTATACTACGTACACATACGATGATACGAGGCTGCGACCAGCCTCTTGTTTCTTCATTTGTAGAATCAGCTGCCGTATGGCGTAATGCACAGTAGCCAAGGTGGTCGCGGAACTACCCAAGTAAGTACTAAGCCTACCCGGTACCCAGTGCTTAACGCGCACATTTTCTCGAACAGAATCTCAAATCCTTAGTCATAAAGCGGCTCTGACTCACACTGTACACGGCGGTTAGAGTCCTTGCGCAGTTCAATTGATTGGCCAAGACGGCCACTACAAGCACATAGTAGAGGATATCATTTCAGAGCCTAACAGAAACACCAAGAATTGCGGTTTCGATTATCGCCATATCGCCAGTGGTATCCCTATCTGACAGCAGTCCGCCTCCATATATGGGTGGGTAACGAAGCAAGATCTTCGGACACATCAATCTTCTCATCCTTCACCTCAACAGAAAAGCGAAAGATCAGCTTTTCCTCTTCCAACATCATTCTTTCTGGCCTTGTGCAAAACCCCACGCGCCAAATGATCAAGCTCACACCGGCCCTACTCCGCACTTTAGTTCATGATCAAGCGCCTGGGTCGACCGGGGTTTGCCATGAAGAGGAACCTTGATTCATTTCTCAAGGAGCAGCCCTCATTGCCTTCTAATTCACTGGCGCTCTCAACTGTGCCACCTCAAAAAGTTCACCTTACACCTAGTCGAATTCTCAAGTCTACTATGGTGACCACTACCATCCAACTCACCCCCAAAGAGCAGCAGCTTCGTCATCTCCTTCTTGATGTAGCCAAGGCTATAGACGATGCCGGTCAAGCTTCCGAGCCCATTGTCCTTCGTTGGGCTGGCGGCTGGGTACGCGACAAGCTGCTCAACATCCAAAGTCATGATATTGACGTTGCTATCAACGCCATGACTGGGGTTCCATTCGCTCAAGCTATGTGCGACTATTGCGAAGGTCCAGAGGCCATGGCTAAGCACAATATTGGTCCTGCGGATATTGGTAACTTGCACAATGTTGCCCGCAACCCGGAAAAGTCCAAGCACCTCGAAACTGCCATGGTCAAGATGTTTGGCTTAGATCTTGATTTCGTCAACCTTCGGAAAGAGACGTACACTGAGGATAGCCGTAATCCGCAAATGGAATTTGGTACAGCAGAAGAAGATGCACGTCGTCGCGACGCGACTGTGAATGCACTCTTCTACAATTTGCATGATGACTGTGTTGAAGATTTCACAGGAGGGCTGACGGATATGGATGCCAAGATCATCAGGACACCTCTGGAGCCTTTCCAGACATTTATGGATGACCCTTTAAGAGTGCTGCGCCTTGTGCGCTTCGCTAGCCGTCTGCAATTCACAATTGATGAGAATACACGCAAGTTCATGGCAGATCCAAAGGTATTGGAGGCACTTCGTGTCAAAATCAGCCGGGAGCGTGTAGGTGTAGAGCTTGAGAAGATGCTGAAAGGTTGTATTCACATAAACAAGTTTCATTATGCAGCAATCACTAATACTCAAGTAGGGGCTCATCCATACCAAGCGCTTGAATTCATCGATAATCTTCACCTCTTTCACGCCATCTTCACCGATCCAACTCAGGAAAACCTCCCGGTTCCAGATGTCTCGCGGTTGAGTGTTACGTACACTTGTCTTGACGAGCTTCTGCAAGACCGAAGCTCGACTTCTGTCGCCAGCAGACTCATCACTTCTGTCGATGCCCCCTATTTGGCCTGGAATTTAGCCGCTCTCTCGCCCTGGATGATGGTCGAGGACCCTCCAAACCCGCGCAAGAAGCCAAGTTCTCCTCCGCTTGTGGCCACTATCTCTCGCGAAGGCTTCAAGGCCCCGAACAGGTTATCTGATATCGTTGCTGCCGCCCACCGCCACCGGGAAGAGATTATGGAACTGAAGAATGCCGTTTGTGCCGGGAAGCCGATGGTTCAGGAGCGAGACCGCTTTGGTATGGCTATCCGGAAATGGGATTCGCCGGCTGGTACCTGGAGACTACAAATTTTGAATGCACTATTAGTAGAAGCCCTAGGAACTCTCCCGGAATGGCGCCGTGATGGATCAGCAAGTAAGTCATATGCAACACAGCATTCCCATAGATATCCGACTAACGAACATTTAGAGCAAGAAAGCTTTTTAGCAGGCTGGATCAGCTTCCTCGACCATATGGCCAAATTGGATGTCTATGAAGCCCCATCACTCAAAGCAATTCTCAATGGCCGAGAATTGGCTCAAGCACTCGGCACCAAACCTGGTAAATGGACGGGGCAGGCCCTAGAAGTGGTTCTTGCCTGGCAATTCCGCAATCCTGGTGAAACAGACCCAGCAGGCGCGATAGAACAAGTGCAGAAGCAAAGGAAAGAGTTAGGCATACCATAGTGAGAAACATCACATATCTCGCTCCTAGCTGAAGTTACCGAGCATCAGCTGTTATAGACAAGTGCTCTAGGCACCGTGTGTCAACTTCTACGCTGGATACGGATGCAGTATATCACAGGTCATCTGTTGTACATGCATCTGCGGCACCATCGCACTGGGCTTGTCCCTATAAAATGAGATCAATACATAAGAACTCATGCCGCTATAGTACAAAGTATTCGCTTAATCGATGTAAAACAGTAAAATCTGATGGCTATTGGCCAGCTTGTTCACAATGATGAAAACGCTGGAACTGGATAAGTACCTACCTAGGTACTAAGGTATGTTTCACAGTGCATCTGTAGATCTTGTTAGCACAGTGTTCAGCAACAGATTCTAGGCCCCTAAACACATGCTTCATTTCATTCATCCTACTCCCACTCACGAAACATAGACTTTGAAAAAGCTCATCTTCACTTTCGGGTACTCTCAGATATGCCAGAGACCGCTTCTGATCTCGCTTTCGGCGGGTTAGATGGTCTTCTCAGTCCCCGGAACATTGCGCGTCTCTACAAAGTCTCAGGTATGCACGTCGTTTTGACATGAGTCCCAAATGATGTAACACTAAACTAACTCCTACTCAACCCTCTAGACACTTTAGAGCACTCCAACGGCAGGACCCTGGAGGATAAATTGTCTTCTTTAGTTGCATCCAACAATGATGTGTGTGTCTTGGTTGTACTTGTGTCCTGAGCTAACATTGCTTCATCTAGGATCTTCTCGACACAGCTCTTGCTATAGTCTCTCATCTATCTTCGATGGGGGATGCAGAGCTAAACAATTCAGAGTTGGAAAGCATCGCGAGAATCATGTGCGATAGAGCTATACGACTAGAGGGAGGCAAAGGTACATTCCAACTGCATGCAGCCAGTGGCTTTTAATTCACAACTGACGACGCGAAGGGGACTTTGAACTGGTCACGGAAGCAGCAGTCGCAAGCCTCAGTATCATTTGCTTGAGACACTCCTTTACTCTGAGCCCGCAGAACCTTTTGAAGCTCACAGCCGTCAGAGATCCCGAGGATCCATGGACAACCGCCACAGCTGCAAAGTCGGCCTCAAAACTCTTAGCTGACGAGCTCGTGGGTCAAGAGCTCACAGAGTTCATTGTTTCAACTGTCCTCCAAGACTTCCTGAAGCCATTATTTTTAAGATCGTCGTCACGGATCACAGCTTCCGGGCGACCTTCTCAGTATGTCGCTATAAACGATCGGCTTCCTTCTTTTACTGAAGAGCAACCATGGAAATCCCAAGTCACCTGGGTGGAGGCTACCGTGCAATGGGCAGTATGCATGTCTACAGTCAGTTCTTTTGTCAATATATGTGTTTATTTACTTATTCTTTTCGGCAGGAACTGCTGATTCAAGATCACTGGCCGCTTTTCATGCCAGTTCTGTTAGGGCTTGTTGAACATGAGTCAATCGAGGTCAAAACGAGAGGCTTGAATATCCTCGCACTTTTCGTGGGCAAATGCCCAGACAGGGTACTGCAAAATACAGGCATAGGACGTGTATTTGCAGATGTCGCATTTCCGCTTTTACTCTCTCTTCCCAGTGTTACTCCTGAGGTCCAATCTATAAGCATTCTCGCTCCGGCTTATGATGTGCTTATAAAACTGGCAGAGTCTACTGGCAGTTCCGATAACACTGGACGTCGAAGGTTGTTGGACAAGATCTTGAGGGACGGAATCCTGGCTGGCCATTTCCATGCATCTCAACATACTCGCATAATACAAATTCTGATGCAGCAGACCACATCGGTAGTCAATTCTCTCGGTATCTACACGACTAAACACCTTACAGTACGTCACTACTTATATCTGAAAATGTTCTAAACGTCCTGACCCACCATCGCTAGCCACTTCTCTCAATGATATCATCAATCATGACGGACCCTTTCGCAGTCTCATATCCTCCAACGGTCATCGCAGCAACACAAGCACTTGACGCCATTATTGCCAATGCGTGGCCTCGGATCCAAGAGGGTGGTCATATGGAAAATATCATCAGAATCATATCGTTGTGTTGGCTTAGTGTCTCGGAGGAGATCGAGCAGAATGTAGCTGAGGTTTCAGAGCATGATATCAAAGGTTTATCATGGCAGCTGAAACATACTGCGAAAGCTCTGGAGGCCCTTTGGGTTCATAATACATCAAGACGTCCAACAAAGTTGGATGAAGTTTTGGAGCAAGAGCCAAGGTTAGCGAAGCTTTTTCCTCTGGCTTTGGCTTAAAGGATTGAGTGATGGTCGTCAAACTTAGTCAAAGGGCTGTTGTTTGAAGAAGGATTTGCCACGTAGCCATTTCCTATAGGCTTTGTATCGTTTCTTGGGGCCGTCTTCCTCAGTCACAGTCAAAGGGTTCTCCCCCACCTTAAGTAATTCGGCATAGACATCAATCTCCTCTTCAGTTCCTTTGACAATTAGACCTTCGTCTTGCCAATCACCACTAACGTACTCCTGATATTCGGATGCGTCCACGTCGACAGGCGTGTCACTAGAGACGACAAGAGGAAGATTCTGAGGATGTTTGATATATCGCTCATAATCTTTAGATTCTTGCTCGGCGACGGATGGGTTCAAGGAATCATGAACAGCTTTGGTGAAGGTCCACTGTGCAGCTTTAGATTTCTCTAACGCGGTTGGTTTCGCCTTGGGGCTATGCTCAGCCTCTTGCAAAGACTGATTGGTATCCAGCCGTTGAGAATTAATTAGGGCGTTCTTGTCCTGAGCAGGCTGTAACCAACGTTGGAGAGATATGCCTTTTGCTGGCGATCTGCTTGAGGCTATGTCTGATGCCCCGCTTCCTAATACGGCCCCTCGTTCCGAGACTGGCACATTCCCACTTGACGTGGTTTCTTTCTTAGATTTCTTCTTGTCACTGTGCTCGGTCTCGTTATCTGTACGAACCCGGAAAGGACTGAGGTCGTAGCGACCATCTTGCGTCGACTTGAGAGGAATGTATTTAATAGTCGAATTCATCTTGTAGGCAAACATCTTGGGAAAGGAAGACAGGGTCGAAGGCCTATAATACTCAAGCCAGTAATCATCAAAGAACTCAACGGGATGAGCGCGGGCAATATCTTTGCTAGGTACGTATGGCGGTACGGTTCTTTTCTGTAAGTGAGCTGGAACATACCAATTGATGTAGTTATGTTGCATCCTGACGGACCAATCTCGGGGATTGGCATGATGAAGGTAATAGTCGGTAGCAAGATCCCATAGCATGGGTTGACCATGGGAGAATATGTAGTTGCCAAGGAAAAGGTTGTAAGCCTCTTGGCGCTGACTGTCGAGGAAAGAATTATTGTAATACCGTTTGAAACTCTCGATCATGTCTCTTGAATGGCTGGTCCACTGGTTGATCTTGCGATATGTTTCCATAGTGTTCACCAGCTGTGAGCCGCCGTATTGAACGGCGATGGTATCACCATGATCATGCCACATGTGAGTGAATAGGTTGACCGCATCTGTGTCGTAATCAATAGAGGTGTTCTCCAAGATACCAAGTGCATGAAGCTGATGGCCTAGTGCTCTCTTGCCAATAACAAACTGTGCCGCGTTGGTGCGGTCCAAGCAATCGATACAGTTAGTCCTGGCCACTCCGTTCTGCGCCGTCATGGGACTTGTCAGGCCATCTCCGTTCTGGAAAAACCCTGTAGTATCAAGCACTGACTCTGCTATTAGCTCAAGGTTTCCGATAACATCCCCGCCGCGCACTTTCGACGCACGACTCATATCCCAAGCTTTATGGATGATATTCTTGTCCTTGGGCAAAAATTGGTTTAGATAGTTGATGGCATGCGTGTACTCTTCCAATAGCTTGGATTCTCGGGGTGTTCGCTCCTTGGACTTGATCAGATTGACGACATAGATGGGCGCGCCATATCTTTCAAATAGGTTATCGAAATGCAAGGCCGCTGCGCCGTAGAAAGGGTCCACCAAGTTTAGCTCGATTGGGGGCTTGGGCGTTACACCTGTGCTATCTTGAGTCCAATAAAGCGGTATGCTGCCTCTGTGTTGAACGTAGGATGTGTACTGAGGGCTACAGTATAGCTGAGGACCGGGTGCATGGAATGATGTGGTGAGAGACTCGGCCACGATCTGTTCAGTCTCCACGTCGTTGGCGACATAGCCCTGGCAACTGTCAGTGAGCGATCCTGCATGGGATACCATCACTATGAGATTCAGATTCACGTACAAGATCGTTGGCTCCGCGCTTCAAGAACCGGGCTCCTGCGAAGTAGCGCGACCGCCTTGCGATGACTGTGATGTGTGCAGTCCGTCCATAAATTGAGAGGGCTTTTGGGCGTTAGAACATACTCTCGCATTTTACAGACGTTGCTGTGCAATCAAGACTCACCTGCTTGATCGATATATCCATGAATGATTGGTCGGCACCAGTCATACGGATCCCGCAGGGCACCGACCGCGGGCTGAAGCAAGTAGTCATTCCAAACGAACATGGAATTGAAGTTCTCTTCATCTGGCGGAAGCATACCCTTGGCTAAAGCGTCGCGCTCTCGAATAACATTATGCTGCAATGTGCGCGTAACGTCATAAGAATAGCTGTAGTAGAAAGAGCGCGTCAGGTCAAGGTTGTTCAAGATGCCGAGAAACCGCTGCTCCTCAGTGTTGCGGGTGTCGGGTTTAAATTTGGTGGGCGTAAGGGGAACGAGTTCAGTTCCTTCGATCTGGTATATATAATGGCCCCCGATCATGGCAACAGTGCTCTTCTTGGTGATAAGGAGCATGTAATAAGGTCCGGTGAACTTGATAAAGCCGAGCAAGCCCCAGGTAGTGCAACGGAGTTTGATGCCACCCGTACCTCGGTTGCCATCGTCTATCGTGTCCAACAATTGGTTCATCTCCTTGAGGCTGTAGACAATCTTGTCGTCGGTCACATTGAGCTCGGCTCCCTCGGTGGTTCGGTCAATCTTGAGAATCCTATACCGCTTCTCGCTGACATCAACACCGACAATGTAATATCGACTGGCCGTTTCGTACAGGCTGAACTTGTGCATCTTGTAAATCAGCCTATCTGGCACACGATCGTCGAAGGTATCAGGGAAGGCTCGTGTAGATGGGTCGGGGCTCGTCGTCCGCACGAAGGGCTTCGCTACAGCTGGCTCATCGTCGTTGTCGTCCTCTTCGATAGTGGGGCCGCCAGGCGCTTCAGATGATAAGGGGCTTCCAGCGCCATTGTTCTGTAGTAGAGGAAATACGGGCGCATCACCATTCAAATCGATGGTGGCAGGTAGGTCATTGATCTCAAGTCCTGGGCTGAGCGCGTCTGGAACACCATATTCAGACATTCTGGTTCTAGTGAGCGCGTGGCACTACCACTGCCAAGGCTAGAACAGGCCGTCACTGAACAAGATTTTTATACATGTACGGAGAATAAGCTTGCGCTTGGTCCTGCAAGTGATGAATGCTTTGACTGCTGAGGGAACACCGTTTTAGGTTTGACTGTGGGTGGAGGAAGTTGCAAATGGTGGACATTCCCCAGAGTCTGGAAACGCTCCGCCAGCGTTTCGCTCAGAGTCCTTTATCGTTGTGCAGCCTACAAACAATCCCCACATCTCAAATGACGTCGTTAGCTCAACGTTGTACGTGCAGCCAGTTTTTGTACATGAATATTGGCATGCGATGATCGGTCCAGACACAACAAGTCGCCGTTTAAGCAATAGTCCTCATGTCAATCATAGACGATAAGTTTCGGAGTAGGCAAGCATTTTGTAATATATTATTCTTGAGTAGGCGATAGAAGCGTCCTCGCAGGCATTTTGCATCATGGCCCTCCTCTGTCGAGTCGACATGCAACTGGATAACAAATCCCAAACCAGACGCCTATATGCAGACATTTCATGGACATGGCCGCAGTGCAATAGATTGCAATATCTACTCGTCGACGATATTCTCCTTCGTGGGTACCTCTTCACCTGTCTGCTCCGTACCCTCACTCGTCGTTCCTTCGATCCGACCATCTGTTTCCTTAGTCTGCACTGGTAGATTCATAGTCTCATCAGGTGCCTTATCCTCGCTCGGCGGCTCATCCAGTGCAAGCTCACCACGGAGCTCAGGCAGGAATCGATCTATACGCTTCCAGGTTTCGGTCCACAGTTCCTTCTTCGAGGGGTCCTTGTGCGGTGAAATAAGATAGCCACTGCTGGCCATAAATAGCAGCACATTCTTGAGGTTTTCACGAACGGCCTCCTCCTAAAAATTTATTAATATCCGAGTCGTCAAGGCTTCAAGGGGGCCAACTCACCAGGCTATCACCTTGTCCACTGTTCATAAGACGATCCATGATATCAATAATCTTGATCCAGAGATCCAGCATGCCATCCCACTCAGAGAGCAGCACCATATACTGAAGGAACACCTTGCAGAGTAGCGATGCAGACTGTACTCTCATTTCACTCATGCCATCTCGGTCGGACAGGAACACCTCTGGCTTAAGGAGCTGGATGATCAAGGGGAAAAGAACCTTGCCAAAGATGGCGGTCCACTCTTTAGGGTCACTGCAGGTCAACTCTGGTGACAAGAGCGATCGTTGGAGGGCAGAGAAGGCAAGCTGTCGCACATCCCTACAAGGGTTTGCGCACTGCGCCGTTAGAGCCTGGAAAATGGGTAGCCAGTATGCAGACCAGGCTGCGAGGTGGTCAGCATGGTAGGTTATAAACAACGTTTGCATTGTGACAAACCTTCGCTACTCTCGAGCTGAGATTGCTGCATGAGATGGGGGATTCGATCCGTCATGTTATAAAGCATGTTGATCGCCTTCGACCCTCTGCTAACGGCTTCCGCATTCCTGCCAGATTTTGTTAGTGACTTCTCGATAGGCTGCGCACTTGTTCAAGCTTACTGTTTCTTATCTTGCTTGGGGGGGTTGTGCCTTTGGGCCCGGGGGCTTCGAGCCTGCATGCTTGGTTGCCGAGGGTTAGCAGCAGAAGCAAAGTCGTTGAGGAGTGAGATTGCAGCCTCGTAGTTATCAGCCATGATGGCTGGAGGGGTACCAGTCGATCCCTTTTCCAAGATTTCAAAAACTAATGCCGCAGCCTCAGGGCGTTGAGCCAAGGCACGCAGAATGGCCCAGAAATCGGGAGATGTCATCATCTCGCGTCTCAAGGGGCCTGACTCTTCGATGCAAAGTGAAAGACCCTGCAACACCAGATCCGAATTCTTACCCAGTGCTTCTTGCGGCAGAGTTGAGATGGTGTGAAGAAGGAAAGGAACGTTGACAAAATCATGATCCTTGATAGCATCAGCATTGTGTCTAGTTGCATCATCGAGAGAACCTACGTAGCTGATGTTGAGCAGCTTCAGCGCATAAAACGACGCCCGTGAGACGGTAATGGCATGATAACGCGCTGGGTCGCGGAGAACACCTTGTAGGGTGTCGAAGACTACTTTGCCCATGCTCTCGATGGAGTCCGCATCTCGAGACGCTAAGAGTGTACAGAATTCCAAGATGTACGCTACGCTTGGATCGTATACCATATGTCCCGGTGGTAGAACGTGGCCATTTGCTGGGGATGCGGGCATACTCTCATGCTTGACGCTAATTACAGTCGTGTTTGAATCTTCTGGGAGTTGATCCACGAGTGTTTCGACAATCACCTTTGCTACAGATGGTTTCAGGTTTCTTAGGAAAGGATTAGTGCTTCTCATTGTTGGGGATACTGGACACAACTTACGCAATATTCTCAAAAACGGCACTCATATTGCACGATTTGATGCAATCAATAGTGCAGAGTGTACTTTCCAATTCCTCGTCTGACGGCTCGGGTGGATCGTCTGCAGCGTAACTCGAGATGTACGATGTGAACGCTGAGAAGAAACCAGTATCGGCGTTTCGTGCTACTCGATCAATAACCTGCGATGGTGTTTGTAGGGGAATGGGGGATAGTGGTAAAGTTGGCAAGTTACGCGGAGAGAATGGTGTAATTAGCGAGTTCGTGAATAGGTTGAGCCATACGCGAATCATCTATTTTTGTCAACGATGAATCCAATAATAGAGCACGAGTACTTACATATTTCCAGCTTCTATGAATCAATTCTTCACTACCAGTGACAACCCGGAAGAGTACAAGAGTCGCAAGTTGAGCCCGAAGATCCCTGCCGAGCTTAACAGCGAGCTCACTGACCATGACGCTGCCGTCACCGACCTGGACTTCGGTGTTCAAGGAAGTATTGAATTGTGTGTCGGCTGCCAACGTCGACATATGGCTTAGACAGTAAACGATCTGGTCAAGGGCCTCTGTGTTCTGGTACTTTGTGGCGATGCGAGCGCACTCATCAAAGCCAGTGACGATTCGAGCAAATACGGCGTCATCGGTAGCAGACATGAACACGTACGACAACGTGGAAATGATGGGCTTCCACGTCGTTGCAAACATATCGGCGTCATAAATGTTCGTATTACAGATAACAAGACTGCCAGCCGATTCAGTCTTCAAAAGTAATTCTCTCCAGGCGTAGTCGAAGGCATGTTTGTTATCATGCTCGTCGGGAAGAATGATTTCGTTGGACTTGATCGACTCATAGATAGTTTGCAGGTATTCTGGGGCAAAGTTTTGGCCATTGTTAGTCCCTCGGAGATTATTTGCGAACTGGTCCAGTTTCATGCGTTTCTTGTCGTCCAAGTTAGGGTTAAACTGATCAGTGTTGAGGAGGATAATGGCATATGTCAAGATATACACCGCGTCCTTGTCTGCAACTTCGCCAGAGGTGTCGTCGGAGCAGAACTTCTCGGAAAATGCTTCCACGATCGTGGCAATCAGGGGCGCCTCTCCAGGCAATCGGAATGATTCCAAAAACTGTCTCAGAGCCTCGTCGACTCGCTTTCCAGTAAAGTTGAAAAGGTCTAAGAAAGCTTCAAGAATTGCTTCGTTACCTCTCTTGGAGATGAAGTCGCCTAGAACCTTCTTGCTCACACGCGGGGTCCCTTTGAGAAACTTGGCAACCGCCACAGGATCCGCTGAGTCCTTGATGATGCCCTGTGCTTCCAAGTATCCCAGGCCTGCCTTGGGCTTTTCGTTGAACTTGCTTGCTCCCTTGATGATTATCTTCTTTTTTCGCCGTTGCTCTCTTAAGACTACTGGGTCGGGAAAGTTTTCAAAGACCATGTCGTCTTCAAGGCGTTCCGCAATGAACTGAATATAGCGAAGCAATGCATCTAGGCAAAGGGGGGGCACACTCGTAGTACTCCAGGTTGCGGAATCGGGAAGGGCGTTCCTAGAAAGAAGCCCAATCATGTCTTCACAAAGATCCGTCCTGTCAACATCACAATCGTAGTTGATGAAGAGCTCCGCCATGAAAGTTGGCATGCGTGACAAGACCCCGACACTTTCTACCATAGCCTGGCGGGCATCAGGTTTCCGGGAGCCGCCCTCGAGACCAAGCTTTTGACGGTCCTTGACTGGGACTGGGGTTGATCGTCCGCTGCTAGGCTGCGACGACTGTGACGGTTTTACTAGCTTCGGTGTTTGTGGGATACCGGCATAAAGCGACGGATCAATCCCAGGCTCACGAGGAATCTCAACCTTCGGGTGCAGGCAAGCAACCAAGTAAGAGAGGAATAGCTCCTGTTGAAGTTTTAGTACGCCGCGGCAAGTTGCCAACAGCGTACCAGCAACAACAAGTGATTCCTCAAGGATAGCCATGTTATCCGATCTCACCAACTGAAATAGATAACAACACAAACGATCCTCCGCAATACCCGCCAAGGCCGGGTGGCGAGAAATGAAAGGTCCAGCGACCTCCAGGGCTACATGTATGATTCGCAATGCCATGACCCTCATTGTATCTGTGTGCTGCCGAGCTTGCGGGTCCAGAAAGTTAACCAATACACGGAACAGTTCGCGAACAGAGGGTAGAGAATAAGGTTTGAGGTCCACAGACTCCGTCTCCTCGGCAGAGTCGCTGCCGTTAGCCAGCGCTGTGTCGGATGTGGCCACAGTGTCTCGGCTACTGCGCTCGGGATCTGGGGTGGTTGTTCCAGGGACACCAAGGCTCACAGATTCGCTAGAAAGCCCTCCTGCTTCCGGGACAGGGTTTTCCATTCTGACACTATCCAGGTCATCTTCAACCTGGTGGTCTAAGGCATTGGCGTCATCACCAGCCTCAACTTCCAAGTGTTTGACATCTTCGAATATAATCTGACACATCCTTACTAGCGAGGCCTCGGCAGTACGGCGCAAAACGGGAGAGAAACGCGGCTGTGAGCATATAGCGAGGCCGCGGCCCATCATGTCGCAAACGCTGTCGTCGCTCAAGATATCCCCACCAGGCCCAGACATCATGTCCTCCATAAGATTGAGAATCATGAGAAGCACAACCTCAACTTGTCCAGAATCACTAATATCGAATTGGCAATGTGTGACGGCAGCCGAGAGAGATTGCATAGCCAGTGCAAAGCGTGGAGAGTCGGGACATATGAAACCGTAGGCTAGAAACCTTTTCAATGCGCCGAGAGCAAGAATAGTTATCGGGGCGGCGGTGCCTTTGGTCTGAATAACATGGAGAAATGGCGCTAGAATCGCAGGAGCATCGAACGATCGGATATCTAGAAGCAAAGAGGTTAGCTGTTGCTAACGATCGAGAGTGGAAGATTAGGGCCCGACTGGTCCACCATACCTTTAATACCAGCAAGCTCATGTCTGAGTTTTCCAAAGCCCGCAATCATAGGATTATCCTGCATGCTCTTTCCTCTTTGTCCACGTAGCCCCCAACGGTTGGTAAGACCATCGTGAGAACCATCACCACTGATGCTCGCCGCCGGGCTTTTGCTTCGCCCTTGAGGTGTTGGGCTAGGAGGTCCCAGTTGTACTGGATTGGGACTTCCTCCAAGAATGGCTGAGACGGACGAGTGTGGAGAGCGCGCATGCTTCTGGATAGCGGAAGTTATAGAGATGCATTCCGAAATGACCAGCGACACGGGGTCAACTGCGACAGAAATGGGCCGGCTTCGATATTGCATCCGTACTGGAAGCGCGCGATTCTCGAAACTCGAAACCCCAGATGGTCTAGGACTCTCCATCTTCATAGCTTGTTGTTCATCGTGAATCATGGTATTACAAGCTCGAAATCGTTACTCGGATTTGCGACCTGACAGTTCGTCCAGATTCGAGATGAATAAGGAGGGTCCAGAGGGTCGTGCACGCAATGCTCTGATTAGTGGTCGGAGGAACAAATGAGAAGAATGAGGGCGTGGCAGAAGTGCAAGACCACGATGCAAAAGGTCAATTTCAAGAACCGTAGTGGGCGTTCGAGTAAGTCTGCCTGGGAAAGTTTCGAGGTTGGTTGATGGAAGACAAAGTCGCTGCGTAGCGTTCGGCTACTAGCTAAGGTACCTAACCTTACCAACCGACATCCCGTAGAAGCTGCGCGCTGTCCTCCAGGTGTCGCCCAATGCCCTCGCTGATTGGCCAGCTGGCAGCGTTTGTTCATGACCCCTTGAATTGATGCGGACTGCCATTATTGATACATTCTACTGATTGGTTTAGTAGACAATGCCTGCCTTCGTGGAAGAAAAACATTTAATTATGTATTTTTCTTTATCATTCTCTTACCCAGGCATTAGACGAACTCTTACAGAGAATCCATATATACCAGTTCGGCCTTGGTTGAGCTGCCATCCCCTTTCTGACCTGGACATCTTATCGAGATAAGACAGTAGTATCCATGCCACTGTGATAAAAAGGGGTACGTCAACTGCCAAGTCTAAGGTTCTGGAGAGGCTGGCCAATACTGCCAAACCTATGGTTTCAAGACTTCAAATACAGAAATGTTTCTCTTGCCGATGTGGATAGCTGGGCAGTAATCATTCTACAGTCAAACGCTTCCTAAATACCATGGCAGAGATACCGTCGACTACATTTATAAATGTTAGTAGTGGCCTAGTTATTCCCAAGAGCGGGCCCAGCAGACGGAAATTCCAACAACGTTTCCTTTCTAATGTACAACCGATAAAGCTCATAGCGCGAGCAAGAGACCTTGTACATGCATTTCGTAGCCCAATAATCCCTTATGCGGCGACATCACCAGGCTTCTGCGCAGCCCCTTCCTTAGGCGCGACTTTTGCAGCTCCGTCAGCCGGTTTGTCTTCCTCCTCCTTTTCTACTTTACCCTCCTGTTTGGCCACTTGTGGCTTACTTTCGCCTTGTACTGCGTTTCCGGGACCCCCCTTGACTTGCTCTCCAGACCCAGGTTGTCCGTTGTGGGGTTGGGCCAAAGCATCCCGACTGGGAGCTTTAGGTGCATCCTTAACAGGTTTCGGTTGAGCTGCTAAGTTTTGCATCTCTTGCTTATCCTTCTCCCATTCATTTCTGGTATCACTATACTCTTCTTTAATCTTTTGTTGGTTCTTCTTCTTTTCTTCCTCTTGTTTCTCCCTAGCAAGTCGTTCTCGCTCCATCTCCTGTATTCGAAGTCAGCATACAAAGATCGAAAGGTGGGAGATGAACATCACTTACCTCCATGTGACGGATGTCATCCACGCTAGGCTCATACAAATGCCATATGGTATAATGCGGTAGGCCAATGACCGAGTACCCCATTCTTTTGGACATCTGTTCGGGTCGCGTTAGTGACAGCCAGATAAGAACATGAAACCAGGAGGTAAAGTACCTTGCCGAAACCTTCTGTCTCTGCATGTTTTTCGAAACTGAAAGCTGGGAAGTGAACACCAGATCGGAAAACCTTGGCCTTCGCCAGAATACTGACACCTCCGACGCCGTCAATTTCCATTTCCATATCAGGATCGCCAAAAGGGTCACGGAGGTAAGCCAGGTGAGGTCGCCATGTGGCATACTCAGCATAACCCTCAACAATGACAGCATCCTCATCAAGAGTATCGGCGAGAGCCAAAGCCGTTTCCGATTCTTGCCATGAGTTCAAGTCATAAGGCTGTTCGCCGCCTAGCCAGTCGGGTAACGGTCGCCAGACGTCTTATATCATATCAGTACGTGGAGTTTTATCTATGAAGCTTGAAGATAAAAGGCTTACTGGGAACAATAACATCCTTGTTATGTCGCATAAGATCCTCCAAGATGGTGAATGGGGCCGTTTCTACATCGACATCACGCCAGTAAACCCAAGAGTGATACGGTCGTAAAGCTGCACTTAAGAGCCAGTTGCGAGCCTGCGCCATCAGCTTTCGTCGACTAGCCTGAGCTGCGAATCCATGACGGCTTTCAACATCCTGATTGACCTTCTGGCCAAAGTCCTTCTCGATGATGGAGATCTCCCCATACGGCTGCTTGGGGTCCTCGTCCGCTTGAATAGCTTCCAAACTGTCAGAAAGAACTTTGAGGGTATTGTCTTTTGAATCGGAAACGAGGAAGGCGAGATCGATCAGATGGTGAGGATATGTCAAGTTGCGCATGTGAGAAAAGAACATCCCCAAGTGAGCTTCAGCATCGCGAAGTGGTACACATAGGAGAATTCGCTCTTCGCGTTCCCACCCACGAGCAGTACCTTGCACCGTGGTCAAATCGTAGTATCGAACCGTCTCAAGCTCCGGAGCACCGCCAGCGGAAAGGAGTCCAAAGGAGACCAACGAGGCCACGGGGCTAGAAGGCCATAACCAGAGGCTAAAAACGAACAGTATCGTGGCGAATATACCTAGGCGGATGAGGAGCTTGTTGCGACGTCGTTGGGCCGGAGTCAGGGTTCGTGGCTGGAACCTAGTAGAGACGCAGCATCAGCATAATCATGAACATTTGTGACGCCGATGTTCTAAGAGATCTTGGGCTGGGTATGTACGTAGGAAGATCTTACTTGTGTGGAGAGATGTCGAATGTATTTCCTCGTGGGTAGCCATTCGAAAAGGCGCCAGCATGATGCCGGGGCATCATCTTCGAATTGGAGCCGGGCAAGTCATAAGAGGGCATTGGCAGCTGTTACGCGGAGACGCTCCGCAGCACGTCTTCTGGTTTTTACCAATGTCGAGCGCGTGTTCGAAATGCAATGATGGGCAATAGACTGGCTGGTGAGGGTAGAAGTATGATGAGCCGGTAAACAGATTGCGATTCAAGGGTCGATAGGGGATATGAGGGTGAATCCGGGGTCCAAAGTAGATGCTGTTGGTTTTGACGTTGATGTGAGGCGCCCGGTTTTATCGCCACTACCAGTTCCAACAAGCGTTATCGATCTGTTTTCGACCGTTCGTATATCCTCGTCGTCGTCGTAGAAGTATTGTGTTGCGCAAGGGCAATGTGGCTCCAACGCCGACCAAATTGAATTGGGGAATGGAATACGAAGTCTTCGTGCCAATGGAGGGCGAGACGAGCGCTGAAATGCATGTGTTCAATTAACGTTACTCTTTAGTTCAGGTAAGGGAAGGGGTCAAGTGTCGATTCTGATTGGCCCTTCGATATTAGCTGACACCCTTTCTAGCACAGGACAACAATCTATACGATCCACATGAGATCCATCTAAAAAAAAAGGAACAAGTCAGATTGAAGAAGCAAGTCAGAATTTACGATATTTACAAAGTAGCAACTCTTATCATTGTTCTGGCACGAACGCGTTTGAAGCCAATGAAGATACCCATGGGATGGCATCCAGAGATACACTGGGAGTAAAATGTTCTCTATGTAGGAGACGAACCCCTCGCCAAACATTGCCCAAGTTCAATTCTTCTGTCGCTGGCATTTATCCGCATTGCCAGTAGACAGATCTGGGGTGATCACTATCCTTCATCAGCCCCTCGAAGGCATCAACTGCTATTAAATGCGGAAACATTACATCACAGTCCGACATGCGAGGGGCCCATAAGCAAATTTGTTATGTTTATTATTTCTACCATTATTTTTACATTTATTTAACGACAAGACGCTTCACGGCAAATGATATCACATGTCATGGCAAAGTGCAGCACACAGATGGAGGAAAAACCTGCAACTGTTAGCTACCATTGCGAGCCACAGGCAGTTGATGAAGGTGGAAGATCCAAAGAAGTTTGTGATAGTTCAGACAAGCCGGTATACTCAGTCATCTCGGCCGGCCAAGACTACCAATGACCCAAAACGAGTCATCAGCAGCCCCGACACTGGAGTCTTCATCACACTCAATTAAGCAACTCCACAACCAGTCATCAGCTCTTAAAAAGAACCTCTGGTGCGGGAGGGTGACTTGGCCAAGAAGAAGTCGTTGAATGGATAGAACTTGTGTCATCATGCAACACAACTCCTTTGATCTAACAACTTCGCGAAAGACTTACCGAAAAAAAAGATTGCAAAAAGCGCAAGGTATGGTAATGTCGAACGTACTAATGAAAGAACACTTTGACAAGGTCAGCTTTGTTCTCAAGACATGCATGATAATATTAAAAGGTGTCAAGAGATGTGTATCAGAGATCTTGGTATGGTATAAAGGAGTCATCACATTGGTTCAGTAGCAGAACTGATTGAAAAGTTTTCTCATCATCGACATCGGGGAAGGGGTTCAGAAGAAAATTTTCACTAACCTTTCGTGCGAGTTTCGACCCACCAAGTCGTATTGTCAATGTGGATAGTAGCAAAGTGTCGACATCTTGGAAGAAAAGTTAGCACCCAAAGTTTGCTATGCTGATGCGATTGAGAAGAAGAAAGGATTCGGGCGGTGCTCAGATGGTAGTGCATGTTGTTCAAATCGCTCAGGGTATCGCGGGAACAGTGGTGAGAGGGATCATCATTGCGCGTAGAAAGAAACGCAGTGGCGTAATACATACCTTGAGATATCGACATCACTCGAGCTCAACAACATTTCAAACTATACCATCGCGTGCTTCTTCATCTGGAAGTAATTCCAGGTAGATTTGCTCATCGATGGTGTTGTTGGGAATGCAAGAAAGCTCTTGAGAGTGATGAAGAGAAGAGAATTCAAACCTTTCGTCGCAGGTCCACGAAACTATTTGAAGGTCAAATAGATGGGGTATGGGGTGACTAAGCGGATTAGCGCCCCGTTTGCTGCATTAGCGAATTCATATCCACTCCATGTAAAATCCATGCTCTTGGGTTGACGATCGATGAAATACTATAAAAGAACAGACTCACAAAATGGCTGATCGACGACGCATTAATGGCCCTGGAGGTGCCACCATACCTCCTTTCTTTGAAGCCGATGAAGTGGCTGTTTCTAATCGCACTCGCGCACCAAACGGTATCAGGGCGCAATGTAAGTTACTGGGACTTATCTCAAAAGAACTTGAACATGTTCATCATGAGAATTTGGCTAACAGGTAATCAGATCTAAAGACTGGAGTTACCCCATCTGCCTCCGGGTCAGCATACCTAGAAGTCGAATCACTGGATACATCAGGCAGCAAAGGCATGAAGCTCACATGCACTGTTCATGGGCCGAGATCACTGCCTCGATCAGCACCCTTCTCTCCTCACATGGTCCTCTCCACACATGTCAAGTATGCTCCTTTTGCAACACGGCAAAGAAGAGGATATTTGCGTGATGCTAGCGAGCGTGACTTGAGTACGCACCTCGAGGCGGCCCTTCGCGGCGCTCTAATTGCAGATCGATGGCCAAAGAGTGGTGTAGATGTGATTGTCACCATCATCGAAGGAGATCAAGCTCGGCAAGTAGCCGTAGAACAGGGAAGCGAGGAATGGGATGTGATGAACGTTCTAAGCGGCTGTATCACTGTCGCCGCAGCTGCTCTTGCTGATGCTGGTATCGACTGTGTCGACACGGTTTCTGGAGGAGTAGCCGCACTGGTGCCTGGGCAGAATAATGATGAGCCCACCATGGTTCTCGACCCAGTCCCTTCTGAGCACTCACAAATCCTTGCAGCTTGCTGTGTGGCATATCTCCCTGCGCGGGACGAAATCACAAATCTTTGGTTGAAAGGAAGCTTACCTTCATCTGATGCCAATCTACATCGGAATCTTGTCGCTCGAGCAGTACATGCCAGCAAAGGAGCAAACCTCGCAGTATCCACATCACTCAAAGAATCAGTCCTTGCAGGTTGACCAAGTGAATGGGCTGCATTGGACAATTATCCTTGTGATATTTGTGGTGCATTATCAGCACTGGTATGTGTTGACGAATCGAGAGAGGTTTGAATAGCCTTCTCCTAAGCTCGGGTTGGCAAACAGGAATACTTGTATTATCGCGATACATTGACTCTATATCATGAGTACTCTTTCGTTACTAAAGAGTCTCGACAACAAGGGGGCTAGAAGATCTGGACGACCTTAAGGACTACTGTCCGCTAGATAAGATGATTTGTCAATGGATAGGTCAGGAAATATGGGCGTGAAGGGAGTTGGTTGGAGTATACCATCATGTAACAATAATCTCCAATACTACTACGAATGTATGTATCTTGCGCATATCAGCCTTTGGTAACGTGATGTTCCTCAGTGACGATATGCTTTTTCATTGGTTAATTCAAACCGAGAACAGCATTGTTCTATGCATGAGCGAAGCCATAATGACAGTGCTGTTGGGGAATATATTGAGTCGGGATTGTTATTTGACATTTTGGCTCTCTCGAACCAACTTTAACATGTCCAAATTTCTATGTCCATATTGGTGCAAGTTGTCGCAAAAGGGCACAGCGCTTGCCGACCTGGCGGGTTATGTGTTAGGCATCTGCGGCTGCTACCAAGCAGGTACATAACGGTCTTCAAACCACACTGTGCCCACACTGAGGTGGGGCAGCATCGGTTCGAAGCGGGCCTTTCAAGACGCGCTAATCTCCGCGAATCCCAGCACTTGCTCTTAGGTCGACCTGACAGGTACCTCGATGGGGGTTATGGTTACTCTTTCCATGTCATCGCCTCCACCTCAGTATCAACAGAATAGAGGTATCTAGCATCTTACCTCACCAATACTCTCACAGCAACAAACCACGCTTGGGGACAAGACGCTTCACAATGTCCTCGACGAGGCCCATGAACCTGCCCTTCTAATACTACTTGCAACCAACTGGTTCATTTAACGTCCTCCTTCTTTCGGCCTTCCTCGACATCCGAACACCTCGCGTCTGAATCATCCTTCCGTAGGCCATGGCCGACGATTTCGTGCCATCCGCGCCATCACCTCTCACGAGCTTCACAGCGAATCCAGGCGCGAACACCACCAGCATCCCTGGCTCGTGGTACAATCCTACAGGTTGGACTGTGAATGTGACACACTATGTGCCTATACTAGAGGACCTTGTTTGGGCCGGCCCAAGATTCATCAAGATGCTCGGATCTTACATTTCTGTTCCCGACAACCTCGAGGCGACTTCCAACCCTTCTGGTTACCTGCCAGCTGCTGCTGGTGCCAGCGCTATCCTCGCCGAGGCCAACCCGACGATTCAAAACATAATGGAACCTCTCATCAGCACTGGAGGCCCGGAAACGATTGGTCCCGATGTAGCAGCCACTCCTATGGGGCGTGTATCTGTTGATAGCGCCCGTAGCTTGGGTAGCGTTTTTGGTTATGCCACAAGCAAGTGGGCTCTGTGTTGCATTGCTATGGCCGTTATACTGAACCGGACGCATATATTCGCTGCCACTCGACGACGGCTACGCCTTCGATGGCCCACAAGACTCTTGCTGCGGTTCGTTCCGGTTGCCTTGCTTGTAATCCAGGCTCGCCAGCTGCTTCAATCTATCCAATGCCAGACTTCTCGCGACTTTTCTGAATTACGATGGGGTAATTCAACCAAGAGTTCTGACCTCATGTTCGCGCATGGAAACTCCTTCCTCAACTCTCTCAGCTCTGCCATGTTATTCTCAGCATCAGATGAGCAGTCTTGCGTTGCCGTTCGCATGATACCCTCGGACGAATCTGGCTCCGCTCGTGATTTGACCGGTTCTCTGTCCCTTCTCTGGCCACTATTCGGGACCTTTTGCTTAAGTCAGTTTATCGAGACCGTCTCATGTGCCGTGCAAGGTCGTCCAGTTGCACCTGAGACAGGTATGACACTCTTTGAGCAGTCTCTCGCTTTTGCCGAAGCAGATGCTGCTATCAGCAACCAGCTTGGGTGGAATCTGTTCACCAAAACCAGCTCAGCGAATGTTCCGAGTTCTGGGCTTGGTAATGCCATAGCTTTGACTCGATCGATGGTCATGAAGAGGGTCAACACGTCTCCAGAGGTGCTTTTAGTTGCCTTTCTGTCTTTGATGACTCATATCACAAGCCACCTTCTGGGGATCCTCAATTTGCAGGCCAAGTACCGATTAATTAGCACAGGATTCTGGGGTCTCTGTTTCATGGCTAGCATTGTATGGGCAGCCATCTCATTCGATCTCGATGATCCGTCTTCTCAAAGCCTACTCAGGTTTCCAACAGTTTGCATCATAGGATTCGTACCGCATGTTCTCGTTTTACTCGGCATTGCTATATGTCTATTTATCTATGGGCTAGCTCTCTTGCTCTCAGCCATATCACCACCTTCCACATCTGATATGGCCTCGATGTCATTTCGCCAGCGCCTTGCGCATGCTCACGAGAATATGCAAGCGAACGTATCACTCTCCTCGATTCGAATTACCCGGGAGATGGATTTTTATACAGCCCTACTACGAACTGGATTTGGCGCCATAACTATGGCCAGCGAAGCTGTTTATTTGAATGAGGATAAAGGTGTCAGTCTTAAACGACGTACCTGGCTCGAAGAGGAACGGTTCAAGGAGGCCGAGGAATTGCAAAGAAAATTAATTGGTGGCGGCTTACCAGACTCCCGATATGACCAGGTCGGTGCAATCGGGTTGATTCCTGTAAAAGGGGGTCCGACGATCGCGTCTAATGGATACGCACGCGAACGTGCCGCGCAAAAGATTCCAAAAGGGCGTGGTGAACGCAATCTTCGTGCAGGGATCGGGGCAGCCGAAAGAAGTTCTCGCTGGCTCATGGCTCTGGAGTTTCTGCTCAGCATCAACAAGCTGATTGCAAGGATTTGTGCCAAGTCCCTACTATGGTGTCTCGCAACGCTACGGGTTCGATGGCAGCCTGCTTGGCTTCTCTGGCTTGCACAGCATCCGAAGAGTATAAAAACTCAGAGCAAGAGCTCGAGTCGTGGCCAAGCAAGACCACGAGTTGCTTCGTCATATAACGATGGGCGGATACCGAAAGAGGAGTCGGCCGACATAGAAGCCGAATTCAGACGCCTGGACAGCGGCCAAGACGAGGAGAGTTTCGATCGGGAAATGTACAAATATTGGGTCAAGAATGGCTGGTGGGGATCTACCGATACAAGCGGTGATTTTGAACCACACTCGGATGACGATTTTGATACCACAAGCGTTATCTCTTTATCAACCGCTGGCGATGGGATCGATGACTACCAGGCATGGGAATCTGATGATGAGAACGACGATGGCCAACGAACGCCCACCCAACGGTCTCCTCAAATGACTCGCGAGAGCACTCCTTTTCACGACACTCCTATGCAGATCTCAGACCTTGCACGTCTTCTTCATCCTACTAACCCGCAGGAGCGAGAGGAGGCCATAACTTTGTCTGCCCATCTTCAAAGTGATGGAATCATGACACGCGCTAAATACCGGCGAATGGAGCAGTTGCAGCGCACTCGTGTCCTCACAACTCCTGGGTCAGGGCTCTTATTACCCAAAACCAACAGCACGCAATCAGGACGCAACATCAAGTTGGATCCAGACGAAGAGGAGCGTCTTTTGGAACAACTTCTGCTCTCACGACGGCAAACTTCCGCCTCTGCAGCATACGCAGAGACGTCATGGGAGGAAGGAGGATCGGGTTTTGGAAGCGATGGACCACAATGCGTGGTGTGCCAAAGCTCACCAAGAACGATCATTGTATGGCCCTGTCGCTGTCTGAGCCTATGCGATGACTGCCGTGTCTCTCTTGCTATGAACAACTTTGACAAGTGCGTCTGTTGCCGCCGTGAGGTCATCAGTTTCAGCCGCGTATTCGTCCCTTGAGTTTCTACAGTAGGGGGTCTTATGGTGTTGAGAGTGGCTGTGCATACATCATATTTAATATTACTACCAACTGCCCTTTTTTCTTTCTTCAGATCGAACTGCATGGTCTTGCTTGTTTTTGGAGTTTGTCACGAATTGAAGAACACTTTAGGAGTTGGTTATATAGGCGACCCGATCATTTTCTGTGGACGTTTTTTCAAAGCATTCATATTTATGTTTTACATTGCAGCCCATTCAATACTAAACGTTCTCATCTTTCCATCATCCACTGTCTCATTTGTTTGTGGCTGCTGTGCTCCAATCAGATAGGCTTTTTTCACAGCTGTAGCGAGACGACCTCCTGCTACGATGTCCAAAACAGGGATCTCTTCATCCCAGTCGTACTGATTTGCCATAAAATGAGCGTGGAATCTCAAAGGATCGCCAGGATAAACACTATATTTGGCACCAAACCGTAGGCCGGGGGTCATGTAATAGCCAGACGTGAGAAGAAAGCCGCACAGAGGTCCTTGTGCTGGGTTAGTGACCTGGTATGAACGCCCTGCATCTGGAGAAATCAATGATCCGCTAGATGTTGGGGTTACGCCCAAAGATTTGAGAACAGAATCTTGTTGACGTTTGATGGTTTCAGTCTGATCATTTCCAGAGATGGCATCTTCATCTGGATTGATAGGAGCACGGCGGCGGGCCTTTCCATGCTTTTCTGCCCCCTCAGCAGCCCGCTTAGAATTTTTCTCCGCTAGAACCTGCCGAGCTGTGTCCTTCTTGGTTCTGAGGGAATCAAGATACAGCCTCCTGGCTTCATTGTTGGGATTATGGAGAACAGCTTGATGAGCAGCTACGTCGTCTACAAGATAAGCAACATTTTTCTGCAACAGTGATTCCGCCTCTTCCGGCCGTAGCTCGATTGGGAGCCCAAGGAAGATATTTTGGGTAGGTTGCTGCGGTGCAGTCCCCGCAAGAGTGCCATTGATGTTCTCATTTCGACGCAGAAGAGCAGCAGCCTCTGAGTCGAATATGAGATATCGCCCCGCGATCTTGGATATCCGGATAGGCGCCGAATGTGAAGAAGTCATGGTATCTGTAGAGCATCGCGAGTTAGCAAATGCATCGACTTAAGTTTGCGAGAACAAAAGTGGTGGAGAAAGGACAGTATCATAAGTCGTCTTCGTAATGTATTATGTGTCGTCACAGAAAATCAGGGGATTGACAGATTAATATGTGTATAATCATTGTGTCCGCGTTGTGCGCACAGCGGCGCGAGAGAGAGAAAATGCTTTCACATACCTTTTGAGCTTTGATGTTGATCAAAAGAAAGAGGAAAGAGGAGGTGAAGCTTGCAGCTCTTTTGTGGTAAAAAAAATTGAACAAGTGGGGCCTGAAAGTGATGATAAGATAAGGAAGGGGGGCTCCAGCCTTCCAAATTACTAACTGAGCTCAACCTCAAAGCGAGGACTGTAGGGGAATTCAGTGGATCAAGCCTCTCGTGTTGTTATTCTGCGTTGTCTCAAAAATCCAGGCTTTCCTTCTTGGCCTCGCTGGGCTTGGCTGGCATGCTCGATTCTTCCTCATCTCCAATTGGTGGTAGACTAAATGGTGTAATTACCAACCCATTGGAACTACTCAATTTGAAGGAGAGGTTCTCCCGGTTCCAGGTGCCTTCAAGGCCGCCGCCCTTCTCATGGAACACAGGTAGACTGTGGGCGCGGAGCAGTCCCTGTCCCTTATCGTCACTGCCAGGTTCCCGGATGACTGGGGCTTGGTGTTGCAAAGGAATCAGCTCGAGAACACCGTCACATAGCAACTCCATCCACCGCGTTAGTCCTGTAGAGCGCGGGAATAATGTCACAGGAATTGACACAAATGCTGTAACTTGAGTTGGGAATTGCCGAAGGAGTGCTCTGAGAGCGTGGAGAAATTTGAGAATTTCCTTTGGCTGGCTGGCGGCAGAGTTGTAGAGTGTAGGCGAGAGAAGACTGGGTACGATAATCCGATGAACGGTACAGAGTGGTGAGTTCTTAATCTTGGAGCTCACATCAGTGATAAATTTATGAAATGGCGTATTTGTCGGAGAAGCCAAGGGACCTTCCACTGGCGATGCGTGCAACTGGCCCTTGATAGCGTTACTCTCAAGACGTTTGGTCAAATCAAAACCATGGCAGAAAGTACTTGTCACTTGTCCAGGGCTTGTTGGTGTTTGAGAATCTAAGTCAAGCCTGTCAAAATGATGTTCTCAGAGAGCCGTAAACAATTGCATAGGAAACATACCTCGAGTTGGAATGTTACGCTGCCCTAGTGTCTCATAACGCCAGGCAATTTTCATCTTTTCGTCTGAGGATGAACTGGATTTGGCGTTCTTCTTCGCTCCGTCTGGACTGCCGAGACCAGGAAGCTCCCTCCTCCATGCATCACCGAAACCTAGGAGGTGGACTTGGTGTCCTTGGACAAGCCCTTCAGCAGCATAATATCGCAGAAGTACACCTCCAAAGTCCGTGGTCCCGGTCTCTTCCACAAGCAGGGAAGTCCCCATAGGCATTCCGGCATGGCCTGATAGCAGTTGGTCTAGCGATTGTGTACCCGTTGATGTCGTCAAACGTCCATCTAACGGCGACGGTCTTGTTCCAGGCGCAAGAGACTTCTCTTGTCGAGCAGTAGGCGATGAAGACCCAGCAGTGCCGATAACTACATTGCGCTTTCGAAAAGACATGGCGTCTATCTCCTGTGGATTAGAAGTCCAAGTCGTGTCAATAATTTGAAGATATCACAAAAGCTTTGAGACGTTGCGCCGCGATAATGAGTGATTGAGTGTTTGTGTGTGCCCCACATGGCATTTGGTAGGTATCCAGCATCAAGTCCCCCCCCACCAACTTTTTCCGGGCCGCATCTAAACATTTTCTCTTCCTCGCGACGACCGACGACGATCATAGCTATACACGAAGCTCGCCCTCCCCTCTCTACCGAGTAAACCAGCTGTTCTCACTTCGAATCCTCTTCTTGACTGCCCGACATGGCCAGCGGCGACGCCACCCTCTTTGAGGAATCTTTCACAGTGACTGAGTATGACCAGTCCAAATATGACCGCGTCGCCCGAATCTCGTGCACATCGAGCGATTCCCAGACGGTCATGACGCTTGACATCAACATCGAGCTTTTCCCCTGCGCTGTCTCTGACTCCCTGCACGTGGTTCTGTCGACAACGCTCTCTCTGGACGGAAGCAAGGAGGAAGAGAAGGGTTGGCGTGACGTGGGCAAGGGCGGTGATGCGCCAGCGACGATTGCCGATCTATACGACTATGTATGCCATGGCAAGATCTACAAGTTCGAAGAGACATACGATGGAAACACCATGTGCGTCTTACACTCCAACCCCCGTGCTGACAGGTGTGGATTTGAGATACTGACTGCTCTTAAACTACAGCAACGCCTACGTCTCCTTCGGTGGTCTTCTCATGTCTCTCCAGGGTCCTGTTAAGAAGCTGACCCCTCTACGCGTTGATAACGTCTATCTGCTTATCAAGAAATAATCTGAAGCACCGAAAAAACTGTTCATTTATCTAGACTTTAGCTTTTCCCTACCGCCACGCGCTCTTGCATCTCCGCTAGCTCTAGGTCATGTTAATGATACCCAACCAAACATCGGCTTATTGCCTCGAAGATGGTGCCTCTGCTTCCCAAATTCGGCCCGTCAGACTCATAGTGGGCGCCAGTTGCTTTGATGTGGACCTGGGAATGGGATATCGCGACGCACTCTCCGCTTGATCTGTTCAATCTCAGGCTCGTTTTCGTCAGTAAGGATACCATAACGAATAAAGAAATCGAGGGTGACGAGGGCACAGTTAGGCTTGAAACGCCCTTTGACTAGATCTGCCTTGACTTGCTCAACGTCGCACAGGTCAAATCTCTCAGCTTCGCCGTCCTTGGGTTGCGGGATCACATCGTTAGAAAGCTCAAGATGATATACCCATTGGCACTCAGGGTAAATGAAGCCACCCTCACCAACTTGCCCTTCATCTGTTATGTATATGTATGTGACGTTGCCAACAAACTTAGCGCCCTTGCGGACAATCTCTTCGGGAAGACTTGCCTCCTCGTCAGCCTCTCGTACAATGCATTCAAATGGGTCCTCTCCAGTCATCAAACCGCCTGCCACAGTATTGTCAAGCATGCTAGGGAAAGTCGACTTGTTCCTGGCACGAGTAGGTACCCAGATACGAATTCCATGAGGTGCATTATCGTCCTTGACATACGCGACCATGTGAACGCCGTAACGCATGGTACCGATCAACCCCATTGCAGCTCGTTCCATACTGAATAGAAGCTCGCCAGTACGTCCATAGACAGGCCAGAGCTCGTTGCGCCAGCCATGGAGAAGGGGGAAGGTTCCCCTTTTACGCCAGTAGTTGGCGAGAGCTGCAACGCGGCGAGTGCGCTCTTGTTCAGTAGACTCTTGGAACAAGGCGATGGTTCTCTCCTCTTCATTGCACTTCATCTTTCCTCTGATTTCTTCAGGCACCTGAAGAAGCTCCTTTACCACACGATCAAGGACGTAGCCGATTGGGTATATGCCCTGATCATCTTCCCATGTTAAAGTATAGAGTCCGGCATTCATTGCAGTGACTGCGTTGGGGTCTGTCTCCACATATGGGAAACTAGAGGTATGAGCTTCTGTTGCATTCATTCGGGCACGGGGTCATACATGTCGACCTCGTCGATGAGATCAATGCTTGTCTTGGCCATCTTAAATTGGGATGTTGCTTCCAGAACTCTTTTCAGGCTGTGTGGTGATTGAAACCCGTCGATTCCGTCTGTATTTGAACGAGTTTAGGGTAAGTTTGGTGCGGGCAATGCACGGTCATGGGGTTGCGGCTTTTTAGCTAATCTTTCGTATGTAATGTGAAGGAAGTAACGGCTCTTGTCAAAGTACGTGTGTGCCTATCTATGGAAGTTTTCTTCTTTTGTCCAATATTTGCTCTGTTACTCTGGTGGTACCGTGGGATGTGCTTTGCACAAGCAGAGTTCTCACTCTAAAATATTCTTTCTCGTCCTGCGCTTTACAGAAGCTGCGCAACTTCAAACCTAACATGTTTTCCAACAGCAGCAAAACAAGTGACCAAAGACACAACGAATCTTTCCATGTATTTTAAGTCATGCATTGAATAGTCGTAACATACAGACTCATATTGCTCCACTGGCTCCTGTAATCTCCAATTGGCAGCGGAGATACCCCCGCCGACGTCAAAGGCTTGGCCCGCTATCGACCCTACCCTAAAGAACGCAGGTGGAGAGGATTGGGTAATGTGGTCACTAGACTACCTAAGGTACCTACCTACCTAGGTAGGTGCCGATTAAGCTGATGTTCCATCTCTTTCTAGATTGACCTCGAAGCGTGCACCAATCGTTTCATACCACCGGCGAAACGAGACAAAGAGCGAGACTCAACACCAAAACGTCTACCCCTGCTATATACGAAGGCTCGCCATAACGATCACCAATAACCAAGTTTCCAACGGCTCATCTTTCATTCATCCATAGTAGTACTCATCAATCAATTTCACAATGTCGAATCCACTTTTTGGCATCGTCCCAGCCGGCCAACCACTGATCACTGAACCTACATCAACCCCCTCGCCAACTTCACTACTCTACGCTCTTCCAACCTCAAAGCCTTTCTCCCACATTGTGGTATTCATGCTGCCAGGTGTCAGCATTCCACCAAATACTGCCGCAGCAATCTACCTCGCCACAGCATCTGATGTCGCTGCTGCTGCTCAATCAGGCAGTACGCCCAACTTTCGCTTCCTGGGCGGCATTGGCCCAGGCAAAGAGAGCGCCATGTTCAAAGTCAGTGGTGGAGGAGAAGCCAGCGACCTAGTTATTGGAGTGTCTGTTGAGCCGGAAGAGTCTGTTGGTCAGCGTCTACAAGAACTCGCTGCCAGCAAACCCAGCAGTTCAACAGGTGGCCAGCCAAGTACGGTTATTCTGGCGCAGCGAATCATTCAAAACGCTTTCAATTTTCTATCGAGCTTCAGCGGCGCAGCGGGACCAGGAGGTGTTGAGGTAGTGCCATTGAAGGCTTTCGAGAACTGGTGGCAGAAGTTCGAGTCAAGAGTTCGGACAGATCCTAGTTTCCTTGAGAAGCAGTCAGATTAATTTGGCTTCCGCTCGTCTGGCCAATACAAAAGTTCAAGCCCCCGGAGAAATGTACAGCTATTTGTTGAATAAAGAGGATTGGTTGGAACGGTAGTCAAAAGTATTTAGGAGCCTTGGATCGGCATCGTATTTTGAGCGACAGTTATAACTTAATATTTGAGTACTTCAAACTAATCCCATGGCCGATGCTAACCACATTTATATGATTGTCATGGGATAATATCCCCAGTAGACTGCAAAACCAAGGTGGTAAAGTGGTGTAATATAGAAACGCGATTCCAATATGCAGCCTTTCTCAAAATACTAACATCCTAATATCTACACGAAGCCTGCGACATAGGTGATGGCACACGCGTTTTGTTTACGCCAAGTTCGAGATGCTCCTTTTAATACTCCTGTACTGTTAAACGCCATGATATTGATCCCACAAGACTCCACCCAAAAAGCATGCTGTTTGCATTGACCCATCCACACCAATGCTGATCCGTCGTAAGGTATTAATCTTCCTGTAAAGGTGACATGAATGGGCTCTTGGTACGTGTCGGGCTGCCGTTACGACTTTTCCGACCAGCACTTAACAAAGAAGGCGACAGACGTTCCCGGCTTTCGGTTCGCACCACCAGTCCAGCACGATCCATTGCTGAAGGCGGGCGAGTAAGCTCGTCCGCCCGACCTGCGGAAATACTCGGTGTTGCTAGTCCTGATGTTCGTCCTTTTCGTGACCCATTGCTACTGTTATCTGGAGAATCATTGCCATCCGAGTCGATGTCACCCAATTCAAAGTCGGAGTAGTCTCCTTCCTCCATCACTCGCTCATACGACGGCCCTTGACCTCGTCCGAAAAGCTTGCTAACCAGCGATGAACCACGTCCTGGTTTACCCGACCGTTTCCGTCGGGTGACCATGCTGAATATCTTTCTTCTGCGGTCGGGTTTGCGAAGCAGGTAAGCTACCAGTAGCAATATAAGAATAAAAGCGACGATTCCACCTGTCGACTTTCCAGATTTCTTCAGAATGTCGTCCAAGTCATCGCCATCGTCATCCCCTGTGTGGGGAGCGATTGGCGAGGAACCAGCATGTTCAAAATCTTCTGCTGTTCCTTTCTCCACGTTACTTCCGAAGCCAACAGGCAGCTCCGAACCTTTAGGAGGCACTTGTCCAGCAGCGTAAAGAACCATCTTGCCCAAAGTCCAACTCAGTTCAACACCATCGATTGTGTCCACAGGTTTAAATGGGTCATTGAATGCCTTGTCTCCTTCATCCTTAACTGTGTCGTTTGCTGCACCGCCCTCAAGCCCGACTCGAGGAATGCCAATACCGTCATAGAGCATATTAATAAGCCACGAAGCTTTGAAGCATGCCAACCGGGTTTCCGCTGCCTTCTTTTCCGGCGACTTCTTTCGCTTGTCCAGATCACTCTCGATATCTGACCAATCGCGGCTGCAGAATTCCATGACGTTGTTCTGATATGTTGCCAAGTCATATGCTTTGTGCTTTCCGCCGAAAATGCCATGTGTTGTGTGCCAGTACTCTGAGACACCAACGAAGTGGTTGATATCGAAATCTATACCAGGTACATGCTGACCGTTCACAAGGCATGGCTGATCTTCGCATGGCTTGTCCTTGCCTAGAAGAGGATATGTCACAGTCAAACATTCGTCAAACTTTCCTGTACCGATCAGAACAGGCTTGTCCGACTTCTCCTCGATAAGGTCACCGTCCAAGGTTGTTCGCAGACCGTTAGGCATGCATGGGTCAGGGAGCTCATGTGTTGAGTCGGTATTGTAATGCTCTTGTAATCGTTCGACGTAACGACTGCGGGCTTGGTTGGCGCCAAACCCGAGCCAGGTAGCGGTAAATACCTTGTATTCGGAGGGGGCACCGTCGAGGGTTCGCATGCGTACCAGCTTCAAGTCATCTGCATGTTTTGCTGATTCGGTGGCGTTTGGGGCGAAGGCAATTTGAGCAGAGGCACCCCCCATGTCGAGAAAACCGTAGGTATGGTGGTTCTTGCCATGGTCGTGCTCCTCGGGATGATCAAAACCTCCAAGCAGGTAGTTTGCCGCAATCCAGCCGTATAAACCCTCGGTCTCTCCGGATATAACCTGAATATGAGCATCGCAATCGGGCAAGATGAATTTCGTCGTCGTTTGTAAGTAAGTGCACATTGACTTGAGAAGAGCGGACTGCTGAGGCTTGGGCAGTAGGCGCATACCAGCTGTTGCCATCAAGTAGACAGGCGTCTCGGAGATCTTATTGTCAGGAACTTCATCAAGGGCGATGTCGATCAGCTGTTGTAGATGGTCGGGCCCAATCTGCTTAGGTTTTTCTGCGAAGCTCGATACTCCGGGATGTATCTTCTTGTTCTCCTTGAGCTTGATCTTGGGGAGGGACTTGAGCTCGGCGGCAGTTGCATCTTTGGAAGCCTTGGCATGGTTCTTCCATTTGTAGATGTAAACTCGGGTTCCTGAGGATCCGGCGTCAAGGATAACACCGTACTGCGCTGCGGGACAAATCTGTCAGCCAACAGTTTAGCGTCTAGAGTATGAATACGGACATGATTTCCCCATGAGGGCAAGCGACTGGGCGGATTGCGCGTTTCGCTAGTAATCGCAAGAGTGGAATAATAATAGAGCACGAAACAAGTCGGTCAGTGTTTACTAGTTCCTTATCTCCTTATCGTGAGGCCAAATTCCGATGCGTCGTCTTGCGCCGAATATTGTATGTGTCGTGTCGATCGTCGTTCGTGATGTTGATTATGGGGTGGATCACAGGAATTCAGTGAACCTGTTGATGTCTCGTTTCGATTATAGCGAATGTCCCAGTGAGCGAATCGATGTTAACAGGAGACCAGCCCTAATTGATATTGATGATTATGTAGGATTTGTAGGTAAAGCGAGCGTAGAGCATCATCTGGATGCGTAAGCGAGTGGAAATCGATGGACTGAAGCTGAAAATAAGTGTCGCAGCAGAGGTAGATACCAGTTCTTATGATGCAAGATCGTAAACCAAAAGAGGATTAGCGGAACAAGGATTTAATGAAGACACGAGACGGGAAGTGGGTTGATTGGATTGTTGCGCGCGGCGTGGTAGGACAGCTGATGGTTGAATTGATAAGGAAGTCGATAAGATGATAAGGAGAAGCAAAAGCTGCAGATGCACGCATGGTATGGTACGAAAACGCAGGAATCAAAACACAAGGGGGATTGCTTCAATTCCGTTGGCTCTTCGCAGCCCATCCCATGCCAGTGGCGTCGCTACAGTGCGTACGTGGCCCAGATACGTATCTGTTGGATTTTCAGGTTGGATTTGGCTCGTTCATGAATCACGTGAAGTATCATCATCGACAGTCTATTATTAGACCAACCACAATACGAACATGACCACACCCATGATAGCTTCATTTTCAATCGGGTGACTATCTTATAAGCAATTTCCTTGCTCAAATGACCAGGAAAGAAAGCTTTGTTTATTTTCATTGATGCTAACTCCCGCTCCATCGACTGTTAACAAATGAAATAAGTTACCAAGAACTACAATGATGAGACTGAAAAAACAACCTATCCCTCACTAACCTCTCCCGATAACACAAGTGACTTAACTTATATCTTCCAATTGGTCGCTTTCAACTTGCTTCTTTTCCGAACATGGTGCCGGCGTGGTCTGCGACCCGACCGATCCTGTGTGAGCGCCGTGCTCGGTGTACTGGCCCTTGTACCATTGAATATGGCCCTGTACCACATCCTGATCGGTTGAAGTGCTCCGAGTCCGCTCAGCGTGTTGACAAGGATGGATGGTATTTTGGCACCGAGGCTCGAAAGTATACGCTTGACAGGAGCAGGGAGCAGGCTACTGCAAGGCGTTTCGCGTCGTTCATTTCATGCTGTAGATGTGACACGGTCTTTGCCAGTCTGTCGTGTTTGTTATCAAGCTTTTCGGTATACCTTCGTGGTATGGTGCATACTCCTCAAGTGGTTTACGCTAAGATGCTGTACTGCTGCCAGTGTGGCTCTGCCCATGGCCCTGATTCTCACAATTGATAGGTACCGGATGAGACCCCAAGGCTTCGTGGTGATATGCAAGTCGACTACGCCGAACCTGTTTCTGTGAAGACGTCTGCGTATCACTAGAACGCGGCTCGGGTACGAATGTCAGTTGCTGTGGATGAATCATGGGAGCTGATATAACAGGTCTCTTTCGGCCCCGGCTATTCGCTCCTTGAGCGATGTACTGTGCTCGCAGGCCTCCCTCTGTGCCGTCTTGAACCTTCTTCAGCTTTCTTCGTTTGACTGTTTCCTTTATGTGTGCCAAGACTCGCCCAGGCTTGCCGGTGGACCTAGTAATCGTTTGCGAAATGCTGCTTCTATAAGACGATAGTGATGGAATCGTCGAAACTAGTGCGAACTGGGTTTGTGCGTTGGGTCTTGTGGTGTAAATGTCCTGCATGTTGGCCTAATCTGGCGAACGAGTATGTCATTGGTGAATGATACAGAAATTGTAAGTAAATATGAGCTGCTGTGCACGAGACATTCCTCATAACTTATACCATATCCCATGCTGGCTTATTGAAATGCATCTTGTATTTCCTCAGCATCTATTGTGTTCTTGTTGTGAGCCCTTTGTTCAAACATATCCCCTGTCGTCACTCTACAAAGCATTGCGCCAGAACATTGCCTAGTATGCTAAAGGTTAATGGACAATAGGACCCCTTTCCTTGTTCAGCTACATAATAGATGATGTCTTCGAAAAGCTCCTTGAACAAAGTGGCATGTGAAAGTGAACTTGTAACACGTTTGCTGCACTCAATGTAGCTTGAATTCGACCGCTCCTCTCAAAAATGCCTGACTGGAACATCTAACGCTGGTGCATTGTTTGCTTGGCTGACCTTGATGCCGGAAGACAAGCCGACGCCTGCCAAACCGCCGCGGTGATTGTTGAACCCTGGAGCAAAAGCGTTCACAGGCTGCCTCGCTCCGCCGAAGTTTGGAGCCGACGCGCCTGTCAGAGTTGGTAAGCTTGTGGCTTGTGGTACTGATGCTCCATCGTGTCCTGGCCGACGGAAATTATTAATGGGTGTCCCCGAAGTGTTGACTTCGATCTGTCAGTATGCATCCGCGGTGTACAATTAAGACACTCACGATGTGGTGATCTTCCCAGTCGTGGCCACTGCGTTCCATCCCTCGATACAGTGGAAAAGTTTCGTGGGAGACTGGTATTCATTCCAGAGATATCAACCCGATGACTATGGTTGTAGACAGGCATAGTATGGCCTTCGGCATGGCCCTCGACGTGGCCTTGTGGAGGCATACCTTCACCATAGCCATGCTCGAGCAGTGTGGCCTGTATTGTAGAGTCAACGGCGTCAGAGGCTGCTCTCTGAATATGGCCAAGCTCAGCTTTTCTTTTGACTTTGTCGTAAAGTTCCTGCAGTTGGAGAACCTTGCGACTCTTCTCTTTGAACGCACGGGACAACTCGTCACATTTGCGTCGTAGATCATCCTGCTCTGCTGTCATGCCTGACTAGTGTTAGCACAAACGAGCCAGGACCATTCGGGGAGAAACCAACTTGATAGTTTGTGGTGAAGCCCCTCTATTTCCGAATTCGCGTCATTCACAGTCTTTTCAAGACGCGTGCCAAGATTCGAGTACTTGTCTGTCAGAGTCTTGTACAAATACTGCTGATAGCATATGTTCTGGGTGGTCTGGTAAGCCCAGAAGCTGAGTGCCCGACCCGCGCACTCCATGATGATGTTGGGGCTTAGGCCACTCAAGACGCTGGTCTTGTAGTCCTCACTCGGATTCAAGTTTGTAATGACGGCATCGTCCGGATTGGTAAGTTGGGAGTGGCAAGCAGGGCATATGTTTTGGCGACCAGCTTCTTGTCCAGTTACACCAAGTCGTTGGGCGCATTCTATGCAAAAGATGTGACTAAAGGACTATGTTAGGAGGAAGCTGCTCTATGGATGGAGTTTCGTACCTGCATGTCGTTACGAGAGCACGATCGCTGAGTTCCCTCCGACATTTGAGGTTGTTACAGGTGAGCGCGTGTTCCATATTCTGGTCGTAATCAGAGCTATTCTCGTGAACTTGAAGCTGGATCTGGAATTGTGTCTAATATTATCTACCGGAAATGGTTGAAGTAGATGCCTTAAAGCTGTAGGAAGGATCGGATCGTATGGTGTTAACGATCCTGGAAGGAAGGAGCCTGGAATAGGCTGATAGCGCTTTCCTCACGTGGAGCTCAGACCTTACGTCTTCAATCACCTCGATAAGAGAAAAAAAAGCAAGAAATAAAACTAGAATAGCAAAACGTATGTGTTTACATAAGTATGTTGTAGATATACCTAGCAAGGGGTCGTGACCTCATATCATTGTCGTAAGCTGTGATCCGGCTAAGGAGACGACCTGCGTCCCCGGGGTGCATGACGCCCCTATACCCCTTCAGAATCGGGAATTGCATGTATAATACACCGCGTCAAACGCTCCGTTTTCGTCACCTCATCTCAAGTGAGCCGTAAATTCCACGCTCATCCGCATACATGGAGTGTTGCCCTGGAGTGACCATTTCATGCCCATATGGCTGGCCCTCCATCATGGCTGGCACTGGTAGTGAGTTCCATTGCCTCGAGCCGTAATCCCACCAGGACTGTTGTGCCAGGTAATTTGTTCCGTCGTTGTTGTCGAGTTGCTCGGTTGGTACTTCAAACTCAAGCTCCCCGATAAGTGAGTCAAGATCAGCTTCGAGGGAAGATTGAAGTTCCAAAAGAGAATCGGAGCCCATCATAGATGAACCATTCTTGGGGAACGACGCCTCAAGAGGTGGCGATGGAAGAGGATCGCCAAGCGGGCATTGAGATTGAGCCAGGAGGTTAATCAGCTCCTGTTTGTCCATGGTGCGCAGTGCCGAAACATCATGATCTGGGTATAGCCGCCGAAGCACCGAGCGACACTCCTCAAGTGATTGTGCTAGGCTATCCAAAGCTCTGAAGAATGGTTAGCTGAGGGCTTTTGCGGACGACCGACAGATCACATACTTTCTGGATGGAATCATTCGTTGACGGTGTTTATCGTAAGAGCAGCTCTTTGGAGCCCGGCTGGTGATGCATTGGCCACATGGTAGCTTGCCATCGCAGCGGATCTTTCTTCGTTTACACTCGGTACAGGCATGAGGAGTCGTTATGCGCCGTGTGCCTGCAACCCTGGGTCTTGCATTGCTGGAAGCAGCTGGCTGCTTCTTTGGAATGATGCCCTGAACTGAATGAAGCATTGTTAGGACATGGTCACGAAAAAAAGCCCTTGAGTTGGACACAACTTACAAGTGTGAAAGGAGCCACCAGCGGCAACCTTGGTACTTGAAGGAGACATGTTGTCAAGGAGTTGTTAACGCTAGTCGGGAAGATAATCCTTTTGTGCAAGCCACGAAGTGCAAAGGGCCCCCAACAGTGATATGTATGAGGCTGGAAACCACACTTATTAAGTAGTAATGTTAGTGAAGCAGACGTGCCAAGTCGAAGCCGCGGCGACGATGTTACGTTCGACACGGTCCCACCCCTACATTAGAATGCGGAGAAGGCCACTGCAAGACGTACGGGAATGGATCGTGGGGTACAGGGGAGGGCTGCGTTCATTCGTGGGATGATGCAAGTCCTTGAAAGGACGCATAAAAGAGACGATCCAGAGCGCATGGGGTAGCGTAGCATAACACGAGCATGAGCATGGAACATGTTCTTGTTCGGATAAGAGGGGGGGGGGAGGGCGGTCATGGCGATGGGCGGCTAAGACTAAGACTGAGACTAAGACTGATGATGGCTACGTCTTTTGGGACGTGAAATTAAGCAGGTTAAAATCAGGGTCCAGTTGTTGAAGATGAACTTTCGGGCATGGCGACTTTTTGGGAAATGCCTGCAGAGGAGATTCGCTCGAGGCAGAGCCAGACAGGACGTGATCTCCAGGCTTGGCCACCTCTCCGACCGATCAGTTTCTGCGAGTCATTCCGTCTGTCGTACCCGAGGCTAATTAGAATGCTTGCAGGATAGGACCGAACCGGTCAAATTTGCGGTCTGTAGATGTCATTAAACAATGGTGAGGTGATGGGCTCACGAGCAAGACTCTTTTCCATGCCATGGTTTGAGAGTCAAGTCGAGGCCAGCCCAGCCGAGCCCAACGCCCAACACGGCCCCCCTCCCCTCTCGATCCAACCCAATCCAACCCAGGTCCATAATAAAGGGCATATATGGGCTAGGGCGGGCCGAAGCACTCACGGCAGTCGACTGGTGGCTGCAAAGGGCCAAGCAAGATCTCTCTCTGGGCGTGCGGTTGTTCCCTTATTTCCGAAGTTTGAGTTAGTCTTGTCCAACTTAGTGCTTGGAGTCTGTGCTGTATGTAGTATCGTCATTATTGCTCCGGCCCAGGGCCAATCGATGCGATGGATGATTGAGGTGGCTTGACAGGACAGCCAAGTCCACGAGGTGAAGTGAAGGGATTAGAGATTGGGAAAAAGGGTGTGTTACATCTGCAACTGCACGTACATGTACGTCTATAGACTATACTCGAGCCGCCAATGCTGTCGTATCACCTTCAGCCATGTTCGGCACCCCTGTCGATTTGCATTTATCCAGGAACCACATCTCAAGCTTCCTATTTCGGACCGAGCAATTTTATGGTTAAGTTGACAATCTACGGGGAAATTCTGGGGATTGTTCAACGGTGAACCAACATTATCTGATCTATCCCAACTGTAGGATTGAGGCGTATATGTTGGTCTGAGAAGCGAGATCGTATACCGATAACTTGGGATGGCCGTATAATACCTTGATCCCTCTCTGTCCTGATCCCTTCTTCTCTTTTTTGGAGACGCCTTCACATCTCCAAGATCCTTGGAGCTCCAGCCAACATGAACAATTCCGCTCTCCTTGATTTATTTTCCGTTCAACGCTAAATCATGCAGGTATTCATCCGATGTTACCATTCGCCTCCTCCTCGAATTAGTTGTCCTTTGGAAATTAACCACATCACCTTGCTTTTGAAGCACCAGGCACAAAACACAAACAAGCGGTTCGCTCACATGGACAATGCCCGAGGGTTCAGGATGGGCACACCGGGCGCATACGTACCTTAGTCAAATGAGCCTCGCATTGTGCGTGTGATCATTAATCGACCCATCGGAGACTTCTTCATACCACTCACAAAACTCTGGTTAATAGGTATAGTGGTCAAGGGTTGGGGATCCTCGGCCCGTTCGATGAATCCCGTTCAGGATCTGCACCCCGGGTTTTCCCCTCCATAACTCTTTCGGCCCCTGGCTTGTTGGTTACCGCCTGGGGAAGGTGGCTTGCTGGCTTTCTGGATAATTAGTCCTCAATCTTTGACCTTTTTTACCTCTTGACACCGAATCCGTATCTGCCACCGGTTTCCAACTTCAAGGCCCGCTCGTTGATAGACCTGGGGTCCCGGCGCCAAGATTCATCCACTTCACAATGAGCCGGCCTGATTTACCGACCATGTTTTCCACGTGAGTTGTTTATCGGAGCAATTCGGCAGGCACTGTCGCTGGAGACTCAGCCTCGGCGCTGGAGCGATATATGGCTGCCCCTCCGGGCAGATGGGTCTGGTCACAACGGGCCACTCGATAGCATCATGATGCCGATGGCAATGGCGATGTGTGCGCCGGACCTTCATCGCCACGCGAGCCGCCTTTTGCTGTCTTCACACTTCTCCAGATTTTCCTGTCAAGCGGCCGATCGGGGCGTAAATCCGTGGTTACCATCTCGGCCGGATTCAACGTCGGACGTTGTCTATATCAAGAATAAACTCAACACTAATCTAACCCTCCATCAGCAGCTCAACACCCTATTGTCTGCCTCTTGCTGACGGTTTGCATGAATATTGACATACTCTGCCTTCTTGAGCAGGCTGAGGGCAATATTTCATCACGAACCAGCAGAACAGGGTTTTCGTGTTTAATCAAGGAAAAGATATCGGAAATCTCGGTGTTTCCGGCCCACTAGGTGTCCAAGCCTTGTCTTCCTTTTTCCCACCATAACTTCATTCTGCTCTCCGATAGGCGCAAGGTCCGTAGTCAAAATTCGTCACAGTCCTTTTGCATGTCCGTCGATCATAGTACCTCTGTTAAGGGCCCCTGTAATTTCCCAGCCACAACGCAAAACAACAGTGGCCCTTCACACTCCATATGTGAGTTGATCTGATAACATGCAATGCCACGGGGTATGGGCCTGACTTTCAGGACCCATGGCGCAGTAGCAGTACCCCTTGACCCTGGCTTCGAAATTCACATGAGCTTGTGCCGGCGTGGGCTACCTAGTAGCCGCCGGCCATCGGTGTCAACGTGTAGGCTAACAGAGCCATCGTACGGACAGGATGTTGCTAAGGTCGATTCGATTTCGCCTAATATCCCGATACCCATGTCTGTGATCCAAAGTACGTAAACTTTGTAGCTTGGCAAGGTGATCATATACATGATTTACGGATTATAGCATGGAAATGTGATGACTGCTGGCACTTTTCTTCCACCTTCCAAAGTTGATAAGATGTTTATCCCTTTGAGCAAAACTTTGCGATTGGCCGCAAGTCCCATATTATCGTTGTGTTAAACATCTGTCGATCGTAGTGTATGTACTGTTAAGCTCGTGAGCTATGTCCGCCACTAACACATAACTGTGATAAACCGCATTGCGAAGTCTTCAGATGATGCTCTTGCCACACCCATGGCCTTCGTTCATTAGTTAGGCATGTAGATCGCTCATCCCTTGTGGAAGAGATGTTTCAATAGCTCAGGTCGCAGTACTCAGGCTTCGTCCATCGAGAGGCGGTGGCGTTGTCCAACAACAACGATTTTCCCCCTAAAAGAAGACGTTGTATTGCCGTAGAGCGGTGAGTGGTAAACAGTTCCGGGCCCCGTCCTTGATGTGACAGTTCATCAACTTGAGACGCCTTAGTACGCTTGCCACCTGACGTTCCGGGGTCCATAAACACTCCGTCCTAATCGCCTCATTGAAGCAACCGTTGTTTTCGCTTAGACTGAGCAATGAGAGGACTTGCCGATAGCCCTATGGAACTCGCTGGCTAGGTCGTATCTTGATGCTTGATGCCGGCCGGTTGCTTAGGGTTCCGGTCGAGCTCTGGCAGCTATGCATCTTGGCTTGGTCTGAGGACGGATGCGACCTGGTTTAACTTTACTCCTCTCGGGAATATGCAAGAGTAGGTTTTCGGCACAAAGGAAACAGCTGGTAGTTGAAAGTCAAAATACTAGGCGAGGAAGCTGGCGAGGGCTGAAAAGCGGTGATCATACGTAACAAACATGTTCCTCCTGACCTTCGATCTCTATGAACCCTGTGGACCATATAACATCGGCCGTCAGCGTATCCATCCTGCAATTAGGGGTAAATTCAGTTGCTTACCAATTCATGACCTGATATCCAATTGCACGACGAGTCGGTATTGTGAGAGTTCCCATTCCTTGTCTTTCATACTTAGCCAGCGAGGCTTGACTATGCACATTCTTGACGTGACGAGGCTGTGAAAACACAAGACTTCAACGGCCCATGACAATATGTCATAGTATGACTTTGACAACCATCTTCGTCGTGCAGTATGACAGCGTTGAACTCACAAGGAAAAGCGGGAGCCTTTCCGGATAGTTTGCGGAGAGCGACATGCAGGAGTCGATATACATAAGCAATGCTATCACCAAAACGAGCACATACGACCAAAGGTAGTGGAAAATACGGGATCCCGTCCGCTCTCCCATAGTCAAGCCACTAACCGGCGGATTAGTAGTTGGGTCGGTGACGACCAGCGAATCCCCGCTGTTGTATGTTCTTTTGCCTCACCTAGGTCATCCTCCTTTTTGGCCTTTGCCACGCTGGATGTGCATTTGGTTGGTACTTGGCATCTAGGCAGGTAGGTGTGCGACGTGGAACATGAGGTCTGTTGCTATTGAAGCACGATGTCCGAGTGGGCAAACTTGGACGTTTCCAGGACGCCCTTCAACGCTCACAAGATGGTGAGATATGACTTTTCTCTATTGTTGATGATTCTATAAGCCATTGTTTGTGATGTTGCTTCAGCTCTACCTACTCGTTTGTTCAAAATAATCGTAGCAGGCATCTGTGGGTCGGTATCCTCCTCGGTTCACGTCTGGTTCGATGCTGTCTCGATATAACATGTTTTATGAAGGCTGAGTGTTGGCTACAGACGAAGAACTTGACAGCGACTATCGATCCCGTCGAAGATACAAGTGTTGTCGATTGGCACGTATTGCTTCGTGATGATCTTGATCATTTCTTGTGCAACCATACCACCCATGACGGCCGAGATATTGTGCAGTTCACCGCCAGCAGCTCGTTCCACTTCTTGAGCGGTCTTCTTGTAGCGCTCGTTATCAGAGGCCTGGGGCGCCTTCTCATCAATGAAGGCCATGATATCATCTGAGGAAGCTGTCTTGGAATGTGATGTTGCTAACAGGGCAAGATAGATTGGGATAAGAGACAGAGGCATTTCTGGGCCAGCGACGGCTGCGATTTCGTCATTGGCAAGTTGCTGTTCTGTAAGGTAGGTGTCAGCATGAACTCTGCCCATTTGGAAGAATGATACTGACCAACAACTTGATCAAGCTTAGCTGTGTCGTTTTCCGAGGTGTTGATAAGCTTGATGAAGCGAGCGTTCTTGCAAAAAAGTTCAACTTGCTCGGAATCCACATCGTCACCGCCAGAAATACTCCGAACCGTTTCCAGAACTTGACTGACATCCTGGCGGGCTCGTTCCTTGTAGATATTTTGGAGTTTGATATAAACGTTGGACTGGGCCTTCATGTCGGGCAATCCGCCGGGTACAGGTAAACGGCCGTGCTCACGATAAAATCGTTTCATAGCCTCTGCAATAGTCCAGAAGCTGGACTTGCTCTCTTCCTAGCGTTGTGTTAATGCTGGAGCATTATAGCGCGGCCAGTAAGTACTTACAGGATCTTGATGTATGTAGTCAAATACTTGCTGGAGAGAGCTTGGGATTGATGGCGCCACAATATGCTTCATGACAGCAGCTATGGCCTCTTCAAAGTTCTCCTCGCCTCCTTCAGGGTTATTCGTCCTCATGGCCTCGGAAACAGTTTTGCGGAATGCAGTCTTGTCAGCGTAGCTGGTAGGGTAAGCCCCATCATGACTTTGTTGCCATTGCTGGAGGTAATGGAGGAGAACGACGACCAAAGGCAAATGCCCATGCTCATGATTATCCAAACTGTCGATATTCTCAGTCATACTCTTAGCAAACTCAGTAAGCTCAGGCCAGGGGGTAAGCAATCTTAGGTCGGTAGTAGCGGTCTCCTCAGGGTGGGTGTCAACAATAGGAAATGTACCGGGTAAGGAAGTCTTGAAGTAGGAGTAATAGCCCACCGAATGTACTGCAATCGTGGGCACTCTATGCTGTTCAGCGTAGTTCTGGATGAGTTGGACTTGCTCTTGTGGTAATGGCAATGCATATAGGATCATAGTGAACGCAGGTGAGTTGCTGAGAAAGCTCTCGAGGTTGAACGATCCATCCTAAAATATGTCAGCGGAACAAAATTATTATAAATGGAGCTGAATAATTACCTGAGGTTGAGGATACCATCCGCCTTGGACTTCAGGGTTCAGCTCTAACAAGAAGTTTGTGCACGCTTCTGCTCGCGACTTGCCAAGCCAACTATCGTCCACGAAGAAATTGACGCCTAGATCTTCATGACTTACGACACTTTGGTCGGCAATTGTGAATTGGCCAATGCCAGGTAGTACGAGGTTCTTGAGGGTCTCAACACCAACCGTGCCAGCACCAGAGTTAACGAGTAGGATATTTGCAGACTCAAGGGCGGCTTGGCCAGATGCGGCCCAAAGCCGGAGTTGACGGTCATATTTCCGCTCTTTTTCGGACGGCCCATGGAGGACCGGAGGAGTCTGGGCCATGACATCGGCCATAATTGAGCTGGGTGTATAGAATTGTGTAGGTGGCGGATGTTTCAAGTGGTGACAAGATATCGCGCGGTGGATCGTACTCCGAACAAGTCCTACAGCGAGCGATCAGACTTTAGACAAACGAGTGTTGCGAGATTACCGATAACAGCGTTCTCGAACAAAAGTGCGTTGATAGTGATAAGATGGTGTTGAACGATGGAGTGATTTTGCCAGTGATAGACACGCAGTACGAGACTGACTGGTAGTCGCTGAGCGCTAGCCACATCATTTCTGACCACCACACCTAGTGGGGGAGGAGCTACGCTACGTCACGGCTGACAAGTGGGGAGCTTAGCTGATACGGAGTGGTGATTGGCAGGCGGAGATGCCTAAACAAATCTAGGCTTCAAGCACGTCGTTCTCAAAGAGCTGTCAAAGCATGGCGGGTATATGGATACCTAGGTACCTATGTAATGAAAACCGAAAATGTTGATTAGCTTTTTTAGTTTATTTACAATAGAAAACCGTTAAGAAAAAAGCATAGAGTTCACTTTGTATTGTTTATGATGTGAGCGGCTCAACCATAAGCCAGGGTCTGACTTTTGACACGCAACTCCGGGTTAAGTAAGCTGAGTTGGAATTTAGAAGTGCGATGAAAAAGAGGGTAAGCATTACCGAGACAACTTATTCGTGAAAGCATACCTGAGACAGAGAATAAACTCCGGAACGGAGATTGGTGTTCTTGGGATGCATATCAGATTCTCAGTCACTAACAATCGGACTTTTTGACAAATGGCGAATGCGGCGTCTAGCCGGCTTTCTTAACGCGATTTCAACAGCTGAGTCTTTCGAATGGTATGCCCATTTCTGCTTAGTGCCAGTTTAATAACTTAGCGCCATATGAATCTTCAATCTCATGCAGTCTTGACGTGAAACTCCCAATGATTTTGCAAGGATCAGTAGAAGCGAGTGCGAGAGTGGAGTTGATATACTCCACTTCAACGTCCTTTAGCGGAACTACCTGCTCGAACTGCAGCTAGGAGGCCATGTTGGTTAACGAGGTGTACCGTGTAGTCTCCAATTCTCATTTCCACGATGCTTATAGGATGGCATTGCGAGTATTTTGTGACTGCACATATGCGATGCAATGCTCGCATTAATCCTTTCGGACTCGATGTGCCCCCTTGAGTTCATCAGGACGATACGAACTAGAATCCATCTTCCTGATCATATAAAGGATTGAGTCGCTCGGCATGTTGATGCTACCAATCTAGTAAAGTAGCCATAACAGCCTTATGAGAACCTGATCTTCCTGCAAACGAAGCGCCAAAGGATTTCTTCCTGATATGATCACCTGAACAATCAGAATCCACTCCTCAGCTCTCCATTCATCCTCTGTTGGCACTGCTGCATCTCCTGCAGAAAAGCACCAACCAGATCCTACAGATCCACTACGACTTTCTACACGCTGACGGCTTTTCTTCTACTTCTCTGACCTTGTCGTCAGTATTTTGGTTTCTTCAACATCCCCCTTTTTTTGGCCCATCATGAAGGAAGAACTCGAGAGTGGTGACTTGCGCGTCCATGATGATGGCAAACCCGAGACTGCCCCAGGCTCCCAAACAGAACGTACTCCTACAGAATCAGATTGCGAGGAAGTTCAGGAGCTCACGATCCCAATAACTCGTTTTTGGGGCTTGTGCGTTGGGTAAGTTCTATTTTCATCAATACTTATGTATACTTGACTGACAGATACCCTCAAGTGTTCTTCTAGGCCTCTTCCTTTCCATGATAGACACATCCATCGTCGCCACAAGCTTACACAGTATCGGAGTTGAATTCGAGGTCCTTGAAGACGTCAACTGGGTCGCCCTTGCCTACACTCTTGCTTATCTGGGATGTGCCATTGTCTTTGCACGCATCTCTGACGTTGTCGGACGTCGTGATGCCTTCATCGCAGCCTATGTCATATTTTTCATCTTCTCTCTTGCATGTGGTTTTGCACAGAGCCTGAACCAGCTTATTGCATTTCGAGCTCTGCAAGGTATCGGTGGCTCAGGTAAGCACAATTACCCCTACCACAGCTCAGCAGTCTGACAAAGACAGGATTATACTCCCTCACGATGATCATGCTGCCCGAGATCAGCCCGGAAAGCATCAAGCCACACATGGGGGCACTGGTTGGTCTTGTCATAACCGTATCGGGTGTTCTCGGCCCTGTTCTGGGCGGTATCTTGACACACTACTCTTCTTGGAGATGGGTTTTTTGGATCAAGTATTATCTTCTCCCTGATGCTGAGTTCAGCGAAGCTAACTAATCTAGTGGTCCTGTTGGATTTGTCTCTCTTCTCATTTTCGTCCTTACTTGGCCTAAAGCTGAATATCTCCCAAAGCTACAACGACGTGCTTGGAAAGAAGTAGACTTCCTGGGTTCATTCCTTGCCATTGCCGCAGCTGTCCTGGTCGTATTCTCATTCCAAAACGCTGGTACATCGAGGTCCAACGAAGGATGGAAAAACGCCGCTTTTATTGCACCCCTGTTATGCGGGCTGTTCGCCTGCGGTCTGCTTGTCTCTTGGCAGATATTTATTCAGCATCGATGGCACGAACGCTTCGCACCCGCCTTCCCAATCAACATCTTCCGGAATCGTATCTACGCTACAGCTGTCGTCAATACCCTTCTCACCGGGTTCCCTTATCTACTACTCATCTATGCAATCCCTCTGCGGTTTCAGGTTGTCAGCGGGAAGTCAGCTCTTATCGCAGGCGTTATGCTACTTCCCATGTTGGGAACGTCCGCAATCGGCAGTGTGATAGCTGGGAAGATCAATGCTACAAAGAACTTTACCTTTGAGTCGTTGTTATTCGGCTCGTGCTTCATGACGCTCGGTTGTGGATTGCTCTCTTCGCTGTCAGATGAGTCTGGGGATGCTAAGCTGCTTGGTTATATGTCGTTTTGCGGCCTTGGTTTTGGACTGACTGTCGCGTCGTCAACCATGTTGTCGATGGTTGAGGTACCTATTCGAGACTATGGTATGTATACGTCTTGCAACTGGGAATATCTGATGCTAACGATTCTCTAGCCCCTGCACAAGGCATCCTATCACAGGTGCGACTTTTAGGAGGTAGTCTGGGTATTGCAGCTTCATCGGCTCTGCTCAATGAGAAGAGCACAAACTACCTTACAGGCGTTCTAACCCCCTACGAACAAGCAACAGTTGGCAGTTCCAGCACTCGCCTGTCAAATACACAGTGGTCAGCTGTTCGTCATACGTACGCCGATGCTTTCAAGGTCGAGATGAAGATAGCAACTGCTGTTGCAGCTTGTTCCATCATTTCTGCATTTGGCGCCTTTCGCAAGCAGCGTCTTTTGATAGCCGAGCAACGGGCTGTGGTAGTGGCACAGGAGACTGCTCGTTGCCGTGCACAAAATGAGCAGGCTTTATAGAATACCTGTATGACATCCGCGTTTTACAGGGTATCGAGTCAGGATGTAGTGACATTTTGGCGTGTTTTGACTTGGCCTACATTCAGCGTTGTAGCTGGGGACTCGAGATATTGCCTAGGATGCAGAACGAGAACCGAATTTTACGAAACTATTCAGATACCTCCACTAGATTAACAAGAGACTATCATGCCCTGAAGCAAATATACGTTCGGAGATACAAAACTCAGGCTTTTTCTTTTGCCTGATGTTCATTGGGGCTACTTATGTCATTTTAACAATGCTGTAAGACGACGGTACTCTGTGGGTTTGTGAACTCAGAACCACGACAGTGGCAGGTGTATTTCCTCACGCGACTACACACCTCAATTCCTTAGGATTCAAGGTTAATAAGGACTGCTACTATCAAATGCGCTAATGCCAACAGGCGATATGTGCAGGATCTTATGTAGAAGGCTTAATTCATGGATGCTGTATTGTTTTACGTCCCATCGTCTGTGCTGCTACCTTCCTCCTTGGCTGTATCTTGATACATATCCGCCGCCGCCGTACTAGGCCGTCTTGGCTTCAAATCGTTGAGTGCCTCACTCTCCTCATCAATATTATCATCGTCGCCGCCTTCACCATCATTATCCGAGGCACCCGGCGATTCCGCTAAACTATGCTGCAACGAGGCCATGAAGTCGCCCGCTGCTTCGAATTTGTAAATCCCCTCCTTATGAGGCAAAGTCGAATACATCCTCTGGCTCTCATCTAAACACCGTCGCGCCTGGATATGCTTTGATTGCTGGAGCCAGGCATCTGCACTAAGAATACTCCACGTTGCCGACTTGCGACGACGTGAGCCCCAGCGCCAGCTTCCGACTCCCTCTTTCGAGCTGTAACAAGTGGCGATACGTTCCTTTATCAAGGCATCACCCACGTTACCCGCAATCTTTGACTCAAGAAGCCTTACTCCCCAGCGGCCTGCGTCGTCAATGTTCGTGCCACCTCGCAAGCGTAACAGCTCCAGGCTCAAGAGTAGGCTTCTCAAGGCCCCATAGGGAGCACTGCACCTGGTGTTGTATGAATAGAATGCAGCCTCCAGCATTTGATCGATGGTTTCAGCGCGATTCTTAGACGACATTTGTTGTGGAAGGATCAAAAGACTGAGGGCAGCCATTTCGTTGGCGGCTGCATGGTGTTTCCAAGCTTTGGAATCGCTGAAATCAGATCTCAGCAAGTCGTATGTTGAATGCGCCAACTTCCAGTCCCTCAGCATGAAGGCGTAGTCAGCCAACTTCCGCATAATAGCCTCAGGGGCTTCTGATCCATAAAAGCCTGCAGCATTGTAGTTGTCTCTTGCATTGCTAGTGCCACCTGTTGAGTTTCTGGAGCTACCACCAAAAGCCCATTTTCTTGATAGATTCATGAAGCGACCGGTCAGGCCTCTCCTGCGAGATGCCACCTGATCGTTCCAAAGGGAGATGTTCCGCTCCATATGGGGGACAATGGACATGGTCACCATCTCACGCACAAATGTACGAATGGCAGTAGCATCAGATTCAAATATGTAGCGTGTTGGGTCCTCAAAATCCTCGTCATCTTCGCTTCGTCGGATATCCTCGAGTTCCTTATGGGCAGACATCCAATCACTACGGGGTAGTGGTATACTGTCATCGTCTGTCTCGGCGCTCTGGCTACTTCTCAATCGAAGAAGATGGCAATGCATTCCAAGATGTCGCTTCATCTGTTCGAATAGTCCCATGGATTTTGTTATGTCGTCCTTTTCTTCATCATGTACCAACACATAATATCTGAGAAATTCACTGTCCACCCAAGGTGGCAGCTTTTTGGCACCTTGGTTTGTCTCAGTGTAGAGTCTCCTCAACTCTTCAAGCGGGTCGGGATTTCGTGAGCTAATGGCAATAACACATGCTATTGGATGCGAGAAGGTTTCGTGCGGTGATATAGGAAGGCCGGATAGCAATCGCCGCAGATACAGAGCATAATATGGCGATGTCTCTCCCGAGTCGGTCTCTTGATCCGCGAATAAGCCGCGATGCGGCATTGCTGCGAAAGACTCCTCTGCATAGGACAAGTGGCTGTCAACCACAGCCTCCACATCCGTAAGAAACTGTTTATCCCTTGATGTGCTTGCCTGGGTGCCATTTTGAGCTTGTGACGTGGGGTTTCTGAAGCCCGAGACTGTCGGGTCAGGATGCTCAATATTGTCGCCAAATCTTGTAAATCTGATGGAAAATCCCTCTGCTACTTTACTCAAGCCGTTGCTATCTCTTATTGTAACCTTGCCTGGCACATCTTCTCCAAATGGCCGAAGGAGTTCCCACAGGCTATTCCGGAAGCCCTTTTCACTCATCAAGGCATCCGTATCTTCTGAAGTGTAAATTGAGACATGAGGGACGAATGCTCGAAGGATCAGATTCAACGGTTCTGAGCCGTCTCCCCCAGTCTCAGGGAGTGGCCGGTTGGGTCGTGCATCGAAGACGGTATGCGATAGAACTCGAGAAGGCGAACCTCGCCCGGCTGGTGATATCGACCGCGAACCAGGCGGGGAGAGTGTGGAAGCATATAAGGAAGCGGCCGACGGATTCGAGCGACGAAAGGCAAGATTGGTTTCAGATTGCGACAACGGTAATGATTCTAGGACAGGGGTGGAATGTCTCGATTTCGTGAGCTTCAAGGCAGACGCAGCTGCTGGCAACGCCTGGAGCGGTTCCATTGGCGAAGCTTCATTCTCAAGAGGTTGTGGCATGAAGGCGATGGCGGCCTGCGGCTTGCTGTGATGATATCGGAGAGTGTCGTAATCGTAGGGGATTTAGAATATGGGCCCGGAGTTCGGAGGATTAAGAGGCGCAGGAGGGTAAGGGTGAATCGCAAATCGTAAGAGTTGCAAGTCGGCTCGGCATGATCTTAAAGTTGAGGAGATAGGTGCATTAGGTGAATAACAATGTAGCCTTGAACATCGAGGAACTTTGATCTTTGATTACCGACAAAGGTTGGGCAACCATGTGGAAACCTGGGACATGATATCGGTACGTACCATTTCACTCATGGGCTCAGCGGAATCCACCCGAGAACAGGGGAAGGTTGAGCTTTGAATTGCTCTAGCGGGGTGGGAGTTTGTAATACTTGGTAACTGCATACGTCGCATGAGAAAGTCAGGGCAACTCATGCCAAATCTGGGACATAAACATCAAGTAATATTTTGTCGCACCATAAATCACAATGCCTTCAGATCTATCAGAATATCTGGCCTCGAAATATCTAGTCGCCGACCCGAAACCAGCTAAGAAACGAAAGCGCAAGCGTGGCGCAGAAGCCAATAACGGTCTTCTTATCACAGACGATGACGATTCAGGCTGGGGCAATGCCAATGCGCAGCAAGACGACGAGGGGATAGATGCCCCAGTGACAGTATTAGGGCGATCCGCAGAGTTTCGGAAAACCAAAAAAAGCAATTGGAAATCGCTGGCCGGCGACGAAACGGCAAATGATGATTCTGCAGCAGCCGCAGACGCGATCTTAGCATCAGCAGCAGCGGAGCAGAATGCAGGTCGCGACGAGGATGAGGACATGCCGATGATCGAGGACGACGGCTCGGCTGTCAAGATGAGCGATGGAACACATGCAGGATTGCAAAGTGCAGCCACTGTATCGGCACAACTAAAGCGACGACAAAAGGAGGAACGCGAAGAATTCGAACGGCATCGCAAGTCGGCTAAGGAGGAAGAAACGGTATATCGAGACGCCACCGGCCGGAGAATCGACATATCTATGAAGCGCGCAGAAGCTCGACGCGCCGCTGCCGATGCCGAGGAAAAGGAACGACTTGCGAAGGAAGCTCTCAAGGGCGATGTGCAACTCGAGGAGGCGCGCAAACGACGTGAGAAGCTACAAGATGCCAAGCTCATGTCATTTGCTCGCACCGCCGACGACGAAGAAATGAATCAGGAAATGAAGGAACAGGACCGCTGGAACGATCCCATGACGCAGTTCATGAGCGAGAAAAAGGAATCTGGAAAGGGGCAAGGTAAAAAGTCGAAGCGAAAACCAGTATACGCAGGTGCAGCACCACCCAACAGGTACGGTATCAAGCCAGGCTACCGATGGGATGGCGTTGATCGCGGTAATGGCTTTGAAGCAGAAAGGTTCAAGGCCATCAATAGGAGGGAGCGAAATAAGGGACTGGATTATTCATGGCAGATGGATGAATAGACTAGTAAGGTTTGATACGGTTATTCTATTATATACCCATTTCTGAGCGCTTTTTAATTCGATCTCATCCGCTCAACATGTACTGTTGGATGCATCATCTCATCCATCGTCGCCCCGATCTCGTCTCAGTCTCAGGTCTGCTAAGTAGACGATTCTTTCGAGGGAAATAAATCTTGACCAAAGCAACACATTTCCGACCCATCATGATATCTAGACATCTAGGATCTTCGACGAAGCCTCTTATCAGGTCCATACTCGCAAATCTTCTTCACCAGTTGAATCCATTCTGTCTTGGGCATCTGCCCAGAACCTGTACCAAGTCGGTGATTAAAGAGCTTGATAAGTTCGCCGATGGCGATACCCTCGTCAGGAATCTTGTCCAGGATTTCGGCCGGTTTGACAACTGAGCCGCCAGGGGAGCCAGGAGAAGCAGCTGTAAATCATCATCAGCTGTAGTTCGGAGTTTAACTAGATCGAGCAGAAACTTACCACCCTGCGTAGGGTTGGGGCTGCCAGCTCTTGACGCCGAAGGAGTGCCTCGAGCGCTGTGGCTAACGATCTTAAGCTTCTTTCTCTTTGACACAGCGCCATCTGACATTTCGCCAGCGGTAGCCTCTCCGTCGCTACCGGATCCGGCGCCCATAGCTCGACGGGCGGCTGCGCCTTGTGGCAGAGGAGTACCCGACCTACTACCAGCAGCCGATGTGACATTCTTCTTGAGCTTCTTGCGGGAAGACTCGTTTCCGCTAGACTCAGAGAGAGCTGGAGAGCCAGCTCTCTTGAGTGATTTGCTCTTCTTAGAACCCTCAGGTTTCTTGCCAGATGGAGTATTAGTGCCCTTCGAGCCAGAGCCGCTCTGGGCTTTGTCTTCCTTTCCAGAATCCTTTTTCTCTTCTTCCTTCTTCTCTTCGTCTTCTTCCTCGTCTGAGGAGTTGTCCTCAGACTTGAGCGCTAGTTAGCATTGTTTTGACCATGTGTGTGGAGGGATTCTTACCGAGCTGGACCACGGGTTCTCCTCGGAGTTATCGCTCTCGTAGATATCCTCTCTATCTCGCTTGATAAGCGCCTTCTTGGTAGCTTTACCGAGTTTCTGTCTCATGATCTCCTCCCGAAGCTGCTCGTCCAATTCCTTGTCAACCTCTCCCTCATCACCTTCACCGAATAAATTGGCGCCGAGTTGTTCGCGGCGAACGCGGTCTTTGGTCTCCTTTGTATCTTCGTCATCGTTCTTTTCGAACATGGGAGCCTCGTCGTCGTCTTGGAATTCATCGCCAGACATATCAATCTCGTCGTGGTCAAGTTTCTCTGATCTCGAGGCTGCCTTGAATGTAGCGCTTTCGGTTTTGACCATCTGGCCACCTCCGTAGAACATTCGTCGAGTGGCCTCCAAATCTTGCCGCCCAGCTTTCTTCTCCTCATCTTTCATGACCCAACGTCCAACGTCCACCTTTTTGCTCATGAGTGCCTCGGCCTCGTCAATGGTGTAGGGTTGGAATGGAGGCTTCGATGTGAATCTGTACCATTTCTCCAAAGGAACCATGCGGAAGACTGACTTATCTATCATGAATGCAACGTTTGATTCGGAAAGAGCAGAGACATAGTTCCCAACCCACACGTTCTTCCCCTCAGCGTCTTCAAGATGCCACGGGAGGGCTTCCTCGTATCGGATGTCGGATTCTTTTTTGGCCGCTTCAGTTTTAGGGGCTCTGTTGAAGGTTGTCTTTTCTTCCTTTTGCTTCTTTGGCCGCTTAGGATTAGCGTCCTTCGCGACAGGCGCAATCTTGGCCTGGTCAATTGCGCGCTGAGCTTCCTTCTCGGCTTTCATTTGTGCCATTTTCTCAGCTTCTTGCTCATCCGCCTGAGGCGCATCTGGCGCTTCAATCTTGGCAGCTCTTCCCGGAGGTGGTTGACGAGCATCTCGTCGGTGCAATGTCACAGGACGTGCGAAATCATCTTGATCTGTCGGGTCGATTGGCCTGTCACCTGGTTTGGACTGTGTAAATTTCATCATGTGGTAGCGGATACCATCAAGAAGGGCCTTTTTTGTTGTCATGATGGGAATGTCGCTATACTGAGCTGGTGGTGGCTCCGACCATCCTCCATTCTGCCTCCGAACCTCCTCAATGTTTGGCTTCGCTCCATTCTTTGTTCCCGAACCAGACGGAAGCGCAGGTCTGGGGGGCGGTCTTCGAGAAACCAGGGGGTTTGGCTTCTTTCGCATCGGTCGGAGAGGGTTTGCCTTCTGGCTCTTCGGGGCGCCATTGGGACGACCGGGTGCGTTGGCCGGTGGATTTCCTGGCGGCGGCGCGCTCATGTTGATGTAGTTGCTTGCGATATCTTGAAATGCTTTTTGTATAGAGTGGTCCGAAAACAACAGGTCACGGTCTGTAGCCTAGCTCTGCGCCGGGCGCGAAGCAAGAGTCTAACGCGCTGCGTCTAGAAATCGCACGTGATATCAATGTTGCTTAGAATCTGCTCAAGTTAACAATAATGCAGGAGACCAGGTCTTCCAGGCTGGAGTGCGACGGAGGTTCTATCTTTATTGACAACGAGAGTGTTTGGTGCACGAACAAAGATGCTGAGCAAGAAGGCGCACTTACCTACCTATGCTATCTTATGACGAGGACAAAGGCACCACAGGGGTGAGCCACAAGTGGCTAGTGACAGGCCAACCCCCACTTAATAGTGCGACGATCAGTGAACTGAGGTAGCAACTACCCTTTGTTCGTTATTTGAACATGCATAATATTATTCTCTTTGTTCTTTTCGTGTCTTTCAGAAGAGCGCCTGAATAGATCTTGCTTATACTTAGTTTATAAAATCTCTTGCTTGAACGCTGTTGTGCGGCTGTCGTCTCAATTAACTCTTTAAATTTTCAGTGGCATCCCATGCTGCTAATTCAGGTAGCATCCATGGAAGCTATCTAAACAGCTTATATGAACTTAAACGAATCCTGCTTGATTAAACTTCAGATCATGCCTTTCATTTATAAATATCACTTAATACTGTACCCTGAGTTTCACTTCAAATAAATAACTGCTATTTTATTGTAGCCTGCTTCCGTTAGCACCGCTCACAGTGAGGCGATTTTTGTAATACTGTAGCACATATCTCGGGCAAGCAGTGAACGCATAACTGCATTTTGTGGAGATCTACCAACAGGCGCATTTCAACAACATCTTCCATACTTTTGTCGCCCCAATTCAGTCTTCCTCGAAACAAGAACATTACTCTTGTCTGTTTCCTCCGAATTTCTCATACACTGCGTCCCATATACCCTACACTGGCGACCCAGTGCAAAAAGCACGCTCTCATCTTTGCCTTTCGGACCAAGCTTGACGAAACCCTCAGGACTGAACGTACTCATAAACTGTGTCGTGGCTTGTGTATGTTTACTTTGACCCTTTCAACGGCTCACGAAAAGTTTTAGATGACTTAAACTTTTTATGCAAGAGTCTCTTAAACGGAATGGGACCACTCCATACTCAATCAACCATTACAAAGCATCGTCATCTCAATCAGACTTGTCACTAAAGAAAGCGTCGCTGAGTGGGTTTGTTGCCTTTACATACCAGCACTTCGCACTTTAATGCGGGTTGTTTGTTTGGCCCTCTATGGCTCCTCATCGCGGCGAACCTCAAGGAGAGGTCCCCAGTGACCAACCTGCAGGTCTAGAGAACCACCTACGCAATCTCATCATCTCCAGTGGCACGCAAACCCAGAATGCCTTGCCAAACATACCTACACAATCTCCCATCCGTCAGGATGGAAATGGAAACGCCAGTGTTCGTACTGAATCGTCCGACGGTGCCCTTCACCCGTCTAAGCCAACACGAAAGCGCTTGAACCAGGCACAAAGGCGCCAGATGAGCTCGCAATTGTCGATATCCATTGACCCTCGGGCCCAGCAACAGCAGCAGCAATACCAACAACCTCCCCAGAACAGAAACCACCAAAGTCCTGCTCCCCACTACTCCCGGCCGGCTCAATCCTATCAACGGCACACACAGGTGGATTCTCAGTCAAGGACTGCATCAAATGAAAACCGCCAGACCGGCTCATATTCTCATCGTCCATGGAACGGCCCTCAGCAGTCCAGGCCCCGAGGCTATGACAATGCCCCTCCTTCTACTGGCGTCCGCGCGGACTCTATGTCATCTCCACCAAACCGAGGCCCTGGCTACTTGTACAACGCCAGACGCACAGCTCAGTTCCACCCTGAAGAGATCACAGCACAGGCTGCTCTACTCGAGCAGCTTTGCTTCCAAGTTGTCTCAAATTCTGCCATAGAAAGGTCCGAAATTGCAAATAAAGAAAACTTTCGTTGCCGCATCGAAGCTATCAGCAGAGAGGTCATTGCCACTTATGAAAGGGAGGAGAAGCCAGAAGTCGATTTTCACCCTCTCACCGTTCAACTCAAGTGTTTTGGTAGTTTGTCATCAGGTTTCGCGACCAAGGCTTCAGACATGGATCTCGGGCTTCTCTCGCCACTGTCCACTACCCTACCAGATGCTCCCGGATCTCCTATCCCACGTTTGCTGGAAAAGGCATTCCTGGAGGCTGGTCTTGGAGCCAGACTCCTGACTCGGACCAGGGTGCCCATCATCAAATTGTGCGAGGCGCCACCAGACCAGCTGCGCAAAGGGCTTCTTGAAGAACGATTTCGGTGGGAAAATGGACTGGATGAAGTTCATGAAACTCATGAAGACGAAGAACACGAACAGAACGCAACCCCAGCTGATCACGAAGGTAACCAAAATCGTACCCTGGGAGATCAAAAGAACCCTTCTTCCACTATCGAGCCTACACCATCAAATCCTGCTGAGGATGACACGCAGGCAATTGAGCTCAAGCAAGGACCCAAAAGCTCAATTTCCTCATACTATGGTTTAGCCAAACGAGTTCTCCGCAGGGCAGGCGGCCGCGACGCTACAATATCCAATTATCGGGTCCTCTCGGATCAAGACTGGACACTATTGAATCGAGTCAGTGAAGCTTTTATTTCTGGGCTTTCAGATGCACGCATTCAAGCCCGACTGTCCCTGTACCCATCTCTTGCCTTTAAGCAAGGTGCGGCCGCATTGAATAAGCGATCTCTGCTTGGTGTGTATACACAGGTCGAAGGTGAACAGATCCGGCAGCTGTGGGAGGAGAACGGCGTGGAGGAGCGAAGCCAGCCCTCACGCTTTCTCACAGAGCAGGCACTGAAAGCTTGGGAAGATGTCCAGTACAAGGAAAACTTTGGTCTTGATCCCATATTCTATACTAAGGAACTACAGTTGGCCCTTGACAAGCTCAAGAAAGCCCCATCTGTGCAGTTCGTGATCTTAGAACAGAGTCAGCACGAGCCCCCAATGTCATACTACACAAGAGCCTCTTATATGTTCAACAGCCTCAAAGCAGCCAAAGAGCAAGTCGCCTCGGACTGGACAAAAACTCTTGTCACCCAGTATGTTGGCGGTATCCATCAAGAGGATATCCGAAAGATGTTACAAGACTGTCTGACCACCTGTCAAGAGACCTTATCACTCCGAGGGGTCGGGCTATTGCACAAAAGCCTTCATCTTGCATGGGAATTTGAACGAGCGATAGACAAGGACTTGTACGATGAATCGGTTGTTCAAGACGTTAAAGACTATGTTGAGCTGCTCCGTTCGCCTTTGCAACATATTGGAGAGAATGGTCTTGGCGATAGATTTTTAATTCCTCTTACACCAACCACATTGGACCTCGTCACGAGAATTCGTCAATTACCTGACCCTCACAAGATGGCTCCAAACCAGCCGCGCGATCGCTACAGAGATCACTTAGAGTTCCCTAAGACGGGCACAGGTGTCCAATGCGATATCAACTTCTCTGCACATCTAGCCCTTCACAATACAGCACTTCTCCGTTGCTACTCTCACACAGATCCACGTGTCCGACCCATGGTGTTATTTGTCAAAAATTGGGCAAAAACGCGTGGCATCAATTCAGGATATCGAGGAACATTGAGTAGTTATGGCTACGTCCTGATGGTCCTTCACTACCTGGTCAATGTGGCCGAACCATTCGTTAGTCCTAACCTCCAGCAACTCGCTCCTCCGCCACCTCCAGGGCTGTCACCTGTCCAGTTTGAGGAGTTGACAATGTGCCAAGGCCACAATGTTCAGTTTTGGCGTAACGAAGAAGAAATTCAGCGACTGGCTTTTGCGAACCAGCTCAATGGTAACAGCGACACTATTGGCCATCTTCTGCGGGGTTTCTTCGAGTATTATGCCCATAGCAGTATGCTAAGCACTTCCTCGGGCAGAGGATTTGATTGGGGCAGAGATGTACTCAGTCTGCGCACTCTTGGTGGCTTGCGAACGAAGCATGAGAAGGGTTGGACTGGCGCCAAGACAGTCCTTGAGGCTCAAAACGTAGGCGCTCACCCACCGCCTCAGCCCGACCAAGGGGTTCCAACGACAGCAACCTCCAACGAGAATGCTTCAAAGGAAGTTGGGGCACAGAGCAAGTCAGGTAGTGCAGCCGCCAAGACGGGTGATTTCAAGGAAATTCGCCACCGGTACCTCTTTGCTATTGAGGATCCTTTCGAGCTAGATCACAATGTCGCTCGAACTGTCACGCACAATGGTATTGTGTCGATTCGAGACGAGTTCCGCCGGGCATGGAAGATTATCAAGTCAGCTAGCAACGGCGCGCCTCAGGAGAACTTGCTTCGCGACGTGAATGACGTTGAGAAAGAGGCTAGTCTCTTGTCACAACTTCTAGATGAGATTCATGGTCTGGGTCAGTTTCAGAACAAATGATTGTATGAGAACTATGTAAAAAAAAGCACGGATAGGTCGGGGTTTGGTGGCGGCGCAACGAGAGGTAACTGGCTGATTCGATATGGGGAACTTCAACAGTGGTTGAAATTGTGGAAATAGTTATAATCGTTATGTAACCGTAATCACCAGAGAAATGCAATTGATTCTGTCTTAGCTTCATCCGACATGTGATGTCACCCCTGATAAGATAGGACGTCAAAGAAGTTTCTTGTTGCAGGCTTCGCGATTCTGGCTTTCGATTTGGGTGCATTCTCCTTGCTGACTTTCCGCTTCTTGTCTTTGGTGGTTCGCTTGGGCTTCGTAGCAACATTTGTATCCGGTAATGGAACAAGCCTGGAGATTGTCCTGAAAACATCTGCCTGGCCATTTTGCAGAAATGTGAGTGTTTTTCCGACATCGGGAAACTCTGCCAAGGGCGGAAGTGATAACAGCATGTCCTGTAGTTCTGGAAACATAGTTTTGGTTTGTGCAATCGAAAAAATTTGCTTCAAGAGCCGAAACGAGTAGTAAGCTGCTTGTAGATGTGCGACGAAGTGGACAATATCCCAGGTAACTCTCTTGAACGCTGGGCTCTGCAGACTCTCCTCTAGAGTCTGCAATGTATGGGAATGTTTGCCTTCTTCGCGACAATATCGGATATCCAAGGTCAAGCAAAGCGTGTGCCAGGCTTGAGCTGCACCACCTTGGGGTCCTGCTTGGGCCATAGACATCAACCTAACAAGATCTTGGACTCGAGCTTTTGCTGCTCTCTCAGGCAACATAAGAACTTGCCGTCCTTTCTGCACCGTAGTGTTCACACGCCTATACTCCTGGATGGTAGAAGCAGGGCCAGGGACAATCCAGCGGGCTATCGTGTAAGCCAATTGCCGTATCGGAGTGCTCTGCTCCCAAGCACTCCCTCTTGATGGACTCTCAAGCAAAATTGGAAGGAATAGTTTCGGGTCATTGAAACCGTCCATTTTGTCGTCCTGATTGCCCAATTGCAATACCATCTCCGATATTCTCGGGTCCAGAGAACCGGTTTGTATTGGAGCTCCCTGTACACAGACGGGTATAGATGCGACTACATGGTCTAGATACTCATGACAGAACTCGATGTAGCCCTCACGGTCAGTGATTGGCCGTGCGCAGTCCCGTAAGAGTTGTGGAAGAGTCGAATGAGGGGAGCACTTTCGTTCGTAAGCAAATCGACAAATCTCAGCCGACGAAGCAAGCTTGAGTTTCTCGCAGATGTACGCAGGGCTGAAACTCGCACACGCAAGATTGGACTGCTCATCTAGATAAATGTCTCGAAGGAAAACGACGCTCCCTTTTCCTAAGTCATGGACTAAAAGATCCGAATCTGAGGTCAAAACCGTGCCACCTGATTCTGACACATGTTGTGCGCAGTATGCGTCAGCTTCTCCTGGAACAAGGTGTATAAGTTTTGCATAGCGCGGAGAAGACCTCAGAGCTTCTATGATAGCAGGAACATGAAAGCTAGGAGGCGGGGCCGGTTTCCCTGGTGGTTTCGCTGCAGAAAAGAGGGTTGGCGAAGTTTCATCCACAGCAGAGAAGTACGACAAAGAGAAACCTTGGGCCTCAGCAGAATGCAAGGCCTTTAGCTGATTGAGGCTCTTGACCATTCGTTGCATGCGAACAGGCCCTTTTGCGTGCGGTAGATATCCATCGAAATATATAGCATCACTGGAAGTCGTGGTCAGTCTACATCAGCCAAAAGAAGACTCCTACTTACACGCTTACACCACATCGAATAAGCTCATCAAACCAGGCTATAGCAGTCTCGCCTAGGAGCTTGTACGACGGCTGAGGTATTCCGTGCCTGTTGCAGATATAGAGTATGTGATATGCCAATGCCGGGCCATCTATAACTACATGTTGGTTTTCGAGAACACCATGAACAACATATGGTTCTAGGGTAACGATGAGACGCGGTATTCCCATTTTACGGGAGATATGGAGGGCTTGGGAATCGTTATCGCATTTTCAACAAACACAAAGCTGCTAGAGTGGTTATTTCTGCAGAAGATAGACCCAAACCACGCAGTTCAGGCTTGTTAGTAACCACGAAAGTCAACTCTTGGACAACGGGATATTTTCTTTTGCATGAGACTTTTCCAAGTCCAGGTAATAAGCATTTTTGGACCCCTGTGAGGTAGAAAATACAAAGCCGTGACGCACTTTCCGGCTTGCCCCGCCTGGTGGGTGACTGCGGGGGTGACGTACTGTGTGAAGCACTGTTTTAGCTGTATCTGTGGAGCGTCTAGTTAGGTGACGTTCATCCTCTGGCCACTGATATCGTAGTAGGAGGGACCGAGGGACAGTAAATTACCAATATACTTCACACAGTACTCCGAACCGGGGGGACGAAGAAAAAAAAGCTCCTACCTGAACGCAGCTTTCCTCCAACCTCAAACTTCTCTCTTCCTTCTTACTTCCCTCCACGCTTCGCTTTTTCCACCTCAGTTGATGGACTGGCCAAGATGCGCAACACACTAATCTTTGCAGGCAATTCATGCCCGGTGCTCACAGGTCAAATCTGTGAAAACCTGGGCATGCACCCTGCCAGCGCCGAGCTTACTCAGTTCTCCAATGTGAGCTTCCCCTGCCCTCGTGGCCATCGTTATTCAACATAACCTCTCTGGCAAATCGTTCCCGACGCGCCCTATGGGAACGATGCGTTCTGCCCGATGTCTGGCAGTGAAGAAAACTGCGTGCTCTGAGCTAACCAGTTGACCAAGGGTGAAACGAGCGTCAGAATTTTGACAAGTGTCCGAGAGAAGGATGTCTTTGTTGTCCAGTCGGGCAGCCCTAGCATCAATGATTCCATCATGGAGCTTCTCATCATGATCTCGGCCTGCAAAGGCGGTTCTGCTAACAAAGTCACTGGTTCGTGGTTCTCTTCCCCTGTTTGAGACCTCAATCGGCTCACTTGTTACTCGTTGAACAGCCGTCCTTCCTTACTTCCCTTACAGTCGGCAGTCCAAGAAGAAGTCGCATAGAGGAGCGATTACTGCTCGCATGCTTGCCAACTTGTTGGGGGTTGCTGGCGTTAAGCACGTGATCACTGTCGACCTCCATGCTTCTCAGATGCAAGGCTTCTTCAAGTGTCCCGTCGACAATCTGCATGCAGAGCCTATCCTCGCCAAGTGGATCCGTCACAGCGTGCCTAACTGGCGCGATTCGGTCGTGGTCTCCAAAAATGCTGGAGGAACCAAGCGTGTGACATCGCTTGCGGATGCTCTTAAGCTCAACTTCGGAATTATTACCACCGATAGGAAGCGTGTCAGTAATATGACGACTAGCATGATCATGCGACATTTTGATCACATTGTTGAGCGCCAGCCAACGCCGCTGGAGTCTAACCGTCCTATTCCTTATCGTGGACCACCAACTTCTGAACGCTTTGCCGAATCCGAAGTCACCCCTAAGAGGGAAACAACTCCTCCTCGGACTTCACGAATCATGACGAATTCACAGGGTTCACCCACACGGGTTAATACCTCTGCTCGCTCATCCACTCCCAACGCTGCCGAGGCTGAGGATCCCAACACCACACCTCCTGCAGGATCGCCTGATCCTACGAACAGCGGCGAAACGGACTATGATGACCATAAGGCGTCCGAGGTCACACAGGGTCGTTTGGTTCAAGGTCGAATTGTCGAGGATGACTTCCCATCTCCTGATCGATCAGTTATCGATGGCAGCGTTGAGGATGATCCTATGACAATGTCCCATGCGTCGTCGTTCTTCGTTGAGCCCCAGTCTCTTGGAGGATCTGGCGATGCCGCAGCAAGCTCCGATGAAGAGGACAACGCGTTCGAAGAACCTGGTGCTGAACATCTCATCACCCTGGTTGGAAACGTCAAAGGTCGCACTGTGTTGATCGTGGATGACATGATCGACAAGGCCGGCTCTTGGATCGCTGCCGCAGAGACTGTGGTCAAGAAGGGTGGAGCCAAGAAGGTTTACTGCATGGCCACTCATGGTGTGTTTGGCAGTGACAGTCTGGAGCAGCTGCAAGCATGCGAGTGCATCGACCAGATTGTTGTCACTAACAGCTTCCCCATTGATAAGGACAGGGCACGCAACATCAGCAAGCTTGTGGTTCTCGACCTTTCGTTCTTATTGGCTGAAGCCATTCGACGTAACCACTACGGCGAGGCTCTCTCCCCTCTCTTTCAACACTATGGTGACTAGATGGAATAGCATCACGATGCGTCCGATCTTATTCAATCACCTGTTGCTACGCACCTGGGCCTAGTCTGTATGAACAGCTTGGTATTTGAACAGCACTTATCGTGCGTGTTTTTGATGATTTTTATTTTTATTTTAGCGAGGCGTCGGGGAAAGGAACCATTGGCGTCCTGCACTGGGCCATTCACTCTGAGGATACAATTCCGGCACAAAAGCAGAGTAGGTGATGAATTATGATAAAGGTTTCCGGTCTTTTGGTTCAGGTTCGTGATCTTGTGATGTTATGTGCCATGCCAGTCTCTCTTTTGAGGCTTGGTGAAATGCAACCCAGCGGTGCCGTCACTTGTTGACGGCAGGAGCCCGATTCATCCCAGAATGGGTTCTTAACGGAACGTTGGTAGATCAAACTCTTCGGTCTTAGAAGGCCTGTGACTCAAGACCTTTATGGTCTATTGTCTCTTCGGAGACAAGTGGGTTAAGGGCAAGAGAAATTTCCGAACATTTCGTAAACGATGACTCTATAACGATAAATCCCTTAGACAAAACCAAAGCCAGGTTATTCAATACAACGTCTTCACCACGCATGGTATTTAGAATCCATCTATCCTTGATGTTTATTGTTCATCTATTCTGAATTATCTAAGTGCCCTTTCGGTGCATAACACCAGCGCCAGCCTAGTGTCACAAGGTTAGCAAGATCCTTACGGCTGAGGCTGCAATTGTGTCTTACCTGATGGCTGGGGAAGACGAGTGTATCGGCAATAACAACATTCTCTCGGCGAGTAGCGGTAAACACGACAACCTCTGCGATATCGTCGGGAGTGAGGGGTTCACATCCACTGCTTGTAGTTAGCATCATGTTTTGTGAGTAGTGTTGCCAACTGCCAGGGGACAACTCACGCATAAACAGCATCTGCCTTCGCCTTGTCGCCGTAGAACCGCACGACGGAGAATTCCTAGACACATGTGAGAACCTTGCAGGATACGTCCAACAGATTCTGACTTACAGTCTCGACTTGACCGGGGTCAATCTCAATTACACGGACACGGCTAGCAATAAGTTCCTTTCGCAGACTGTCAGTAAAGCTGCGGACGGCAGCCTTGGTAGCACAGTAGATGCCTCCACCAGGGTAGGGCTCTCGGCCAGCAATCGACCCAACGTTGATGATGTCGCCGTGGCCACCATTAGGCCGACCTAGGAAGATAGGTAGGATGGCTTGGGTCATATTGATGAGACCAGTGACGTTTGTCTGGAACATAACATTGATATCCTCCTCGGCGATCTCAGGGGCTCGAGCAACACCCTTGACAAGGCCACTGGTTGCTTGTTAGATGCATCTCTGGGTAGTAACTTATGGTCTGAGAGCTCACGCATTATTGACGAGAACGTCGATGTTCCTCCACTCCTCGGGCAGATTGTTCACGATGCCCTTAACCTCGGCGGGGTTGCTCACATCAAGCTTGAACGGCAGAACCTGGACACCATCACCGACCTCGCTCTTGATCTCCTCCGCGAGTTCCTTGAGAGAATCAGCACGACGTGCTGTGAGGATCAGACGAAGGTCATTCTTGGGCGCAGTCCGGGCAAACTCCAGAGCCGTGGAGCGTCCGATGCCGGAGGAGGCGCCGGTGACAAGGATGGTCTTGCCGGTAAGACGTTTGGCAGCGGCAGAAGCCATGGTGCGACGATTGAAGAGAGTACAAAGGGGCGTAGGTGAGTGCGGGCGTGAATGTGACCTTGAGAAAGTGATGTTAAGGGTTTTGAATGCGGTGGTGAAGAGCTGACGGGTATTCATTTGTTGACTAAGACGGATGATAGGGTGGGGAAGATGGAGTTGACGATGGTGTGATTGGGATTGAAAGGAAGGATGTAGAGTCAATGTGACGTGGATAGAGGGAATTATATCATAAAGTTGTTAAGGTAAGTTAGTAGATAAAAGACCACGGCTCCGCTATGAGGCAAGCCATAGAGTTGACACTATATAGCGTAGCCGAGATGCTATCCTGGGCATCAAACGGGATAAATCAGCAGAATGAAGTGTTCAATTACGATAGACAATTTATAAATTTGCCAGAGACGACCGGCCTTCTTCCCCCCGCGGTTTGGTCATCGATGTGTATTGATGAACTGGATCTGAGAGAACATAAGACTGTGGACTACCCTATTGATGCTATGGTGGTTATACCTGAATTGGATCCGTATCTCCAATCCCTCACGATGACCTCGGCTTTGAGTTTGGCTGTCGTGATTATCCACTTGTGCCTTTAGACAAATACTTGACTTCTATGGTTACTCCAGTAGAAGAAACAACTCAGCGCAGACTGTGGCCAGGCATAGTAGCTATTGATGCTAGATCGACCAGCATTTGAGGCAATACAAACAAAGGCCACCTCAAGACAATATTTTACTCTCCACCTTCACGAATGTCAAAGCTACACATCGATCTGAAACAGGCAGTCAGAGCAACGAGTTGAAATATAACAAGGATCGTTTACTTGGTCCTGATAGGCGGAGTTCAAAGCAGGGCATTTATCTGGTAACTAACTATCCGTAGGTACGGTATCAAACAAAGGATGCAACCCCCTGTCAACTCACTAACAAGAATCAACCCCCACTACCATCGTCCCTGGTGACGGCTGGAGCCAACAAACAACCCCCATGGAACGGGCTACGCCGACGTGCATACATTCACGGGATGCATCAAATGTGTCGTCATTCGTGAAATTTCCCTTTAAGCTTTCATCACCCAACGTACAACATTAAACTTACGACCCACGGTATCTTCGATTTGTTTGCTTGCAGAGACCTTTTAGCCCGTGGATCACTTCCTCCTGAATACTTACTCTTTTCGGGCGCACGCATCAAGCGTGCGAATTTGCATCATGGGCGAGCTCGCTGACTACCTCATTCATAACGACCCAAGCTTCAGCAGGTAACACAATCTTGCCATACCCATCTGTGTGTTCACTTTATATTAACCAATTCTCAAGATCGCGACTACCGGCCCGATACTCGGACTTTCGATCCCAACGCACTCTGAACCCAGATGGCTACCAGGCCAACATCTCGGCATGGCGCCAGGCCCTTTCCGACCTTGTTGCCAAGGGCATGATCTCCCATCGCGGATCGAACCCCGACCATTTCATACTCAAGCTCGACGATTCTTTACTGCGATCACTAGAATGCAAGGAATTCGGCCTACCTCTGGCCCTCGGCACCGTAGTGCGCGAATCTACCGCTGGCCGAGACTTCATCCCCCTTACCGATTTCGAAAAATCCCAACAGAGCATATATCAACGCAGCTGGGCCGGTCTACCATGGAGTGTCATGAGCTGGACGCTCCGGCAGTTGGGCGTGGTGGACCCTTCAAGAGGAGACGACAAGCTGCCAACTGGCCAGTATGTCATTGTAAAGAATATGGAAGCTGCTGCAAAAGAACTGGGCGATTTGATGGCCGATAAGGTTTCAAGATTCGATCGCGTTTTCAGTAGGGCGCAATTCCAGAAAGCCTTTTCTGCAGCTCTGGTGAAAGATCAGCGCCTGACAGATACCGACCTGGACGTGCTCTTGAAGTTCCTGTCACGCGATAAGGAAGTTATCGAATACGACGGAACTACTATCAGAATTAAGGGCTCTGGGGAGCAAGGCGGTATCACAAAAGACGATGCTGCAATCGCATCCCTCAAGGAGCTTACTGAAAGCCTCAAGCACCAGACTGATATCCTTAACACACGCATCGATGAACTCTCACAGACAGCCAAAGACGCTGTCACCCGGAAAAACCGTGTCTCGGCTCTCGCAGCACTCAAATCGAAGAAGATTGCAGAGACGTCCTTGGCCACTCGCTACGCCACTCTTAATCAACTGGAGGAAGTCGCCGCCAAGCTCGAGCAGGCCGCCGACAACGTGCAGCTCGTCAATGTCATGGAGGCTTCTTCGGGTGCGCTGAAGAGCCTGAACGAACAGGTCGGCGGCGCGGATCGCGTCGACGCTGTCATGGACCGCATCCGAGAACAGACAACTGCAACAGACGAGATCAGTGCCATCATGGCCGAGTCCACAGGCCAAGTGGTCGACGAGGGTGCGCTCGACGACGAACTCGAGGCCATGGAGGCGCAGGAGCGCGAGAAAGAAGAGGAGAAGAACAAGAGCAAGGAGGCCGAAGAGCAGAAAGCTCGCGAGGAGCGGGAGACGGCCGAGGCACAGAAGAAGCTCGACAAACTGCCAGCCGTGCCGGCCGACACTGAAGAAATCCGAGAAAAGGAGAAGACACCCACAGCCGAGACTGGAATTGCGAACCTGGCAATATAGAAGATGCCGGCTGTAAGGACTCGGGAGAGGAAGAGAATCAGGGCAAATTGAACAGCTCACACGTGTACATGACTATACAGCAGGATATCCCGGGCGTTTTTGAACTTAGAGATTGTGCAATTGGGTCGTAGTTCATTAGAATATATCCACGAGGGACACTTGTGTCTCCTCTCTAATATCATTACGTGGTATCTCGTATCTTGAAGCATGCTTTCACTATATACTCCGTCACCATCATTACGCCGTTTTTTCCAAGTCAAGAATTGTTTCCGGCATTCCGTGACCATGTTTGACCCAGCGCTGGGTCTTGTGGGAGCACATCTCTGTAAGAATATGCCCTCTGGTTGTCCATATCCATGTTGCTATCGTGTGAGACAGCAAATTGAGGTTGTGGAGGCATTTGAGAATATCCATTGGGGATTGCCGTATACGAGGATAAGTCGGCAGACATCTCAGCCGTACTTGACGGCAACCCCATGAAGTTTGAGGGTTCCTGAGACAGACTGGTGGCCGTCTCCTTTGCCGCTGCCTCGGCCTTCTTTTTGGCCTCAAGTCTGGTCTTTCTCGCTTGATTGATCAGATCCTGGAAAGATGCATCATGCTTAGCCGCCCATGCTGCGCCATCAAAGTCTTTGTCCTTAATAACGGCAGCATTCTGAGCCGAGCGGCCTGTAGTTGGAGCCCTGCCTCCTTGAGTCTTCTCCCATGTTTCTAAGTCCTGTAGTAACTCGCGATGTTTTCTGGGCTGTGCAGCATCGCAATTCGAGTTCCATATTGTCATCCATTCTTTGTGTCGACGCTGAAGAAGGGTGCGGGGGCCCTGGCTCGAAATTCCAAGATCTGACATCTTCTTACGCAAAGCTGGGTCTTTGTACATGGAGTAATTAATCGCAGGAAGACGTTCGAAAGTCGGTGTTTGCTGTCGATGCTGGCCGGCACCAGGGCTCGAACTGCTCGCGATAGTCCGACGGGGTTTCGGTGTAGAACCCGTGCATGTTTCAAGGTGCTTGAATACCTGCCATTCTTTCATCCGGCTTTGGCAAACTGGACATGCAACAAGACCATCCTCTGTAATTTATCAGAACCAGTTCTTACACTTCTAGATCATGCGCGCTTACCTGGCTCTGGTTGGAAATCATCATCCTCGTCTGATACTTCAACAATCTCATCCTCTTCTGTGGGTGTTGTATAAGACGTGGCATTTCGTGTGATTCGTAGTCGCGAGGATGAACGTAGCCGCTTGCCGTCTGGCGCATCTCCTGACTCGTGATGGTCCTCCACAGGTTTTCGTTTAGAAGTTGTTCGCTGTCCATCATGGTTCCGTGCCATTTCCAAAGTCGCTGTTCTCGCCTTCACGAACGCCTCTACAGCCTCCTCTACCGACCAATTGCTCCGTAGTTTGAGCTCCTGCTCTGGTGCCCGACAGAGCGGACATTTTCCCTCATTAGATAATGCCCTTCGAATGCATAGTGAACAGAATGTATGAGAGCAAGTCGTGATCATAGGCGTCCGGAAGAAGTCCTTGCAAACTTGACATCGCAATGCGCTTTCAACAGCGGCAAGGGAGGCAAGAGGCGTTGAGAGCCAATCCGTCGAGTCGGGAACATCGTGATCGGCCATGGAGGCAGAGATTGAGGTGAAAGGAAGAAAAAAGCAGTGAAATGAAGAGCAAAATGGACTAAAGTTTGAGTGCCAATGTGTAAAGTACAACTGAAATTCGCTGAAACAAAGACAGGGGGCAGTGTTGCGATCCCGGGCCCAGAATAAAGTCGTCGCGCTGGAGACGCGATAGTTGGAATGACGATGGTAATGTGAAGAGCCTGATTGCTCAATAAGCCCGCTCTAACACCAGGCAGAGTTAGCGTCTACCCCACTAGAAGAATATTTATGCTCTTAGTCAATTATGGTCGGAGTGTGGCACGTGATTCCGCGTTCGCTTAACGCGTCCGTTACCCGGGTATCTTTAATGAGGGATAGCGGTTTCAGCGGATTGAGTCTCAATGCGCATACTCAATTGCATCTTCCACTTTATTTGACACTGACTCCGGTTAAGCTCAAAATATTCGTAAATACTCGACCAAGATGGACGAACATAAGAAATTCCTCGCGGATCGTCTGCTCAGCGAGGAGCGTCCGGTATGTACCATATTCCAGTTCTTACCCCCCCAGTGCCCAAACTGACATGGCGTAGATCACATATCGGCTCCTGAGTCGAGCTTTAGATGTGCATGTCAACACCGCAAAAGAGTAAGACCATCACATACAAGTTATATCTCGTTTTCTCACAGCTATTAGGATGCTCTACGACTTTCACAATTACCAAAATGCTCAAAAAACCAACTCCGTCCATGCCACTTACCTCGTTTATGGCACTAAAGCCCCCGAAAGCCAGCAGCCGGACGGTGACGTGGAAATGTCAAGCTCAATGCCCGAGGAGCCTCTATCAGATGAGGTCCCGACTTCTACCATAACTCTTGCTCGAGAAGAGGAACTTAAAGGTGAACAACTCTAACGTCAGTATTACTGCAAGCAAGCATAATTAACCATCAGTAGATACCTTGGCTGCATACGAGAAAGTCACTTCAATTCATGTCTACAGCCTTGCACCTCATCCCCAGAAGGACCTTACTCTCTTGTCAGACATCACAACACAATTGTCGGAGTATTCTCTGGAAGACATCGCGGCAGCATCTAAGAAGTATGGGTCTATTGGTAACCCAAATGCTCAACGGAGAGAGCGAAAGGGCCGAGCTCAAGCTTCTGCTCCAGCTCCCTCAAATCCTGTCAAGAAAGTCACTTCTGCGCCAAAGTCGACATCGTCTACAACCGTCAAGCAAGAAGCCCCAGCGTCAAAGCCAGAAACGAAGCAAACCAAGTCCATTAAGCAGGAATCTTCAGCGCCTTCATCCAAAGAGGGCACACCCACTCCAAGTGGTGGAAAGAAGCCGGCACCATCTCTGAAGAGGGGTGTGTCGGGTGGTATTATGCAATCTTTCGCAAAGGCGGCCGCTCGACCAGCCAAGCCCAAAGCTGCACCCAAAAAGGAAGAAGACACAGTTATGGCTCTGTCTGATGATGGTGAAGCGGACGATTCTGATATTGTCGGCACCAGTTCAAAATCCAAGCCTGTGGTCGACTCAGGGGACATCAAACGGAAGCGACAAGAACGCGAGGATGCGCTACGAAAGATGATGGAAGACGACGATGAAGATGAGAAGGAGGAATCTGATAAGGAGTCTGAGCAAGCTGATGAAGAGATGGAAGAAGCGCCAGAGCCTGAAGCTGAGCCTGAGCCCGAAAGTCAGAAGGAAGAAAAAGAGCCTGCTGAGATGGTCTCAAGCACCGGCGATGGACGAAGGAGGGGTAAGAGACGCGTGATGAAGAAGAAGCGAATTCTTGATGATCAGGGATACATGGGTAAGTCCGTACTGCAACTATTTTGGGTCATGATGCTAACAGTCAAAAGTCACGATTCAAGAGCCAGGCTGGGAGTCCTTCTCAGAAGACGAGGCACCTGCACCAGCTAAGAAGGCTGCGCCGACACCAACACCTTCATCATCCGCTGGATCCAAGGCGAAAAAGGCTGCACCGAAGGGACAGGGGAACATTATGTCGTTCTTTGCCAAGAAATAGGGGGATTATATCGTCATTATTTAAAAGTCTGGAGGAGATGAAGGCTGACAGAAGAAAACATATTTTGATTACTTGTTTGCATCTATGAGATCACTGTCTGTCGCCGAGCTGGCGAGCGATCTGTACTTTTCTGGGTTGGACTTTATCCTCTGCAGCACGCTTGCCAGTCTCTCTACTCCCTCTACCAAGTCCTTCTCAGGCACATATGCGAAGGTCAACCGGACTGCATTGTCCAATTCAACAGCTTTCTCATCACCAGGCACTTGGAACATTGTCCCGTTTCCAAGGACTAGGTTCTCCTCGTCAATTGCAGCCTGGGAAACAATCTTGGCTGAAAGACCCTTCTCTAATGTGAGCCAGACAAAGTATCCACCGTAGACGCCGCCGTTAACGAGACCAGCATCTCGAATACCAACATTCAGAGGTTCGAGATGCTTGTGTATGGCATCCATCATCAGACGATGTCGATGCTGAAGCTGAGGTCGTAGTGTCGTAGCAATTCGCTCCTGGAGAGACCCAGACTGAACCAGGTCGGCCAACAGAGATGCACAGAACTGACTGGGCGATCCACCAGACTTCGTAGAACCCGTTTGTGCAAGCCCGTGAGCAAACGCAGGCGAGCCTTCGAGCCAACCGGTTCTCAATCCCGGCCCAACAAGTTTGCTGAACGAGCCATTGCTCACAGCGTGACCAAAGCCTTGGGGATCATTGTCCGCGCGGCCCATTGCGAGATCAATATCGCACAGGCGAGGGAGCAACATTTCGGGGTGCTCGTTGCCGTTTACACTGGCAGATACTTTGCTGGGGTCGCTGTCGATGGGCCATTGGAGGAAGTCATAGACGTCGTCGCAAATGACGAGAGCGTCGTACTTCCGCGCAAGTCGAACGAGGGCTTCTCGACGGCGCAGAGACATGGTTTTGCCAGAGGGGTTGGAGCATGTCGGTACAGCGTAGATGACATGACGGTAGTGTTTGCGGTACTTTCCAGCATCGCTCAAAGGAGACTAATCAAGTCAGTACAAGTATTGCCTACAAGTTGTTTGAAGTATGTTACCTTTGCTTCTGGCGCATGTTTCTCGAACTCAGCAAGTTTGGCCTCCAATGCCTCGATATCAACACCCTCCTCATCTTCTGGCGTTGCTCTCAACCGTCCGTCAAAGCCGTTGTCACGGAAGACTTGGAAAATAAGGTGATAAGATGGTGAAATGCACCATATAGCTTGTGTGACGTTGGGATCTGTGAAGCTCTGTAGAATGCATGCGGCATTCTGACTCGCACCGCCCGAGATGCAAATACGGTCCGGATCACGCTTGACGCTGTAATGCTCCGAAAGCCATGTTGCTAGGGCCTCGCGTAGTGGTTGATATCCCGCGTCCGCGCCGTATTGTAGCGCCGGGACATAGATCTCTGGGTCAGCGAGATTGCGCTGGGCAGCAGCTGAAATTAGATCAACAGGTAGAAGACCTGGATTTGGCCAACCGCGAATGAGGTTAATCTGATGTTTCCCCGACTGCGGATTCGAGGGGACGTCCGAGACGTGTGTTGGCTTAGTTGCCATTGTGGCCGTGCGGAAGTATGATGGTGATGATGACGGTGGTGTTGAGGGGCAGAGACTACGATGGCGGCACAGAGGGGAAACTGCAGCGTAGTAAGACGCAAGAGAAGAACTGTAGCACGAAGTCCTATAGAGCTGAGATTTATGGCCTTTTAAAAGCACGCAATCTCTCAACCGGTAAATGCTAACCGTAGGCGCAACCGAGCGATGTCGGACCTGTTGTAAGATATTCATGGGGATGAGGATGTCTGTAAATGGGGTTGACAGCCGACTAGTCTAGGATGGCGAGGGGTATGAACGGATAACTGTGGATCTATTCTGTACATTATCATTGATTGGACCTGCAGAGTTGGAGTTGGAGTGTCTCCTGAGCTTGATTTGACTTTGACCAACAGTAACATGGAGCTATTACGTGCATACAGGTAATAAAAAGCGGACCTGAATTCGGGGTATCTACAAGATACAAGCCAAGGTCGGGTCAATCAGCAGACTAACTCAACACATTCATTCTCTCTTTTCTGTGAATAGAAACGATCAAACTGTCTTATTGTAGCGGTCTGGATTCAAATTTTCATTGTTTTGATAGCATCGCTAATTATATCTCGTACGCCGAAGCGCCCTCACCAAAAATCAGATGCGGCTTTCTCTTTGCCAAATCCAGGATCGTTGATGCGAACACGCCGTTGGCCCATGCAAACCAACTTCTCGTGTACTGCGTAATATGCTCAACATCGATACTTTCATGAACCAGACCAAGCTTGGCTGAGTTGAGTACAAGATCGATACATTCCTTGATCTCTTTATCGTCATCTGAAGTTCGAGCCTGGATGAGAAGACTCATTGGCCAAGCATTTCGCAGTCCAATATGAGGTCCTGTGAAGTGTCAGTCGATGTTGATAAAATGCGTAGATATAGCAAGACTTACCACCAATGCCCTTAAAAGCCTTCCCTTCTAGATAGTAAGGATTGCCACCCTTCTCCAATAGCATCTTCCTTGTGTTTTGGTAAATGGGATCACTGGTCTTGCAGAATCCCATCAAGGGAAGGGCCAGTAAGGATGGGTAGTTGGCATCGTCCATCAATATCGACGAGCCATACCCATCTACTTCGTAAGCGAAAACTTCCCCATACTTCTTGTGTTTGACCACTGCATGCTCCATGATTCCCTCGCGGAGTTTTGTGCTCCACGCCTCCAACTTTTCAGACAGCGCTGTCTTGCCAGCGGCCGCGAGGATTTCCGAGGCCCGGCCCAGCTCTACAGACATCTGCGCATTGGCAGGGATAAAGAAGCCAAGGATTGTCGCATCATCGCTAGGTCGGAACGCTGACCGAATCAGCCCCGTGCCCCAGTTCAGGGGATTTCCAATTCCCCTCAAGTTGAGTGTTTCAGTTCCAATGTCTGTGCGACGGGAGAAGGTGTATTCGTTGCGCTGGAACTCGCCCGTCTTGGGGTCAAATGTCGATTTCGACTGCTCATTCAGCACCCTTAGTACGGTGTCGAGAGCACGGTACCATCTCTTATTTAGAAATTCGGTTGAGCTAGTGTGATCATGAAAATCATTGCCAAGTGCAAGGAAATGTGCCAGGGAGTCAAGCTCATACTTGCACTCGAAGACAGCTCGCGGCTCGTAGGCTGGATGTACATTGTCCTCTTGCCCATTAGACGAGATGGGCAAGTCACTGATAGGCGGAGGCTGAAAGGCGTTACAGTAGGGCGACTCGATAACGTACTCGGCCTGTGTATTGATCGCGCCGAGCAGCAGTGTGTGGATAGCAGGATCCTTTTTTGCAAGCGGTTGATACGGCCGCAGCTGGTTCGTCGAGTCCCGCAGCCACTCGGCGATGATATCGCCTGTGATGATGAACGACTGCGGTCCCTGCCAAGCTCCCTCATCATGGAAGCCCCCAAAGGCTCCCATGCGGAAGAAGCCAGTGTCTTCCTTTCCTTTTGTATGGAATTTGACTGTCGTGTCTGTCGTCGAAGGGAATGCGTTCTCGAATAATCGGGCCAGGTCGGGGTCCTGCATACGCGATGTCATATCCTCAATCACCTTCTCGATAGCATCTGACTGAAACGTCCGGCATTTTGTGCTTGGTCGTTGGTAAGGAAGCTCTTTGGGACCAGTACTGAAGGGACGGCTGTGTGAAAGCAACGTTAGCTGAGCTGAGCATACTATATGCGCAGTCTAATAACGTACTGAGGGTAACCAGCATATCGTGTATAATCTGGACATATGTGGCGGTAGTCGCCGAAGGGTGTCTGTTCGTCCGGGCTTGCGTTGGCGAGAGTTGCGCTTAAGCCAAGCAAGCTTGACGCCATCAGACGGAGCGACATGATGGGCTTATGATGAGATTCGGTATGCGTGAGGCAATCGAGATGCAATAAGATAATTCTGCCGAAGGTTCGGCGAGGTTCGCAATTGGGGTTCGAGTGACAAAGTTAATTGTTGATGTTGTAAGAGTTGAGCTACACTTGTCGCATTGTGATACTCTGTGATTACGTAGCGCCAGACAAGCTCCGTCAGAGCTCGAGTTACGTGGGGCTGTTAGAAGCTGGGGTAAACAATCCCACTGTTGCCATGAACCATTTGCATGTTTACCAAAGTAGATAAGATTTTTCAATGAGTATGGATGGGTATCATTCAAAACTATCTAGACATTCAACGCTTGCTCTATCTATCTATATTACGACTAAATTACCATCCCCATGTTCGGCTTGAAGCTGTAAACACGGGGGGCTTCCACTGGATCTTGGCGGGGTCCACGGTTCGCTTCCTCTTCAACTTGGTCTTCTCCCGCTGCTGGATCAATTTCTCTGGTATCACAATCTTGTGGTCGCTCTTATGATAGACCTGCATTCGCAATGCTTGTAGGGTGTGCTCAACATCCTGCGTTGTCATGGCCAATGCTGTAGAAATTGCCTCGATCGTAGCCTTCTCTTCGCGTTCGTTGTAACCCACGAGGAGCTCCAAGATGTTCTCTGACCAGTACTGTCGGTAACTCAATAAACCTAAATCCGACAAAGGCTTTTCTGGAGAACCAAGCTTTCCTTCAATTCTGGAGAGCTCGTACGAGAACTGAATCAGAAGTCGACCGTATCCTTTACGCTGGTATTGCGGCATGGTCAGAATACAGGCAACGTTGTAGCCATCTGCACTCTCCTTCTCCTTGGAGAAATATCCCACCAAGTGACATCCTTTTTCAGTTCTTGTCGTCATGACATAAAACAGGAACGGGTCCACGTCATAGTACAATGTCTTATGATCAAGAAACATCTTCGACAAAAGACAGAGATTGCGACACCACGTTCGTTGTCGTCGCCCATCGATTTCGAAGAAAGATATGTCTTCATTTCGGTATAATTCGTTTCCAGGGGGATGCTGCAGCGTACACTTTCTTCGGTGTCGTGAGAAAGCTTTTTCATCTCCATAGTAGCTCAAGCAGAACTCGCAGATGAAGATGAAATCCTCTTGACTAAAAATCTCAGGATACGGGGAGAAGTACCATGGGTAGAGATCAAAACGACCGAATTGCACTTTGGAGATGTTTCGAATTCGCGATACTTCGGTCGGATTTTGTGTCATCGAACCGGATGTGCGAAGCTTTTCGATCTCGACTTCGCGACTGAACTCAGCTGGTTCCCGTTTGACCTCCGTCTCCTTCTCCTCTATGTCCATATCATCACCACCAGCCGGGGTTGCGCCTCCATCAACACTGGCGCGCGCTTGGCTCTCGCCATCAGGACCGATCGAGGCAGACTTTTGCCGGTTTTGGGAGTCTACAAAGTCAAGAGGGATGTTAGCTGGGTGTCGTCAGTCACAGACAAATCAATACATACCAGTCCAAGGATGCGGGGTATTTGCTTCTGAAGCAACCGATTGTTCTCGTTTGCTGGGTCGTTTCTGCGACTTCTTGGAGGGTTGTGTCTTTTTAGATTGTTGTACAGTGGTAGCCTTTTTCGTCTTGGGGTCTTTGGGTTTATCCTTTTCGGGGTTTGGCCACTCTACTTCGCGAGAGAAGTCCAGCCTAATTACAGGTACCCATTCGTCAAGTCGCTTATTGAAGTTGTCGAAGTTACAGTAGAATTGTTTGCCGCTTTTGGTTGTCTTGATGCTAAGGATCTCGGCGCGTCGCGGCTGGCCTTCCTTTTCTACCCAGGCAATACATCCTGTTTGTACTGTTTCGGCTGTCGCAAGGCTTTTTTTCCGTGGCTCACCAGACCCAACTGTAGGTTCGCCACCAGGGGTACCGCCAGCCATGATGGAAATGGCTTGGGCGGGTGCAATTTGATGATTGTTGTGTCGTCGTGAGTGTGTCGCAAGGTGTAAAATGATAGATTATTCTTGGAGGGGCATGGCAGAAAATGATTTAGCCTCTTATCAGTAAGGCGGTGAACTGATTTTGGCCTTATCAGTCCTTCGCCAGATGCATAAGCCCCGCTAGTCTCATTTCGCGGAAAGTATTTCCTGCTGGTTGCTTCTCACTGAGATTTATACAAGCACATCGCATTCGGTTTCCATTTTAATGTTTGGAAATATTTCTTTTTAAGAGAATGGCGGCACTATCTTCCAACTGGAAGAAGCTTCAGGCAAAGCTTAAGGAAGAATCGGCTTCAAAGCCATCCTTGAAGCGCAAATCAGAGACCTCGACGACAAACCCACCACCCAAAAAGACCAAGGCTCAAAAGACTATTACAAAACCACAAAAAACAGCAAAACCACCAGGACCAGCCACCAAGAAGAAAATGGGAGGTGTACACAGTACAAAAATTGAGGAGACAGTGCCAGGAACCTCGACGTCCCTCGCGTTATGGGCTGAAGACCATGATGTATCCGCAGAAGCCCTTGCAGAGGCATACAATCTGGGTGCCAAGGACAACTCAATGATGCTTGCTGCTGCAAAGGATAAAGTCAACCACGGGCTCGCAGAAGGCATCGAGGTTGGAAAATACATCGCCATTGACTGCGAAATGGTTGGCGTGGGGCCTGGTGGTCATGAATCAGTTCTCGCTCGTGTGAGCATTGTCGACTTTCACGGCGTGCAAATCTACGACTCTTATGTGAAGCCGAAGGAGAAAGTCACGAACTGGAGGACGGCCGTTAGTGGAATCAGCCAAAAGAGTATGAGATTTGCCAGGGACTTTGAGGAAGTGCAGGCAGACATCGACAAGCTTCTCCGAGGTCGGATATTGATTGGACACGATCTCAAGCATGACCTCGATGCCCTCATTCTTAGCCACCCAGGCAAAGATATTCGAGACACAGCCAAGTTCCCGGGGTTTAAAAAGTACGGCAACGGAAGGAAACCCGCATTACGAGTTCTTGCTCAGGAGTTGTTGGGGGTCGAGATACAAGGGGGTGCACATTCCAGTATCGAAGATGCGCGGGCGACCATGTTGCTCTTCCGCAAACACAAATCGGCTTTCGACATGGATCATGCGAATCGGTATGCACCGAAGCCAACAATCGGAGGGGCTCAGAAAGGGAGCAAGCAAAAAAAGAAGAAGAAATGATGGATAGAAGTGAAACAAGCGAATACACCACAGCAGTTTTATAAGATACCCATATAGAAATAACATGTATAATATTCTAAGCGTTGCATAGCCCGACTCATTAGTTTTTTTATTTTAATTTTTACGTTCTGGCTATGGCAGTAAATACAATGGGCCGGATCTTACAAAAACAGATGGATCGATCTACATACAAACACCCACGTTCATTAATGCCAGACTTAGTTGGTACCCTTACAGCGTAAATGGAGCAGCGGCGGTTACTCCAGTCTTGGATTCATCGATTGTTGCAATTCTCCAGCGCAAAGTGTTTACCGATTTGGGCTAGCTTTGACGCCAGATAAGATAAGCAGATATGTTAGCCAAGCCCTTTACGCGTCTCAACGCGTCTCCTTTAGATTTGTCAACGAACAAAGTAATAATATTGCAATGTCGCAACCAATCTTTTCATTAAAGCCCGACGAGAACAAGTCAAAGGTAGTGGCAAATGTATTGCCATGCCGTATACATCACGATGGTCCAATTGACCCAGCATCGACCTATTGGACCCCTACTGTCGCCGACGGTTCGTATCCCTGGTTGCCAACGACACTCTTCAATTTGGCTAACAGCTTGGGAAGATGGCACAAAACTAGCATATTTCCGAGGAAGGAAGCTTCAAGGAAAGGTCGTCAAACTACCAGAGCAATGCCGAGGTGTTGTCGTTGAACGAGCACCCGAGAAAGACCCCAAAACCGCTACCGAAGAGCCAGTTGAGGATGTCGACGAGGAACAAGAGAAGACTGAGAGCATGCAAATAACGGCCGAGTTCGATGAGATGGTTGTATGGGGCCACGAGTCAATAGCAGACGCTAGTGCGGATCCTTACGTTCGGAGTATGGAGGAGTGGCTTCAGGTGGCCGACCAGGTATGGCTCGATGGTACTCTGACGATTGTACACATGATACTAATACTCCCAGATTCACTCTTATTCTACCTGAAGACATCGCACATGAATGATGTAGCTTAGATGGAGCGAAACGTCCCGAGGAGCGATGAACCTACAACACACTTCGAGTTGATACAGTCCAAAACTCACACCTGTCCCTAATCGATAAATTATTGATGGCAACCACTACGAGCTGAGGTGGGCGAAATTCGTGGACAATCATATTAAGTATCCTGTTGTGTGATGAGTGTTAACGCTTTGCACTCTTGGGAGGTGTCGGTGTATATCGAGGGTGTGAACTTGGCAATGGTATATACTGGGTGCCTACATACCTTTTGAGGTGTAATTCTGATTAGAATGTATATTAAGATACCCCATCGAATACTAAGAAGAAGGATGCAAGTCAAACTTGGTATACCCTATTTAATCACTAGTCTTGATCTCACCGGGCTGTCTTCCTCAATTGAATAGTCCTGTTTACTAAACCTTGTAGTATCATTTAATCCATACAGGTAGAATGAAGATGCTTCTATGTGACCAGGCAGCAATACTATTTCCCACACCCCTTCGACCCTTGCATGAGTACTTAGGAGTCTGATACTCGGTTATCTGAAGTACTCGACAGGACTAAAAATACGACACCTAGGTACTAAGTTAAGTACCTTGTCACCATTTTGCTTGGCTTGGTAGCACAAAACCTGGGAACTGATCCCAAGTAAGCTTTAATGAAATATGATTTAAAGAAGTTCCAACTACTGCCATAATACTTCGGACTCAAAGCGTAGAACTTTCGATAGGTGCATTTGCTCTTTCAGATGCGCTGGGTCTTCTCGATAGACTTCGATAAGAAAGTCGTCCCCGTCAGGCTCAATACTTCCCCAGTCGTCGCCATACAGTTGCCGCAGTATGCGCTCGAAGTAAACAATGTTGATAACCAGACCTTTGTTGATTCGATGCCTAAATATCGGCCTGCTGTTTTCAGTAGAATAGTTGCCGCTCATTGTGGTTGAGGGAAAATGATCGTTCGTTCCTGGAAGGTTTGGTCTGGTAATTCAGTCCCTGGTTGCTCAAGTATAACTTTGGCGTGATACATGAAGCGTATGCCGTATCCGTGTGCTGTATAGAGGTAGCTGATAAGTATTTACTTTAAAACATTGTGCACACGTAAATAGGAATTCTGATTAAGGGCCGATGCCAACCTTTTCTGCGAATAACGAGTGTCAAGACTTGTGACATTGATCCATAGGACAGTGAGCTGCTGCTTTTACTCACAGCGATTTGGGAAAATTCTTTCTGGTACCACAATTTCAGTCTTTAATGTTGTCTTTAGTTGGAGGAGCATATGTGGTAATGTGTTGATGAATTCTTCAAAGATTTGCAGATTTCGCATCAATTATACAAATTATATAAGGTTGTAAGAATTGTTAGAGTCTTATACAGTTATGCATAAAGGATAGGGAAGAAATCTGTTGGAACTTGTCAACTATCTCTCGTTCAAGTCAGTAGTGATACCAATATCCTGAGTTACATCAACATCGCTTTGCACAGACTCAAGCTTTGTTTTCAGGCGAGCAAAACAGTCTTTGCCTAAAGGTAGCCTCAGTATTTTGCCCTTCAGATGTCCAGCTGCCCCCTCTCCACTAGCAACTTCAAAGATGATGTCCACGGCCTTGCGGGGGTCTCCAGACTGTTTCCCTGCTGCGTTGGTGAATTTGGTAAGAGTTGCTTCCAACAAAGTTCCTTGATACGCCTTCTCGTCGGCGATGTTGCTTTTGACGCTGGCTTCGAGAAAGTTGGTGCGGAATGCTCCAGGCTCAACCAGGAGGACATTGATCCCGAACTCTTTAACTTCCTTAGATAAACTCTCAGTTAGACCCTCGAGCGCAAACTTGCTGGCGCTATAGAGTCCGCAGCTTGGCTGGGCATCTTGTCCAGCTATACTGCTGACGTTGACGATGGTGCCCGAACCCCGGCTCCTCATACCCGGGATAACAGCTTGGAGGGCATAAAGCGGACCAAACACATTTGTTTGGATTTGATGTTCGGCTTCAGTCTCCCTTGTTCTTGTGTTAGCACACATGTAGAGGATTGGTGGCAGAACTAATTGACTTACGTGAAGAGCTCGATAGCACCCAAAAGGGAGTATCCAGCGTTGTTTACTAAATAGTCGATTCGTCCATAGATCTTCTCAGCATCTTGGATCTTTTTGGTGATGTTTGCTTTGTATTCTGAGAGATCGATGGCAATGATCTTTCCGCCAGCTTCTTCGATTTGACGGACGGCATCAGCTGATCTGTTTGAGTCTCGCACCGTTGCAATAACTTTATGTCCAGCCTTCAACACTCGAAGACTTAATAGCAGACCAAGGCCATTGGAGCTACCAGTAATGAGCCAAACTGGAGTCGTCATTTTTTGAAGATCGAAGGAAGTTGTGGTCAATTATGTGCTATTAACCCCCCAATTAGCATCAGGCAACCTGATCTTATAGTATTCACATCGCGGAGTTACGGTCTCCTATTCCCGAAACCTTGTGAAGCAATCAGCACTTGGCAACGATGCTCCGCAACTTCAGGCTTAACACCGATCACGTATCGGAAATATGACAAGATCACTCTGCCTATACAGAGATATGTCAGTTCCACCCAATCCAATGCCTATTTTGTTGTTTCTCTTATGTATGCATTGGTGGGTGGAAAAGAGGTGTATGTGCACTCTAGGTCCTGCTATTGGCGAGGAAGACCTCGAATTGCTGACCGACGACGAAATCGTCATTGTTCCAGCGGATGGAAACTGAACCATAGCCCAATATTTTATCTCTTAAGTTGTCTTGTGTGGTGTTCTGGATGCGAATAGTCTGCACATTTGAGGTCCTGTAACTTTTGTGACAGAACAAACTGTTTAATATCCTTCTTCCAGTCTACCTTAGTACCTACCTACCTCATGCTTCAGAATTATGACTTCAGGTATCCTTGACCCAGTGGCAGGGCAACCCAAGTTCTTGACTTCAGGTACGATGCACTTTAACCTTCCCGGCATGTGTTTAGCAGCGTTCACACCTGCCTCAAACATACCTTCCTTTTGCCGTAGCTCTCCGATCCATCTCTTTCGCTTTGTCACACATGGTGATGAACTCAAACCTCACCCTTACACACTCCGAAGCAAGATCAGCAGTAACCAACTAGAGACAAAATGTCGTCAGAGCTACCAGACCATTCACTCACAGTTCTCGTGACTGGGAAAGGCGGTCGAGAACATGCGTTAGCTTGGAAGCTGAGCCACGCCAAATCTGTGCGACAAGTCTTTGTTTTCCCTGGAAACGCGGGCACGCAAGACATCGAGGCCAAGGACAATACAGTCGCAATCTCTAATATTACACAGGAGATCTCAGACAATCATGAGCTGGCTCAACACGCCAAAGAACTTGGTGTTGGGTTGGTTGTTGTCGGCCCTGGCGATGATGTTGTGAATGGCATCGAGGAGCACTTTCGAGAAGGTGAGCCAGTCATGGAGCCGAGGTGATAACACTCTCTAACAAGCTAGTCGATATCCCCTGCTTCGCTCCATCACGCAAGGCCGCAGAGCTTGAAGGCTCCAAGGTCCTCGCGAAAGAGTTCATGGTAAAATGGGGCATCCCTACTGCTAACTACATCAGTTCTGCCTCCCTGCCAGCTACCCACACATATGTACGCCGCATGTTTACGGACAACAATCACCGCGTTGTTATAAAGGCAGATGGCCTCGCCGCCGGTAAAGGCGTGGCACTCCCTGAGACAAAAGAACAGGCTTTGGATGATCTTTGTAGCATCATGAGCGATGGCAAAGTCTCTTCGCCTGGCACCCCGGTAGTGATCGAAGAGTACATGAGAGGCTACGAGATCAGCATCTTGACATTCAGCGACGGCAAGACCTTCTTTTCCCTCCCACCAGGCCACAATCACAAGCGTGCTCTAGAGGGCAACATGGGACTTAACACTGGTGGCATGGGAATGTATTCACCTGTGCGAATGGTGACTCAGGAGGTATTCCGGCAGATTGAAAACTGCATACTGGAGCCCACATTCGACGCTATGAAGAAAGAGGGTGAGTAGTTCCGTTGCACCTTGATTGGCCGCTAACAGTCGATAAGGACGACCATTCCAAGGCCTACTCTTCACTGCAATCATGGTTACAGATTCTGGCCCCAAGGTGATCGGATACAACGCTCGATTTGGCGATCCCGAAGCTCAGAGCTCAATGCTGCTTATACACGAGGATACCGATCTGGCGAACATCTTGCTCTCATGCACAAACGGAACACTGGAGCAAACAAAAGATACGATCAAAATCAAACCAGGTTTCGCCTGCAATGTTGTAATTGCGTCAGGCGGATACCCAGCTGAATACGAGACAGGCAAGACTGTAACGCTGAAGCCTCCGCCGGAGGGTGTAGTTATTTTCCATGCCGGAACTTGTAGTGACGAAAAGGATGAGTCGCTGAAGACAGCAGGAGGGCGAGTCTTCTCTGTGGCTGCCTATGCAGATACCCTTGAAGAAGCACGCTCAAAGGCATACATGGGTGTCGGGTGTGTGTCATTCGAGCCCATGGCGTACAGGAAGGACATTGCATTAGGAGGTTTGGCCATACAAGGGGTAAAAATCTCCAGTGATCATCCGGTATTGAGGGACGCCACGAAGCTTGATCAATAGCTGTACCTGAAAGATCCAGTAGGTTGCGAGTTCAGAGAGGAAGAGAGAACCAGAACGGCAGATATCTTATTGCTACCGAGTATGTTAGGAAGATCCCCATGAGTTGCTAATAAAGTCGGCGAAGTATGTTTACGAACTTTCCCTGCTTGACTAAGTGACCTTGACTTATCCCTCTTTACGCCCCGAGAGACAAGTTACTTTTTACATAGAATGGCTCTCAATACTTCAATTTGCGCCCCCAATTACCTTGGGATATCGTCTTTCTGTTCATTAACATCCCCAAGAATGATGAACCAATCTCAAACAACAGGTTACTGTGTGCGGATCCTGACATGGACTGGCATACCATCCTTGACTCGAGGTGGACTATCTGTTCCAACCTGATAACAGCGATCACCCCAAACCGTTGGAGGTGCTTTGCCAGAATCATGAGTACCGCTAGAAGGCCAAACATCAGTAACAGTCCGTGGTCTTCACACATATCTAGACTTACTTCTTTAGGTCCCACTTCTCCCACGCACACTCGATATCGAAGCATCTGACCACAAGCGCCATGGCTAATTTGGCTTCGAGATAAACAAGGTTCTGACCGATGCAGTTTCGTGGACCTGCTGAGAACGACCGCCAGCCATTGGGTGGCGGAAATAGAGGATCTTGGGGATCAGTGATAAGAAACCGCTCCGGTAGAAACTCGCCCGGTCTGTGCCAGAGCTCAGGGTCGTGATGAGCTGCAAAATTGCCATCCCAGACGATGAAGCCATCAGTGGGTAATTTCTTTCCTTCAAATCCAGGACCGGAGCCTGGAGGGCCTACGAGAAAGAAGCCTTGTTCGCCGCGACGCATAGTGCCAATATTGGTACGATATCGCATCGACTCGCGCAGTACAGCAAGGGTATATGGCAGCTGGTTGAGCAACTGAGGATCTCTTCTCAATACGTCTGAGGCGCCCCAGGCGTCTGGTCCTAGAACAGTGTCATGCTCCTCCCGAAGTTTGGCTAAAACCTCTGGGTATTGGCAGAGCAAACGGAAGAGCCAGGATAAAGTCGCTGCTGTGGTATCAAATCCTGCGAATAGGAACGTGTTGATTTGACCAATGGCCATCTTGACGAAGTCGGCATCGAGCTCTGCGGCTGGAGAATCACTGTTCTCTTGGACCACAGCCTTTTGTTCGGCTTTCTCTGCATCAAGGGCCTGGACGATGAGATCGACCAATGTCTTCCCTTTCACGGAGCGATCCTTCTGAAGTACATCCATACGCTGTTGCACTCCAGGGGTAAGAGTGTTGGCAAGAGTACGATAGTTCTTCCAAAGTTTGAAGTGACGCCACGGATTATAGTAATGGATGAAGTTGGCGATATTGACGAAGAAGTACATTCGAGAGATGGTGTCTTGCAGAGCAACGCACAGCGCCGAACTTTTTCACCATTGCTCATTCATGCGAACGTCACTTCATACTATAATCAGTACCTCGCAAAGGGTTCCTCAAGACGCGAGTACACTCACAGAAAGAATCGGATAATGACATCTAGAGCGAGATTGGTGGTGGCCGTTTCAAAGGAGAAGACATCCCCCCATTCTCCATTCTTACCCGCTTTACTCTTGAGGACGTTTGCAAAATCCTCAACCTCCTCGACAATATCTGGGATACGACTGGTGATGGTTTGCACACTGAAACCAGGGCTCAGGCTCTTACGCCAGGCCCTCCATTGAGCTCCTTCCATCGAAGAAAGGTCTTGGTTCTTGGTCAATGGATAGAGAACATGCTTCTGCTCATGGGCTTTGGGCAAAGAGTGTTCTTGTGTGAACTGAGACGAAACATTCGCATCGAGCGAAATCACCATGGGAGGAGTAAAAGGCCAGGTGTCGATATAGGTAACGGGTGGGCATTTGGTACATTGAGGGAAAAGTTCACGCCAGTTTTCGCGGATTTTAATCATCATATAGTCGCCGTGAGCGTCAGGAGGAAGACTGGAGACGAGCTTTCCAACAACTTCGAGGTGGCCAAGAATCATGGAATGTTTCATGATGGGCTGTTACTCCATATTAGACCACGGTCCCACTCGGCTGTTAGAGTAACATACGATTCCTTCATCTTTGAGAGCCTGAAATTTCTTGCGGACTTGGTACCCTTTGCGAAATGCGTGCATGAGCAACACGGCCAGCACGATGCCTGAGAGGCGTAAGAAGCGCGTAAGAAGCGAAGAGGCGTCATCTTGGAGGCGGAGGAGCCACATTGTGGTCGTGAATCAATGTGAGAAGGTCAAGGCCTACTATATAAGGATTTAAATATCGCGAGGTTAAAAGTTGTCGGCAAGAGGAGATTTCTTATGCAGTTGAGTAAGACATTTTGCTTCCTCCAGTACAAACACGCAGGGTTGGAGTCGGCCAATCATGGAACGGATGATAAGCTTGAACTTCCCCGCTTACCTAGGTATGTAGTGGTTGCTGTCAAGTTCATGAATGGCAAGGCAATGATGATGGAGGCTATGTGGGCATACATTCAACAGATCAAAGTTCGAAAGGATAGATAATAGATCCTCTGAAGTATATCGCACGTATTCGTTGCGATGCTGTTGTTTTGGAGACTATAATAAATCAGGGTGGATCGTTTCCAGAGCCTTACTGTCACAATTTGATACCCCAGTAACTGGTGCGCATAAGATAAAACTGGGGTAGTACAGATTTGCCAGACACGCTATTCATTGGATCATGAAATCTAGGGTCTGCTGTCTCGAAATAACGAATGACGATGATGCTGCTGAGAGGAACCAAAATCGGAGCACAATACCCCGATGTGGGGTTTCAAAAAAGGTACATTGCAGTGAATTTGTTCCTCGATCATGATACTACCCCTCTTCCTGCTATCATAATTCATTACTCCAATATTGTATCTGAGAAATTATCATACAAAATCATTCATCATGTCCATGTCAGTCGAAGATGCCACCAAAGTGCGGGACGGCTTCCCAAGACCGTTCCCCAACATCCCCTCCAACGTGGTGGAGCAGTTCCGCTTGGATGGAAAGGTCCTCGTTGTCAACGGCGCTGCTGATGGACTTGGATACGCTGTAGCTGAGGGATACGCCGAGGCAGGAGGAAATGTCGCCCTATGGTATAATTCGTGAGTTATCTATGGCAATTCTTTCAACACAGGTGCAGACAAGCTCATCTTGTCCTAGAAACGATGCTGCTATTGAAAAGGCTCGTTCTCTATCAGAGCAGCATAGTATCAAGGCCTCTGCATATAAAGTTGATGGTAAGTACCTATGTTTGACAATTGTGAAACTTTACAGTAGCTGATATAGACTTGATCAGTATCCGATGCACAGCAAATTCAGGACGCTTTGAAAAAGGTGCTCGATGATTTCGGAAAGATTGATGTCTATGTTGCGAATGCAGGTGAGTCTCCAGTCAAAGTGAGCTCAACATCAAATTTGGAACTAAGAAATATCACCAGGCATGGCAATTTCAAAACCTATCCTTGAGCAAACCCTCGATGAATACAGAAAACAGATGTCGGTGAATGGTAAGTAGCATCTACCTACTGTATACAGCACCTCTAACAGCTACAGTCGACGGTGTCGTCTTTTCAGCGAAATACGCCGGCGAGATCTTCAAGCGTCAAGGTTTCGGCAACTTCATCATCACATCCAGCATGAGCGCCCACATCGTCAACGTACCAACTGATCAACCAGTCTACAACGGAAGCAAAGCCTTTATCACACATTTCGGAAAGTCCCTCGCTCGAGAATGGCGCGAGTTCGCTCGTGTGAATATTGTTTCTCCTGGATTCTTCGACACAAAGATGGGTGCGAGTCCGGAGGCGCTTAACGAGGCGTACCGCATGGCTGTACTGGGAAGACAAGGCCATGTGAAGGAGATCAAGGGTCTTTATCTTTACCTTGCGAGTGACGCTTCGACTTACATGACGGGTAGCGACTTGCTTATTGATGGAGGATATGTGCTTCCTTAGATAGTTAGGAAGCAGAGCCTTGAAAGGGTTGCAAATAATATATCTCACTAGACTCTGGGCTAGAGAAAAATTAGACTTACTCATTTGACATGCTAGCTGTGCTCACATTGAATAACTATAGATTTCGATATTCATAGTCATGATCTAGCTAAATTCTAGAAGAACTACTAATGCCCAGCTTGACGAGGAGAATGCCTGTACGCTTAATACGTAACTAACTGGTTTACATCAATTACTTTCTCAAACTTCTAATAAGCATTGCGGAATATCGCAGCCAAGAAAGGCCTAGATGCGCCAGACGAGAGCAAACTTCTACTGTTTGTCATGTACAAATCTTGGCCGGCTAGATACACTTCCAGACACTATCCTCATAACATGACAACTGCAGCTAGCAGTCATGTACAGAACGATATTTTTTTTAAATAATCAAATGAATAATCATTCATAAGTCCTTATGAGCCAGTAGCATCATCGCTGGTAGAGTTGCATTTCCCCTCACTCGGAGTATAGTGACCCGAACGTCACCTGATTGGAATTACAAGAGAAATTGTGTCCACGCACATGGATCCGTGCTATTTAATCATATAAGTTACCCGAATGCAGAGAAATAGCCAAGTCTACCTTCTTGTAATTGTGTAAAAGTTGATACAATGACTGAAACAGTAAGCAAGTTCTTGAAACACTATAGACATAACTAACAGTGGACAATTAGAACCCATCCTGTCTTTTATATGGTCCTGGAGACGCTAGATTCGAAGACCGACCAGTTCCTCAGATTGAGGACCCATGCGATGTGATAATCAAAATCGCCTACACGGGTGTTTGTGGCAGCGATGTGGGTATCAGCTTCTTAAATACTCTCCCATCTGATCATTGATAAGTTTTAGGTTCACTTCTGGACCGAAGGTGGTTTCGCACGAAGAGTCTCTGAACAACAGCCTCTGGTGATGGGCCATGAAGCTTCGGGAATTGTCCACAAAGTCGGCCCAGGCGTTTCGCACCTCAAGCCTGGTGACCATGTAGCCATCGAACCGGGCTTCTCGTGCAAAAGCTGCAGCTACTGCAAGTCTGGAAGATACAATCTCTGCCAGAAAATGAAGTTCGCCGCAGACCCACCATCTACTCATGGGACGCTTTCTCGTTTCTTTAAGATCCCTCAGGACTTTGCTTACAAACTCCCTGATTCTGTTAATCTGGAAGAGGCTGTTCTTGTGGAGCCTCTGAGTGTTGCCGTCCACGGTGTTCGTCTCGCCGATGTACGGCCTGGTCAGAGTGTCATAGTCCAAGGAGCGGGGGCGGTTGGTTATCTTACTGCAGCAACTGCTTTAGCCTACGGCGCTAGAAAGGTTGTCATTGCCGATATCAAACCCGACAAACTCGAGTTCGCAAAGCTGGGCCTCCAATGCCATATATTTCAGCCAGACTCGAGTTCAACTCCTGAGCAAGAAGCATCCCGGCTTAAAAAAGAAGCAGATCTTGACCAAGGTGCCGACATTGTCTTGGAATGCACAGGGGTTGAGTCTTCAGCCCAAACTGGCATCTTATCCCTAGCAGCCGGTGGTGTTTTTGTGCAAATTGGACTCGGCAAGCCTGTGCAGTCTCTGCCTATCCACGCTATGTGTGAGAAGGAGATTGTGATTAAGACTTGTTTCCGTTATGGCTCTGGTGATTTTGAAATTGCTCTGGATTTGCTTGAAACAAATAAAGTTTCTGTTTCAAAGCTGATTAGCAGTATTGTACCTTTCGAAGAGGCCCCTGAGGCGTGGAAGAGGACAATGAGAGGGGAGGGAATCAAGAATTTGATCCGTGGAGTACAAGACTGAGTCACCCTCGGCTGAGCGAGTGGATGGTATTTATAGTAAAATCGTAGAATCTTGTAACTGTACTTCTTGGCCACAGTTTGTGAATATGATATATGTAATCATTGCTACACATTTTGATCGATAACTGAAGACAGAATCAGAACTTGGAGGTCATACCTTCGCCGAATTTCACTACTCACATTATTCCCGCTGCAATCCCGGATGACCACTCATGACAACCCCCACATTCTCTGGTTAGCAAGGATAACAAATCATGACTCAGTGACATACTTTGCTCCGATATGAAGTCGTATAAAGTTTAAAAGTTCAGCCATTTTTCGCGGTAGCCATGTCATTTCTCATTGCATTTCAGACTTCTTTACAATGGCTGACTCGTCACCAAGTGTGGCCTTCCCGCCTCGAAAAACCAGTCCACCGTTGAATGATGCTCACGCGAGTACATCAACCAACAACCGCGATGGAGCGTTGATTTTACATGCCAATTCTTCTGGCACTGCTTGGTGGTCCCGATTCAGATACCCAATAATCACCGCTGGAATTGTGCTTCTGTTGAGTCCATTTACATTCCTGTGGCCCGGCCAGGAGTCAATTGATCCCAAGAACTATGCGGAACGCACCAAACGAATTCTCGAGACCACGCCGTAGGTTGATTGATATTGTGTATACAGACGTCACTAACTGCAGTTGCGTAGTTTGATAGATGGACACAATGACTTACCTTTCATGCTTCGCCTTGAATTGAAGAATCGTATCTACGATGAACGCTTCGACTTTTCAAACCGACTGCTTGGGCATACTGATTTGCAACGCTTGAGGCAAGGCATGGTCGGCGGTCAGTTCTGGAGTGTTTACGTAGATTGCGATGAACAACAGAAACACTTTGAAGATCCTTCTGTGAGTCACGACTGTCCTTAAAACTTCTTCTCGTATAAGTGTCGTCGCTGACCCCATTCCAAAGTGGATCGTCCGAGACACACTGGAGCAAATAGATGTGACTCGACGATTCATCCGCGAGCATCCCAAAGACCTCGAGTATTGCGATACTTCGGCTTGCGCTCTAAACGCGTTCAAATCGGGCCGCATTGCGAGTATGATTGGCATCGAGGGTGGCCATCAGGTCGGCGGCAGCATTGCGAGTATCCGACAGATGTACGAGTTGGGGGCGAGATATATGACTATCACACATAATTGCGACAATGCGTTTGCAATGGCTGCTACGACTGTAGCTGCTGGAAGCACAGACAAAGGACTTTCGAAACTTGGAAAGGATGCAATCAAGGAAATGAACCGGATGGGAATGATGGTCGATCTCTCACATGTGTCACATCAAACAATGAGGGATGTGCTTAGCATCGCCCGAGCACCAGTCATCTTCTCACACTCTGGAGCATACACAATTGAACAGCATCTCCGGAACGTTCCTGACGACGTCCTTCGCCAGGTCAAGCACAACGGAGGCATTGTCATGGCTGTTTTCCTAAATCGCTTTCTCAACATGAAACACCCCGAACAAGCAACAATCCACGACGTCGCAGACCATATTTTCCACATCGCAGAAGTCTGCGGATGGACTTGCGTGGGAATCGGCGCTGATTTCTTCGGAATGTCAAATGTCCCCATTGGATTGGAGGATGTCTCCAAATATCCTAGTTTGATGGAAGTGCTAATGCAGCGCGGTGCGACAGATGAGCAAATCCGCTTGCTCGCGGGTGAAAACATCCTTCGAGTATGGGGCAATATTGAAAAAAGCGCAAAGGCTATTCAGGCCACGGGTGAGAAGCCAGTAGAAGAAGAGTACGAGGGACGGGAGTGGCACAAGGGGTATTCGACTGATCCTTATATGCTGAGGGGAGGACTTGAAGAAGCTATTAAAAACGGTGCCAAGATTGAGGAAGATATGTTCGATTTAGATGCTGAAGGTCGTCCTAAGGTTTTATCTACATAGGGAAGGAAATTCAAAATCAAGCAAAAGATATTCGTTTACACTGGTCATTCCGATTGATTCCTCTGAATTTCAATAAAGACCATAGTTGTTAAGACATAAATACGCATTGTGGTGAATACCTCGTTACTATGTCATCAGAGAATATACAGAAGCTCATCCCCATTACATGGCATCTCCATGAACTCCAACCTCGTCTCTAAATTCAAAACTTCCAATATTTCAATGACACATTCTTTACATCAAGATCTTCTTCTCGCCACCGCAACTATGCACCTTCTCTGCTCCTCGAGCAACATTCGCCCATCGGGCCATGTTTCGCGCCATACCGCGTTTGCTCAACGGGTTCATGGTTGATTTTTCATGCTTGGGCACACCATCAACATCCAAAGCAAGACTTGCGGCCGCATATCCAGCAGCCTTTGCATTGACTAAGAATGCCTCCTTGTTGATATTCTTGATGTCGTCACAAGCAGTGTGGTAACAGGCATCCTGGGGGGCTCCCGCGCCGGTGAAAATCCCCGAGGATGGGATACCCAACGCAAGGAAGCCGACATAGTCAGATGAGGCTCCGAAGGGTCTGAACATGTTAGCAGGTGACAAAGTGTAAGATTAATTAGGTTGGCTTACGTATATTCGGCGGGATATCCCTCCTTTGTTAGAAATTCGAAAAGGTATTTGGCGCCAGCCTTGTGTGCACCCGAGTCAGCGTAGACGATGTAATAAGGCTTTGGAGAGGCGATCATGTCGTAGTTGTAGTAAAATCGAATCTTGCTAGCCTCCTCCTTCAACAGATTAGACACGTAGTGAGTCGATCCGATCATTCCACTTTCTTCAGCGCCCCAAAAGGCAAACCGGAGTTTGTTTTTGAAGTTCTTGTACTTCTTGATCGACCGGGCGATACTAAGTAGGGCGGCAACACCGCTTCCGTTGTCATTGATACCAGGACCTTCTTGAATAGAATCAAGATGAGCGCCCAACATGACGATGTTGTCAGCGTCACCCTCCTTAGTATCCGCGATAATTTGCCAAGTCTCACGCTTCTCGACAGAGACATCAATGGTTAAATTGATCTCAAGCTTTTCACCATCCTGAAGACGTTTGGCCCAAGCAGTGCCAATGTCATACGTAATGACACCAGCAGGCGCAAGTTTACCAACATTCTCGGCGCCCAGAGAGCCCGAGCCTGCTGTCTGCTTGGGATCATCGTTGAAGACAATAGCAGCTGCGGCACCATTGGCCTTGGCTAGCTTGAGCTTATTAGGGAATTGGCATTTTCCACGCTTGATCAAGGCAATCTTCCCCTTGACATCAATATCTTTCCATTGGTCTTCGAAACAGCCAGAGCCGCGTGTATCGTCGATGGGAACCAATACCAAAGGAGCAGTAACACCACCGGGGAGGGGTGTGGCATGGTTATATTGCAGCGAGACCACGGCGACATTTTCTCCATCGGAGCCGGTTAAAGAGATCTTGCGAAAGTGGGAGAAAGGGTGGGTGAATGGCTGAACCGTAATGTCGAAGTGATTGCCGCGGCGCAGGTGACTGAGAACAAAGTCAAGGGAAGCGTTGTAGCCCGGAAGACCAAAGGCTCGATTGCCGCCATTATCTAGAGCAATTTGATATAGGTTCTGAAGGGTATCGTCTAGGCTACATGCTGTTAGCCCTCAATTTTCATGATGGTGAGAATAAAATTCTGTACTTACTCGCTTGCCTTTACATCATCGGCCACTCGTTGCGGAGTGAGATTCTTGCGCGCACAACCTCCGCTGGTGTATAACGCCAGGGCAGAAAAGAGATGGCCAAACTTCATGTTGTCTTACTGGAATGATGGATACAATCTTTTGTGTTCAAAGAGCGGACAACAAGAATCGCTCTTCTTATAGACTGCCTAGGGAGGATCACTGACAGCCTCAATTTTACCCTACAGAGATGTGGTTGCTCGCACTCCGGGACGATCATCCCATTAGCTCTTAAACTAAGAATCCTTCCGATTATGGCTGAGCTTCTGAGCCACATACTCACTACCTTGGCTAGGGTTGAGTAGCATTGGTATATAGGATAAAATCTGGGGGATTGGGACTAGGCCAAATGTTCTCTTGTGATTATGCTCGAATGTGACCCCAGAATGGCGACGTTGAGGCTTAGCTCCATCTCGAAACCGAGCTGACCACTGAGTATTTAGGCGGGAAATTAATTGACGGGCGCTAGTGCGACTAATATGGAGAAAGGATTGTGGTTCCGTAATTGAGGAAATCCACTGTCAGCACTATTTGCAGAGTCCGAAAGATGTAGTCCGAGATATAGGATTTAAGCTAGCCGGTCTACGTCCCATGCAATTGCCCATGTTTAGCAAATATTCATATCGAAGGTCTAGATGCATTAACTCTAGAATAGTTCATCAGTTGCAGTGAGAAAAACGAATCGACTCGCCATGTCCCCATAGACCTCAAAAACATACATCCTCTTCTAGCTTACCCAATCGAGCGTCAAAATCATCGACCCAAGCAATTTGACGTAGGGCAATCCCAAGCCCGCTCCACCTCAACCCGAGCTTCCCCATCAGAAGAGACATCTTATCGGTTAGCCAGGCCTTATCGCAGCTCTCTTCTGTCACTGCTGCAATAGACAGTATCCAAAGCTGAAGCTCTTCTAAACCAGTCCATAAGGTCTCATGTTTCCTGATAAAATTCGAAAGTTGAGGCTTGCGGTATTGAGCAGCTCCAATAGTGTAGTGAGTGTGCTCGGCGGCTGTGACTAGGAATTTTAGAGCGGCTAGTCTGATGGTCTCGTGGACTATAAATCTTAAAGAATAAGGGCTGCTCACTACGTCCAGTGGATTGTTTCGGGGTATCGAGAGCAGAAAGTGAGCGCTTCGTGCAATAGTTAAGGAGCAGGTCTCCCTCGATTCTCGTGATGCTCCCACAACGCTTGTTAGAGACTCAAGCACTTCGCATATACTTGCAAGCTTCGGTGAGAGATTATTCAAATCTTGGAATATGCTACTCAATGTAGGACTTATAGAGGAAGGTGAAGTCTGGTCCCATAGATAAGAAGGAGCTTCAAATCTAGGTGGCTGGTCCAACGATAGACAACCTATGACATCTGACCTAACATTACTGAGTTAGTTGAAGACTTCATCATGCAAATTTGATTATATCTTACCAAAGCAGAGACAATACAAGATGGGTGGACCGAAACTTATCCACCCCTCCACGACTTCGTACTATCGTTTCCAAGCCAGACATATGAGCAGCATAACGCTCAAGGTTACCGATGTTCATCTTTAGCAAGATCAGCTTGATTCTTTTCATCTAGCCAGCATAAAATTACATCGTAGTTTGCGAGACATAGCACAGTGATCAACAGACCATCAGACATCAAGTTTTCCATGGCCTGAATCTTTCGGCTGGTGTATTGCAGACAGAAAGTATAGTGATTCAGTGCATTCACATCTTCTCGTCCTGGATGGAGATATTCGATTTTCTCATGGCCATAAAGGGCGATTTCTGCAAGTGCGAGATGGAAAGCGCCGTCGTTGGCGAGGCCAACAGCAAAACACACCTCTCTGACCTTGTCACAAAAAGATGATTTTGGGCGGAGCACTGGCTCTTGTTAGTGCTGGTATTTTAGGAGAGATAAGACTTACGAAATTCTTTCATCATCTTTGCCCGTGTGTCGGTTCTCGAATACAGTATCGAATCGGAATTTGAAATAAGAAATTGTACAGGCGATGGGGATATAATACCATGCTGGGTAGTTGAGTTGGGTTGTGGTTCGAAAAGTTGTTGGTAAGATGTTGAAGATATCAAATCATCTGAGGCCGCTTTAATATTTTGATTCGATTTCTTTTTCCGTCTTGAGTATCCTATATCCTTCATCACATGTTGGCGGATCTTCCGTCCATTGCGTTGACTCTTAATCTCGTCTGGGTGACTTATGCTGACAAACCGGAGGTCCAGCTTTGTCTGGTTGGGAGCTGACATCCTGACTTCAAGGGGATATTCTGCAACGAATTTTATCAGAAAGTCAATATCATCTTTGTATCTTCGTGGAATAGTCACTGGTCGCCAGGTAAACGTAGGAAGATAAGGTTTGGATTATTCTTGATTCGTAAGCCGCCGAGGCGTGAGATGTTCAAAGCCCCTCCATCAGTCCAATGGCTTGACAGCTAGCTAACCCAGTCTTAGCTTGAGCTATCCAATACCAACTCAGATCTAACCTTCGTGGTCACCACAACGTACAAATCGCGAAATACTATCGTTACACAAATTCAACTGGTTGTAAGGATTTGGTCTCGCAATTGATTACACTCTTACCCGCTCATCTTAGTCGATAGAATTTGCCATTTTACTAAATGATTTCTCCCCTATCAATATTGTATGCACCATAGCAAACGGCCTATGAGCTAGAATACTAAGAACTCGGTGTTCCGATCCTCCGATACTGCGCCAAGATCAATTCGCATACTTTAAACGAAAATGCCTGATACTAAATAAAAGACCCTTGAAGCCCAGGCGCTAGATCATGAATAAAAGACGATGCATGTAAGATATGGCGGCTGGGCGAACTTGGCAGAGCTTGTGCAATGTTGATCCGGGGTAGGTGGCTAACTTATGCGGCCAAGTCGAAGCACGCGGATGCCAAGAGGATTCTTGTTTTAGGTGAGGCTATCTATATTAGCTAGATGCTAGGTGCTTGGCTGCTGGGATGAAGTAAATGTTGCGGTGGTGATAGCCTTGGCTAGCAGCATCCCCACCTGTTTGACGGTATTTGTAGCTAGAAGCATGGAGTCAGTCGTGAGCCGAAGATTGTCAGTGGACCCGTATACAACCCCATAAGTATCCGTAGGCATTTATAGTCTCTTGTGTAGTATTCTTTTCTCGCAGTTCGGGGAGAGCAGCGCGTTGTTGCCGGTACAAAATTTGTTGTGATTGCCAGTGGTTAAACAGCCCAAGTAAAGAAGAGTGCAGTCTTTATTGACAGTCACGTCCTCAACGGACGGCAGATCTGAAATAACTTACTGGTCTGACTATACCATGAACGGCCTCCGCACTGATCTCTTGATACAAGTAAATCTGCCAAATCCACGTTTCGCTGGGTTTAGCATAGACGCAAGTACCGTAACGGAACTACCTGTACACACAACCGCTTGGCTGCATTTGATGCTGCGACCCCCTCATGTGATTACAACGCAGCAGGCAGTGATTTTCGTACAATGCGGGAGTCCTTATCGTTATGCGTCAAAGCCCCTACTACTTGGCATGCTGCACTCAAGTGTACGGGGTTTCGAGCTGCACGGCCAGCAGGTTTTCTACGAGTGGTAGCACTACACTTAAAAGGACAGCTCCAGTATCCTGGTATTCCCAGATCTTATCGGTTAACTTCCATCTGCCCAAAGTCCTAGCTTGAGCGTGTATAGTGGAGGGTGGAAATTTCCTCACATTGATTGCTGATCCCAAGCATTGGCGCAATAACCGCATTTGCCAACGTACTCACCAAATGCACGGTTTGTCAATTTTTGGCGGCTTGTCTTACCTGCTACTGCATAATTATATAGAGGGCGACCGTTGTTTCCTAATGCGTTGTATCACAACGTGGGTTGGAACTTGGACGTGAAAAACGTGGGGTCTAGGATAGCACACCATGTACGGAGTAAATCGGCGCAATTGCTTTTACACACCGAGAAGCCACACAGTACCAAAGCTGCAGTACTCTCCGGTACTCTCCGGCGACGGAAAACACTCCCCTCGGCGTTTGAAGGTATCTTGCCGAAGGTTAAAGTCCGACGCCGCCACTCGGCTGTGCCAAGAGCGGAGGGTGGATCCCCGCGGCGGAGCACGTGACTCGTACGATTCTTTTCTTGGCGTCAAGGTAGAGGAGGCGCAGGGCGAGGCGATAGGGAACTGGTTACGGGGTTTCCGAAGAGGCATGAGGAAACGTAAAGCTGGAGAAGTAAGGCATGGATTGGTACCATGATCATTGACTATGAGGTAGCAGATATCGTCGTGAAAGAAAAGTGCACCGGAAGGTTGACAAGGGTGCAACAACAGTAGCGCACCAGGATGCAAATAGTGCTTTATCAATGCACCATGTCTCACGGTTAAAAACACGAGCCAGGGCAAAGAGAAAGAAAAATACGCGAGTTTGGCAGATATTTTCTTCTGTTTTATCGACGTAATATGAACTGAGCATATGGTTTGCCAAGACCAAACTTGCGTCAACTATTGGGCAATGCGTCCGAGATATGTGGATCATGTGACAATTTCATTTTTAGTAGCCGATAAGCTTAGTGCAAGCGTCGCAGTTGCCCAGAACCTTAAGCAAAATAAGCGCAAGGTTAGTTGCTCCTGGGGTAGAAGCTGACAGGGAGGAGCGATCCACACGATAAGTATACAGCCAATCAACAAGGGAAAGAGCATTTGGCCAAGCCTGCCCTCTGGACTTGTTCCAGAAAAGAGTGTCCCTCACTCAGACTGTGCATTCTCCCCCCATACTAGATGCACAATCCCACGCTGCAAAGACACGTGAATAGAAACGATCAGAACATTGAGTTTCTGGATCGTCACGGAACAAGGTGGGTCGCAACGCTCGATAATTCGGCGTATTTCGTTCAAGAGCTCCAAGAATCGATTGGATACGCGTCATTGCCCAAGCGCCAAGAGCCGCCAAGTTGGCTTTGAACCATTTGAAGCTATCACGAATGCTCGCCAAGACAGACGAGTCCTGGACGCCAAGATGTGATAAACCAGCTAAACCTTGATGCGTTCTGCTTCTCGGCCAGTTGTCGCTTTGGTCAAGCACTAGTTTGTGGTCAGCTTGGCTTTGTCGCCTTGGCTAATATGGCATGGTTGAGTACCGTGCCATCAATACTTGGCAGGTGCTTGTTCTTGACGGTAGAGGAATGCTGGCTCAACGTTTGGAGTAACTGCAGCTCAAGACTTGTGTATCAATTGACGTAAATTGATATGAGACAGCATTGGGTATGTAGCGAATATATGATACATGCTGACCATGTTCGGTATACTATGTCGATATGGATGGGCTCTAACCGAAAACCACGATCGCATCGCAGTGCATTCGCAACACCATGCATCAACGTTATACCATGCGTTGTCAGCCGTTGAAACGAACGGCCCATGGTGATCAAGACCAGGGCTCTGCCGAACGAACATGCTCCTTCAGCATAAGAGACGCTCTAGACGCTGCTGGCCTCGTGAGTAGCAAAAGGATCCATGCCCACCGCAACCGTGCGATTACCCGGCCCTGCGATGGCATACCGATGACCTCACATTTTCAAGTGCAAGATCTCTCTTCTCGCGCTGTCTGCCCTCCACCCTCTGCACCCGTTGCGCATTTGCGCAGTCCGCCAAGCTGCCAAGCTGCCAAGACCCCCACTATGCACACCACCAGATAGTCTCACGACAATGTATTCCATACCCTTAGACTTTTCCCTGCCCTAGGAATATAGCATGCGGTACGTACGGTTTATCTGGATTTCTGGGTGGTATTGCGAACTGGGATATGGAGATGCGGTAGAATCTGGAAGAATGGCCCCGAGTGCCCCGGAAAGAATTGGCGACATGTTCAAGGCCTTTGGCAATACAGTCAAGCTATTGCTGTGAGATGAAAACATCACGGCAGTTAAACCGTGAAAAACGGTTGATGGTATGGGAATTGAGGCTACGCCGCTACGGAGCCCTCCGTTTTGCAATCCTTCTCCGTTGCGGAGAGCACCGTACAGGACGGAATTGATAACAACACACCTCGGCGAAGCTAAACGTCCACTGTCGAGCGAAAGAGGCTCAACACCTGCCATCAAAGCTCAAGGATTGGTAGGGAGTGGGTGTGTGGGGAAAGACTCCAAGTTCGGTGGCGGATCTAAACCGCTTGTCGGGTTCAGCGACCAACGCCAAGAAACCCCGAGCCTGGCGACGACTCAGGTTCCGCTCCGAGGGCAAGATGAGCTCTCAAATCAACTTATCTTATGACGGTGGCTTTCGAGATTTCTGTCGCTTCCACAAGTATATATGACCTGCTCCCCCGCACCCCGCCAAGGTATATTTCCATCAAGCTCGAGGTTATCAATCACCAACAACACTCTAATTAGTACTTATATCTATACCCGTTACATATACATCATACCTACTCCGAGCATCGGAACTTCCTGCTCAGACTTACATCTATCACCAATTACACTCCTTCCTCAATGCCGTTGAGATAGTCTATCAACTATCTTGTACAGAGTTCAACCACATACACTACCACTCTTCCGACGATACGCGCATTCACTACACGTATAAGAAACACAAACAATAGTTTAAGCTTTCCTCTCCCTCCCGCCCTCCTCCTCTTTCTTGGTCGTTATCCTCCAAGCCATCTACCATGGCGGCGGAGTACCCCAAGCACCCGTTTCTCCTCACCATTGAGGAGACGGCGGAAGCCCTCGGTACCAGTATCGACAAGGGACTTACAAACCAACAAGTTGCGCAAGCTCAGGAGAAATACCCAAAGAATGAGCTTGACGTTGGCGGTACTATACCTTGGTATAGTATCTTGACCAAACAATTGCTCAATGCCATGATTATTGTAAGTTACGCTGTCTTACCGTATAATTGGTCATACTAATACACAATAAGGTTCTCGCATTTGCTATGGCTCTCAGTTTCGGTATCAAAGACTACATCGAAGGTGGTGTGCTTGTCTTTGTTATTGTCCTCAATGTTACCATTGGATTCTGGCAAGAGTACCGCGCTGAGAAGCGCATGGATGCTCTCCGAGCTCTGTCCTCTCCCAGCGCCATGGTTCTTCGCGATGGCAAGACCCAGGTTATCTCCAAGTAAGTTTTCGCGCCTGCAAATAAGTTTTGTTCCAACACTAACCGTTCTTAAAGCCCCGAAGTCGTTCCTGGTGATATCGTCCTCCTCAAGATGGGTGACACAGTCCCCGCCGATCTCCGCCTCTTTGAAGCCATGAACCTTGCCTGCGAGGAAGGCCAATTGACTGGCGAGTCCATCCCCGTCGAGAAGATCACCGACAACAATATCACCGCTCCTGGAACCGAGAAGCTTGTCCAGTCCGAGGATGAGATTGGTATCGGTGACCGTGTCAACATGGCATATGCCACCACCGTTGTCCGTAAGGGCCGTGGCCGTGGTATTGTCACTTCCACCGGAATGTCTACTGAAGTCGGAAAGATCGCCGCCTCTACCTCCAAGAAGACTCGCAAGGCTGGCCGCTCTATGAACTACAAGAAGTACGGAAAGAAGCAGCCTTTTGTTGGTGCTTCCAAGCGAGCATACGATGTTATTGGCAAGTTCTTGGGTCTTACTGAGGGAACACCTCTGCAGCGAAAGCTCTCAGCTCTCGCCTATGTTCTCTTCGGCTGTGCCATTATTCTTGCCATTGTTGTGTTTGCCGTCAACAAGTTTGATATGAAGAACGAGGTCATTATCTATGCCACTTCATTGGGTATCGCTATTATTCCCGAATCCCTCGTGGCTGTTTTGACCATCACCATGGTTGTTGCTGTCACTGTCATGCGAAAGGCCAACGTCGTTGTCCGTGATCTTTCCGCTCTCGAAGCTCTCGGAGGAGTTACCAACATTTGCTCCGACAAGACTGGTACTCTCACCGAAGGTGCCATGATTGTTCGCAAGGCTTGGATCCCCTCCTCCCATATTTACACTGTCCGCGACTCTCAGAGCCCCAACGACCCCACCAAGGGCCGTGTCACCTATTCCAAGCAGAATGATGCCGAACCCGAAGAGAAGGAAGCTCCTCGTGATTATGATCGTGAGCGAAGTGCCGCCGTTCTCAAGTTCGATGTCCCAGATGAGAAGCTTAACCAGAATCAGAACAATAACCAGTCCAGGAAGCCCGAGCCCGAGGTCGAATGTGAAATGACTGATGAGCTTTCGGCTTTCTTGCTCTCTTCTGCCCTTTGCAACTTGGCTACCGTCCGTTACGATGATGAGGAAGAGAAGTGGCAGGTCACTGGCGAGCCTACCGAAATCGCTCTCCAGGTCTTCACCCACCGCTTCAACTCTGGCAAGAAGACTCTCGAGGGTGACGGCTGGAAGCAGATTGCCGAATTCCCCTTCGACAGCTCCATCAAGCGCATGTCCGTTATCTACGATGCCCCTGAAGGTGCTAAGGGATCTATCATCGAGACTGATAACTCTATGGTCTTTACCAAGGGTGCCGTTGAGCGTGTCTTGGATCTTTGCGACTACGTTGGCACTGGAGCTGATCAGCAGACCATGACTGACGAGCTGAAGGAGAGTGTTTTTGAGCAGATGAACAACCTCGCTTCTCAAGGCCAACGTGTTCTTGCTATTGCTTACCGTCCTTGGGATGGCCGCTTCACTGCCAAGCAGGCTTCTTCTCCCGCCGAGGACGAGAAGCTCCGTACTGAGGTTGAGCAGGGTCTCATTCTACTTGGTCTTGCCGGTATCTACGACCCCCCTCGTCGCGAAACTAAGCCCTCTATTGCTGAGTGTTCCAATGCTGGTATCCGCGTTCACATGCTTACTGGTGATCACCCCGAAACCGCCAAGGCCATCGCTAAAGAAGTCGGTATCATTCCCAAGAACCTCGGTGTTCTGCCTGATCACGTCGCGAAATCGATTGTTCAGAAGGCTACCGACTTTGACCGAATGACTGATGACGAGATCGACGCCCTCGAGGAACTACCTCTGGTTATCGCACGTTGCGCTCCTGACACCAAGACCCGTATGATTGACGCTCTTCGTCGCCGCGGTGCCTTCATGGCCATGACTGGTGATGGCGTCAACGATGCTCCCTCTCTGTCTCGTGCTGATGTTGGTATTGCTATGGGTTCTGGTTCTGATGTGGCCAAGTCCGCTTCCAAGATCGTGCTCACTGACGACAAGTTCAACTCTATCGTCGCTGCTATCCGAGAAGGTCGCCGCATGTTCGACAACATCCAGAAATTTGTCCTCCATCTTCTGACGTCCAACGTTGGTGAAGTTATTCTCCTTGTTTGCGGTCTTGCTTTCGTCGACGACAGCGGCTTTTCCGTGTTCCCTGTTTCGCCTCTTCAGATTATCTGGATCAACATGGCTACCTCTTCGTTCCCTGCCTTCGGACTTGGTCGTGAACAGGGTGCCCAGGACATCATGCGCAAGCCCCCGCAAGACAAGAAGCGTGGTGTCTTCACCAACCAGATTATTGTTGACATGATTGTCTACGGTATTATCATGGGTGCTTGTACTATGTGCACGTTCTGCATCATCATCTATGGCGCCAATGGCGGTAACTTGGGTGAAGAGTGCAACCAGAGATACTCTGAGGCTTGTATTCCCGTGTTCAAAGCTCGCGCTGCTACCTTCGCCGAACTGACCTGGTTGATTCTGATCTCCGCCTGGGAGTTCAAGAGTCTTCGCCGCTCCATCTTCCGCCTCAACCCCGACGACGACAGCAAGTTCCCCGTCTTCAAGGATATCTATTCCAACCGCTTCCTCTTCTGGTCTGTCATCATTGGCGGTCTCTCGGTCTTCCCCGTCGTCTACATCCCCGTTCTCAACCACAAGTTCTTCAAGCACACTGGTATCACGTGGGAGTGGGCTCTGTCTGTTGGCTTCACCATCGTCTTTGTGGCCGGTATTGAGCTCTGGAAGATGACCAAGCGACACTTCCATCTTCTTGAGGACGCCCCTGTCCGTCGTGGTGTCTGGGGCCAGGGAGGTGAAGACGGAGGTCGACTTGCTCGAACCATGTCTTTCTCCAGCTTCAAGACCTGGGCTTCCTTCTCACGCAAGGACACTGGCGAGTCTCTCGGAAAGCGATCTACATCTCGTGCACCTGCCGACCGACATGTTGTGCCTCAGGGTCTCGCAGCCACTGAGGCTTAGTCTCACGAATTCCATCTTTATGAAGATACAAAACATTTGAAGGATACACCGAAAAAGTAATGATAGAGGAGGATTTATGAACTGGAAAATCTGTTGATGGGGGGAGACTTATGACGAATCTTAATATTGCACTACATACATGTTATGTTGATATCACTTCTGTTTTTTAGTTACATTGTTTTGCCCTCATGAAGGGTCTAGATATCCCGCTGCCTAGTTATGATCACTGGCGCGAAATGCATTATTTTCTTCTATTGAACTTGACTTTTGATATGATGACTTGTGAGACAATAAATTGAGGCTTCGTGAACTCAACCCTAGAAAACCATTTTAAATACAGCGGCCAACACCAGTGCCAACAGTCCTACACTTGGGAGGCTAAGCGTAGCAGTGTTTACGCCTGTTGTAGTGAGCCCTAGGTATTGTGCGCCAATGGTTGTAAGACGCCCCTGTTTCGAGAGGAAAGCGGCGTTGGAGCCAACGTTGGATACATCAGAGCGAAATGCGCCAAAGTACGTGTATCGGCCGATGAATTTTGACTCGTCAAACCATTTGAGTGTCTGCTCAAAGAAAGCTTCGGTGGGTTTGAGTTCTTGGTGCGCGTAGGCGTATTCTGTAACCCATATCGAGGCATTGGGCCATCTATCGTTGAAGTGTTAGTATGCGTGACGAAGTGCGAGAAGAGGTGAGTACATACTCGGCAAGACGCTCACCAACGTGAGATGCCAAACCTTCAAAGTTGTCGTACCAATGCACAGGGAGATAGTCCCATGTGCAGTTCTTCTTGGGACCGCCTTGACTCTTTATCTCAGTGCAGTTACCCAAGAACTGCCTTAGCCAGGGCATGCCACCCCAGCCGCCGGTACAAGCAGGAAGACCTAGTTTCACACCCATCTCGCCCAGGGGTTCAAAGTTGGCGACCCATGCTTCAGCAGCGACCTTTGGTGCAATGTTACTACCGCCAACATCGTTCCCAGCATCTGGTTCGTTGAAACCTAGCACATGTGTGATGTTGACCCCGTCGTTGATAAGACTCTTGACATGCTGAAGAAATGTCGTGTCGCTTGAGTCCTCTCCTACACCCCACATCATGGGCACAAACTCGAACTGTTCTTGGGGGACATCTCTGTATACAGGAGAAGGCTTGTCGCCGTAGTTGTAGTACCATGTAATATTGCTGCCACTCTGGACCCAGATGTTGTCGTCTTGAGGTTCTTTCTCATTGGGGACGAAGCAGAGTCCTCGCTTGTGATCGCGGGTGGCGGATGCCAGACTGGCCAGGAGAGAAGCGAGGAGATATTTTGAGAGAGCCATAAGATCGGAATACGTTAAATGTGCCTATGAGATGCCACTGTTATGCCAAGACGAGGAAAATGATTGTCGAATTCAAGGAGTGTGTTAGTATAATCGAGTTTGTAACAAGCTGCCCTAATGAGTCGGCACGTAAAGGAGAGACGATGAAAGCACAATATTTTAGAACAGGAATCCAAAGAGCGTAAGATAGTAAGTTATTCACCAATGATGGATCGACCGGGAGCCTCCAGGTATAAGCGAGACTACAGTAACAGAGATATCAAGCCACCCTTTGAACATTTTAGTAGCCAGGCCCGCCAAACTTTGGTTTTCTACCAATGTTCTTCTCAATTCTAACATTTTGGTGAATTTGGGGGCCGTGGCTTTTGACAAATCGCCGAAAATGGACATGGTATGAAACCATCCGGGCTGTTGGTAAGTTTCTCTGGCCGGATGAGGAAGACGGGTTGTCGAGCCAAGGGTCTAGATAGCCAGGCACTACGGAGACCCGAGACACTACAAGAAGTCCAACAACATCCATTGGATCGTTGATGGGATTCAGGAACAAGTGTGGCACTACGGCAGGTCCCCGTGGATCGTGCTTCTGGCCACACTACGGATGGAGCGGTACGATCGAGGATGACCGGGCTCTTGGGTGTTGGGTTTAAAAGACTTGGGTGGCGACTACAAAGATGACGAGCGTACGTTGGAGTGTATAAACATCCAGCCAAGAGCACTTTCTGGCGAACTGTGTCTGAGTGTATTTCACTATCTTGCATCTGGACGCAACTATAGGGTAAGCCGCGCGAGCCAGAGGTGATGTCTTGAATCAATCGGTGGCCTGATGATGCGACATGCAACACAACTGGGAGTTTGCTGTGTTTAGCTTTTATTTACATTCCAGTGCCTGGGTCACGTATTGGGATATTCTGTCATGACGAGAAACGTTGTCTCAAGAGTATGAAAAGCAACTGACGGTGTCGAATGTGAGAGGTGATGCAAAACATGTTACACTATGATAAGTAACAGTACGTAGGTAGGTAATGATGGGAGCAGAGTTGTTCTTAAATTATTTTTGGTCGATTAGTCAACACTCCGTAGATAAATAGAAATAGCTTAATGGGTAGTGTCTGAGTCTACAGAGTAGAATTCCATTTCTTAATGGAGATGCCGGGTTATGTAATCCAGATTATCTCCGCCCCCCGAAACCTCGGGAAGTCGGACAACCTTGAGCCTACCTCGGCCCAACCCCACACATTTCGATGCGCCCGTTGCAAGAGGCCAAGAGCCGCTGCAGCTCCCGTCCATATTCTGACCCCAGACCCCTCCGCATGATGAACTTGGCCTCGGCATCTTTTTCTCCTATTTTAATAACAATCGCGCTGTCGCCTCATCTTCATCATCCGGCCTGACTGACAAGACTCTTTCAATTCACATCCATCAATATACAAATATACGCAATGGCCGCCGAACGCATTGGTTCCATCATTAAGCACCTGGCCCCTGGGTCGGCTCTTAGCAGCATGTGAGCGCCACCGTCCATGACCAGCTTCATGTACACAAACTGACTTTCGAACTCCAGTCAAGCAAAGAACCCCGACGATATTGTCATTACTTATGCTGCCCGAACACCTCTCACAAAGGCCAAGAAGGGTGGTTTTAAGGACACGACTCTCGAATATATGGTCTATGCTCTTCTTAAGGAAGTCCGCGAGCGATCAAAGCTAGATCCCGCTCTTGTCGAGGATATTTGCCTTGGAAACGTGCGTCGCGACCCATTTAATGATTAAAGAAGCGCGCGCTGACAGTCATCTAGGTTTCCGATGCTAAGGCCGCCTACAAGGTTCGCGCCTCTTCCCTCGCCGCTGGTTTCCCCAACACCGCCGGCGCCTCTTCCATAAACCGATTCTGCTCTTCCGGTCTCAAGGCCACCGCCGATATCGCCCACTCCATCTCCAATGGTTCTATCGAGATCGGTATCGCCATGGGCGCCGAGCAGATGACAATTGGTGGAGACGCGCTTGACCAGCCTTTCGATACCGCTGTTACATCACAAAGCCAGGAAGCCGAGGACTGCATGCAGCCTATGGGCTGGACAAGCGAGAACGTTAGCAAGGACTTTGGCGTTACCCGTGGCGTGATGGACAAGTATGCCGCCGGGAGCTTCCAGAAGGCTGAGGCGGCGCAAAAGGCTGGCTGGTTTGCTGATGAGATCGTTCCCATCACCACCAAGATCAAGGGTCCCGATGGTCAGGAGAAGGAGGTTACTCTTACTCAGGACGAGGGTATCCGACCGGGCACTACCCCTGAGAGCCTTGGCAAGATTCGAGCTGCTTTCCCTCAATGGGGTGGAGCTACAACTGGTGGTAACGCCAGTCAACTCACTGACGGAGGTAAGTTTATTGCGACTGCGGCTGTTTCTTGAGATGAGTTACTAATACACGTTTTAGCCGCCGCCGTTTTGCTGATGAAGCGATCTACCGCCATCAAGCTCGGCCAGCCTATCATGGCCAAGTATGTTGGTTCCACCGTTGCTGGTCTTGCGCCTCGCATCATGGGCATTGGTCCCAGCATCGCTATCCCCAAGCTTCTCGCCCAGCACAACATTTCCCTGGATGATATCGATATCGTCGAGATCAACGAGGCCTTCGCCTCCATGGCTGTCTACTGCCAGGACAAGCTTGGCCTGACATCAGAAAAGCTTAACCCCCGCGGAGGTGCCATCGCGCTGGGTCACCCACTGGGTGCTACTGGTGCGAGACAGATTGTTACAGGTCTGTCTGAGTGCAGGCGGCAGAAGAAGAAGATGCTTTTGACAAGCATGTGTATCGGTACAGGCCAGGGTATGGCAGGCCTGTTTGTGAACGAGCAGGTATAGGACAGCCGGCACGTACCTGGGTTATTCTAATTATGTAACACCACCAGACGACGATATAAGTGCATACGAGTCAGAGTCAGTTGGATATGTATTTTAAGCGATGTCACCGAATTTGAGAGCATAAAAGTTGTTATTCTGCAAAATACATCAAACTACCACGTGGGATGTTTGTCTGACCAATGTGTCAGCCAAGAGAATTGAACACATATTATCATGAACTTTGGTGAGAATTATGTTATCTATTCGCGGCCGAAGTCGGGTTTACGGCACCAGCAACCTTCCAAAACAGCAGGGATCGCTGAACAACACGAGGTTGATCATTCGCCCACATTCCCCGAATGGCGGTCACCCCGCCAGAAAAGTCACCTGGGGGTTAGCGCACTGATGTCACTGAACAGACGCCATCTGCAGTAAAAAGTCGAGCGGTGGGTGGGTGGCTTTTACCAACGGTTGCTGATGATTGGCTGTAAAGCTGCGACTGGATCTGAGATTGGATGGTACAAGGATGAGAAACTGCCTGATGATTGCACACAAAGGTCAAGGGACCTGACCGATGGACGGGAACAGAACCCTTGGAATGAGGGTCTCGGGTTTAGTTTTAGAAGGACATGTTTTATTTTTTCAATCTTCAAAAATATTCAAACCCTCTTCTTTTAGTTACTTTCGCCGTGAGTTGACATTGTGTGATTGTTGATCGCTTGCAAGGTCCAAGCATCAACTTCATGCATTGCTCGTCGACAGTCGCGTCCTTTTCGTCCGAAACAAAGTCGGCACTCTTCAGCCGACAATAGTCGATTGGGCTCTGCACCGCTCGAAACAGGATCCATTCTCCTGTTGAGCTTACATATAGATTGTTGAAAATATTCACGAACAGCAGTTACTGGAAAAAACCGAGCCGCACCGAGTTTCTTTGAGCGACATCAACTCGATCGAAAACCGCAGTCATGTCGAAACGACCCGAGCATAACCGCACCAGCTCAGGGAACGACCACCGTCCTGCTCAACCAAGCGCTCTTCGCCAAGCTCTCAGCGCCCAGAGTCGAGGCGAGAATGAACAGTCATCCCCAGGAAGTCCTGGCTCTCCGACAAGTGCACCCGTCGCATCCCCGCCAGATTCGCCAGGACATCCCGGGGCCACAATAAACGAGATCTTCGCCAACGAGTCTACCCCTCTGATCGACGGAAACAACCATAAGCCGGCCAATCGTCGAGGGAGCGTCCACCCTGCGCATCCCGGTGTTTGTAGCCATGGCACTTTCAGTCCGCGACCCATGAGTCCTACGTTGACTATGAGGAGCACCGACGAGGATGGTAGCGAGACTGCAGGGTCAGGCACGCACATTCCTGTTCTGGATAACGCAATCACCACAATCGTTGGCCACGAAGACTGGAAGAAGTGGCTGAAGAAGAGGATGCGAACAAAGACAATGGGCCACAGCAGTGTGTTGGCTCAAGAGGCTGGTTTCGAGGATACAACATTCATGTAAGTGAGCTAAAGCTCGAGTGTAAAGCGACTGGCTGACTTCCCGACCAGGTACCTCGCGTACTACGTCCCATGTTTGAACTGGATGCGCCAGTACAAGGTTTCATATCTCCGTGGCGATCTCATCGCAGCCGTGACCATGGCTTCGTTCTATCTGCCGATGGCCCTGTCTCTCGCTGCGAACCTTGCCCACGTCCCTCCAATCCACGGTCTCTACGCTTTCGTCTTCAACCCGTTCATCTACGCCCTGCTAGGATCCTGTCCGCAAATGGTAGTCGGCCCTGAGGCTGCGGGTTCTCTACTTGTCGGTTCTGTTGTCAAGCAGAACGTTGGTTCAGGAGAAGACGAAGACAACAATATGCTGCACGCGCAGATCTGCGGTATTGTCGCTGGTATGGCGGGCGCAATGGTTGTCATCGCTGGCCTTGCGAGACTGGGTTTCATGGACAGCGTGCTCAGCAAACCTTTCCTGCGTGGCTTTATCAGTGCGATTGGTTTCGTCATTGCCGTTGACCAGTTGATTCCTGAGTTAGGACTCGCTGCTCTGGCTGACAAGGCGGGCGTGAGCCATGGAAGCCCTGTTGAAAAGATCGGGTTTATGATTAGCAACATTGACAAGGTGCACGGGTTGACATTCGCCGTGGCAGGAATTAGCTTTCTTGTCATCATGATTTGCCGGTAAGTGGCGCCTCTGTGGCTTTGCTACCGATCCAGTGTTAACGGAGTGTTTAGTGAAATGAAGAACCGCCTCCAACCTCGATACCCTGGCGTTGCTTATATTCCGGATCGATTTGTGGTTGTTGTCGTGTCTGCGATTCTCTGCTGGCAACTCGACTGGGAAAGCCAGGGTGTTGAAGTTCTCGGAACAGTCAAGGCTGCTAACGGCCAGCTGCTGGCTTTCCAGTGGCCTTTCAAGCTGGAGCACATGCCTCATATTCGAAGCGCCATGTCGACATCTTTTCTGATTGCCCTCCTTGGATTCTTTGAGTCCTCGGTAGCTGCAAAGAGTCTGGGCTCGAGCGAGACCATCCAGGGCATTCAGTTGAGCGCCAACCGAGAGATGATCGCACTTGGTATTGCCAATATGGTTGGCGGTTGCTTCATGAGCTTGCCAGCCTTTGGCGGATACGGTCGAAGTAAGGTGAATAAGAGCACCGGTGGCAAGAGTCCTGCTAGTTCCATGTTTCTGAGCATCATCTCCTTGCTGTCCATATTCTTCCTTCTTCCGTACTTTTACTACTTGCCGGTAAGTCGCACAAGCACACAATCTCTGGTACATGAGCTAATATTTCGTAGAAACCTGTATTGTCAGCGATGATTTCTGTCGTGGCCTACTCGCTGATAGAAGAGGCGCCCCACGACATTAGTTTCTTCCTGAAGATCCGCGGCTGGACTGAACTGGGCCTTATGGCCATCATCTTCCTTGCAACTATGTTTTACTCGCTCACCCTTGGAATGGCCTTCGGTGTAGGATTATCGATGCTCATGGTCATCAAGCATAGCACGCGACCACGAATTCAGATCCTGGGCCGAATTCCCGGAACAAACCGATTTGAGAATGCCGAAGGCGACAAGGCAAGTTTGGAGTTTGTGGAGGGCTGTCTTATCGTCAAGATTCCCGAGCCTTTGACTTTTGCCAACACGGGAGAACTCAAGGCTCGACTCCGTCGACTGGAACTTTACGGCACGTCAAAGGCGCATCCAGCTCTGCCTCGTCTACGCAGCACCGACATGAACCGAAACGTCATCTTCGACATCCACGGCGTCACATCCATGGATGGTTCAGGCACACAAGTCCTGACCGAGATTGTCCGCAGCTACACTGATCGCGGAGTGCGCGTATACTTCTCGCGATGCCCAGTTCGCAAGGACCACCCTGTATGGCGGTTGATGGTGAGCAGTGGAATTGTCGAGATGGCAGGCGAAGGGCACTTCGTCAACGATGTGCAGGAGGCGTTGCGGTTGACTGAGTATGAAGAGAGTGTGACTGGTGAGTCAAGCCGGAACCGGGAGATCTAGAGGACCCGTAAAGCAAAAAGAAGGAGCTGGGCATTTTAAGTATCCATGGTGAGTAGTGTTGGAATAGGGATGGCGGAGAGGAGAAGATACCACTGTTGAAGGGTTGTTGAGAGCATAAATTAAGATTATCATTAGACTTCACGTGAGCGAGTAACGCTGCCAATGCATAAACACACATACATATGAGAATCATATCGTTCAAGTCTATTACACTCATGTAGATATACATGTCCTTGTCGCTAGATAACAAGTACAGTCCCACAAGATAACTGACCCGACGTCCATCATATCCAGTGTGTATGGCAGCAACATATTGACGTCTCGCCCTTGCAGGAATAAGAGCAAAGGTTTCAAAACGAATGACTTGCAGCTCTCAACAGTGAAATTAATGAAACACTCCAACACTTGAGCGATCACGCTCGGCTGAGGCTGAACAGCATTCAATCTCATGGATCAATATTCTTCTCCACATAGAGTAGTCGCCCCTAAATCTTTTGTAAGATCATACGTTTGTCTAGTTACTATTTGTAAAGCATATTGCGTGATCTGCTCCTTAATAAGAATAGCCACAGCTGCGACCAACATGTGGCAATGGCATCAACACCACTTGCTCGCTATCTACTTGTGACCTATGGAGTTGAGCCAAGGCCGAGGTGATCCATCAGATGGGGCACAGAGTTTGATGGTTCGGGGAGTTGATCACATCACGCTATCGATATTCTCCAGCCAAGACGCCATGACCAAGACCGAGTCTTTGGTTCACGGACACATTTACAACTCCCCGTTCAACGTCCCCACGATGGACTTCCCTACAGTTTCATTATATCGAAGAACGTAACATATACTGCCTGACTGCCTCTTCGGAACGTCGAAGCTGCTGCAGAGTAGAGTTACATCGGCGCCGACAGTCCGGAGCCACCGAACTAAATCCATTCTGTCTCCGGTGCCCCTTCCGCGCAGTAATCCTTGGCACTACAACAACGTTCAAGCAGGATTCTGAATCCTTTATCTGGGCCACTCTTTGTTGAAAGAATATCGGTGCCTGGTCAGTTGTGTTGAGCTGTGCAAGAAAACGTCATGGTCTAGGGGGACCGGACGGTCGGCTTGGCGTTGGGGTCTTGGGCAGCGATTACATACAATAAATCAATACGGTAGTAAGCTGCTTGCAAGATTAGGTATACATCCGAAGCATTTGGTGTTCCTGTAGCAGCTGGTATGAGAGTTGACACCAAAGCTCGAATAGTTCATCAAAGAAAAGAGAAATATAGTACGTGGAGCCAAAGTGGAAGTCATCCACCGCAATCATCTTAAACATAAGCCGTTATCACGACAAGGCTTCTCTTCTCAACCCTGACCTCATATCTCCCACGAGTGACGTACTGCGCTCCAACGGACATGCCCGCAAAAAGCCACATGTGATATACTCTGCATCGATCACCTTGGCATGAATCCCTTCTAGTTGAAGCTTTTTTTTGTTGGCCAAGAGGATAGAAAGTGTGCCGTTCTACCCACTGATGTCTAGGCTGCCAAGAAGTAGAGGCACTGGGGCTCCAGTAACGACGTAACATGTTTGTTAAAAAACCGCCGATGGATTTCTTGAGTAGGAAAAAAGCGGGAATAAGCGTTGATAGTGATATTGGCGGAGTCAGCGTTTATTTGCTTTATGCTTAATTTGATAGTTACTTAAATGTGGTTCTTGAGCAGTCACCTTCAACCACATACAACTCCCCATCACCAAGACTAACAAGAAATCTTTAAAACCAGAAGCAAATAAGTTTTCAGCTATCTCTCATTCTTCCACGAACGCAATGGTCAGCAGAAGTAAATCCTCCCCTCCTCACGGACGGGGGCCCCAACACGCCAAGTCTCTGGGCATCTTGGCAGCGGAGTCTCGAGGATTGAAACGAGCTGAGCTGGTTCGCATGCGCTTTTTCTTGTCATACGAAGCCAAGCATTTGCAATGGAGTCTGCCAAGTCGATCTTCTGTTTGCTTTGCTGCAGCGAGCAACATCTCCCCGTCCTGTGGGATGATGCTCCTTGCAGGAAAAAGAGAGACAGGGAAGGAAGAAAAGTAGAGTCTTGGCTGGATCTGAGTGTTGGTATCTGTGATAAAAAGACGTTCTTGTCCGCGTGTAGCTCGTATAGTTTCCTGAGTTTATGAAAAGAAAGGGTCTGGTTGTGGCATATTTTGACCTCTTCTCCTGTGAGATACTCGCCTTGTTACAGCCCATCACACCTCGTCGATACAGGAACTCATTGCTTATACAACTCAGCAAAACCTGTTCCGTTTCTCGTCGTCCTCGGACGCATCGGCTCCAACATGGCGATCCCTCCATTTCTCAAAAAGTTGGGCAACATACTATCGCCTCCGCCTTCACAATCTGCAGATGGGCGCGATCAATGGGGCTCGAGAGCTTCATTCCTGCTCGCGGCCATGGGAGGCTGTGCCGGTATGGGAAACCTCATCCGATATCCTTCTCAGGTGTACAACAACAACGGCCTGCAGTGGTTTATCCCGTACCTCATGTGTGTCTTCCTCATCGCGATCCCGGCTCTTATTCTCGAAGTTGCTATTGGGCAAGCCTACCGCGGTGGCTCCGTCGTCGCCTTCAATAACATCCACCACCGTCTCAAGGGTCAAGGCTTCAGTCTGTTGTACATTGGCTTCATGGTTAGCCCTTACTTCGTCGTCAACTTGTCCTGGATCATGATCTATTTCCGAAACTCGTTCCAGAGCCCTCTGCCTTGGGAGGGACGTGCCGAGGAGTATTACTACCAGGATGTGGTGCAGAATGTTGATGCTATTCCCGGTAACAAGACGTCGAGCGGCGTCACGGACTACGTTCAATATCCCGGAACTGCACTAATCGGAGAGACTGTGGGATGGACTGCCTTTGTGTGGTTCCTCGTCTGGATTTCTATCTTCCGTGGTATCGGCCAAACTGGCCGTGTTGTCTACTTCACCATGGGCTTACCTGTTATCCTAACTATCATCCTTGTTGGTCGATCAGTTTCTCTCCCCAACGCCGGCCGTGGAATCAAGTTGTACTTTGGCGAGTGGAACGGCGAGAAACTAGCATCAGGCGACATCTGGCAAACTGCAGCAGGCCAAGTCTTCTTCTCAACAGGTGTTGGTTTCGGCTACTTCAGCTCTTATGCGTCCTACAACCAGAAGCACGCCAACGCTGTCATGGACTCGTGTCTGATTGTTTGCAGCAACGTTCTCTTTGAGGGCTTCGCTGCCTTTGCCGCCTTTGGTGTTGTCGGCTACTTGGACATGATGCCTGTTCCTGGTGAGAGAATCGGAGCCTTCACAATTGGTTTCCTCACGCTGCCCACGGCTATCACCCAACTCCCTGGCTCTTCGTTCTGGGCGTTTGCTCTGTTCTTCACGCTCGTGGTGCTTGGGTATAGCTCTGCATTCGCCATGGTCGATGCTGTTGTCACGCTCGTCATGGATACCAAGCCCAAGATACGCCGCGAGTGGGTAGTCACAGGTCTCGTGGTTGTCTCGTTTCTCATATCACTTCCATACTGCACACAATTCGGCTATGCTCTTCTAACTGGAGTCGACCGCTGGATTAACGATGTTGCTCTAGTATTCGTCGTGTTTGGTGAATGTGCCTTCTCTACGACCTTTTACCGCTGGAGAGATGTCGCCGGCCAAGTTGGAAAGCCGTCTTTCTTTATCTGGAACTTTGGATACTTTGGTGGCATGGTCCTTGGTGTTGCAGTCGCCCACGCAGTTCAGGCTGAGGCCGGTGCTGGAGTTGGCTTTGGTATCTTCATCGTCTGCTCGATTGTGTCATGCGTTATTGGCAAGACCCCTGACGATATTCCTCCTGCTCTCACCTTTGGCGAAGACAAGGGGTTTGTTCGTCGATTCATTGGCAAGAGTGCTGCTCTTTCAAAGTTCTTCGGCAATGTATTTGTGCGACGTTTCTGGTACATGGCCTTCTACTCTGTAAGTTTCATCCTTGTACATACTGTTACTGTCACTGACTCACCAAAACAGGGCCAACAACTCCGAAGAGATCTCAACGTCATAGTCGCAACTGGGAAGAACTGGAGCATTCCCGCCTTCTGGCCAATTCTCCTACGCTTCCTGTCCGCACCTGTGCTCGCCATCATCTACGGTTTCGCCTATCCCGCCTTCTACGAGCTTCGTGACGACCCCCTGCACATTCTCGGTTTTGGCCTTGCTCACATCTGTCTGATCCTCATTGGACTTGGAGTCCTCTTGCCTCGCTGGTACAATACCATTATTCCTCCGGACCGACGTGAGGAGGGCAAGCTTCCATATGCTCCTAATGTGCTACTGGATGGGGAGGAGCCTCGAAGAAGTGACTCTATGGAGGCTGCAGAGGGCCCTGAGGGCTCTGAAGGAGGTGAAAGCGAGGAGAAGAAACGCCAGCGTGATTCAGAACTTCCGAATCAGGACTGGGATGTGCAAAGGCAATAAATAATATGCATTGCATATATGATGAGAGACAAACCATTACGTAGGAGATCACTATTGGATATCATAGTTAATCATATTCTCTTAATTGCCCAAGTCGTGAACAAATACCCGTATGATCCGCTGAATATGAGGTATATGGATAAGTCTTTGCTACCACATGATTAACTAGGATTTATGCTTCTAGGTGAAGTGCATACCTACTAAGACACGAGCTGAAAAGCAACAGGATACGAATTACGAAAATAGGAAGTGACTGAGCCAAATAAAACGTCACCGTTTGTTTCAAAGCGCTACAGTACGTCACTGTCACTGAAACATTATGACATTATAGGAAGGTGGCCTATGTCTGTGTTAAAGAGATCGCCATAGACTGCAACTCATTTGCTTCTCCGCGGTAAAGAAACAAGCTCGACCTAAGTTAGCTAACTCGCCTATCTCGTCAAAGCGAGCAACCTTGAACTAAGCTTAAGTTAGTCCAACCTCCGTCAAGTTTGTAAAACAGTGTCAAAATGAAACAATTTGCCCCATCGCGGGCCGTCGCATCACTCCCGTTTACTGACTTCATGGCTCCAAACAGACTTCCCGCTACTCAAAGACAGGCTAGACAGTGTAAATTGTACTTGTGACTACAACTCATATGCAGCAGACGCAAGGAGCCGCGACGGCCCGGACATGATCCCCGATTTACAACGGCTGATCTCCGTGATCGTCCGGAAGATCAAGCTGAAGAAAACTCAACAGTCCAATCAGGATACCAGAACAGCCGGTGCATATGTAGGGGTGCGCCACGGAAACATTCCGCTGAAGGTCCAAGGTAGAAAAGCTGAAGAAGATCAACTGCAATACCAGGGTCTGCAATCAAGTTTGCACGTTGCCTTTGCGAGAAATATCATTAGACAGCTGAAAGGAGAGACATGGTTGATGAGAGACCTTCCTAAATGACGACCGAGTCTGCTAAAAGCGAGAGTGGCATAATAGGTTCGAGATTGTGTTAGGTGTTACACAACGATGATCAACACGAAACCTGTATAGTTACCTATCAATTAAGGGTGGGAAATGATGACGATCGTCACTGATCGGTTAAGAAAATCAAAGACATAAATACCATATAAAGCAGCTGGAATCACCCAAACCTCTTCTTCAGCATCAGGCCAAACACATCCATACACAACTAGCCTCTATCACACCCATCACAATGCGCTTCTCTCCACTCCCCGTCCTCCTTCTCCTCTCCACTCCCTCCCTCGCCGCCCCCAACGAGCCCTGCTACGGTCCCAATGGCACACCGGGCGTCTGCATCACCGAAGCATCCTGCACATCCTCCGGCGGCACCGCCATTTCCGGCGCCTGCCCGGCCGACGCCGCCAACATAAAGTGCTGCTCCAAGGCTACCTGCTCCTCCGGAAACTGCCGCTGGTCGTCCGACTGTACCGGTACCTCGGCGAGCGGTCAGTGTCCCGGTCCTGCGCAGATGAAGTGCTGCTCCGCCGGCGGAACGGGCTTCGGTGGGTATTCGGCGCCGACTATCCCCGCTGTGGGCGCCTGTAAGCAGGTTTCTGTAGATGCGTCCAAGAAAGTCGTTGCTGCGTTCCCTGGAAGGGTGAGGGAGATTGGATGTAAGAGGGCTTGTGACTGTCCTGGGTCTTCGGATCATTGCTGTGGTCTTGCGACTGATTTTATGTGCTCTGACGCTGGTGGTGTAAGTCCCCCTCCTCCTATCACACGTCTATGATTCTTGAGACGCTAACAAACAACATGAGACTGCTACCCTTTCTGGCAAAGAGATCGCCGAGTGGTGCATGAGGAACCGCAGCGCTCTGAACCTCAAGTATGTCATCTGGGGACAAAAGATCTGGACTACCTCTGTCGATAAGACGGAGAAGAACTGGGAGAGCTGGCGAACCATGGACGATCGTGGTGACCTGACTCAGAACCATTGGTAAGTGTTTGTCAACCCTTTGTGGAACTGCGAACTGACAAGAGTTTAGGGACCATGTTCATGTCTCATACAACGGCTAAGAGTGTGCCTTTGGCGAGGTCCTGTGAAGTGACAGGTTGGAAAGATGCTACAGATATTCTAGTGTGTCTTGTCATTATATAGGGACATTAAGACTGCATGCTCTTCTCAACATACTGTTTTGTCAAGTCTTGTGTGATCTCGTAAATTTTAAATGTCTATGTCCGAAATTGACACATTGCCTCGTGGTATCTTGTCTAATTTGTGACGCCAAACACCAACCAACATAACTATATGAGTATCGTAGGCCAGTTCCAAGATAAGCCCGTCATTCATCCAAACGCCCAAGATGTAGCATCCCATGATTTTAATCCCCGAATGCTCCGCTAATCACTTCACCCTCATCTGGTGTCACTGCCAGTTCAAGTAGTTCGTGAGCTGCTTCGACCGTTTCCCCATCGATACCGGCTTCCATTACCAGGTCTTCTTCAGCAAAGGTGAGACGTCCCAGGGCAAGTAAATACCTTTGACTACCACCGTGAGCCATAGATAGCTTTTGGCCAATGTCTGCAACATTGGCAGTATCAGGGCCTATTACTAACGCATGAATCAAAAAAACGCATTGAGAAATGATTCGGTACAAACTAGCCGAGTACGAAGCCTCTTCCATCCCCAGCACTGACTTGTTCACGTCGTGTACCTGTGGTAGGATATTAGACGGAATAGGTTGGTCGTATAATTCGTCTATGGCTATGCTGAGGCAGGCCACCAAGCGGGGGAGTGCAAGACTATCGGACGCAAGCTCCATGGCACCAAAAGGATAGCGAGAAAAGGCTATAAGAGTTCGTAAAGCAGCTAAGCGCAGAGTGCATTTCTGCTCGCGGGTCGTTACCGATAAATGGTAGTCTGTGAGTTTGTTTGTAACAAGATTTATGACCTGACTAGCCACAGGAGAATCTTTGTCTTCGGTAATAGGACCAATTGAGTCGGGGAGTGAAGATGTGGTCAAAAGCTCAAGCATTCCCAAGATATCTGGAAGTTCCTGTTTCGGGCTTAAAAGTTTGTAGACTAGGTCAGGCGATATGCAGCTCCAGAAGACTGTCGCTTTAGGCTTGCCTTCATCCTCTGCTTCATCCAGTGCCGTTGAACAAGCAAGTGCGCTTGTATAGAAGACCGATAGGATATCAACGATTTTTATGTGCTGCTTCATGGCCTGGAAATGGTCATTCTTGAGACGCTGTTCGCCTTCTCGTATACGGATCTGCCATTCGGCCAAGGTGCACATTGTTGCCTGAGCGGGTGCCGTCAAGTTGGGGACAACAAAAGGTGCAACTTCTGATGCGTGCAGTGAGAAAGTAAAGGATATCAACGCAAGCAAATGTTTGATAGGCTCCCAAAGCTGATCTGCTTGGCAGCGTGTCCATATGCCGACCATAAGATTTGCAAAATCCACAAGCAGCTGCATTGGCCGCTGGGGATCGCCCATCAAGGGTATCTTCTTGAAGATAATAGCGGAGAACGAGGTCTCTGGATCATCAGCGAAGGAGAAGCGAGACAATATGTCAAGGGTGGGCTTCTGGGTGCCATGATCAAGCACGAGCTTCAGGAACTAGAAGAAGTCAGTATAGTGTCGCACGCAATAGCTGCATCTCACAAACCTCGAAAAGGACAGCAGGGGTTGGCGCAACAACAATCGGCGCCTGTTGCGCTGGGGCATCTGGTTTGCCATTGCTACTTGCGAAGCTATCGGTATGAGTTTCCAATGGCATAATAGGACTGTCCATGGTTTGCCGTTTCCTTTTGCCTTTGCTCGGCGTTCTTTCGCCAACATGCAGTGCGATCGGTCCTGGATTTCTGCTTCGTCCTTGGCCTTTGCTTGGGCTCACAACAATATCCATTTCATCGAACCCATCGGCTACCCAAGTCTTGACAGCCTTCTTCGGGGTTGTGAGCCCTCCAGAAACCCCTCCAACAGGATCTTTCCGGCGTACGCGGTCGCTAACCTCTCTCATATCACGTTGTAGAAATTGTAGCTCTGTGTTGGCATTCTGTTCAGCAGCAACAGCTGCCTCAGCGATTTGTTCTTGTCTCGCAAGCTGCTCGGCATTGATCCTGTTCAGGCGAGCAACCTCTGCAGCATGCTCCTCGTTGGATTTGACGAAGTTGGAACGGACAATTGATGCCTCTCCAAGAGCCGCTTTCAGCTGATCTTCGAGAGCTCGTACCCGCTGTTGGAGCGCTGACAGGACATCGCCAGGCTGGTTCTGGGATTGCTGCGAGGCTGCGGGACGATTTTGTGGAAGAGGAGGTCGAGCGAATTGGCTTGGTTGAGCACGAGCAAAATTGGAACTCTGGGTTTGGAACTGCTGAGAGGTATACATAGGCTGGTGAGGTGGTCCAACATTGAGATGTTGCTGAGGATGCCCCATAGGGCGGCGGCTCGAAGGATCGACAACGGGGTTCCATCGTGGGTTTGGAGGGGGAATTGAGCGTCGAGAATCGAGATAATAAGCTTGTGATGACTGGTTTTGTGGGATATTGTTGTCAATGACCGGTCTCCCAATAGGAACACCAGCATCGTTGGTCACTTCAGTAGTATCGAGATCATCATCTTCAATCCAGACGATATCGGGGGATTCGATTCGTGGCTGTTGTGTCAGCGGCCTCGAATGAGCCTGTGCCTGTGTGAGTTGAATTGCATTATCCTCGAGTTCTTGGAGGGCATTGTCGGGAATGTCGTCAAACCCGTCATCGGAGAACTCGTCGAGATCCATCTTGCATGGTTATTTCCATGGGACGGGAAAGATCCATCGAAGGAAGTCAGGGATGTTTGTTATTGCTGGCCCATCTCGAACGTTAATTGTTCTCGATCGCCGAGTCGTGTAGCGGGCCAAGAATGGCTTGCGAAACGCGTCGCGCAATCACGTGGCATGTATGCAGATAAAGTGTGGCGCTGTTTATGCAGCCACGGCTGTGAGAGGGTGTGAGGCGCAGCTTGTGCGGAGTTACGTTTTGAGCATGTGAAGAGCGATGTGCGTCATTGACCTCATCAAGCTTCTAAAGCTGTTGGCAGGTTGTGGAGATGTGAACAGGGAGGGATCTGGACCCTTATGATACACTATCGACGTATTGTGAATCTGTCAGGGCATGCAATACAGTATATTCATGGTGCACTGAGCCCTATACACGTATCATAACCCGTAGAATGGGACACGCGTATGATGTATAAGACAGCAAGCAATCTGAGATGACCTGTGGAGATATTGGCTCCTGGTGTCGGATATCGCGGGTTTGTTTGCATGTCCGGCACTCCGTACTACAATAACTTTCACTTATCTTGCTTGGCGGTTTCGGTCTCGCAATGTCGGTTTTGTTAGGGCTTCTCGCTCCCGCTTACCGACATTCTTTCTAATCTCCATTTCTTACTGGGACTGTAGGACGGATCTCAACAGATCTGTAGAACGGATACCGACTGGCTGGGGTCGCTGGCTTGTTCCACAGCTAATCAGCCCCTGCGTCTGGGGCATTTATCACAATTTCCCTACAGAGTACTGTCAATGGGAATCTACATTTGTGTGTTTGCGGGTGAATAGCCATAATTATAGAGAATAGGGTAAACTTGAGCAGGAGGAAGAAAGGGAAATGCACAATTGTTTGGCCGTGGTAGACAGCTGACACTCCAATGTCCGCCCTCCTGACGCAATTGAAGCCCAAAACCCACTGGAACCACCGGAAACACGTCAAGCCACAGCCGCAATGCATTGGCAGGGTGGTCCATTCAGGGACTCGATTGGTCCCTCACAGGCTCACATTTGATGATTTTAGATGAGCTAGATGAGCTTTGGTCATGCTTTTTCAACTTGTTAGCCTGCAATTGCGTAGGATGTGCTGTAGTCTAGCTTGTCGGTAGGTTACTTTGCGTACTTGGCTGCTTGGCAGAAGGACCAGCAGCGTCACCAGTACCACCAATTACCACCCACTTTTAGAAATGCCAGACTAAGGCAGACTGGCAGACTGACAAGTATTTGGCTGTGGCTGCTTGGCTTTTCAAAAACCACCATTTCCTGCTTCCTTCATCATCGTCAGAATTATCGCGACAAAGTGTGCATATTTGCCCACTCGAACCGCGCCCGCCCAGCCTTCGCTCCTTTGAAGCGCTAATTGACCGACGACCATTTTTGTGCCGCACAAGCTCCAGCGTCTTTCCGACCACGAAAGCTTCTCCTCCTGACCCGTTATTTTCCCACCTCCCACGAGCTTTGCGCAGCGACGTCACAGGTCGCTTGGAGCAAATTTGCGAAAAACAGACAAACAAACAAACTGTCATCTTCACCACCGCCTCGACCAAAGTTGCAATTGCATTAGCGATTCGAGTCTACCACCCGCTAAACGACTACGTCAGCCGACGACAACCTCACTGCGGAGTTTCTTGGCAGTAACTCGCAAGCAAAGCCACCAGCGCATTTGCACACAGACTCTCGATAGACATGGCTCGATCAAAGAGAGGGGTTAGGTTCCCCAACCGCAACGGCTCTGATGGACGACGATCAAGCTTCAGCAGTGAAGATGGTTCTCCCACCAAGCTCAGATCTCAGTCTTCGGGTCAGCTGGAGACAGTAGACGAGGTAAGCAGAAGAAGGAATATCCGGATTCTTGAGGAACTAGAGTGTCCAGCTCTCGGTGTCGCGAGATTCTCGAGAAGAACACAGCTAACCACCCATAACAGCAGAAGAAGCCAGCAATTAGCGAAAAGCAAGCCGAGTACGAAAAGAAAAAGGCCAACTTCATAACGCGCACTTTCTGGACCTTTGTCATGTTTGCGTTGTTCTTTACCGCGCTCTTCATGGGTCACATTTACATCATCACAATCATCACTGCTGTCCAGATCGTCTCCTTCAAGGAGGTTATCGCCATCGCCAACGTTCCCAGCCGCGCCCGCTCCCTGCGATCTACTAAGAGTCTCAACTGGTACTGGCTGGCCACTACAATGTACTTCCTCTACGGCGAGACTGTCATCTACTACTTCAAGCACATCATTCTGGTTGACAAGGTCCTGCTACCTCTGGCCACTCACCACCGCTTCATCAGCTTCATCCTCTACGTATTCGGTATGTCAATTAGCCTTCGCTGAGTTCGACAAACTAACAAGATATAGGATTCGTCTTCTTTGTCACTTCGCTTCAAGCTGGTCACTACAAGTTCCAGTTCACCAACTTTGCTTGGACACACATGGCTCTGTACCTCATTGTGGTTCAGGCTCATTTCATCATGAACAACGTTTTCGAGGGCATGATCTGGTTCTTCCTGCCCGCTGCTTTGGTTATCACCAACGATATCTTCGCTTACATTTGCGGTATTCTCTTTGGACGTACCCAACTAATCAAGCTCTCTCCCAAGAAGACTGTCGAGGGTTTTGTCGGCGCCTGGATCATGACCATCATTTTCGCCATGATCCTTTCCAGCATCATGATGCGATCCAAGTACTTCATCTGCCCTGTCAACGACCTCGGCGCCAACATCTTCACTGGCCTGCAGTGCGATCCTAACCCGGCCTTCCTCCCCAAGACCTACGAGATGCCCGACCTGTTCTTCCTCCCCGAGACTGCCAAGAACATCTCTTTCACCATTGCTCCCATGCAGATCCACTCCCTCAACCTGGCCACCTTTGCTTCGCTTATCGCTCCCTTTGGCGGTTTCTTCGCTTCTGGACTTAAGCGCACATTCAAGATCAAGGATTTCGGTGACTCCATTCCCGGACACGGAGGCATCACTGACCGCATGGATTGTCAATTCATCATGGGTTTCTTCGCTTACATGTACTTCCACACCTTTATCGCTGTCCACAAGGTCTCCCTCGGCTCTGTTCTCGAGACCGCGATCACCAGCCTCAACCCTGAAGAGCAGCTCGAGCTTGTCAAGGGCATGGGTCATTATCTCCGAAATCAGGGTATCCTGACCGATGACGTAAGTTTATGTCTCTAGTTCCCATTGGCATATTAGCTAACAGTGAATAGGCTATTGTGTGTGTCGACAAGCTTGTGGCCGTGTAAGGCAATGGGTTTTCAACAAATAACTTAAGTCTTTGTCCAAGGCAAATTTTGTTCATATTCGACTGGGCAACACCAGCCCCCTTTCCACTCCCCCCGGCGTTTTCCTTAGTCATAAAGCTTCCGCGCGAAGCTGTACGGTTACAGGTGCTATCGGGGCTTGTACGTTTTAAGCCAGCGGATGAGCTGTAATGTTGGGTATTGGGCGGCGAGGGCTTTATGCCCCGGTTTACAGGCGTGATTGGTATTTTGTAATGAGCAAATAATGTCAGCATTTCACGTCAAGAGGCGGCTCTGGGATATAGACTCCTTGTTGGCGCGGGTTAAGGTTAAAACGCTAGTGGGAATTCTGTAGACATTCAACATACACACAACTGCAGTATTGGCGACGCCTTTGCAACATGATTATTCAATCTATCTGTAGTTTTGTACCTTGCGCTGCCCCTAGTCCTGTTTTCCTTTCTAGTTTCCAAGTTCCTTCGTATCTTACAAGCCGTCCATTTGTGCTTACACCAGTTTTGTTTCCCAACCTCCTTCAGTCTCAAAGACCTCTCCAACTGCCTTGCCTACTTCCAACAGATGGCGGTCACGATATCGGGGCGCAACGAGGGATAAGCCGATGGGCATTCCTTGTTCCCCTTTGAATCCCGGCACGTTCAGCACTGGAGTGTGCAGCCCCTGGATGATAATTAGCTAGTTGTAGATCGCGACTAACTTGTTACTTACACTCCACATGGAACAAAATATGTGACTCCCCGTGCTCTCAAGACCTACGGGTGCCTCATCGGGCACACTCGGCGTGATGATAGCCGCGTATTGGGAAGCAATTCTGTCAAAGACGGGCCTTAGGGCAGCCATCTTGTCGAAAGCCTCGAGTTGTGTCTTCCGAGTGAAGTTATCGGCGTTCTCAACATGCTCGATTAGTACCTGGCCGATATGATCTTTCCCAACTCGATATTCGGGTAGAAATGCCGTACGACCTTCGCTATGAAGACCAATGCGATATAGCTCTGGAAATTCGTCGAATTCTGAAGGCAGTTCGATCTCTTCTACGGTCGCGCCGTGCAATCGAAGTAGATCTGCAGCTTGGAGAAGAGCTTCTTGTGTGCCTGGGCCAGCCATAGGCCACACAACTGTCTTGCAGATTGCAAAGCGTGCGCCTTCAATGCCTCGAAAAACAGATTCTTCACCTTCGTCATCTTGAAGGGCAAAGATATCGGCCAGCAGCACTAAGTCTTCGATACATCGCGCATACCACCCTAGAGTGTCGTATATCAGAGCGTAGACCTTCTGGCCCTCCCGAGAGACGGAGTTCCATGTTGGTTTGAACCCGTAGATGCCGTTGAACGAGGCCGGACGGATCATAGAACCTCCTGTCTGTGTACCAAGGGCCATAGGGGCTTGGAAGTCGGCTACGGCTGCACTGGAACCGCTAGAAGAGCCGCCAGGGGTACGGAAGGGATCATGAGGGTTGTGAGTCTTGGGGCCGATATGCAGAGCGGCGAACTGCGTAGTTGTTGTTTTGCCTGGTCGTGGCTTGTCTCAGTAACTTGAAGTGCGGGTACAAAGATTAGAACTTACCAAATATCAGAGCCCCAGCATGACGAAGGATTCGAACTGAAGCAGCGTCTACCTCGGGGAAATGCCCGTCATAGAGCGGCGAGTTAAACTGCGTTGGCATATCTATAATAAGTAAGTTCCATCCTCCAGAAACATCAGCTAGAGACTCACCTTTTGTATAGATGACATCCTTCACAGCGATAGGAAGCCCATGAAGAGGTCCTCGATTCTTCTTAGGAACCTCGTCTAGAAGCTTTGCCTGCTGAATGACATGATCTTTATCAAGATATGCCCAGGCTTTGACGTCCTCATCCCGATTCTTGATTCTCTCTAGCAGCGATTCTGCATACTCTTGGACTGAGAGTTCATCGGCTTGGATCTGGGCAAGGGCCTCAGAAGCTGTGAGTTTCCAAGGCTCTATTATATGAGTTTTGGAAGGAGACATTGTGTTTTTCTTTTTCTTTTCTTCTTCTGATGCAAGCTGTGGTGTTTCGGACACAATCTGGTCTTATATCCAGCGTCCCGAACTTCAACAACGACCTGAAACCACTTGTCGATTTAATATCCGAGAATAGTTTTCTCAGTCGTCGGAAGTTGTCTCAGTAGTGATTATATAACTTCCAAAGCCTCTGAGCCTCTGCTCTCACCTTCGGGCGCTAATGTAACGTCTGTAGGCCGGTCGGTGAGAATCTGTCCTATGACGTGCAACCTCAGCGGAGGGCCTCAAGGTTGGAAATGCCGTCTCCTGAATCCGGGCACTAATGCAGTACGGGCCGAAGCTGCCAAAGAATGCGAGGGGCTCGATGCGGTAATAGGTCTGCCGGGCTGTCCTTGTGTAATTGCTTGGGATATATCATATATCGGCGACGTCCTTTGTCACTGTGCAACCGGAGGACGGAGGCAGCGGCCCAACAGGATACGGAGTCGGCTCTTGGAAGTCTTGATTGGACTTGCTGGTGACTATCCGATGTGAGGACTGCTGAGTAAGTCTATGGTGTTGGTGTTGTATAGATATAGTGGAAGCTTCTGGAATACCGTGTAGAGAAATTGTTGGGCAGGAGAGGGTTTACTTTACAGGCAATAGGAGGTGCCGAAGGGGAAGATATGTCTCTTCTCTGCTGTGTTTGCTCAGACACATGACCACTCATTGCACAATACCAGGGAATCCTTCCATCGCAATGTCCAACAGGAAGCTATTCCGGTCCTATACTCTTCTCGTCCAAGGTTTCAACTAGTGATAGATTAGCTGAACAGCTCCGTAGTACCCGGTCTCCCGGCTTAACAAAGACCATGGTGACCCAGGCCGTAAGAGAGTGCTAGGCAAGGTTTTTACAAGCAATAATAGTGGTAGGCACGTATGCATGAGGGGCATGTCACGGGATGACTAGAAGCTTCGGCACTTGGATGATCTACAGAGGATCTGATCCTATGAGTTGGACTCTTATCTCAGCTCGACTAGGGATGTCTAGGGTTTTGGTGCTTGGTTGGGTTACTAGAGAATGATACCAAGCGCCACGGGCCAGCATCCTGGTACTAGGCAGATAATGGCTGAGAAACAATCTCGTATAAAGATGACTCCTTTGTTTGTATTAGGAGTTGTTCGTCACTAAAGCTAACGATTGGATGCGAGTCTTGGCAGCAGTGTCACTATCTTTTGCCCCAACTCGTTCATCGTGACATACACCTGGTGATTATCTTCTTTATCCATGCAGTGATAACCTCTTGAACCAACAAACAAGAGATCACCGGTGCTCGGCGCGCAGTTCCCAACCTTGCTTGCCTCTCAACCCTCGCCAATAAGTCTCATTTTGCTCTTCCCAGCAACTCAGTTCCGCCACACAGCTCATCCCATACCCTGCGTCCTACTACCCTTGACTTCTAAAGAGATTTAACTTCTGTGTTTGCTTTTTCCTCCTGCTAACAACGTCACTTTGTAGGCCCAATCGGCGTCGATCAGCTTCTGGAAGACCGGTGAGCCGGGTTCCACGTTCCCGTAAGCCACGCCGATGGGTCGATAGCGGCGAACCCTACGAATGAGGCTGAGTCTTGTTAGGAGCCGGTGAGTTAGCAGTTCGAATTGGTCAGTTTGGGGGGGAAGACCACGCTCGGGGAATAAGTGAGGTTGCAGATGCACGGCGGCGGATATACATACCTCTTATGCTACTGGTCAAGTGCCGGACTGCTACGTCGATGAATAAACTTTGCTGCGAAACTGCAGTTGCATAATCTTGGGACTTCAAGGTTTGGATGATGATGAGCTAGAGGAGATTGGTTTGTGTTGTGTGAAATAGATGCAATACATGGGTATGAGATGGCGTCAGGGGTATGAACGGGCTGAGCTGCGGAGTGACGACTGTATCTCGTTATCCTTCTAAATACCTTGAAATAGGATATGAAATCATTCGTATCGTGACTTGTTACTTAGAAAGTACTATCCCTATCGCACTCCATACTCTGTTCAGTCCAGGATTCGTGTCTTGCTTTCTGATAATCATGCAAGTCTGCCCATAGAGCATTGGTGGGTTTATTGTTATGCCGATACCTTCTATTCAACCACTGTACAGCTCAGCTTGTCTGTACGACCTCGCGAAAGCACTACATGCAGTTTTATGCTCTGCATACTTAAAATACCCGCCACTGACATTGGTCAGGTAGACATGGCGCTATCCGTACATTCTGTCATTTACGACTACAGGATCTGATCGAATCAAGACATGTAGACTAGAGTGCCTTAGCTCAGGTCCCCAGATCTCCGGTGTCGCTTGTGGCTGACCCCATTGTCGATCAAAGGTGACATCAAAGGTCGTGTTTTATGACGGTGTATATGCATACTCTAAGTGAACAGTCACTTACATGATCCTGAAACCGCCTCTCAGCAATGGTACCCAAGGCATGAGAGTAAGAGATAACGATGCATATCTTTATTTGTTTACTTCTTATCCGTTCTATTCAATGCCAAGGTCTTTTTCTCGCAGAAAGCCTACGTATCCCCTGTGTCTTTCCACTCATCTATTTTTGCGGTGTAGAAGCTCCCGTCATGATAATTCGCCCTTCAACCACAGGCGCAATACACGTCGTCCAATCAACCGTATACTCGCCCTCTTTGAGGGGATCGCAGATGCTAGTCTTGACCTTGGCTTTGAGCGCCCACTTTGCGAAGAACTTGCGCAGGAGCATAATCTCACGATCGAGCTTTGTGCCGTCAGGATCTTCAGGATCTTCGATCTCGCGCTTGGCCTTCCCGTGGACTTCCTCGTCGCTGCTGTCGTTCTCGTCGTGAGGCTTCACGTTAATGCTAAAGCGACGCTTGAGGAACCTGCCCCAGGGGTCTTTTGTGTCCTTTGTCACGCTTTCCGTGCGTTGGTCCTTGGGTAGCTTCTCTTCCAACGACTTGAGGTTAGGGAAGTCAACGTTAAATTTAGTTCGAGTGGGCGACACGGGCGTTTCGCAAGTCTGAGCAACCTTCACCCAGTGTTGTGCAAGGTTCTTCCACTTTCCTACTGTGAGAAGACCCATAAAGTACTGGCGTAGCATGGCTGAGATGAGAATACCGTTCTCTTCGTCGATAATCTCCTCGGCATCTCCTCCTTCAGACTTGACCAGCAAGCTAGTGAATCCATCTAGAGTCTCCATTAGCGTCCGTGGCTTAATCTGATCATTCTTGAATACTCACCCTTTCCTCGTCCCATGTATCCTCTGGTGCAGAGAACATAGAGCTTCTCAGGCTCGTATGGCTTTCCGCCAATCTCCGCCCACAAAACTCTCTGCCCTCTAGGCTTCGAGGGGTCGAACTCGAATCGAATGTTGGATACCTGAGGGAATCGACCTTCCAGCGCAGGATACATTGCCACACTATTCTCCAACGCATCGAAGATGGCTTGACCCGTCACTCTTAGCAACACGACGGGATCCTCAAAGGGGAAGCATGTTGTAATATCCTTGATACGGATGGGTCCGGGAGGGTAGATTTGATCTGCACGGATTGTACCCGAGGCCATGATGGTGCAGTCAGCCTTATGATGCTGTCGCATGACATCGCAGACAAAGTTTCCTATGTTTGACTCCTTAAGACGAACGGTGCTAAAGCGAGCATCCAGAGGGGTAGCCGTGTACCCAACAGGCCTGGCTAAAGTCTGGTTCAGCTTCGAGGTGAGTCCTTCCACAATCTTCAACGATTCCTCGTCTTCTTCGATTGACGAAACGATGTCTCTGCGCCAGATGTCAAAGTCCCACTTGGAAGGGTCGTCTTCTTTGCGGCGAGCTTCAATGTAACTCAGGTTCTTGAAGTCGGTACCAGATCGCAGCACGTGAGTTCCATTGATGAGGCTGTGGGCGTAAAAGTGATCGTGTCCTCCAAGTATGATGTCAATGAGGCCTTCTGTCTGCTCGGCCAATTTGTTGTCATTTGGTTCTCGCATATGGCTGAGGCAGATAACAATTTCCGCGCCCTCTTCTCGCAGCTGGGGGACAAGCTCCTTGGCAACGGCAGTGGCAGATCTGTACTCGAGGTTTGGCGGTAGAACGTTGATAGTCTCGAGCCACTCTCGTTCACCTAGGCCAATAAGACCAACCTTGATACCATCCGAGGTGGTGATCATATGCGTCTTCTTAGCATGTCCTACAGGAGTATCACCGCCAATATCATGGTCAATGACGTTGGCGAGCAGCCATGGAAACTTGTTCTGGCTTGACAGATGCTCAAACTGTTTGACACCAAAGTCAAAGTCGTGGTTCTATAGTTGGGTGTAATTAGCTACCAGATCGGTCAAGGGTGGTATGACTTACCCACCCCTACACAAGAACAGTCCGTCCCAATCAAATCGAGGACGGGAACCATGTGTTGGCCTACCGAATGATCAGTTTGGCTCGTGGTTGAAGATATAAAGGCCTATCATGCCCAGAGTCAAACTTACCCTTGGTCACTGTACTCTCCAAGCTGGGGTTAAAGACATCTCCAGAAAAGAGCGTCAATGCTTTGGGCTGGTCCTTGTACTGTTCGCCTTCTTGATACTCGCGGCACACCTTGATGAACCTTGGCAAACCACCGACGGGCTCAGCACTCGACGGGTCCAAGTGGTAGACGTCATTGTAGTGAATCAATCTCAAATCTGGAGGTGAGTCGGCTTGGCCTTGATGTTCGACTCGGCCTGAAGCAAAGGTGACTTGGGGTTCCGCGGTGGGCTGGTCGGCCTCTGCGGGGGAAGTATCATTGGCCATTTCAAGAGAATATCGAGGATGACGATAATGACTGTTTGTGTAGTTGAATAATAGGATATTTCCAACTCTTTTGAAAATTTGAAGACAATTCTCCAAAGAGCGGAATGATGACAGATTCAAAGCAACGAGGCGCAGCTAAAGTGCTCTACTCTCTCCTCTCTTCTCCTCTCTACCTCCTCAAAAGCAAAAGCCCAGCGCTAACGGCAGCTTGCAGGACGGCCCCAGGGTGATGGATCCAATTACCAGTCAGCTCACGTGACGCAGTAAATAGTCGTGAGATAATGTGTGTCTGTTGATGATTTGCTGGCGATGAGAAGCTTTGATCATTCATGTTCAGACCATTGATTAAACAACGCAGCATGTACCGCTAATGAGTTGTCTTCAACGGGTCTCACTTCGATCACGGTGGGACGGCCTGCAGCCATGGCATGCACAAGAAGCAATACAACTAAAAGCGCGGGACAATCAGGCACTTCCCGGGCGCTGTCGGTGAAGAAAAGAACTCCCAGCCAGTCACATTACTGCGTATTTGTGATGTTCAAGATGGATGCATAACGAAGATGATGATCTTGAAGTGCGCATTAGCAGGCATCCTAACGTCTGGAAAGCCACCGCCAAAATGCTTAGCCTTTAACCGCTGTCTCACTAACGAGTTACTAAAATTAAGCTCGGCACTTCCTTTGTTAATACCGATCTTTTCATAGGCTGTTAACTTTGGGCGTTCTCAAAGTCCAAGATCCAACAATGTCGAGAAAGACATAGGGTAGCCGGCCGACTTAGAATTCCACCCAAAAATGCCCAACCTTGCAGACAAGCCCTCTAAAATCTACGGTTCAATTATTCAGCAAATACATTAAGCATTCTATCAACTCTATGTTGTATGTACCCATTCCTTTAGTGCAGCACCAAAAGCCCTCGATCCGCATCTCTTCAATTCTCACCGCCTCTGCAGCATCTACTTTGGGTTGTAAGTTAATGGACATCCTATGTTACTGGCTCTCCACGGGGCCATGGATTGGTCCGCGGTGGGGATTCAGGAGAGAACCAGCCCGGATGCTACCGAGCCAGTCTAGGTCATTGTGCGTGAATCGCCGGATGAGTACGGTCACTCGCTCGGCCGAGCTGGAGATGCCCGCGGACAGGATATAGGGGAATGAGATAGTTGCGGCATCATGTACGATAACTTGGTTTGTGCGAGGAAGGCCATTATGGAACATCGCTGTTGTAGATCTGTCTTGCTCTAGACTGGTAAACAATATAAGGCTCTTGCTTTCTGATTTACTTCTGGTAATACTATTCCCAATTAAATTTGAGAGATCATTAAAAGCAGCTTTTAGTTGGCTGGTTTCCATATGAATTGGACGTGATCATAAGAGCATCAGGCTTGTTTGTTCAGCTATAGAACTGCTTATGATACAGTAGGCGTGTAAAGTTTTGACAATTTCCTCTATTCTAGATTTTATATAAGATTATCCAAATTATAGTAAGCTCCAGTAACTCTTCCACTCCATAACGTCCTATCGTGTCTACCTACGAGATATCTAAACAAAATTCAATAGCACCGTTGCCAACTGTTTATGAAATGAAACATGAAAACTTTTTACTCTCCGACTTGGGACATCATCGCTAAAAAATGTTTCGCAGTTTGGAGAAGTGTCATAGTATCACACTGTTATCGGGGCAGCGTAGCATTAACCTAAGCCCCAACCACGACTCCAAAACTCCCGCCAAGATCGATAGACCTCAGGGTTGATTCATGTTATAGGGCTGTTAAACTTATCAGAAAAGATAGTCTGCAACAAATCTCGACACAGATGATGACCACACAAGTTTCATTACAAATCCTCAGGCCATCGAGACCTTATCGCAGCGTGGTATCAATGGTGTTTCCAAGGACACCACACAAAGGCTGTCCAAGATACCGATCGGAAGGTAGAGTTCCCTGTTGCAAGTCCGTTTCAACCGTCTCGACGCCGTTTCTGCCACTACACTGTTCGCTTCATCTGGCGCCTCCGTCTCAACGTCTACAAGTTCTCGCAAAGAGGAGTTGGGGAAGAGAGCAGAAAACCTGAGTCAATCGCCATCCCCTTGATCTTGGCGCTAGACAACATTTAGCAGGCGACCGTCGAGCGATCACCAGATGCCATGTTTCACAAGTTGTCGATGAAAGTGCGACGAAGCGCCATCCTTTGAGCCATGGAAAAATTCAATTCCATGAGAGAGAATCCAAGAAAGAAAGGGAAAAACGTCCAACACAGCGATAAAATGAAGCCATCACCGGCTGACAATGGACTGACGACCCGACAAGGAACCTGAGCAAGCAATTCAGCACACCAATCGAACCTAGATCTGGAGGCTTGGCGGGAGGCGAGACAGCATGTGGGACAGGGGTAATGCCCTGAATGTTGCCCCTGGCTCAGGGCAGCTTATGCCCCAGGCGGTCCGCGCGGGGGCCTACCTGCGCCTAGGTAGGTAGGTGCCTGACACGGGAGGTAGGCTCATGCAGGCTAGAGTGGCCGTTGGCAGGTCTGGGCATGTGCTTGGCAAGCTAGGATCGGGGATTAGTGAAGATATCTCGACCATTTGATGGTTATTTGGTCTAATTGCGAGTTTTTGAAGCAGTGCTTTGGAGAGGTTATCGCTTGATCGACATAGCTGCCATAGTTAGACTTTAGTCCAGTCAAAGAGTGTGTTTCATCGAATAGATCAACAACAATTCACCTCCCATCTATCCGGACATACAAAAGCTCCCTCCACTCTCCATGCCCAACCTGGAACGACAACCTTCACCACAACTACCAGAAGCATACACTACACGGAACTCTCCAGGGAGCTATCCCCCCCATGAACAGCTACTTATCCATGTCGATACACTAGTCTCCACGGCCTAGATCTTGACACCGCCACGCCCACGCCAACGGAGGAGGCAACCGAACCAAGGGCACAAGGGCACAAGGGCACCTTGCAACAGACCTCAGACCTCAGACCAAGCCCGAGACAAGCCTGTCACTCGTCGAGACTCCAGAAAGTCTTGTTCGTGTTTTGTTCTCCTCCATTGTGAAGCACAACAGCCGTCACGATGCCAGTTGATGTCACCTATATCCAACACGTCCAATCTATAGGCGCTGGTTTGCAGTCAAGAGCCCACACAGCTATACTCCATAGACCTCTCAGCGCTTGTCAGCCAACCACGATGATATCGCCCCCTTGCGCATGATCGCGACGCTTCTCGACTAAAAGAAGCTGCCGTGCCGCTCAACTGGGTCCCCCGTAATCTCGTTCTTTCAGTTCTGCTAAAATAATCAACCAGGCCCGTCTTGGTTTCTTGGTCTGGTACGATTTGAGTCGGCGCGTGGGCTGGTCCCCTCTTTTATTTCTCTTCTACAAACCCCCTTGTAACTACTCTTTTTTCTTCCCTTTCGCCCCCCGTTCGATTTCTTCCTTTTATTCCTTATACAATTGGACGATCCCGCTCTTTTGGCCGATCATTGCTGCGTTCAACTCGATTCTCCTTCTCTTCATCTGCGGTTATAATAAGATCTGATCTTCCCGGGTGGTGGAGCTACGTTTTTCGCACAACACTTGTCAACCAGGATTTGACATCTCCACAACCACTCAATTCAACACACTCAGTCAACCACTTCACGCCAGTGATCTATTAATTCAATTCATACCGCAGGACGGAAAATTCATTGTTCACTTAATTAAAACGAAAAAGTCAAAAACCAATTGGAAAACCTAACGCATCACGCCTGACGGATACAACAAAATCACATACGAAATCACTCACTGACGGAGGAAAGAAAAGACTCAACACCATCAGAAAGAGCTAGGAACCCGAGAGAATCAAACGAAATGATGGCTTCGGCCTTGTCACTCCGCCTTACGGCAACAACGCTCTTCGCCCTCTCCGTCTCAGCTATGCTATCAACCCCCATGGAAGCTCTTCTCCTCCGGAAAGCCGACGATGTTCTTCACCAGCCATACGTCTCCTTAATCGCACCATCACTAGCAGAGCGTGACGGAAACACCACCATCGATCAGCTCCCCGCCGGTGACGTCCCTCTGAACAAGGACGGTTCATTAAACCTCACAGCCTGGAACATGGACACCAACGCCGCATGCCGCTCAGTCCTTGGGGGTCTGCACAAGAGCACAAATCCCTCTGGCGCATGCGTGTGCTACAACTTGCCATCTCTGGATGTCAAGACGGGTGTTTTTGAAGCCGATCTGCGATTGTACCAAGTATCGCAAGCTAGAGGCAGTTTTGCTGCTGTGGCGCCAGAGGACATCAACGTCGGAATCTCATACGATGGTGCAAGCGTAATGCCCATCCAGCCCAACGATGTGAACGGCACAGGCCTCACTGGTGATAAGCCTAGCATGGGGAAGAGAGCAGAGGAGGGATTGAAGCTTCTACAATCGTACATGCTCGTCGGAAGAATTGACGCGGCCAAGATGACGGATAACATGACTATGTAAGTCACTCATTTCACCCATATTCACATATACTGACTTTACTCCCAGGGATGAACTCGAAAAGCACATTATGCCAACCCTCACCCTCACAGCCCGTAACAGCACAGGCAGCATGATCCGCACAACCGTCTCAATCAACGAAGCCGCCTTTCTCACCGGCGTCTTCTCCCAGGACGTGATCATGTCCGACTTCGCCATGGCCTCCGCCGCCGTTGACGAGCAGGTTGCAGCCCTCGCCAACGGCACCGTCGCCTTCATCCTTCCCGGCGTGCAGCTCATGGTCTTCCCCATCGGCCTGATCATGATGAGCACATGGTTGCTCATCTTCGTTGTGGCCGTTGGCTTCGGTACGTACGAGCGCTACAACTACGCTCTTATGTACAGGCGCAGACAGGCCATCACCATGCCCAAGAAGGCGACGATATGAAGCAGGATGCCAAGTTGTCGGGTGATAATCAAGTCAATTTTTTTTCCACATTTTCTAACGGCCATACAAAGCGTTGTCCGCATTTCCTCCCTATTATTTAACTCCCATGAGCGTTTTTACTTTGTCGATGCCAATACACTTTTCGGCACCCCTATGTTTTTTTTAGTTGATATCCGACCTCAAGTGGTCCCTAGATTCATATTCTACACTATTACTTAGATACTCCCATAGCATCAATCTACACGCCTATGAATGGCTGAACAACCGCCTTCTGTCTCACCATATGACGTTTCGTCCCATGTTCCATAATTTAGTCGCTATCTGGGGGTGAAATAAGTTGAGGGAGTTGTGGGACGATTCCCCTCCACATGAAACAGTATCATATGGTATTGAACCCGGAAAGTTCTCGACCCGGCACCCTTGTAACATGACGTTGTATCGCGCTTAGAGTGTCAAGTATCAAGTGCTGTATGCACAGCCTAAACGAAATTGTTGGTATCACTATCTAACGAGGCCATGTAAAGTAAATCATAAGCTAGTCGCATAATTGCTGCAACTCCGATGCTGTAAGGACCGTCCAATGCAAATGTAAGAAATGTCAAACCCATGAGACCAAGCCCTGACTCCTTTAAGCCATGCAAATCACAAAACGGCGCATAATGACTCAGTATCCAAGTTACGAGACTGAAAGCCTCCTCTCTGCCTGCCTCCAGCGCCCCTTGGCCCAGAGGAAACACTCCGTAAACATCATGTACCATCCTGTCACCATCCAGAAGGAGAGAATGACACCTAGTCCACCCATAAGTCGTGCATCCACGATACCACGTGTGACTGTCTCGCGTAAAGCATCGTTCATCATCAACCATCCGTAGATTGGGATGAGTGGCTCTGCGGATGGTCTTATGCTTGACATCGGACGACTCGTGATTTGTCCTCTCTCGCGCCTAGAGTCCGCGATAGTGTCCGCCATACGCCAGGCTACCTTGTTGTTGATCTTCTCCCATGTTGCCTCGCAGGCGTAGGACCTTGCTGCATGGCCCATCTGGGCACGGAGATTGTGATCATGGCCAAGTTTCATAGCCTTGGCCACAAACTCGTCAAGGTCGTTTGGCGGGATAAGAAAACCGTTGTCCCCTTGCTGTACAATATCAGATGGGCCACCCTCGTCGCGAGCGATGACTGGAACGCCGCTAGCCATGGACTCCAGAACCACGAGGCCGAATGTCTCCGTCACAGAACAATGCAGAAATACATCACCACTGGCATAAGCTGTAGCAAGGTCTTCTCCGACTTTGAAACCCGCAAAGATAACCTTGCCTTTCTCCCTCAAAGGATCGAAGAGCTCTTGAACTTCCTTTTCTACATCCAGGTTACGGTTGCCACCCACGATGTACAACTTGAAGTTGAGTCCTCGAGCGTCGAGCTCCTTTGCCGCTTTGGCGAGGAAGTCGAAGCCTTTCTCACCAGCAATACGAGAAACCGTCACGAATATGATCTCGCCGTTGGGTGCCAATTCCTTCCGTAATTCCTCGTTTCTCATCCTGGGGTTGAACAGCTCAGTGTTGACACCCCGTGTCAGAACCTCCAACTTATCCTCTGGCACCTTTTGGCCCACCAAGTATCGTTTCACAAAACTCGAAGGATAGAAGATAGTCTTGATTGAGGAGTGACTGAAGAGGTAGCTCTGGACAGCTGCGAAAGCGAACACGGCAACATGGCTTAGAGGTGCCGGGAATAAGATGGAGCAATATCCAGCAAGATCGGTCTGAAAGTTGCAGATGACGGGTATTTGGTTCTCTTTGGGCTGCTGTCGAAGTTGAAGCATCACCTGGAAGCCCAGGCTTGCAGGAGACGCCAGGTAGATCAGATCGGGAGGAGAGTCGTCGCCGAAGGTTTTGGAGTATAACGTTGAGTTGCGCACCGGGTAGACGATAGAGAGTTCTGGGTTAAATGGGAGAGGGTATCCGGTTACTCTGACCTCAGGCTGCTTATCCGCAGGAGATAGTGTAGGCGATGGAGGTGGAGTGAAAGTATTGTGCTCTGTATGATTGTGTGGCGCGACCACGGCAACCTGAGCACCGTGTGCTCGAAGATGGTTAACAAGCATCAAAGTCGTGCGACTGACACCATTGACAGGACCAAAGGACTCGGTGCAGAGAAGAATGCGCTTCCCTTTGAGAGCACCTGGGAATTCGGAGAGGTCATGGCTGGGATAGCGCATTTGGGTTGTAGGCTGCGCTTGGGCAAACATGATGATGGCTTCCAGCAAAGTGCTTCAGCTGAGGTTTGTCGTGAAGATATGTCAAAACGCAGACAAGAGGCGGGAAGCAACTCTTTTCTCTGTCAAAAACATTGGGGTCACAGATGAGAATAGAAAGAAATGCCTCGCACGTGGACAGACTCAAAACCACGAGAGCAGAGACAATGCATCATGGAACCACATGAGGCACCGATTCTGGCATCAACGAGGCTGCAATGCATACCAGAGCGAACACCACGAGGAGGGGTCGCTCAACGTAGTTCGTCCAGATCGAGGGACCATCATGGAGGGAGGGGCAGATGGAGGGGTGGATCTTGATCGGATGCCAGTGCTAGAGACGAAAGCATAATAGTATATTGATGGATAGCATTGACTGTGCTTGTTGAAGGACTGTTAGAAACTTGTATCGAGTCTTAGGTCGTGATCTATCTTGATGTTCACGACCCAACATCAACACCCAAAGTTTTTCTCTCGAAGAAAGTTTGGATCTCGTAATGCTCGTGGCTTCTATTTCCATGCAATCACTTGATTTCATGAGTCGAGTAATAACTGCCGGTTTCGCACCAGAGGTTCAATAGCAATGGCTCAGCCTGAACAATTCGCGACGTTCTTGCAAGTGAGTCGCTGGTCGACATCATTCGTTGAGATCTGGGTCACGGTAGATCCCCTGTCTTGGGCACGTGCGACGGACGAATCAGATGCGCTGCCGATATCACATTGCTCCAACACGCTCAATCCGCCAATGGCTGTGTAATTGCGAATGGCCTTTGCAATTCTAACCCCCGTGGCCGAGCTGGTCTGGGTCATTGGCGGTAGAGTTCATGTCATACCAGACGAGAGCAGCATCTGGACTGAGACTCGTGACAGAAACATTTCAGCTCTAGAAGGAAACTGTCAGTAGTCAAGGCTAGCTATTTAGAAAATGTCGGGAAGAGACGGAGCGCCTCTCATTACTCTGGACTAGCCAGCCATGGGTTGAGGACGGGAGCTATCGGCATAGATTGGTTGCGCCATCGTAAATAGAATGAGCTTTTAGGCAAAAGTAAGGTAACAAGTAAGATGACCGAGAATTTTCTAATCGAGCGGTTGGCGGTAGATTTGCTGGTAATGGTAGGGAAGGAGATTAGATGAAGATTAGACCGAATCCAAGGGAGCAATTCCGACAGGGGAAGAAATACTGCACGTGTGTTGTCACGTGCGTCACAACTCGGGTCAACTAACACATCTCTTTCGTAAGAGGCATCGAAGCATGGCATGATCAAAAGATTGAGGAAGCCAAAGAAGAGTCCTATACAGGACCTATGTGGATAGTCGTGCTGTGATTGCGACAGCAATACATTGACGTGGATATATCTGCAACGCCGCAAAGTAGCCAAGGTGTTCAAGATGGAGACATCTTGACCAGGGCGTGTCAGAAAATCGCTCCTGTGCCTTGATATACCTTGAATTATTCCAATTGCCTTCCTGGTCGCCCCAGCAAAGTGGAATTCATGTTAATGCCGGTGCCCCTCTCGTCAAGTTGTGTACAGTCGCTTCGCGATAAACATCAGATGTTCTGGTGGTTATGGAGCTTGCCGATTACAAGGCGTAGCGAGCTTGAACGAACGATGATGGGATTGACGGGCCGATCCACCACTGTGACCAGAATTCCATATACCCATGGACATCTCTCTAGCATGCGAGCTGTCTCGCTGTGACAGAAGCGGGCTTGGAGCCTCCGTTCACAACCCCATTATCTTCCCGTCTTGGCTCACGGGCCCCATGCGAACAGGAAAGCTCATGACGCAGCCGGCCCCCTGGCATCATGACAGCAAGCAATATGTAGCTAAATGGACGGAGTGGGATCAATTAATTAGTTGCAAGGATTCGTGTGATTAGCTTGATAGTGAGCCCACCCTGTGATAATTGGAGGCTGAAGATATGTACAAGAAAAACTACACTACGAAGTATGCTGACATATCAACTAACACGAACTCAAGTGCTTATGCTTAATATTGAGGATAGTGAATTTCGTCTTCTTCGGTGAAGCTCTATTTGCTGGTTGTTCGCTTGTTCTTCCATTGTAGTTGCTAGCCATGGATGGGTACTGAGTAACTTGGTCGATGAAATAGCATTCAGCCGCAATGATGTTGACGGGTCAGTGCAGAAAGGCTGGGAATTAGCCTCACAACTTCCTAGAGAGGAACATACGGCCAGCTCTTGGCATTGGTCGAAGCAATCTCGCTGTAGGATATGTGTAAAGTCAATAATATTATAGTAATTAATCCACGCCCAGCCTCGTAAACCCCGATGATTCTTCAGACAAAGTTAACCGTTAAAGCGATTCCAGACCGACCTCACATCACGCATTATGACAACCCCTTCGAATGGATTTCCAGCACAATAGTTTGATGGTTTGCGAAGCAGTGCAAAATATGAATACGACTTGATTCTATTCCTGTCCATTTGGGTCAGCATTTAGTAGGTGAAGCCTACGGAGTCGGCCGAGTAAGCACCCTTGACACTTATCAATACGCACAGTGTTTTTTTCTCTTCAGTTCGGGTAGACTCCGTTTTTTTTTAGACAGAATGATGGGCAGCACCGCGCAAAATGCTCAACACTTCAACCATCGACTTACCCCTGAGGCGCGCTATACTCCATACCCCATCGGCCCAGCCGGCATCGGGCTAATGAATTAACTGGGACGAATCGATACGGCCGCTCACTCGTTCGGGGTGATTGCCGTTGTTGCTAATTAACTAGTTGTAAGCTTGGTGTCCGGTGGTTTGATAATCGAGTGCTATCAGTGACAATCGCCTATTGGTTTGGCGTGCCAGTCTAGAATTAGGACTGTTTACCATCAGATGTCTTGAAAAACTTCATCGATGACCCTAGAAAAAGAAAAAAGACATGCACATACATATGGCAACTGCCTTCACCGTCTTATTGATATTTTCATCAGGTCGCCTCATTGTCACCTTTGCATGCCATGCCATATCACCAGAAGTTGTGTCTACGTACTATCCATGGCTACAATTCGTTGCGGCAAAGGATCAACCCCTGTCTATCAGTTGGTCGAAATCTCGCCAACCTCGTGAACTTGATTTGATCTTCAAATCATGTCAGCCTCGCAGGAATGACAATACCCAGAGCTATCATGCGATATACGGAGGGCGCATTCCGCCGAAAAAAAGATCACACCTCGTGTTCTGTTTTCTAGGAGCCCACCAAGTTTCTTTTAATGTCGGTCAGCTTCACGAGGCTGAAGACTATTTCTGAACTATGCCTTATCTTGTGTCGATAGTTGATGAGTGACGGGGGACTTTTCAGCAATGACAACATTGCCCGTGCACCCTTGACATGGTGAATCGATGGCGGGATCGTTTCTCTAGGAAACAGAAACAGTCTGGCTGGTCTGTTCCCCATCAAATACTGCAGGGCATACTCCGTAGCGAAGAGAGTCCATGTTCCTGTGCGGTTCAATGGTGATATGAGCAACAGTGCGTTGGACAGTGCATAGCCGGGGGTGTGGACCCTTGCTTAAATACCCGTCTGTGGTCTGTGATGGACAGTTCGCTTTAACCTCGATTCTGACAATATTGGTTGTTGGGTAAATTAAAGCTGTAGTGAGTCCACTTTATCAGGTACAAACAACACATATCTAAGCTTGAGCAAGATCAGTTCATTCAGGTCAATTTAGATACAGTCATTCGACAAGATCGTTATGTGTATTCATCGACAAGACTTGTATTTGCAGACAACTTGCCTACCACGTTTGATAATAAGCTTAGTGGTGCAAGGCATGCGGGGGTAGCATTCCATTGGAGGGACCTGGTTTGCGCGGGAGTGGAGGGGCTTGCGCAGCCTTGTAGCGCACCGTGCTTCAATTCAACACCCTGACTGTACAGAATACCTACAAACCAGGCACTGTTGGATTGGATAACTCGATCCAATTCCAGGCCTCCAAAAGTACCACTTCCAGCGGGTTGCAGTGGTCGTGGTACCTGCATCCAGTCTCCTTCTCCGTGAAAAGTGCCCCTGGGATCCCTGAAAATCCAATCCATTTCCGCTGCCCATTTCCATCCCTGCCCCTCCCGTCCCCTCCCCTCCATCCAAGAATCGACACATGCCTCCCTTGGCGGGCAGAAACTAATGGGAATATCTCACCGCCTTAATTTCTCCTGCAAAGTCCCTCCCCAATCGTTGCGTGGCTTCAGCGGCTGCCCCTCCTCCAGTCTCTAGACCTCAGTAAGAACAAAGTACCTACCTACCCTTAGGGCCCCCCTTTTTTTCTAGCTCAACTGCAACGTTGAAGTGGGAATATCTTTTCTAGCCTCCCACTCGCTCCCTTGCGTCTCATCTGCTGCCTTACTTCCACCTCCTTTATAAACCTCTCCATTCCCTCTTACTTCTCCCCAAACCCTCACACTCGCTAGCATACCACGTGTGTCGATTCGTGACATTGCTTGCGCGCATCTTTTCTACAGCTTGTCTAATACCCTTTCATACCACCTTTAATCATCATGTCTTCAAACGGTACTCAGGAGGCGCCCATTGAGGTCCGCAAGATCTGCTGTGTTGGCGCTGGTTATGTCGGTAAGTTATCAGAACACTTCCCAGCCGATTTCTAGCAAGAGGGCGAGTAGTTGCTCTATCAATCGTTCGAGAACCCTTCTATTGCGCGCAATATCGACATCGCGGGCTTATCAGCCCCTCCATTGCTATACACCGCTTCAGAAACGCAATTGTGCAGAAACAAGCTAACAGACTCCTTCCAGGTGGTCCTACTGCCGCCGTTGTTGCTTTCCAGAACCCTCATATCCAGGTGACTGTCGTCGATCGAGACGTCACCCGTATCCGCCGTTGGGACTCCCGTCACCCCCCTATCTACGAGCCCGGTCTGCATGATATTGTCCGAATTGCCCGTGATGGTGGCCGACCTTTCAGCATCTCCAACGGTCCTACCTCCGACAGCGAGGGTTCCTCTTCTGAGGACGGTGAGATTGCAGTGAACGAGCGCAAGCCCAACCTGTTCTTCTCTACCGACGTTGCCAAGCACATCAGCGAGGCCGATGTCGTTCTCGTTGCCGTCAACACCCCCACCAAGTACCGTGGTGTTGGTGCTGGCAGTGCCACTGATATGACCGCTTTCGAGGCCGTTACTGGCGTCGTTGCTCAGTACGCCCGTGAGGGCGCCATCATTGTTGAGAAGTCCACTGTTCCTTGCCGAACTGCACAGCTTGTCGCCGATACTGTAAGTACATGATGAATGAAGGTGCAGAAAAGCGGTCAGAGGCTAACAATTGACTCTAGCTCTCCATGCACCGCCCTGGTGTTCACTTCGAGATTCTCTCCAACCCTGAGTTCTTGGCTGCCGGTACCGCCGTCAACGATCTTCTCTACCCTGACCGCATCCTTATCGGTTCCGCTCCTACCCCCTCCGGTAAGCGAGCTGCCGAGGCTCTCGCCAAGGTCTACAACGCCTGGATCCCTCGCGAGCGCATTTTGACCACCAACGTTTGGTCTTCTGAGCTCGCCAAGCTCGTTGCCAACTCTATGCTGGCTCAGCGTATCTCTTCCATCAACTCCATCTCCGCTGTTTGCGAGCAGACTGGTGCCGATGTTGACGAGGTTGCTCGCGCCGTTGGTGTTGACCCCCGTATTGGTAACAAGTTCTTGATGGCTGGTATCGGTTTCGGTGGCAGTTGCTTCAAGAAGGATGTTCTCAACCTTGTCTACCTTGCTGAGACTATGGGTCTTCCCGAGGTTGCCGAGTACTGGCGACAGGTTGTCAAGATGAACGAGTACGCCCGTGACCGTTTCTCCAACCGTGTCATCAAGTGCCTCAACAACACTCTTGTTGGCAAGAAGGTCACCATTCTCGGCTTTGCCTTCAAGAAGAACACCTCCGATACCCGTGAGGCCCCTGCTCTTGAGATGATCAAGACTCTCCTTGAGGAGCGCCCCCGCGAGGTTGCCGTCTTCGACCCTTGCTGTAACCCTCTGGTTATCAAGGCCGAGATCAAGGAGCTCCTTGGTCCCCTCGCCGAGGGCCACAACATCACCGTCCACGGCAACGCCTACGACGCCTGTGACTCCAGTACCGCCATCATCATCGCTACTGAGTTCGACGAGTTCCGCAACCAGCCTCCTCCCCCTCCTGCTCCTACGCCTGCGGTCCAGCCCAAGACCATTGGCGGCAAGCCCAACCCCAAGTCCGACCCCCGTCCTTTCGAGAAGTCCACCCCCAGCCCCAACGAGCTTCTTGCCCTTCACAAGCACCTTGTCCACCGTCCTGGTGCCGAGTCTGAGGACCCTCTCGACCGCTTTAACAGCGAGCCCAGCTGCGAGGATGACTGCCCCGACTGCATCCAGGAGCGCGAGAGCAAGGAGTCTGGCTTCGCCACCGGTATGGGAAGCTCTGAGGAGTACAAGCCCAAGGAGCGTGTCGACTGGGTCCGCATCTCTGAGAGCATGGCCAAGCCCCGCTGGGTCTTTGATGGCCGTGGTGTCATCGACTCTCGGGAGATGGTCAAGCTGGGTGTCCGCGTCGAGAGCGTTGGTCGCCAGCACCGATTCTAAACGCCTCACTTACATTTGAGGGGCATTTTGCAACGGCCGACCTTTTAGATTTCTTGTGTGTATGAATGCGTCGACTGTTGGCTAAGATTATACCGTTTTTAATAAGCATGAAATGACATATGGACGTGGTTGATGAGACATGGTGAGGAAGATTCATGGTATGGATATGGTGGGGGTGCGGTTCACATGCACGGCGTGACCTGGTGCAGTGGTTTACTGGATATAGATTTAGATTTGAAGTTGTTAAAAATGCGAGAGCCATTTTCCCTGTTACCAATTGACCCTACTAACGTCAGTGATGATTTAGTAGGTGTATGACGCTATCCCTTGACTCGGAATGGGTGATTGTCTGTCAATTCAATCAATCGTACATGAGTTTAATGTTTGATCTGCCAACCTTATTTATCTATTCCCGTGCTCTCTTAGGAACAGCGCAGCCATGACTAATCCCACTTCCGCCACTACCTTGGCCCCATCACGATCCTGAGACGAAGCTTCAACCACCGTGTTTCAGGCAATCGACCAGCCGTCTCAGCTCCCAACACATAATGTAGCAAAACTCTTCCCCGGATACCACATGGTTTAACTTGTTTCTCAAGATCAGCTGCCATATCCCCTGCTCGAATGTTCTCGATCTCGTAGCATCCTGGCCTAGTACAATTCGATGGCCCATTTGACGTTGCATCGGCTTCTTATCATGCCTGTGATATGACACACGCTACTGCTCTCTTTTAGGATCTCTGTGAGAACGCGTGGTGAGTCTCGCGTTTCATCAGGGTAGTTTAGGAGTACCGACACCATGGATTGACCTCGAGATCTGCTCGTGCCTCCTCGACGCAATTTGTTCGTTCTCTTCACTCTCTGTTGAACAGGAGCTCCTCTTTGTCTCTATTACACTCTTTTGCTATAACGCTGTCACTCTCTTTGTTTCTCTATCCTTGCGGGCCACGAGGATTAATTATTTGTCTATCGCTTATTACCCAGCTGCAGCGAAGCGAACTGCGAGCTCGTCCTGTCTTGCTGAGGCCTATAGTCCGGGCCACCATCATCGCAAACTCACGATTGGTTTGTCCAACGGACTCGTAGCCCATCTATTCGTCGATATGAAAGTGTCGTGGGCGAGACAGGCCGCGGTCTCCGGCCTCGTGGCCGTCGCCGTGGCAGACATGTTGCCGCTCGATGACATCCCTCTCATGTGTGTGACCATCTGCGGCCCAATTGTCGAGTTGACGGCCAGATGTGATGTTCACCAACATCGCCTTGCGAAGCGATATGCAGAGTCAGAGTGGGTTCCAAAGCTGGCCGTGGAGCCCCCTGAAGCCGACGACCTGCACAAGAGAAGCTTCTCCATCATCAAAGCTGCACCGACGTCTTTTCCTCCCCCGTACGGGCCTGAGGAGGAGAGCACCTCGCTGTCAACCACGATTCCCACCACGACGAGAGCAGAACAGACGACTGTTGTGGAGCACCATGTCACGTCACTACTCGACGCAACAACATCCTCGCTTATCAGATCGACAACGATAATCCAGCCCACAAAGTCAAGACCCGCAGATGAATCTTCGACGATGAGCGGCACGAGCTGGGGCGCCAGTATGCAGACGGAAACAGCAGTGCCCCAAACCGACCCCGAGAAGGAATGCGTCTGCAAGAACAAGAGTTTCGACGTAGCCAAGATCGCAGCGCTCTGCCAAGACTGCATCGTGGTAGACGGCCACAAGCAAAACAGTGAGTCACGAAATATCCTAACCCGAGTTCAGAAAGCTAACGAGATAAGACATGGACATCATCATGCAAGCATGCGGCTTTGCGAAGCGCACTTACACGCCCGACCAGGACAGTGTGGCGGATAACGTCAAGGTCGAGGCGACACAGTCGGCTGCTATGGGCGCAAAAGATGCCCCTGCGAATGCGGGTGTTGGAGTAGAATCCGCTGGTAGGATCTGGGTTGCTTTGTTTAGTGTGCTCCTGGGAATTGGCATGGCGATATGAACGATAGGATGTGTGGGTTCAACTGGCATGTTGAACCCAGCGCTCTGGAAAGCCTTCCATATTACTTTCTTATTTATTATATATTCCACCAGATGGGCTTCATCACTTTGCATGCGTCTTCCGGTGATGGCCTGACCTGCACGGTTGTAGATATGCGTTGACAATTGCTGCGTTGATGATCAGCAGGCGCGGAGTAGTAATTAGAACAAATAGAAAGCAAAAAGAATTCTCCATTATTATATGCTATGATCGCTTCGTCTATCATGCAGCCTCTATGCCCAATATTAATAAGTGCAAGAACTATATAGTACAAAATATATTCTCCATCTTTCTATCCATTAAATACCCTTCATGCAAACACTCTCCACGCTCAGATCATCATAACAGCCATAGCCGAAACAACTAACAATCCCTATCACGATGTCAGTAAATCTCGCATAAACAAAAAGCGCAGGGTATCCTTACCACGCCCCATGAGCCTGTGCCAGACCACAAGCGAGAAGCGCCGCTATCATCATCTTTCTTGTCGCCGTCATCAGTCTCGGTCTCGTTACCGCCACTGCTTGTGTCGTTGATGCGCTTGACCAATTCATCTCCAACGCTGCTAAGACTGGCCTCAAAGTCTTTGAAGTTCTTGGCCTTCCAGTCTGCGCCGTCTTCTCCGGGAACGGCGTCGCTGCCGGGGAAAGCGATGTATAGAACATCATCTTCGTCGTGACCGTTGTTGCCATTAATGGATTTGCCAAAACATGCTGTTGCGAGTGAAATAGCTGCTTCTCCGACCATGGCTTCTTCGCCGTCGTCGCCATTCTCGTCGCCCCAAATTCCGTAGAACTATCACGGTCAGTATCGAAAAATTCAATCGATGAGAAAGACCTACCATCTTTTCGCCGCATACGACAGCAATGATACTCAAGGGCTTGATGCCATGCTTCTGCGCATCAAAAGTCGGCCAGTTCTTTTTCGTGCCCACATTTCCAAACACAACGTAAGGATGGATGTTCGCGTCGAGGTCTTTCCTACCAGCGCCGTAATCCTGGATACGGTCCTGGAAAGACGTGACGGACTGGGTGTCGCCAGAGGAGCCACAGCGTCCATCATCTGCAGAACTGCCCTGGATGCCATCGCAGTCGACATCCATGTTGACGAGCTTTCCTTTTGTGCCTTGGAGATAAATCACATTGTAGTCCTTCAGATGATCGCCGCAATAGACATAAGCTGTTGTGATGGTCAGTCGCGGCAGTATGGGCAGAAAATGAAAGGCTTACAGCCATCGTCGCCATCAGCGCTGTGGAATCCTTTGGCGAGAGTATCATTACAAGAGCCTTGCTCAATGATGCTCTCCTTGAAAGCTTTAATATTATCAGGGACATCGCGGGCTGTCACCAACGCGGCGACAGATGCAAATAGGAGAAAGCGAAAGGAACCCATGACTGATCAGCGCTTCGACTAATAAACAAAAATAACGAGCGTGGGGGAAGGAAAGCCGATCAATTAATCGTAGTGAATAGTTTATCTCAATGTTTAAACGTTAAATATCCAACCCCAGAAAAAAGCAGGGAACGCGAGGTGTAAGCATGTATTTGTTTAATAAATCTGACCCTCTCTCCTCCTCAGGCCATTTGTTCAGGACGGGCTAACTGGATGTATATGCAACGATCCCCTGTGCAATTTACTGCAAACCCAAAAGGTCTCCCCTTTACCGTAGCTGGACGAGCTGAAGCTCTTTTTTACAAGGGTTGTCGGGCGGGTCGATCGAGTCTAGAACGGAGATTGACGGGGATTACCAGCATTAGGCATTATTTATAGGCTGTTGTTTTATATTGACAGGAGATCTTGCCGAACAGGTCATTCTTCCGTTGAGCTGGGGCCTTGAGCTATACGTTGCTACTCTAACGTTATGGATGGTGATGGCTAAGGTGTCACTGCATTTTGAATCAGGCCAGTCGTGGTTATTCGGAGGGACGAAATAGGAAAATGGATTTGGTGGTGATTTGCTGTGGGGCTGTTGGGTGTTTGATAGGAGTCGTTTACCCTACATCACCTCAAAGTTGCATTCGAGGGTAATGCACTGAGACTTCTATCATCGCTGAACTTTTGAGTTGATCAAGTCACCACCTTGCTTATGATTACACCAATGCCGTATGATATTGTAGAGTAAATAAAACGAGATTGGCTTCTTCACTTCTGGTCACTTCGTCTCGATTGACAAAACACATGTACGATGTTTACCAGTATGGTCTTGGTTACGAAGGGCGTGTAAAGTTCTTACAATTTCCTCCATTCTAAAATGTATATAAAAGTTAAATAAACTATTAAAAGCTCTTTTTAATATATATAATTTATATACTCTTGAAGTAAGATTATAAATAGGATCCTCTAACTCTTCTATATTTTAAATAATCTATTCTAAAATAACTTCCTCTTATTATCTTGTTGTCGGAACTTTTAAACGGAACTGTACTCTAATTCTTCGGTAGTAAACGTTTTATAAGGTAACGGAAGCATTTTTTCTTTTATTATTATAATATCTTATTCCGTTCAATTGGCTTTACTTATACCGTAGCGTGGCTCTGTGTTCAATATCATTGTCCGAAAACTATTTCGTCCGAAAATTGGCCCATGTCAGCGACGTATCAATCTCATGCCTTTACTTAAGCACAACCATCATAATAAAGAACAGCTTACAAAACAACACTCAACTCTGACTCTGACGCTCTCTTATCTTAAATACGCGGACTTTCGTGCTCAATGACCACTACATCTGCTGTTGTTGGTAAGGATGATTCACTTTGGTCCGTCTCGGCCTCCGGGCGGACGAACAAAATAGCTGCGAACTAACACGGACGATCCTCAATTCTTCAATTCGTCCGAAACTCGTCCGTCCGTCGACCGTAGACAATCGATATATAACAATGCAGGAACTACACTTGTAGCAAGAAAAACAGATCAATCAGTCTTCCACTTCACTCTAAACAGCCCAATTACTTATCACAATGTCTGCTCAACTCCAACACAATGCAGCCTGGGAGGCTAGTTTCCTTGCATTCCTCTCTCGCCAATTCGTCGAAGGTGTTCCCAAAACACCCAAAAGCGCAAGTCTAGCTGGCCAAACTGCTCTCGTCACTGGTTCGAACGTTGGGTTGGGCTTTGAATGCGCTCGCCAGCTTCTTGCTCTCAACCTTTCACATTTGATCATCGCTGTGCGGAATCAGGCTAGGGGTGACGCAGCTGCGAAGAAACTCCAGAATGAGTTCCCTCACGCCAAGATTGAGGTCTCCATCGTTGATATGGCTTCGTACAAGTCTATTCAGAGCTTCACCAAATGGTGTGAGACGTTACCTCAACTCGATATTGCCATTTTAAACGCTGGCTTGAGTAAACCCCAGTTTGAGCGATCAGACGAGTCCAAGCATGAAATGACCACCCACATCAACTACCTCTCTACTGCTCTTTTAGCAATTCTCCTATTGCCAGTCCTCAAGACCAAACGCGGAACTTCTACACCCGCACATCTCGCCATCGTCGGCTCAGACACATCATACTGGGCTGGATGGAACGGCACCAATGATTCCGTCTGGGACGCCATCGACAACCCCTCCAACTTCAACAGCAACGGCGCTTACTCTCTCTCTAAACTCCTCCTACTTATGTTCGTCGACAAGCTCTCCCAGCATGTCTCGCCCGAAGAAGTCATCGTCAACTACCCCAACCCCGGCGCTTGCAGAGGTACAGAATTCGGATCCGAAGGGCACAGCAGTATAATCGAGAAGCTGTTTATGTCAGTTGCGAAGCCTCTTATTGGAAGAGCGGTATCGACGGGTGCGCGTTCGTATGTTGATGCTGTCGCTGTCAAGGGCAAGGAGAGCCATGGTAGTTTTGTTGGAGAGGGCAAGCTTAAACCGTGAGTACCTTTGAACTGGACTATTGCGGTTGTACTAACGATATTACAGATTCCCTAGAATGATGTACGAGCCAGCAGGAAAGGCACTGCAAGAAACTGCATGGAAGGACTTGATGGATGAGTTGAGCTTTGCGAAGCCATTGGAGATTCTCAAGGGCTCCAGTTGAGCGGATCGAGCAGATAGTTGTTCTGAAGGATGGAAGGGCGTATGAGCAGTATTGGCAGGCACTTATACATAGACGTTAACTTAATACTATTTTGAATAATGTAATTTCTTACTCTTGATTATAGTTCGTTGACCCCTGCTTATCTGCGATCCTCACCATCGTCAAACTTCCCAACAGTCGTGTTTTCAATGTCGAATCTGACTTTCTTGTCAACCTTTCCGTCAACTTTCTTCAGCAGTAGAGTCCTCTGACTGACCTCTTCCTCATCTGAATCTTCACCATTCCGTCTAGACACTCGTCTCCCGATGCACCGTGTATACCGACTGACCATGAGATCGGTAAGATGAAGGAGTGTAGAAAGAACCCAAAGAGCCCATAGCGCAAGGGCAATACTGAGGAACAAAACCGGTATATTTCGCACTTGCTTCTTCTTTGAGCTGGCTAACGTGCTGTTTCAATGTTAACAATATACTGGGTCGTTGATGGGCGGCCTACGTGTTCGAAGACACATCCATTTGCGTCTCATCTAACGACATAATAGAGTCCTTGTTGTGACTTATTTTTGTCGAAATTGCGTTGACAGAGTGTTGATGCCGACTAGACCTACCGGTATTGCCCAGTTCGACAGTCAATTGACCCTCGCTTACACTCGTAACGTACGCACGAAAGCATAAAGACATATTATTATTATGACCCGGTGGCAAGGCTTGCCCCTTGTGCGCCCGTCTTCAGAGTCACCTCAACATCTTCCCCCTTTCCCCTGACGTGTCCTCCCCTTCACACTCCACAATGGCACACGCCTCATAAACTCTCACCCGATAACCCCCGCTCAAACAATCGTCTCAGTCGAATTCATCTCGGAGCGTGCCCAAGTCTGTCACTGGTTAACACCCTCCACTGTACCAGCATAAAAGAGTAATTTACCTCGCTGCCTGGTGACGAGTTATCAGGAGCCGAAGGGGCTGCCTCCTGTACTTCTGTCTTCTCGGCTTCGTCCTCCTTCTTCTTCCTCTGGTCCGCTGCCTCCTTCGTGGCGTCCCTGATAGCGGCGAAGACCTCGCTGTACAGGGATTGCTCCTTCTCACGTGCCGCTGCCTCGCGGCGTGACATGATGAAGACAAAGATGATGGCTAGAGCAAGAAGAGCCACCACGGCGACGAGAGCCAGGAGGCAGCCCAAGAGCACTTCGTTGTTTCCGGGCATGTTCTTGAGTAACGATTGATAGTCGAGCGCTGGCTCTTGCATGAAATCCTGCGGGACGGATGCTGGTGCTTCAGGAGCGTACTCTGAAGGTGCTTGGGTGTCGCTGCTCATCGTGGATATTTGGGGGTAAGGACTGATTGTTGGGTTGCGTGATAACAAATGGTTATTACTTATATGATCAAGTGGTTGCTCGCGTTCGGATGTTTGCAAGATGTACAGATAGGCAACATCCGAGGTGGAGCAAGTAAACTTTGCACATAGTCATTGTATGGAAAGGTTGTGTGGTTGGAAGTTTGTTAAGATTGAGGTTTGATATCGTTTAGGGTTTTTGAGGGGGCAAGTCTCGACCCTGATGGCCTTGCACCGTGATAAGAAATGTTCCAATGATGAATGAAATTAAATAATACTTGCTATTGTATGGACGGCTAAGAAGAGGGGGCATTTTTTGAGAGAAGCCATAAAATATTGCGAAACTCAAGGTACTCAGGGGTACATTGAGATAAACCATTCTGATATCCAAGCCTAAATCATCATCCAGTCATCCTCCAACCATAAGCACACAAATTCCATATCAGCGGACCATTCGTTCCATAAAACCATGTCAGGTACCGTGATTACACCTCTATAGGCTTGCTCACGATATCTTCCGATTGTTTAGGCTTCATAAGCCCACTCTCGATACTCTCGATATCATTAGCACCTGAAGGCTTCACAAGCCCAGTCTCGAGATCATCAGAACCTTTGGGCTTCATAGGCTTCATCTCAATATTCTGAGGCACTTTAGCCTTGATCTCGTCGGTGGGATTATGTCGCATGATATCCCAATGCAGCGCCACATTGAGGATGGATGCTAGCCAAAACACGAGAAATATGGTAGCTAAGAAGGCGACCCCGATGATGTCTCTTCTGCCTCTTTCGTCCATCAAGACCTGGTCGCCTCCTGTTGGTCTATGGTGGAATTGGGCCATCGTGTAAGAAGATGTGGGCTGTGGCGGCTCCTCCGATGGCGTGAAGGAAGGCTTCGAATATTGTTAGATATTGATGCAAGTGTAAACAAGACACGGAGGAGAGTAGCCGATCAGAGAGCGAGGTTGTGTCTGAGTAGTTCTGCAGGAGTGTCAGTTGTGATCCCGAAGAGGTGAACATGTCAGTATACCGAGATCTTATCTTTAAGTGAAAATGCCGAGGAAAGGGCTAGTGGTGATAGAATGTGTGCTTGTGTTTCTATGATACAAAGATGGAATGATGCAAGGATAAAAGTCTTCTTATGTATTCGAAGCCCTGTTCGTAGCTTCCGTGGGCTTGAATAAGATATCACTAGAGAGTTTATCTTCCTGAGGAGGCAGCAAATCCAGAAGCTTCCAAAGTAAAAGCCACACCACGCACACCATTATGCCGTCTATCTGAATACATCAATACTGTAAAGGTTCGCCTATAAAGCCATGCACCTCACTAAGTTGGAAAAGAGTGAAACCCTCTCATTATCCAACTCTCCGTCCGCCTTTCTCCTCTTCCATCTCGACCACCGCACCTAAAAACTCGTTAATATTAACTCAATAGCGCTATATAGTATATTGTGAGTTAAACTATAACTGATGGTATTTTTATAACCTTCTATTAACATTAACTTTCATAGCTTACAACTGACTACTCAAACCGCTTTGCAACGTCTCCGTTACCATGACACGCATTACTGGACAGAGCAGCGAGACTTCGGTCCCTTCAACACAATGCACCGACTGGCCCACATGCCTGCCAGACTGTACACGCAACCATGGCCAGTTAAGTGAAGAAGAGAAGCGTTCTCTTAGGAATTTTCTTTTGGGGGAGCACGAACCCGCAATGGACGAGGCTCGAGAGAGAGTTCTCGCTGAGCGACGTAGAATTATGGAAGAGGATATGGCTTCGCGTTATGGTCCTGGAAGATATATAATCCCACCTAACGAGCCGTTTCCCGCTGGGGTTCCCCGTTCTTCCTGGCCCACCCCGGTCTCTCCTTTCATTCCCCGTCGAGTCCCCCAGACTCTGATAGCATCTGCCCTTGGTCAGCGGAGAAACGCAATATCACTTGGTCGTCTCCCCCCTCGTCGAGCCGAGCGTCTATTATCTGGCCGTTCCTTTGGCCATATCTCTGGACGTTCCTCTGGTCAGGTCACTCGTCGGTCTCCTCCTGCCTCTAACAGCTACACTCTCTCGTCAGACATGCCTGACATTGGCCATCTGAACATGAATGACGAGGGTGAGAGCAGTCGGCGCGCTCCAAGACGCTCTAACCAGAGGGAGACACCACCTCAGGTTACAGGAGATCAGGTTACACAAGAAACAGACAGGGTCTGGGAGTCGGACATCCCCAGACAAAGCGTACCAAGAACCTTCCCTGATGGCCACATGATGACCAACACCATGACCGGAAGTTTTGCTGGTACGAGCCTGCCAGAGTCTGAGGAGGAAATGTCCTCGGACGATGTCTCGACAGCAGCGGAGAATGGTTCGGAGGTTGACGAACTTGAGTTTCGTCTGAGATTTAGCTTCATGGACGGGGTTGAGCATACTGGGCAGAATCCGCCAAAGAAGGATTAGCCACTAGAAGGTGAGGGAGACTTCTAGAACGGAATCCTCGCAGTGAGGGGGTATCTCAATGGTGTGGACTCTGGAGTTTCTCTCCGGATGTATGCCTCTGTTGACAGCGAGTCTCAACAGGGCTGACCATGCTGGTTCGGGTGTATTAGCGTTTTGGCTCATGCGTGTTGCTTCGTTATGCATTCTTTTACTGTTCAAGAATTTGGTACTGGGTTGTTCGCTATAGGTCTTTAGTCTTTATTGCCAGGTGTTTGGAGTTGAGTTGTGTATTGGGTTTGATACCCGGGCTTAGATGCATCATCGACGCCAGCCTCCTTTCGTCTTTTCGTCTTTAATCGTTTTTAGGAATTGATACTTGTACACCCAGAAATTAACTTCTTGCCTTGATTCTTATAACAGCTTTGAGTTAAGGAAGGATTCTTTGGGTTTGCTATGGATAAGATTTATCTAGTAGCCGGTCCATTTAAGCTCGTGATACAGTGACCGCTCAGATTAATCGTCAACATTTTTATAGTTAGGCTCCAAAGAGGAACAGCCCGAAGGTGCCATTAACTAAACTCAGATGTTACACTTCGTCGACGGCTTTGACTAACAAATACAGTTGTCTTAAGTTGGATCGCCGAAAGCTGGTGACATCGACAGAGTTCACCTGGTTGAAGCGTGGATGACCGATTGAATGCTGTATGTTCGAGAGCTGGCTTCAGTCCCTGATTGTACTTCATCCCTCACTATTCCTTCAACGCAGGATTGGCAATATCTGTTGAGGACAACTTCATCGGTCATATAAGCTGCCTACCTCCACCTTGAATATTATGTCATTAATATCGTGATCCAGTCAGTAATTGTACAATGAATCGAGTCCAAGAGGAAAAGACTCGAAACTTTGATGTGCCAGCATCAACAACCTCCCATCCTCCATTCTCATACTCATACCCAAAAAGCTTGGCATATCATGACGGCCCAAGATTAGAAATGCTCCGCCAAAAGTCCACAAAAAACGCTCGAGTCAAGATCTGCTCGGCTTCCAAACACAAATTCCCAGCTCCATCGTACAATTCTATGCATCCCGTCCTCTTTTCCGCTGAAGAATATGTATATAGACTCCAGGATCACAATTTTAGTAGAGTATCATTGTCAATGATACGATCCTTGTACCCCTCGACAGCCACTTTCACACAGACTTTGGCCATCTGGGCAATATCAACACTGGCACTCGAGCGACCGCCCACGAGCCTCCTCTTCTTGGGCGCGGCGTCTGGGGCGGTGACAATGCCGCCGGGCCTCAAGATCCAGGCGCTAAATGTTTCAGGGCTGGCGTCTGCAATTTCGCATAGGCCCTTCTCGGCCTCGGACTTTGGCTTTCGCGGATCCCCCAGCGAGAGCAGCGACGTCGACCGAGACTTGCTGCTGCAGAAGACGAAGTTGAACTTGTGGCCCGCTGGTGCTTTGGGCGCGATGTGCTCGCGAAGAGCCCTTGCGGCGGCAAGTGGTAGGTCCACGTTGACATGGTGAAGAGCTGCCTTACTGTTGTTCAGTTGGTCTGGACGGCCTCCAATGGCCCTGTATTTTGACGTGGTTAGTATAAAAATCCCCGGATTGATACAACAGAGAAAGATGTCTTTACCATAAACACGCTGAAGAACCTTCGAGTTGCCGTAAGACTTGGTCGGAATACCGTGCAAAGTCCTGAACCATGATAACATCCGCCTTGGGATGACACTCGATATCCATCGACACGGCTCTGCGAGTGAGAATGACAACTTTTGTGATACGCGGATCTTCGAGACAGCGCTTGACGATCTCATTACCGACCATCCCGGTCGCCCCTGTAACGACGACCTTCATTATGAGACTCTATAACGGGGTTGAATACCGAAACTGTCGTTGTTGAATGTATGTATGTCGGATTGAGCTGCAGACTGAAAAAAGAACGTGGCGAAAATGAAGAAAATGAATGAATGAATGAGTGAGTGAGTGAATGAATGATTCAACAACGATGGATACTCCCGCGGGTAGCCTCAAGATGATCCTGGTCCTGCGGGCCTCTCTCGCCTTGCTAAGGGTGGAAAAAAATGAAAAGGGCCGGAGCCTAAAAAAGAACCATTTATTAGGTAGAACGGACCAAGTCACTGGGTTGTGGCGGAGAAAACAAGATCGATATATCGCTAACAAGTCGGGTAGGGTAGTCTTGATTGTTTTCTCTACCGCAGATGGGCTTTATACTGATGTGTTTTGACTTGTAGGAGGGAGGGAAGTCAAATTGATATAGGCATAGTTCCAAATAAGCGACCGCAGAAACAAAAAGAGACTTGGCTGCTTGAGGACTGAGAAGCTCTGCCGATATCCCGGTCAGAGGTGCGGAATGTCCATGGATAACTTCTAACGTTAGTATCTCTCTCAGCTTCTGCAGACGCAAACACGGATGGGAAGACCCCTGCAAGTGGTGTCTCGTTTTTGTTATTAGTGAGCGGCCCTTTCGAGCTCGTTTTTCCTGCATCTTTCTTTGGTGAGATCGACAGCGTTGAGATCCACCGGCTATGGCACGGAAATATGATGCAGAATCTGTCACTTGTCTCTCCAATTGCAATGAGACGAGTGACATGACTCTTTGCTTAATTGGTTGATTTACTGTTACAATTTGTCACTGTTCTTCAATGTGGATATCAGTTTATATCACCCACAGACCGTTCGACCGAAATGATCACAACATCAAAACACAGACTATCTACAGAAGAGGTCGCTTTGGAAAGTATCTTTCGGCCATCATCTCTTTTGATTAAAAAAAAAACATATCATCGCCAGACATCGTTAGATACCTAAAGCCCCCTCATCTGTTCTGTGCCGATCATCCGCTTTGCCGACGTGCTATACCCAATACTGCAAGTCCACGTTTCATTGAGCAATGAAACAATGCGCGTTCTCGCGTCAAAAGATGGGTTATCAACGGTACGGACACTTTAAGGCGGCCGAATATCGTGGAAGAAGTGATGCCTGGCGCAGATTGCTTCTGCGAGCACGCGATTGGCGCGGTAGGCTGATCTTGGCCGTAGGTTTTATACTCTTTGCTAGAAACTCTGCATTAACGATGAGTCAATCTGAGAGGAAATAATGATTAAAGATGGATTATGATAACACGTGCAGCTACAGTTTGATCGGCATTCATCTTCGGCATTCGGATCCGACCCGGAGCCGGGAATAGCTTCACTCAAGACGTAGGCCTGCGGGAGTCAACTAGGTGACAGGCCTGTACGATCACGTACAATTCAACAATGGTAGCTTGAGATATGCCAAGTATTCGTCTAATGTTTAAATTAATAGAGATCACTATATGGAGGAAGGGCCAGAAAGTTTTATATAACGTTAAAAATAACCCCGGTTAATAAAAAGTAAATATACCTTTAATATATTAAAAATAGTTTAATTTTATAGGGGGATATCCTTACTTTCTTTATATTTATTCCCTCTTTTAAGCTTAATAATTTTTTTAATATAATTAGGAATTCTTTTTATCTAGGTATAGATTTTCTTTTATAGTAACTTCCTTTAAGCTACCTTTTATATATAAATAGCTTTAGTTTAGCTTTTAGGGATACCTTTTTTTATAATTAACCTCTTTATTTATAGCTAAGCTAGCTTTATTATATTTAGATTAGGGTTATTACTATATTAAAAAAGCTATATAATACCTATAGTATTATAAATAGCTTATTATATATAGTAATTATATAAAGATATCTTATCTTTCTAAATAATTATATTAAGTCTTTTTTTTTTATATTTCTTTATAAAATGAAAAAACTTTAATAAAAAAATAATCTATTAATAATATTACTAATTAATTTTATAACCTTTTTATTAAATAAGCTTACTAATCTTTACCTTTTAAAATTACTAAGGCTTTTTACCTAGCTTATTATAAAGACCTAACCTTTTTATATTAATTAATAATTTCTATTTAATTTATTTTATTAATTTAAATTCTTTATTTAACTTTTTAATTATTAACTTTACCTTTACCTTTTTTTTAGCGGTCTTTAAACCTTAATAATAATAAAGACCTTTTTTATTATAAAAAAAAGGTATTTTAAAATATAAACTTTATTACCCCCTTTTACCTTTTATAAATATAAATATATATAAACCGTTTATTAACCTGCCTTTATATATAATAACCTCCTTATTAATATAGAAAAATTATAAAGGTTTTATTTAATTAAATTACTAACTTTTAGTCCTTTAAGGTCTAGTCTTTATAAGCTATATATTAGATAAGTTAATTATTTTTTATTTTTTTTATTAAATTTAATTTCCTTATTAACTTTATCTTTTAAAAACTAGTAACCTTAAGGATTAACTTTATAAAGCTAGTTAAGATTAATTTATTTTAAAAGGTAAACTTATCGGTAATTATAATAACGGTTTTTTCCTTTTTATACCTATCTTTTTTTAACTTATTAATTATTAATACCTTAGTCTTTTTTATTTACTTTATAAACTACCTAGATTAAAGAGTATTTTAAAGATATTTATTATAAAGAAATAATAATTAAATAATAAAATTAAATCCTTATTAAATTACTTAATTATAGATTTAATTAACTTAATTAATTAATAGGCTGATATATAAAGGTATTATTATATTAGGTAGGGTGCCGGAAATATAGATATTCCGTACTATAGAGGTCCGAGCTTAGTATGCCTATAAAAGCAGTACTAAACTTAGGTCTTCTTAAAAGAAATATACTTTTATAAAATACCTTTATTTTACCCCTAAGCATAATAACGATATTAAATAGTAATAACTACTATATAATAATCCTCTTATTATTATTAAAATACTATTTTATTTCTAACTATACTATTAGAGTAGTTAAAATATAACCTCTAGACTAAACCTTGTTATTTAATAAGCCTAACTATAAGTTTTTATTTTAATATAACCTTCCTTTAAATTTAATATAATATATCGAAAAATGCTAACTTACCTACCTAAAATTACCCTCTTTCTATCTTTAAAAAAGTATACCCTTAACCGTTATAAATATATTATAATATATTACCTAGCTAATTAACCTGACTAAATATATATATATTATAAAAAAACCCTAAAAATATATATAAAGACCTATAGAAGGTAAATTTAAACCCCGGCCTTTAGCTTTTCCGGTATTTACTTAAGCTCCTATATATTATGCCCTACCTTATAAATATATTAAGCTTTACTATTCTTTACTATATTTATATCGGCATTAAAGACATTATAAGATCTTTAATATTATATTTTAATTATATTTGTTACCTTAAATAGGTAAAAAAACAAAATTCTAATTACCTTTATACTTTATATTAAAAGAAGCCCCTTTATATATTAAAAGGTATAATACCTTATTATATATATATCTTAGGTATTTAGGTAATTAAACCTTAGGGCAATCCTATTAAGATAGTATATTAGATTATTTTAGTTTAATATAATATACCTTTAATACTAAATTATTTACTTATAGATACCTTTTAACCTAGTTAGGACTGCCTTTAGTAAAGTATTTATAATTAAATTAATTACTAGACTATTTAACTATTAAGCCCCCTATTTTTAATAAAAAGATATATATATTTATAACCTATAAAACTATTATATTTTATACTTTAATATAATAATATATAAGATATTAGAACCTTTAATTATAGGTAATAGCCTAGCTTTAGGTAATAAAGGCTCTAACTAAGAATTTAAGCTAAGTAATTAATAAAAGAGCTTTTATTAGTCTAAGGTAGGACCTAAAAAGGAGCTTTAATTACTATAGGATAACCTAAAAGTTATTAAATAGGGATTATAATTTATATAACTTATAAAGGAATATAATATATAAACCGTCCTTAAGACCGTTACTATTTAGGATTTTAATATAATAATATAAATATATATCTTTATATTAGGCCTTATTAAGTCTAATAACATTCCTTAAGAATTACTAGTTAATCCTTAAGTAAAGGTATTATATCTTTAATATATAGACTAGTAAAAGACTATAATTATTAAGTATTTTTTATTTAAACCTATTAATAGCTATAGAATAGTAGCTTTTATTACTATTTAATGTCTATATAATATCTTATAACTACCCTTTCCTTTTATTTTAAATAATAAGGAAAACGACTAAGTAAGAAAAAAAGATATATAAGATCGTTAACGATAGGAAAATATAGTATTTACTAATTGATTAACTATTAATATCTCTAAGAAGATTAAAAAGGAATCTTTAAGACTATTTAATCCTAGAAATGTTAATAATATAGATAATTATAGTTTAATTACCTTAACTAGTAAAAAGATTATCTATATTAATATATATATATTTTATAAATATATATTATTATTTAAATATTATAGTAATTTTGCCTTGGTTAATTACTACCTTAGTATATTAACCGGTAATATAAGTACCTAGTTTATATTTAAGCTTAACTTTAACGTTTAATATAATATCCTTACCGTACCTATTAATAAGTTTTATTAAATTATTACTAAACGGTTTAAGTAAATTAAAATAAAGCTAGTTAAAGAACTATACTAAACTTATTATACCCCCTATTTTATATAAAATGGTATTATTCTTACCTAGTAGGCTTAAAAAAAGGTAGGAATTACTAAGCAATTAGGCTATAAGGAGTCTTTTATTATTTATACTCTTTTTAACCTTATTAATCTTAAGATTTTATAATTCCTTACCTACCTTAATAATAATATTAAACTAACCGATTTTATTAAGTAATATAAAGATTAATATACCGCTATTAAGGCTATTACTAATTAATTATCTTATAATAGTTCCTTTAGTAACTATTTATATAATAATTAACCTTTAGGATAGAAAGATTAAAAGGATAAATAAAAATATAATAAATACCGATAAAATAACCGCAATTAATAAAGTAATAAATACTAATTCTATAATACTAATTAATAATAAGACTTTTTATATAATAACTAAGATAATTAATACCGTAATAAATATAATAAATATAAAAAAGATAATACTAAAGGGCGGTTATATATTTCTTAAGATAATTAATAGTATTTTTAACTATAAGAAGGTAATTATATTTATAAAGAAGAAGTTAAAGATAAGAAGGTATATTTTAAGAAAATATACCCTATTCTATAAGATAATAAGGATATTAATAATATTAATAAAGGAGAAAAATTAAAAAGATAATACTTTATTACTTTATATAATTCCTAAGATATCTACCTTATAACCCTTATTAAAGGACTGCCTACTAATTTATATAGGAAAAATACTATTAATATTTAAACCTCCTATTTTTATAAGAGATATTATTAATCCTTTCCTAGCTAGGCTATTCTTTAGGAGTACGGTAAGGTAAAAATATATATATAGCCCTAGGATCTAAAGATTAAAGAATTTATACCTAAAAGAATTAAATAATATAATTAATATTATTATAACTTTCTATCCTAAAATAAGCTATATAAATACATTAAGTTAGGATATAATTTTATTATAATTAAATAAAATAAGGTCTTCCTTAAGACCGAAAATAAGATAATAGGTAATAATTAATAGTTTTACTAACCCTTACCCTAGTAGATTAATAATAACTTTATATACTTAAGATTTAAGGCTAAGTCTGCCTATAACGGCCCTTTAGTTATAATCTATATTAATATAGGCTATAATAAACTTATTATAAATAGATAATAGCTTTAATAGTTACTACACTTTATTAAAAAAACCATTCCTATTTATATTTAAGAAGTAAATAATATAGTTAGTAAACCTTATAATAAATAGGCTACCTTTACTTTCTATACTAACGGTATATATAAAAATAGATTTAATATAAATATTACTAAGTTTATTTATAAAGCTTAGATTTAAGATAGGGAATCCTTTTCTATACCGGTAGCCTTACTAGGTAATACCTAGATAGTCCTATATAGTATTAATATTATAAATACTAAATAATAACTTAATTATTAAAGTCTTCCTAACTTTTATATTCCCTTTAAGGTAGTTTAAGTTAAATAGAAGGTATTATAATAAGTTATAGTTACTTAACTAACTATAGTTCCCGCCGGTAAAATATATATTATATTAATAGCTTAAAAAGAGATTCTAAAGGATTAAACCTTTATATTTTATAGTTTAGTTAATAAAACTATTAATAGATTAATAGACTAAAAAACCTTATTAGGTATTATTATTATAAATAATACTAATAAGGATATATAGTATTATATTAAATAGAAAATTAATAAGATTAAGGAATATAATAAAAATAAGGTTTACTATTTTACTAATTAGAAAGTTATATTAAAAGTTATTACTATAAATACCTTTATAGCCCTAAATAGTTTATTAATAACCGGTTTATTATTAATTAATATTACTAAGTTAAATACTATTATTAAAGTAAAAAGTATATTTACTAAATTTATATTAACTCTTAATATTATTATAGTTACTTTTAAAGATATTAATATTATATTAATAGGAACTCCTATTTAAAAAGTGCCTAAGGTAACGTTAATAAGAAATATAATACTAAATAATATTACCGCGGTTAAGAAGCCTTAAAAGGAATAAAAGTAATATATATTATTTACTATAAAAAGCCTTTTTCTTACTAAATCGATAATAATATTACCTATTCTTAATAATATCTAGGCTCTTAAAGATAATATTCCTTAAGTTATTTAATTGGTACCTTACTAAACTTATATATAATAATAACCTAAACTAACCGAGATCTTAATAGAGAATAATATATATATATATACCGAAAATACTACCTTTATAATAAAAATCGTCTCCTTAATAAAGAAATATATATTAATCTAGATTAACTTAAGACTTATTAAAATTAATAAAGGTAATAAAATAACTATATTATTTATTAATAATTAATATAAATACTAAGTATTATAATAATTATATCCCTATAGATTAAAGGATTAATACTTTATTAATAAGGTATTTAATATATTATATAATAAAAATTATATAAAATAGGTATAAAAACTAACTTCTTTCTTTACTTTAATATTTATTATTTAAAAAATAGTAAATAAAAAGCCTAAAGGAAAAGTTATTATTAATCTTTATATTTTAAATAAAGTTACTATATTAGATTATTATTTATTACCGTAATAAAAAGATATTATTAATACTTTATATAAAGCTATATATATCTTAGTAATAAATACTTTTACCTTCTTTTATTAATTTAAAATTATAACTAAATATAAAGACCGCTTTATAATTACTAATTATTAAAGATTAGAATACTTAATAGTTACTTCTATAGGTTTCTATAACTCTCTGGCTTATATATAGTAATATATAGATAGACTTTTATATCTATTTCGATACTTCTATAAAGCCTTTATTAATGATATTATTGTTTTCTTTAAATCTATAGAAAAGCATATTTAATACCTTAAGATACTCTTTAAGATCTTTATATTTAAGAACTTAATAATTAACCCTAAAAAAAGCTAGATAGAATATCTAAGTGCCTAAGTATTAAGTTTTTAAGTTAATACCTTTAGACTATCTATAACTATAAAGTAAATTATATCTTTTATTAAGCTTAAGTTTTTATTATAGCTTTTAGCCTTAAAGTAATATATTAATATAATAGGATATATTAGGTATTTTATTCCTTACTATACTTAACTTATTAAGCCTTTACAGTAAAGGAAAGTAACCTTACTTACTATAGGAAAAGAGAATAGTAAAGTTATAATTAAAAACCCTAGAAAATATAAATTATATATAAAGTCTACCTATTATAATCTAATTAATACTAAATTAACGTCCTTTAAGGCTATTTAAGGTAAGATTATATTAAAAAATAGGCTATATTATCTTAATCTAAATAAATAATTATTTCTTTAACTTAATAAAAGTATTTAATAAGGCTTTAAAGCTATCCTATTCTATATTAAAGATAGATATATTTAAAAAGAAAGAACCTTAATTCCTATTAATATTATATTTCCTATCTATTTTATTAATAAATTACTTATAAGTATAGAAAAGTAATATAGCCTAATAGAGTTAAAATTATTACCTTAATATAAATAGTAAAGAAATTAAAAATATATATTAATTTATTTAAGGGATCCTTAATGGTATTTATAGACTATTTAGCTATAAAGCCTATAGTTAAGAAAACTACTTTAGAAATATCTAATACCGACAGGGCTAACTAGAAACTTATTAATACTTTAATTTACCTATCTAAATTTAATTTTTATATTTTTTATATTTCCGGTATTAAGAACTTTATTTTTAATACTTTTAATTACTTAGCTACCTTAGAGACTGACCTTAATACTAACCGTTACCGACCTAACTATATAGCCCTAGATAATATCCTTATTTTAGTTAAGGTATTAATAGTTAATAAAATAAAAACTAGATTCTAAAAAGGATATTTAGATAATATGAAATATAGTCTTATTATTAAAATGCTCTTTAAGTAAGTAAATAGTAAGATAAATATAATAATTAAGAGACTATATAGTAAGGATATTACTTTTATATTAAAGCAGGGGGTATTATTTTACTTAAAGGATAGACTACTTTATTATAAAAAAGCTAATAGATATATAAGACTATATATATTATAGGATCTTATTAATAATATACTTAAAATAGTATATAATAACTATAACTATTTTAGTATTAAATAAATAATAAAAGAATTTTTAAACCTCTTAATTAATAACCTATTTTATTATATAAAGAAATATATTTATAGTTACTAAATATACTATCTTAGACAGACCAGCCGATAGTAATAAATTAGAAACTATTTACCTATTTAACTACCGATTCTCTCTATATATATAGTAATAATTAACTTTATTATAGATATACCCTTAATAATATTAAAAGGAACTTCCTAGGTACTAAATAGATTTAAAAAATATAATTAGTTAATAATAACGACTTATATATTAAGTAAAGAAACTCTCTTTATTTTTAATTATTTTACCTATTTTACTATAAACTAGATAACTATCTTTTTATAATAACTTTTCTTATTAAATTAGAGAATATTAAAGGTAATTATCTTTAATAGAGATTGTAAGTTTATATTACTATTTTAGAAATAGCTATAAAATAAGTTTAAAATATATTTAATAATAATAACGGTATATTATCTTTAGGTAGATAGTTTATTAAAAAAAAAGAACTAAATAGTAAAAATTACCTTATAATTTTATTATATTAAGAACCTTTATACTAATTAAATATATTTTCTTTTTAGTCTTTAATAGAATTTAAATAGTGCCTTAAATATAGATATAAAGACCTCTATATATAAATATATTTACGGCTTTAAGCCTAGAAATCTCCTTAATATAATTACTTCTATAAAGAATATTCCTAACTTACCTTATCTATAAAAAACTATTTAAAAAAAAGCCTAATTTATTATTAACTTTATTACTAGAAAAGGAAAGTAAGTCTATAATAAGAAATATAGACCTATTATATTAAGGAAAGGTAATTATATTTATTTATGACTTTATAATAAATATTACTTACCTAGAAATCCTCCTCGAAAATAATTATAATAATAAATAAGTCTATTTAAAATTATCTAAATAGTTAAAGACTTAACCTATAAGCTCTAACTACTTAATAATATAAAGATCTATCTAGTTATCTTAGTCTAATAGCTTTTATCTATATATACTAATAACTACAGAGAGGAGGAATTAGAATCTATAAAAAGAGGTTCTAAAGATAATAAAAAGTATATTATTAAATATATTCTATAATAGGAAGTTAAATAGTTTAAAAAAAATGTAATACTAATTAAAGGATTCCTTTTATAATAGAAAAGATAGGGACCTTAATATAATTAATAAATATAAACTATTAATATTACTAAAGACTTAATTATAGATTTCTATTATAATTATTTAGAATAGTTTAAAGGAAATAGCCCTTACTATAGTAAGAAATAGAAAAAGTCTAGAAAATAATAATTAATAAATACTAGATATAGGATAATTAAGACCTTACGATATATAAAATCCTATAGTAGTTATATTAAAGATAGTAATATTTTCCTTTTACGGCCGGTATTTAATATATAAAGGTATTACTATATTAAGTAAGGTATCGGAAATATAGATATTCCGTACTATAAAGGTCCGAGCTTGGTATACCTATAAAAGCAGTATTAAGCTTAGGTCTTCTTAAAAGAAATATACTTCTATAGAATACCTTTATTTTACCCCTAAGTATAGTAATAGTATTATAGGCCTATTATTATAGCTACTTTATTAAAGGTTTTACTATTTCTTAATAATTTAAAAGATATAATAAAAACCTAGGTTATAATATTAATATTTAAGGCTATTAAAAAAAGACCTATAAAAATATTAATAACTTTAAATAATTAATTAAAGGGATAATAAGGTAAAATAATAAGTAAATTACCTTATTATATTTTTTATTTTTTACTAATTTACTAAGGTACCCCTATTATAAATAGGGATTATTTTTAATATTATATAAAACTTTCTGGCCCTTCCTCTGTATAAAGTCGATAATAATTAGTAGACCTTGATAAATTTGTATTGACGTAGTTCATTAAAGCCAGGTATAGCACACGAGGCCAATAAATTATGCCTTGCTTCACAGCCTTACCATACACTTACAGTAATAGCACGAGAAGAACCGTTTTAGTTGAGAAATTATCATTATTTCATTAATACCATAATCATAAACAACATGTTTCATCTTTCATCTAAGCAGCTCGAGTTCCCTCCAGGTTTTCAGCAGCGCTCTTGCTGTGGGGATCATCCTGCTTTCCGTAGTGGTTGGCATCGCCTCCAAGGTTCTCAATCTCTTTCTTGCTGTTCTCCTTGCTAGCCTCGCTGGTGTCTATTACATTGGCGTCAGTAGCTGCTCACTACATCCATCAAAGAGGGTTCAAGGGCGTCTTACTGGGGTTGGACAGGTTCGCCTTGTGACCCTGTATCTTGTGCGAAATCTCCTCCTTGCCCTCGCGAAGCTCCTGCATGTCGTTCGAGATAACAGATCGGTCTCCAGCGGAATTCATTTTGGCGATAGTATGTATTTATGGTGTTCTTGATTGAAAGTGGTATAAGCTTTTTCGGTGTATTTCCAGAAGGTAATGCTTTGAATTACAGCGCTGTCTCCCCCAGTACATGCCCCTCTTTATACCCCAAATCTCAATCCGTATTACACGCCATGACGTCGCAGCCCTTTGAACAGTGGTAAAAAGGCTGTTATGTCATGTTCCATGGAAAACAAGGCCTGTTTCCATGTTTGTAGTGCCTGGGCAGTCGTCAAGGGTGGTTGAGTGCTTGCAAGTTGCTTTTGTGTGGTCCGAATTGCGAAGTAATGGGGGCGGGATGACATAGCTTGTTTTACGCAAACCTGGGGTTTTTACTGCAGTAATAAAAGGTACACTTATCAACCACTCCAAGCGGATTGTTGACTGTTTTATTTACGACACTGTTTGAGCGTGTAACGCGGCTGCTCCATCATCTCGATGATTGACCCGTCTTGTGATATCAGAAGTGCAACACAACCTGCCTACCCTGTGGAGCACCAGAATATGCACCAAATGCTCCCATCTCATCTGGTTTATTGTACGGATATTAAAGACTATGTATGTCATGTTCCCTTGTGTTATGAATGGGATCTGGTGGTTCTGTCAATGTCGTAAAAAGGCCTATCGTGATTCACAAGCTCTGCAAGACTGATATATCAATATAGTAAGGACTGGCACATGCTGGACAGCAGCTGATGAGATAGTAAGTATTAAAGACCTGTGCTCGTCCACGAGTATAGATGTGACTAAGCATATACATCTTGCTCAATCGTAGTAATCGTCTCAAAACATATATGAAACATTAACTAACAAATAATCATTCTCAAGAGAATATATAACGAAACGCAAACCAACCCATAACCATTACCGCTGGTAAATAAACCTTCTCAGGAATCCTTATACCCATGCCCACTAATTCCTTCATCCATGTCACAAGCCTCTTCAAATCACCCATCATTTCATCGCATTCAATCTAGGATCAAAATCCAAAACCTCCGGGCCAATGCTCGAGTTGCGTTGCACGCGGTGCTCTGACCCAGCGCTCATTTCTTGTGGCATCCTCGTGATACCGTCCATTTCTGAAACGACAGGAATTTGGTGTTGGTTATATACTTGCTGGTAGTGCGGGAGACCGGGGTTTTGTGTGTACTCAGTGAAGTGCCCGTATGATTGAGGTCGGTCGGACTGAGACAGGTTGGGTGAATACTCCTGGAATCGGTCCATGGGGGATACGCCACTGTGATGGTGGCTTGGAACCGTTGGTGTCGAAGCGAAGGATTCTGCAGTATTTCAGTATAATTTGATTGATCAATAGACGGCATCTCTCACGTTGGTAGCCACTCATCGGAGATTGTGCCTTGAAGGCGACTTGATGAAAACTGCCATCTGTAGGCGAGTATGGACTCTGGCTCATTGCAGGTGCAGCCGGAGGTGCATAGTGTGCGACAGAAGTTCCCGATTGTTGCTTCTTCTTCTCTCGGGGCTTCCACCAGAACAGCCAGAACAAAAGAATGAGTATGATCAGACCTCCCACTGCCGCACCAACAGCTATACCGGCCACAGCCCCGGTACCCAAGCCGCCATCGTCGCCCGCCTCAACTGCAGAGGTGCTCGAAGCCGTTGCAGAGGTACCCGAAGCCGCCGTAGTAGTGCTCGAAGCCGTCGCAGAGGCTGTCTCTGAGGCAGTGGAAGAAGTAGTACTCCCGCTTTCCCGGGGGTTTAAGAAGTTGAGTCTGTTGTTCTCATTCTTGGATAGCTTGGCTGGCACCAATCTGTTCCTTGGGCAACCCGATCCACAAGCGTTTTGACTGCAGCACCCTAGAAATGGCGGAGTGGTATAGGCACATGTGTACCAGTTGTCGACGCCTTGAGAGTTGTCGCAGTCCTGAGCTGGGAGATCCGCGTATGTATCAGACGCGAAGGTCGTTGCGCGCAAGTCACCGTCTGGACAGGTGCCGTTGTTCCTACCACAAGGATCGCTCAGACAACAGCCAATGAATTGCGTATCGTCATCTTCACAGATGTAAAATCTGCCTCCGGTTGTGCAAGAAAGACCCCAATGCTCTCGAGCGTTAGACATGTTGAACACTGGATTCAAACGTGTATCTATGATGATAGTATTGGCGAGGGACGATGTCTGTTTTGATGGTATCCAATGCACTATATCGCACAGCCGTGTAAAGAAGAGGAATAATAATGTCCGAGGGCGAGGAGAAGGGAAAAGACGGGCACAGCCTCACAGACGAAGCTAATGGCTGTAACTCAAGCATAGTAATAACTCAAAGCCGGACACGCACAGGATACATCTAATACCCGGGTACCAGAAGTACAACTGGGCTTGATTGAAGTCAAAATGCAATAGTATCTGCACTTCCATCCTGCGAGCTGAGACACACAGATGCAGCCTGTCAGCCCCCAAATACCGTCGACATGCCGTTAGAATTGTGGCGATAATGGCAGCGGGAATGTCTCAGGCTTTGTTCCACTTCGACTAACGTCCGTAAAACAGTGCTGGTAGCATTGATCCTTCTCGTGTACCATGTGCTTGTGTGAAGAAAAGGGAATATAAAGTCAGCTTGGAAGTAAAGTTGAAGTTGGTTGCTGAACTCAGATGGTAATTCCAAAGATAGGATGTCTTCCGTCTATGTTGCATCGTAGAGACAAAGCCACCAACAGCCACCAACAGCCATCTGGAGCTCGTACCACCAATATTCGCACAAACCGAGGACGACAAGGCTGTGCTTGTGGATCGACGTGATTCTTTTCAGGCTGTGTCATTTCCTTTATTCGAGTCATGGAGAACTGTCTCATGTATTGAATCCATGGAACCCGATCAGTAGTCATCAAGTTGTCAGATCGACGAATTGTATAGAATGTGGAGGATTATTCTTTGTCCAGAAAGTTCAAATGGAGGCTCAAGATATCTAGCCCCAATATCCGTAATCGTGACATCCATCTCCTCTTTCGGCGTTAGCCTTATTTATAGCCCTGTCATCCTTAGGCTTAGATCCAGATGGGAAGTAAGCGTCTCCCCGGTCTGATGAAGATCCTGTCAGCTGTTTAGCCAGCAATGAGAAAACCGCCTTCATTCGAGCATCTGAGCTTGGATCGTCGCCTGTCATGGGCTGAGGTAATGGGTACATTTCATACGTGTGGAAAGATGAACATGATTTCGCGTTTGCCTGAAGACCTATTCGTTCTCATCTTGTCGAGTGCCTATGTCCAGAATGTCATGGGACAATTTTGTAAACTCACACTCAAGGGCATGATCCTCGACTTGGCTGAGTTGAGCCAAAGTGTTGGCACTCAATCAGAGAGCACGGATGACAGTTTGTACTACCACAAATGTGTTTCTCCCCGCAACCAGTTTGGCAAGCAGTACTCCCTAGTATTGTATAATCGCTGCGGCACTTGTTGATCTTGACGAAACAGACTACAATACTTCGCCCCCGGCTGCCGCTAGCACACTGTCAAATTGGGCCCAACGCGAATTATTCTGCAGAATGCTGACAGGAAAGGAACAGACCAAGGCCGAGACGATACGTGGCTTGGTGCCACCAATGGGTTTGGGGAGATTGGCAGATTAATACGCCGCAAACCTGCGTTGATAGAACTTTGATGTTACGGTAGGCCATAACGCTGTAGCTACAATCGTAAGAAGAAATTCTTGCCGCAAACTCGGGTTCCGTCGCGCTCGTTTTGGGCCATAATCCATTCCCCTCTAGCGTCCGAAGGGAGGCTGCATCGTCGTGGTTGGATGCCTGATGCTATTCCCTTGCACGATGGACCCCGAGGAACAAAGGATGACGTGGGAGCAAATAGTACTGGCCCATTCTATACTGGTGGCATCTTGACACCGGGTTATTAATTCTTGGGCAAATTGTTTTGCACTTCTTTGATCTTGACCACAATCGGTATATCCTGTACAAATAATTGCACCTGGGGTCTATACATCCATCTTTGGTTCGTAGCACATCGGCCTTTACCGAAGAGGTGTCAATAGCTGTTGGGAGTGTTCACCAACGCACTGACGCTTAGGCAGCTTCAACCACCAAACTGGGTTGAAAATACCTGCGGCAACTGCTCGCCCGTGACCCTTTGTCCAAGTTGCGCCACAAACGACCAAGCAGCGCGGGAAAGAGGCTGGCTAACCTCTCCGGACATTAGGATTTTCAATCGACCTTGTCCAAGCACGAACCCGGCGCAAGATATCTGGGTAACGTGCACACTGGGATGAAAGAGGTCCAATGCGAGATGATGGTGTAGATAGCTTCCCAGGGCTTCGGTGAAAGGTGATATTTCAGAGCTTTCTTTTGTTCTCCAAGTCCAGCCATCGTCCGTGTTCCTTCCAGCAAGCCGACGGCGCTCGCGGGCGTCTCCCTGCCAAGAGGCATCGTCTGGGGCGTGGCTCTTCTCGCCAGCGCGTACAAAACGCCTAAGATCTTGAGCAGATATTGTAATGTCAATAGAGCGTAGTCCTGCAGTGGTCGTCTCTTCATTTTGAGGTTGATCTACTTCGGTAGCTGTCGGGGCATCGTTGGTTGGTAGGGGCGCGTTGAATGCGAGAGTAGTAGTAAAATCAGCACCGCGATCGTTGATTCCGTTGCTAGCAATCCAGCTCTCCCAAACGCCCAGGATTGTCTTTGTTCCCAATGCCACTCGGCTTACACGGCAATCGAAAGAAGCAGCAAGCCAGTCTGCCACGACGCTCTTTAGCTGCTGGGGCATGCGCATCAGTAACAGTGGTAAATGAAGAAATTTGCTTTGATCCTCCCCTTGACGAATGCCAGAAGATTCAGAGAAGCCAGGTAGGAGGATCGCGGCGTATGCAGCGTTTTCGTGCTCTATACTTATCCAAAGTCCTTGCTTCTGGTCGTCTGGAAGGTCGCTCTGGTTACCGCGTGGGGCTTCAAGGTCATCGTTGCTGACATCTTCTCCCAAGAATGTGCTCGCACGGAACCACTCGATTCGCACCCCCTTTAGGACTCCGACTTGTCCTATGGATGTATCTGTCGCTTCCAATCTGAGCTGGATGCCACGAATTACATCCCCAACAAGGGTGTCGCGTAGGCGGCTGGCGAACACCTCGAGTCTCTGCTTGGTAAGCCGTGTTTTGCCAATATGCAAAGGTGAAACGCGGTGGGTGGAAAAAGTTGTGTTGAAGAATGGAGGGACTGCTTCATCGTTGGCGTTATCAGAAGCAGCAGCAGTATTGACAGATTGAGTGGGTGATTGCTGAACCTCAGCTGAGCCTGAGCCTTGGGCACTCAAGCGAGCCATCTTTAGATATAAGGATGGATTGATGCTCGTTTGACTATGGATACGAGTCCTCGTAAGTTTCTAGCTTATTGTCGGGTTCCTCGCTTTGCGTTGAGATGCTTTTTTGTTTGGATATTGCGACAGCAGCGCGTTTTTGTCAACGCGTCAACACAAAGAGGAGCCTTGATCGAGCGCGCAGTGTAATCACATGTGTAACACACGTCTTGACCAAGTTTTTGGTTTGTCGAAATCTTTGCGTGAAAGGAATTTAGATGATATGGTATTTACCTGGGCAGGCAGTTGGTGGTTGATGCTCTTGCTCAACTGATGTCGCGTGAATGAGATGACTAAGCTGCTAAATAGGTAGGTAGTGAAGAGGATCTTGCCTTGTTCCACGGCACTTTCTTACAACAATTTTGAAACAACTTGGCTCTCGACAGGTATTTGACTCGGAATTCCAGTCACGATTGTTGACCGTATTTCTCGACATGAACATCAAACGCCACGATGTTATTGTTATCATCCGCCTACAAGGTAAGGTCCTAATCAGATGATACAACCATTTCTCTGCAATGGCATGTGAAATTCACAAACCTTTACGGATACTACATTACTCGGTATCATTACGAAGGAGCGAATATCTGACGAGTCTTTCACTATTGGTCATGATACTCTCGAGAAAACTCAAGCTTTGGTCTCATTCTAGCCCAGGGTTATAACACTCCCCACAAAGAATATCAAAGGCAACCAATATTATGGCTTTATCCAGGTGCCGTGCAAACGCCTGCTCTGCTTTTCACCCAGGCGGGCCTAGAGGTGTAAACGAGAGTGCGAGGAAGGACAAAGAATTCACCTTCAACGAAATCTAGACCTGGCTCCCCGGCTCCCCGAGTCCTTGACACTACTCAGTGAAGGGTTCAACAATGGAAATCCGATGGAAAGCAATGTATGCCAGCAGCTCAAAAGTTGGTCTCGATGCAACTGTGCATGCTTCGAGCTATCCTCAGAAGCAGGCATATACGTCGATATTCTTTTCTTTGTTCCTCTTTCTCTGGGCTATTGTGGCCTGTGATTCTCGATTACCGAATAACGTAAAATCCGTTGCTGTTCAAGTTTCGGCGCTGCATCGCAGTTTTCCTTCTATATATAACCCAAGGTTCCCTGGACACAACATCAGCACCCTGCACAGAACCGCAATCACAATTTTTTCGTCTACTCATAGCTCGAAAAAGTTTGCCGCCTTTACTGACCACCTATTTCCTTCTTTCCCTCATGGACACGGAATTTCACATGCACGCTGTGTGGCTTGGAAAGAATGCCAAGTTTACCGATCCAAGCTATGGGTATGCTGGTATGGATGAGGAACTCGAGTCGCTCGCCAATGAGGAACACTTTAAAGTGAACGAGGGACCAATCGTGGAGTTGATCGTGAAATCAATCGTGGAATCAGCCGTGGAATCAACCGTGGAACTTAACGAGGATTCAAAAGAGTATTCAACCGAGGATTCAAACAAGGATGCAAATGAGGAACCAAACGTGGAACCAAACGTGGAACCAAACTTGGAACCATATGTGGACAACAGCCGCGGCCCTATGCTAAGTGCTCGCCAGAGATGCGCTCAGCATGGTTACGGGAGGGAATCTGTGTGGCCACCATTCGACCCTGGAAGGCCTCACGAAGAATTCAAGGAAGAGATGCGCAAACGTGGCGCCCTTGTTGGGCAATGGTGGACCAAGTTAAACCACATTGTGAGCGGCAAAGAGCTAGAGATTCAGGAAGCCATCCTCAAACTCACAGATGGCGACACGACGGACGAAGATGGGAACACTCTCACGATTGAACATTTCCTGGAGAGAAGTTGGGAGTTGGCCAGGGACACATATAACGACGAAATGCCAGAGCCTCGTAACATAGAAAGCGACTTCTACCTGGACCCCAATGGTAACATTACGATGACCCGTTCGAACGACCTCGATACCTTCGCTTTAGACTTTAGCGCTGCAGGCCAAGAGAGGGAAAGGACTACAAAGAAAGACCGATTTTATCCACTCTACCGACATGGAGGGAACTACAGGGACTTGAGGCCTGAATTCGACGAAGCTATGCTGTCTGACGACAAATTTCAGACGCTGAAGAAACCTAGACCGAAACCAGGACCGACACAGACAAATGCCTACACGTTCAACCAAGACGTCGAGGGGATCCAACGGAAGCAGAGAGCTAGCCTCTTGGTGCCGCATATCAATCTGGAGGATCTAACAAATCCACTGTACCTCCTCAAGTTTATATACTACCGGGCTCGATTCTTCCCCAAGGCCTTTGTTAAGCGTGATAGCAACCGCACGTATTTGGGAAAGACAACCCGGTTGTTGTGTGGTGCCTGCGATCCTCACTGTTTTGTCCATTTCGAAGACTTTGGCCCTACACCAGAAGTCGAAACCCCACCGACTTTTCAACCCGTACTCATGTACAAGAAAGAGTATGCTGAAATGGTCGCATTCAATGACAGGAAGAAACTGTATCGCCTGCAAAGTTCCGGGATGTTGTATGGTAGTATGGAAGCGTGGCTTCTCATGCAAACTCAGGTCATCACATACCTCTTCTTGACCAAATTCTGCCAACAAATGCTTAATTTAGCAAAAGAAAAGGAAGTCGACCCTTACAGTAGCCTCAGCGCAGATGAACGATTAAAAATCAAGACGATGGCAAAACGGGGGATTGACTACTTGCAGGCAGAGCACTACCCCGAAACCTGGCAAGACGTGGACTCAACAAGACAATATGAATTGGATTCCGAAGGTATCGAGTTCAAAAGATATATCGGCATACTTGCGACAAAGAAACTCGATGCCGAGGAGCACATCAGTAGATTGTTTGACGAACCAGATTATTTCGTCAATCTTATCATGGAGCAAAAAGAGCGCCACTGGACCAACATCCGTAACGAATACGGTTCAGAAGATCGAGGGCACCATATAAGGTTATATGAAACGGATGCCGTTCGTCACGATCTGTATCTCGATTGCACGCGGAACGTACTTCGAAGGGCCTTCTTCGAATTCTTTATTTGGAATACGATCTCTGAAGCTTTGCATGATCTTGAAAGCTTTTATTTGAAGGTCATCAATGAGGCGGCACCGGCAAACTCTGGAAATGCATCCACTGGCAACGCAAACCCAAGTTTATTGATGCCTTGCGGTGGACCGCTGGGTACAGATCAGTGGGACAAGCGACATAGGGAAGTGCAGATATTGGTGCGACACGCGGCTGCTTTCTTCGTTTTCGAATTTCGCAAGAGAGCGATTCATGCGGCTTCACAGTCTACCCGTGATATTTGGCACATCAATGCTTTTGGCGGGCCTAATACCAAGTACTTGAATAAAGTTCATGAGTATTACGACAGCCAAGATATTCCCCTCAAGATTCGGGACCAGACAATGAAGAGCGAGCGGCTTCAACCTTCTCGTATGGTGGCTGAGCTCATCGAAAACTTCATCTCGAACAAGTCTTCTTCAATGTACGTCGGGATGCGAAAGACGACATCCCGAATACTGAGACACATCGAGGATTGTGAGGGCGAAGACGAAGAGGAGAAAACATTCTCCGGTCTGATCAAGACAACACTCAGTGGCTTGAACGTCCTCGCGGATATCGCAGAACACCTGTCATTGATCAAGCCTCATAACTTGGGCAGGCGACGTATGACTGACAAGTGGGAACTGGAGCACCGAAGAATATACTCTGACATGCTAGAGAAGTACTCGTCTTACGACATCCTTGCCCTTGGTGATTGCTCACTACCTCATATGCCCGCTAAGCGGAGAGAGCGTGTATATCGCTTCCTTGATGAGATGCAGGGTTATGGCAAGAAACCGGAGGAAAGTTTCGGTAAGGCAAAAACCGACATCAAGCGTTTTGGCGCATCTATCCTGAAAACATTGATAGTACCGCTCAACGAGGGTAACGTAGAGCATTGCTGCAACAAATGGGGTAAACTCGATCCAGAAGATCCGAAAAAGCCGAAAAAGCCAGAAGATAAATTGAAACCCGTGTTTCAGGCCGATGACAAGGTCCTAGAACGTCTGAGGACGCATATGGGTATCAATGAGAACGATTGGGTCTTCAGCAACAACGAGCAGCCTGAAGATGCGCAAGCCCAGGACTCGAAGGAGGAAAGAGAGGAATCCAAAGAAATCTGGTTGGATCTGAGGAAGATTTTGTCGAAACGCCAGAAAGAATACAAGAATGCCTGGAAGAAGAAGTTGCAAGGAAAGCAGTATGTCCAGACAGATCAGTTTGACTTCATAGCAGATGAAGTTTCCAGGTTCAAAGCTATAGACTCCATCCGGAAACATCGATATGAAAAGGGCCAACAGAAGAGGAGGGAAAAACGTCGACAAAGGCTGCAAAGGGAAAAACAGCTCAACTCTGAGCCGGGCTATGTAGACATGCGAGATGCCCCTTTGCAACAAGCCGCCGCGACAGCTCCCACAGAAAAGAACACAGGAGACCTCGGACTTGACGAGGACACTGAAATGCCGGCAACTGGCACAGAAGATCTTGGCGCCGGCGAGAACCCTGTGTTGCCAGCGACTGGCACAGGAGACCTTGAAGCCGTTGAGGATCTTGTATTGCCAGCGATTGGTGAGCTTCAACTCGAACCTCAACCTCAACCCGTACAACAACAGCCACCTGATCAAACTCCGCCAGCTCAACCGCAGTCACCCTTGGTTGCACCGGATGGAAGGCCAAAGGGAATACTTAACAACCACTGTTGGGATGCATGGAGGCGAGTCCTCGTGGGAGACATCAGATACACGACGAGAACAGGCCAAAGGGGAAAACAGAAGCTACCGGATATTCGATGGCAGGCGATGGAAGACGCAATCAAAGCAATCGGCTTCAACGTTTTACCTGGCGGTGGGTCGCATCATCGTTACATTCATACAGCCGGTTGTCGATGGCCGGAGTCTGTGGCGAGCGCCTTTGTAATTAACCGTCCTCATGGAAAAGGCGCCAATCGTCCTATTCCTGATCGTCAGATTGTCAAGTGGCGGGGATTCTTGGCCCATAGGAACCTCACCTTTGATCTTGTGAAGGCCTGGTATCGACAGAGGTGAGATAACGGGTTGGATGTAGTATTTTGGTAATTGTTTGTTGAGATGATGTTAGGTTAGATGATATTGAGAAGGGGTAGTTACACAGGTTGTGTTTGTTTCAATTTTACTTACATGCGATGGTTATCAAGAATTGATTACTTTATTAGTACTATGTTTATATGCTTCTTCATGTGCCGTGTGATCTCCTGAATTGTTGCCATATGTATTGTCTTCAGTCCTAAACACTAGTCCTGACCCGTTTATTAATCCGAGAGGCGATTTTCTTAACTCTTAACTCAGTCAGGTTGTTGATATGAAGTCTAAGTGCTTAGCCGTTCTGTCATAGGTTAGTACTGTATAGGTTTTAGTTTAAGTGTCCAATCGGGTTATTGTGTTGGGGTAGGTGTTCAATCCCAATCCTCTCTGGGCTCTAAATGGCTATCGTAACGGAGGATCACATAATGCCTTCATGGTATGTCGCATTCGTGAAGTTGAGGTTAGGATGACGAGATCTCTTACTGACGTATAATGGGTTACACAGCGTCGATGTGGTGCGGGATTAAGGCACAGTGACAATTTCTGGGAAGAGATTGACGGCATTATGCAGTTGGGAAAGCCCCTTTCAAGTGAAAATAAATATTGGATTTAGTTGAAGCCAAATTACTGTAAAAGAGGCAGGCTATGGCACCCAATCTTTGCCCCAAGGGAAAGACGGGCATCATGAGTTGAATGTCACCCTCAACTCAACCACTCATGACAAACAAAGAGCATCACAAATAGCGTCCGCTCATCTTTCTCCAGTTAGAGACCACAAACTACAGCCGTACCAATGGCAATTGCGGATTGTCTACCAGTAAGTGGCATCTTAGTTACTGACTCGGGGTAGCTAGACCGAAAAAGCAGGCAAACCCAACCGGCAATTAAGAGAAAGAAAAAAAAAGACGGACTCGCTGATATCATCCTCACGCGCATCGCTACAACAGACGCTAGAGACAAATATGCGGGCTTTTTTGGAGTTCCTCTTAGTTCATTTACGGGGCTGATGATCTCATTTGAGGATGGAGTTAGCTAAGCGTGGGGCTCCTTTTTGCCCCGCGTGTTGATGCCAATGTCAATGGCCCAGTTGCCAGTTGGTGATAGGTACGACAGCCTGTGGTTGGTGTTTTGTAGAAGCTTCGAGATGGACGACATGCTTGACGAATCAGTGGCTCGCTATGGCCTTCGGAGCTGCCCAATTCGGCATCATGACTTGTTAGTGGTACATGGTCGACAAGGTCTATCGTGTAGCTTGTGGTGGTGGTGGAGAAGAAAAGGGACATCCGTCACCACCAGGGTTCTCGAGACAAGAAACGCAAACAGGCAAACACATTGCATTACAGTACATACACGTTGGGAGAAGCTGTTAAATGTGGATACAGTATCAATGTTGGCTCCTCAGCTGGTGTCGTAACAAGTCCACGTCGAGCTCGCAACTCCTCTTATAAACCCTTCATCCACTCCTCTCTACTCGGCTTTTCCCCTCCTTCTTCCCTCTCTATTCCCACTCATACAACACATATCTCCCATAACACCTCCCCACACACAAAACATATACCGCAATCATGTCTTTCGGTCGAACAGTCACCCTCAACTCGGGCTACAAGATCCCCCAGATCGGCTACGGCACCTGGCAGGCTGCCCCCGGTGAGGTTGGCAACGGCGTCTACGAGGCCCTCAAGGCCGGCTACCGCCACCTCGATCTTGCCAAGATCTACCAGAACCAGCGTGAGGTTGGTGAGGGTATCAAGAAGGCTATTGGCGAGGTCGATGGCCTCAAGCGTGAGGACATCTTCATCACTGGAAAGCTCTGGAACAACAAGCACCGCCCTGAGGAGGTTGCCGGTGCCCTCGATGACTCCCTCGAGGAGCTTGGTCTTGAGTACCTTGACGTAAGTTGAAGACGTTTGCCCTTTTGGATGCATTGCTAACCAACCATAGCTCTGGTTGATCCACTGGCCTGTTGCTTTCAAGAACGGCAACGAGCTCTTCCCCCTCAAGGAGGGCGAAGACGGCAAGACTGCTCTTGACCAGGGCGTCACTCTTTCTCAGACCTGGGAGGCCGTTACCAAGCTCCCCAAGGAGAAGGTTCGCTCTATTGGTGTCTCCAACTTCAACAAGGAGATGGTAAGCTTCGAACACCCCTCAACCGTCCCATCACCACATAGCTAACCCTCCCGCCAGCTCGAGACCATCATCAAGGACACCGGCGTCACCCCCGCCATCAACCAGATCGAGCGCCACCCCCGTCTCCCCCAGCCCGAGCTCGTCGCATACCAGAAAGAGAAGGGCATCTACCTGACTGCCTACTCCGCCTTCGGCAACAACTCATGGGGCGAGCCTCTCCTCATCAACACCCCTGAGGTCAAGGCCGTCGCCGAGCGCCTCACCAAGTCCAAGGGCAAGGAGGTCACTCCCGCCCAGGTCATCCTCGCCTGGTCCACCCTCGACAACCACATCGTCATCCCCAAGTCCGTCACCCCCTCTCGTATCCGCAGCAACTTCGAGGAGGTTGAGCTCGACGAGGAGGCCATCAAGGAGCTTGCCAAGTTCGGCGAGAAGCCCCAGCGATTTAACATCCCCAAGACCTGTAAGTTTTCACAATTACCACCAGCTTTGGCTCCAATATCATGTACTAACAATCATTCAGACAAGCCTGATTGGGACATTGATGTCTTCGGTGACGAGAAGGAGAAGAGCGCTAGCAACCAGGTTGTTCTCAAGCTGTAAAAGCTTTCATGATACCAAAATTATGATGCATGACGAAATAGAACAGATCAGTTAAGAGTCGAGAGTTGATGAACCAGACTCAGAAAAAAAGGAATATAAAATTAATGATCACTTGGAGGTCACTGTTAAGTGCTTACTACGTGACAATTGCCAAGCAAAACCTGGTGCGGCGTATTTTGCGGTCTGACAGTCTGACCCGTTAACCCCATGTCACCAACTGCCGACGTGTCTCGGGATTGATGGTCTGGGTAAATAAACCTGGTAATGTATTGACTCAAAATTTTACAAAGACAACAATCTGCAATAATGTTCTACCATCTCCAATGATTCCGCGAATGCTAGATGGACTGCAATAATGTTGAGGGTCCAATCTCCAAGCAAAACAGTGCTGTGAAAGTATCTTCCTCATATAACACAAGACGTAGCCAAAATATTCCAATCCGTATATGCACCTTCATCCAAAGAAAATCGTACAAGTCTCCCAGCGCCCATCACGCAACGTCACCTGCTCCATATTCTCCACTGTATGTGTTGTCTACGCGCCGACACTGAAGCCGAATGAACCATCGAATACATCGAGTTTCTTAAGGTCGACGCCTCCACGGAGAGCCACCAAGACATCCATGGCGGGAACTTTGTTGGGAGGGTAGAAAAGAAGGAGGTTATCCATATCTTCGTCTGTGAGGCCGCACATCTCGTCCCACTTGTAGGTATCGCTAACCTTCGACATCCTGACATCATCTTCGTTAGCACAATCTTGTACGGGAATGACTGTGTAAATCTTACCAAAGCATTCGCTTGGGTCCATCTTCAGGTTTAGGGGCCATCTTTCTTAACCTGAGCCGCAGCTCGCCAATAGTCTCAATAGCGTTGCCAGCGTTCTTGGGCAATTGCTTGGCGATGAACTGTCGAATGGCTGCCGCTAACCTCGGCCCCTTGCCGTTGGTGCTAACCATAATCTGTAACGGCCCATCGCGGTGAATGCTGCCAAAGTAGAAATCGCATTCGGGGGGCACGTCGGCAATGTTGGCAGGAACCCTTCGCTCCTTGCACAACTTCCAGATGACTGTTGAGGCGGCGGGATCATCAATGGCGACGAGGACCATGCTAGCTCCATCGAGGTCTTCGGGTTCGAATAATCGATCGACGTGGGCGACTTGACCTTCGCTAACTCGAAAGGCGACTTCGGGGTTGAGGCCGGACTTGGGGCACACGACAGTGACGTTGGCGTCGGCGTTGAGGCAGTTGAGGATCCGACCAGCAGCGACCTAGAAAAAATTGTCAGATAGAGTCATAAGAGATTGCGCGATAGCATCGTGGCGACGAGCGGCTCAGGGATCAAAAGCTCCGAGACTCGGCGCAGCATGTGATGATGAATCAGACGTACCTCACCACCGCCAACAACAAGCACCTTCTTGTGCTTGATCTGCCATGCCAGGATCAAACTGCCTCCAGGCTGCACAGGAGGGTATGTCTTGGCCATTGCTACTGAATCGGAGGAGGGAGGAACAGGAACGCGAGCAGAGGAAGAAGAGTCGGAAGATGGAGTAGAAGATTCTGGGGGAGATGCCGGAGATGCCAGCGCCGGCTGGGCTGATGCTGGGCTCTGAATGGGGGTCATTTTCCCCCGTCAACTAAAGTCGGGTAAGGAATTAAAGGTGACAAAGGACGGTTGACTCTTATCGAAGCTGCAAGGGTTGCGATAAGACACGACGGGGAACGGGAGGAAGCGAATACGGACTAACCAATCTGGGGATAGAATGACGCATGCTACAGCTGTACCTTTGTTCACCGCCTCCAAAGCGCCGAGGCCAAGGTACCTCTTTATCTGGCATGAGCACTGAGCATCCAATGGTACCTCACTCACTGGCAGCCCAGGCCATCCTGTCTCCCCTCAACCCACCATCTTACTTCCTACCTACATCCTTCCCAAGGCGGTGCAGCTCGAGGCGGAGCTCGACCAACTGCGGTCGCACTCTTTCTCTCTTTCTATTCGACTCTGTCTTTTTTGACAACACTCCATCATGTCGGGCCGCAAACTAGGCGGCGGCCGTGTCCTCGGCAGCGGCAAGGGTCTGGCTCCCCCGACACCTCCGATTACGAATGCGCCGCGAGTTGCAAGTCCACTAGCAGCTTCCGAAAGCAGTATCTCGATAGCTTCATCTTCGATATCGCCGTCTATAAGTGGAATCCCACCGGATATTCAGGGGCGGGACATTGGCAACAGCATCAGCGTTGGAGCTCAAGGGAAGGGTGGCCCCGCTGATGGCGGCGCACTTGTCTGTCCAATATGTAACGAGGAAATGGTATGGGGTCACTGTATGGATATCTCAAGACTGAATACTGACCCGAACGGTAATAGATGACTCTCCTGCAACTCAATCGACACATCGACGACAATCACCAGGAACTACCAGAGGAGGAGCAGGATGAAGTCAAGACGTGGTTTGACAAGCAGGTTCTCAAGGCCAAAAAGTTCCAACCTCTCTCACTTATAAACCAAAAACTAAGAGGTCTCGATGTATTCGAATCAAACGAATCAGCACCCGTCATCACTCCGTCTGTTGCTGCGGGAAAGAACCCCCTCGAAGGTCCTATTGACCCCGACGAGCTCATCACGCGACAGCACTGGCAACGATCAACAAGTTACGATTTATGTACCGACCCGACATGCGGAAAGAGCCTGGGACCGTTGAACGGAAGCATCAACTGCAGGCATTGTGGACGGCTATTCTGCGAAGAACATACAATGTATCAGATGAAGTTGAGCCGGAGTGCAAAACACGAACCGGTTCGTGGTTACTGGGCACGAGTATGCGAGACATGCTTCAAATCAAGAGAAGGATATAACGACCATCACGGTGTCTTGACAGATCATACCAGCATGTTCGCGGAAATAAGAAGAAAAAAGGTCGAGCGGCAGAACTTGGAAATTTCACGGCTCGAAAAACGATTAACTAAACTCACGAAATTATTGGTGAATCCTCCCGAAAAGCTCACTCAATCGAACGGCTCATTACTTGGTCCAGTCACTTCATTAGCGGGGCAGAAGAACCCTCGCAAACTTATAGAACAATCCGTTGTTACGTGGGAGGAAGATGCGACTGTTCCGAAATGCCCATTTTGTCAGCAAGAATTTGGGTCCTGGACGTTTAGAAGACATCACTGTCGTATATGTGGCCGTGTCGTCTGTGGTGACCCCCAGACGGCGTGCTCTTCAGAAGTAGGCCTCAACGTATCAAGCGACGCCAGCGGACCGACACAATCACCCTCAGCAACGGAGAAACCTCCATCAACAGCCAGCCCTGGGCAGGTTGGTATAGACATTCGAATGTGCCGCGACTGCAAACATACCATCTTCTCTGCCCGTGACTTTGCAGCTTCATTACAGCATAAACCTGCAGATCAGCGAGCATATGAGACCCTAAGGCAGTTCGAGCGTGGCATTCAACAGCTTCTCCCCTCTTTTCACCGTGTCCTGTTGAATTTACAGCCGGAGAAAAAGGAAAGCGGAGAAATAGACCTCAACAAACCACCAGCGACACACGCGCAGATTCAGGAAGCGGCCAAGATTCGAAAACGCTTGGTCGATAGCTTTGCGAAATATGGCACTGCTGCGAAACGTCTGCGTGACCTTCCTACCGAGAACGCGACACAACGCCGTCTCCAATCGGCCGTTTACACATATGCTAGCGGCTTCCTTCATACGAACATGCTTCCTCTCAAGAGCCTCCCTCAGATGCTTCGCTCACGCTCATCCGCGTCGTCTACAGCCGTCTCCACCTCGCGACTTCTCGCCTCTCATCACCACTCCGGATCTAGTCTTCGACACTCAGAGCTTGCGGATACTGAGACTTCGTCTCAGGCACCTAGTGAAGGAAGTACAGTCGTGAGTCAGCTCGAGGCCGAAGAGAAGGAACTCCGGGAACGACTAGTTGTCTTGGAAGAGCAGCGATTTATGGTCGAGTCTATGGTCAAGACTGCACAGGGCTCACGACGGTTTGAAGAGGTCAGTGCTCTATCGAGGAACATGGACGAGTTGGATGCCGAAATCAATGCCCTGAAGAGCAAAGTTGGCGGCGTTGAGGAACGATGGGAGGGCGTGTACCGCAACGGTGTGGCGTAAACATGGCGGATAATCCGAAAGATTGTCTCGGATCTTAGTCCAGTTGGACCAAACAAGTCTATAGAACAGTTCTACATATTGCATAGCATTGCACGGTGTTTGGGGTTTTGGCTTGGGCCACAGATAGGCGTTTCTCATCATGGAGCAGATCCAATCTCCACATATCTCTTCAGTCACAGAATAAAGCACTTGCATTTTGCAACAGTACAATAAGATATATATCAATAGAATCGACGCTCTTCGTGTCATGTATTTATTATACACCATTGCTCGTCAAGAACACCCATAAGCTATCCTCTTCCCTCCCTCTTAAACTTTCAGATCTCTTCCCGTACAGAGAACCTATAAACAATCGCCCAACCGCCAGTTCTCATAGACAAAAATATGTCTGATCAATAAAACTCGAGCCGATAATAGCGACAAACTATGATGAAAGTATGGCAACCATGCCAGATATAAGTATAACAAAACGCCCATCGTTCTAATCCACCACGAGCAAGGGGTGCTTTTCGGGCTCAGTGGGTATCAAAAGCACCTTGTACAAGTAAAAACCGGAATCGTACAGGAAATGTAGTCATTAGAGTATGCAGAAGCTGCAACGTGCCGCGCGGCCATCAAGATAGAGGTCCAAAGGGGAGTGATACTAGTGCACAACACCCTCAACTCCACCAAGGAAACGTCTGACACGGTTGATCTCGAGCTCTTCGTGTTCGCTCTCCACAGCCTTGAGTAGACCATCGATAACAGCGTCAACTTCGTCTTCTTGGACTCCGGTGCAGAGAGCCACCACACGGCGATACTTGACTTCACTATCACGGCTTCGCCCTTTTAGGGCCGCCACCATCTTACGGGTCATCTCGCGACGTCCCTCCACAGCACGTATGCGAGCGCGGAGAACTGCTGCAGAAGGGAGAAGACCCTCGCCGCTGGAATCTCCGCCTGATGTGTCATCGGCAGCTTCAAGCATAGCTGATAGCTCGGTTTCCCAGGACGACGAAGGGTTGGGCTGAGATGCTCGGGACTGCTCCTGCATAAGGCTTACTTGCTCGTGCTCTCGAGCGTGTGACAGGTTGGCAACCTTGTTTCGAGCCAATTGCTGCTTCTTAAGTGTGGCGCTCAAATGCTCAAGACTTCGCCTAGCCTCGCCAAGTTGTGTTGATGTAGTGCGGAGCGTGCTGTGAAGGGTGTCCAGGGAAGATTGCTTAGCCTTCATCTCATTTTGGAAGGCTGAGCCTGTTTCTGTCAGGAGATGGGAGATGGCTGGGAAAGTTAGCAACACGTTTGCGTTTCAGGGAGGTTGTGATAAACTTACAGGCAACGATCTCATCACTGCTCTCTCGACTGCGTTGGTTTGCTCCTGTTGTACCGTTCTTTTCGGTGTTGACTTCGCCATTCGTCTTCTCCTCAGCATTCTCGCTACCGATACCAAAGTCAAGAGGTCGAAGACCAACACGATTTGCGATGTTGGGGTCAGCGCCGACCTCTAATAGCTGTGAGATAATGCTGCGATTTCCGATCCTTGAGGCAATATTCAGGGCTGTGTCGCCTACGCTGTCCTGAGCATTGACTATTTCGCTCATGAAGCGCGCAATGCCCATCTTTGGGCTGGCTGCCTGTGAGCCATTTCCATTTGTTTGAGTATTTTGGCTGTTGGGCGCACTACCCTGTCTCACAACCCACTCTAGAAGGCTCTCGAGGTAATATCGGCTCGCGGCATTTCGTCCCTTGACGGCGCTGGTAACTGCGATATGGTGAAGAACAGTCCGTCCCTTGTGATCACGAGCCTCTATCGTACCGCCCAAAACCTCCAGGAGATCAGGGAACGAGTTGTGGTCTTGTGAATTTGTTACCAAGCAAGCACGCATTAAGGCTGTTTCGCCTGAGGCGTTCACACGGGCTGGAGAAGCACCGGCGGCAATCAGGGCGCGTAGAAGAGGCATGCGAGCTAGTGTGGCAGCCCAGTGGAGAGCAGTGTGGCTCTGCAGATCGATGGGCATATCCAGTTCCAATGGCGTGTAAGTACGGAGCATATCATGCTTTGTAGGGTCGGTGCCGGGTGCTTCCAGAAACAAGCTCATCAGCATGTTACGCTTCATTTCAATATCTGGGGACATCTCGTAAGGGAGGGGAGGCAAAGGTCCGTTGCCTTCCTCAACGGGTGATCGATCTTGAATAGTGTTTTGGGTATACATAAACGACTCATTAGGTTCGGTTGGTGAGCCAGGGAAAGCCGCCGCGTACATATCCATATTCGACCCATATCCACCAGTGAAGCTTTCGGCAGGTGTCATGGTGACTCGTTGGCGTTTCCGGGGAGGCTCTGTCTCGGTGATTTGCACAGAGTTGTTGACTTGTTGTGTGGAGTATGCCGAGTCGACTTGCTGTCCATAGTCCGAGGCAAAACTTTGCTGCGAGTTACTGGGGAAATCATCACCATTTTGCATTGAAGCTTGACGGCTGAAAGAGGGTGCTCTTGAAGGACCATTACGGCTTCGAGGGCCAGGTGAGTCGAAGCGAGCTTTACTAATGGCCGCAACGGCATGTGAGGCAGTGGTCGAAATGTTCTTGAAGAAGGTCCCACTAATGCCATTGGGTCTCCCGTCCGCGCTTTGATTGTATAGTCGTTTCCTTTGTGCAGCCATGGCTTGTTCCTTGGTAGGTGTGTTGAAATCGCCTTGGCCAGCAACACCGCCATCTTGACCCATATCGTATGTCAAGAGTGGGCGCAGAAGCTCCTCAACTCCGTATTGGCGGCAGACTTGTACGCCGCGGTCGAATTTGATCCAAGTACCCTGGTATTTTCCATAACCACCTTGAACCTTTTCGTGCTCGCCCGTCTGGATTTCTTTCTCAAGTATTTTGGTGCGCTTTCCTTTATCAACTCCGGCGACCTTCAAGATCTGTGTGGCATTAAGCCATGAGTCGTTGCGACGGCGCATCACGGCGATATTGTTGACCTCCATCTCGTATACATCCACACCAGAATAAGACGCCTACACAAGGAACGTTAGCGATCGCAAAGCAGTATAATCAGTAGATGTTCTGTACCGAGTAAATAGTGGCGCCTTCGGATTCGACATTGTAACCTCTCTGGAAGGAGTTCCCCAGGCCGGATTGTGATTGTTGACTCATGTTGAAAGACTTTTGAGATGATTGAGATGCCGACGGCATGTCGTATTATAGAGTAGATGCGCCAAAAGGCGATATTAAGAAGTCGTCGTGACGAGATATAATGGTGTGAGTCCGTCGAGGGCCGAGTAGCATTACAGCGCCAATAAATAAAGATAGATCCAACGGGTATGTACAATCGATAGGGAGACGCGCAAAGGTGGAACAAGAGGCTATTGTGACGGCCGACTATAATAAGGTATTGTAGGGGAAAAGCGCGGCTCGAAGCTGGAAGCAGTTACCCGGGATCGACCATGCGCCTCGTCGTCGAGTTTCAGTGGTTTTGTGCGCTCAAAAACTGGGTGGTTGCAGAGTGAAGATGGAGTAGAGACGAAATGAGTACTTCGAGATAGCGCTGTATTGGGCGGGCCAGGGCGGAGTTGTGCAGGTGAGATGCAGGTCGACCAGGGTCTCAGGTACCTGGAAGGCGACCCGGAAGCGAGCGGGGAGGACGCTGAGAGCCAGTCCTTTAGCGAATTCTGCGTAATGAGCCGCCTATAGTTCAGTTGGCCCGGTGAAGAGGTACTTGAGAACTTTACTCGATGCTTTCAATTAAACTTGTGTTAGGGAGAGTGTAGTGAGGATGAAAGCAGAAAGGGATGAAATGCCACCTGTAGTTAGGTGTATGTAAAAGGGAGATGTTGTAGAGTGCCAATGCAGCTGTAGATAAAGGCGGATAATCTGATGCTCGAGTTGAGGTAATTCTACATAAAGTACTTGGCTGTGCTAAGCATATGCACGTCAAAGTGACCTCTTGGTTTGTGACTTGCAGCAAGCTTTCGATCCCTCGGCTGACGAACGTGAACGGGACAAGAAAAAAAGATGCGTTCAATTAATCGAGACGTGTCTGTTTCGTGGCTCATCGCGCTCCCTTACGTGTCTCGCGCGCTGAGCGTGTAGAGCGCGTAAAGGCTGTGAACGCACGAGCCAAGCCTCGCTTCTTCTCGATGTACTGATTATGAGGCCCGCTAACAAGTGACTTGGCCCTGTTGCAGTGACCTTAACATTGACCACAGGCCAGTTGTGCTTTGCGGGCTTCTTATTAGGCCATTTGGTGGACCAACTTTGTGCAAGCTCATGACATTCGCGACCATTGAATCTCAGACGACGCGTGATTTCCCAGGCCACTAATGCAACCACTTGTTGAGGGCCGGCATATTTCATGGCCGGGCTTTGTTCAATTATGCACAACAAGCTACTTGTAACGATGTCAATTGCACAGATCCGCACAGCCATAACACGCCGATATAATTGTGTAAGGCTTGTTCTAGAGCCAGGGTACATTGCTCAAGCTCTTGGTTGCTATGCGCAAAGTACCCTCGAGTGGGCCTTCAGTAGACCTCGAGCGATCATGATGGTGTTTTGTTCTCAATATAGCCCAATGCACCCCTGACGTAGGTGTTTCGTCCTCAGGGTAATGTTGATAGAACTCAGCACAAGGTTGAAAGAAACTTGTGATAGTAGTGATAGACTTGCACATTTATTTATATCAGCTTCCACCTGAGTGAAGCACCAGTGTTCACTCAATTGCCCATGATCCTGATCAACCTTGACCCGGTGTTTTACCGCACAAAACTTATCAATTGATGCTGAAAATTATATCTGGATACTTCAAGCTCGAAGAGTTAGTGCAACAACTGACATTTACCTCTACAATCCTTTCGCAATGTTTTGAACCTCTATCTCTTGCCCTTTTTTCCACAAATGCCGCCATAATGCCTCGTCCACATGCCGCGATCCCCCACTTCCTCCCACCACTTCATATATATCGACACATTCTCCGCGAAACCTCATATCTGCCTCCAGCTATCCGACCAGCGATCCACACACAGATTCAAACCCGATTTCGGAATCACCGCAAGAATGATAGATTACGAGACAAGCACCTTGCCCAGGGTACTAAAACCCTGCGCCATTTGAGGGCAGCCAATAGCGGGGAGTCGTTTCGCATGGAAAGTTTGATGATGAAAGCTTTCGGCAGAGCTGGAGCTCGAAGACGAAGTCTTCTCTCTGACTATGTGAAGCTTGGGGATCCTACGAAGGCCAAGGTTCCTAGCAATTCAGATGATCTGGAGAAGTTGATTAAGGATGTTGAATCGATGGCCAAGTCTCCCGAGACCAACCCGACCGGGACTGCCGAAGCTACAACAGAAGTTGAATCCTCGCCGAACGAGCAACAGGCCAAAAGCGCGGAACCCACACCAAGCGACGAGATTGAGAAAAAGCCCATTTCTCCTCGAGCTAAACGCGAGCCGAAGCCTCTTCAACCTGCATTCTATCATAAATGGGATACAGAGAAACTGAACACGCTACTCCAGAGTCAGAAAGCACTTCAAGAATCGGCAGTTTTAGCATGGCCGAAACGTCCGATCAAGAGTCTCAACCCTGACAAGGATATACCCGAAAAGAACATATGGGGGCAACCGCCTACCGAAAATGTCTGCCAGGCCAAACGAGCCCGCTTCTGGAGGCGTGCCGCTGACAAGATAATGCCTCCGGTCAACAACGAAGAATGGGAACTTCTCGGTCGGCTGAGCAAGGGTGCTCAAGAGGAAGACGAGCAATGGCAGATTCCACAGAGACGGCCATCTGCGAAAGCTGTGCTTGCTGAAGACTCCAAGTTGTCGACTTTGGACTGGAACTGGGAGAGTTACGCTACTCAACCTACGAACAGAATCGAGCGCAAGAGTCCACATACAGCATTCTCTTTCGTCGGTCGGGACAGGGAGAAACACCCTTATCAATCGCGAATTGAGCATAAGGAACTGACGCCGAGATGGTTTCGCCGTGCTTATCAGCGAGTCTGGCAGTTCACCCCCAGGGAGGCCTCAGACCAAAAACCAAAGACGAAAAAGAATGCTTTTGAATTCGGTGCCCTACCTATTTCCGTTGTTCCTGCTTCGAAGGCGCAACTTGAAATTTTCGAGGGCGTTAATGCAATGGGTCAGAAGTTGAAGGATCGCCCCCAATCTCAGGAAGCCCTCGAGTCTGATCCTGAGACTGAGCCTGAGCTCGAGACTGAGCCCGAGACCCATCCTTGATCTAACGTTACGCCATAACAATAGCATTCACATGTTCGAAGCCATCCAGGGTTATGAGCTTAAAGTTTCTTCTTATTCGGTCCATCAATCCGTCAAGCTTGCGAGCTTGTTCAGACCCTCGCCGTCTACTCGCATACCAACCCAGTCGTCCATCTTGTAGGCACCAATGCTCTCATAGAACTTAATACTGGGCTCGTTCCACTTGAGCACCACCCAGTCGAGTCGACCTCCGTCCATAGCGACGACCTGCTTGGCTAGAGTGCTCAGCAGCTTCTTCCCGTACCCCTTGCCACGAGCCGAATCTCTCACAAACAGGTCCTCGAGATAGATACCTGCGCGTGCGCGCCACGTGCTGTAGTTGTAGAAGTATAGCGCCATGCCCACGGCCTCACCCTCGGGGGAAATCGCGAGGAGGCATCGGGCGGGCTTCGTTGGCGAGATGGGCTCAGTGGCGGGGATGATGGAGGGGTCGGCGTTGGGGGAATCGGAGGGCGCGAAGGCGACTGTGGCCTGGATGGTCTCAACGGTCGCCTTGTTGGCGTCGGGTTCCTTCTCGTAATCGGCAAGCTCCTGGATGAGCTGCAGAATGACGGGAGCGTCTGTGGTAAAGCTGGGGTTAGCATCATGACGACTTCTAAGAGGCGGTATGTTGGAGCTTACCCTCCCGGCGGGCATGTCGAATTGTCGCCATTGGATATGTATAGTAAGAAAATGACTGTATGACTAGCTGTAGATACCCTCTTATATTTAAAAAAGAATTAGACTTGTATCACAAAGCAATTGAGAAAGGCGCGGGAATCGATTTATCTATATGCTGGTAGTGCTTTGGTGGGGTTGATGGAGAAATGTCCTTAGTGAAGGGCGCGCCCAGAGGAGGGGCAGCCAGCTACGGATGGAAATAGCACGGCTTAGGTTAGGTGGATAGTGGAGGATGCACCTTTAAGTGCAAGATATTAAGATAAACATACGGAGTACACATTCATACATACCTGAATAAGAAGAGATTGTGTTTTCGTTACACCCTTTCAATATACTCTACTGCACCCAAATATCATATTCCTCCTATTCATGTGTATTCTGATGCGTGAAAGTGGTTGGAGCGCCACTGAGAAGGCTCCCTTAAGCACTCCCATACGAATTTACACGCCCCATGCCGTGAATATAGGTCGATACTCTTCTTATTCCAAGAAAAATGCAGAGTGATGATTCACACCTCTACCATACAGGCCCAGTTCAGCGGCAAGTCACATCAAAGAGACGATCCAGCAAATACGACATGAACCCCGTTTTCATTAATCGTTAATGGGTATCAAAACAAAACAATTGGCTATCCTAACTTTTGGGGCCACAACCACATGCTCAACCATATTTACAGCAGATATCTGTATGTGGGCGCATTGTCGCCTAGCTCAGCCTTCTCATCATCCGTAAGTTCTCTCTCTGGTGGGTTCGCATCTCTCCTCTTGTTCTCGTACACCACCACAAAGGCGTATGTGATGCACGCGATAATTGCCAGGATCGTAAAGGCAATGCAAATGGAGTAGCCCCTAATGAACTTGGGCGCATCCTTTTGTAGGAAGGCATACACGGCGATGATACCACCAATGTTTCCGAAGCCAACCTGCCATGCGCTACCGATGCTTCTTCTCCTGTGGCCTCCCAGGTTCATGTTGAACCAGCACACAATGATGGGCATAGCAGTATATGCGCCCATGGTGACGAGGAATAGAGCGCCATATTGGACCTTGTGGTTGTCGTGGACAGAAATGAGGGTAGCGAAACCGGCGATGGCGACGAGAATTGCAAAGATGGCAAAGGATGCTCGATGTCTGAGCTTGTCGGATGCGAATGCCACACATAGAGAGAATGCGAAAGCGGCAGCCCACGGAGGAACACTGTAAAGCTGTGTCTGAATGGGACTGTAGCCGTACGTCTTGATGATACCAGGCGCAAAGTAAGCGTATCCGTATGCAGGGACAATAAGGCCGAAGTACATGAAGCCACCGATGATGATCTTGTAGTCCTTGAGCACGTTGAGGGCGTCGCCAAAAGTGGTCTTGCGCTCGGCGCCGGCGTGGCCCTGATCGGCGCGCAGTCGTGCCGTGACGTAGTCCTTCTCCTCTGGGGTGAGCCACTTTGCCTGCTCAGGGAAGTTGGGTAGAAGGAAGTAGAAGAAGAGACTGGCAAAGACAGTTAGGCCGCCCTCGATGATGAAGATCCAGCGCCAGCCGGCGTAGCCACGCACGCCACTCATCTTGCCGATGGCGGCGGCGAGAAGACCGCCGAATGCGCCGGCGAGGGTGGTGCTGTTGAAGAAGAAGGAGTAGCGGCGCTGGGCCTCGTGTCGGCGGTACCACATGCCGATGAGGTAGAAGGCTGCGTATAAGTGTTAGTGTCTATGCGCGGTGTCGCAAGAGGTTGGGTTGACTTACCACCGGGAAACATGCCCGTCTCAAAGAGACCAAGGAAGAAACGGGTCGCGATCAACCCGCTGTAGCTTTGAACCAGACCTTGGAGCAGAGTGGTCAGGCCGAAGAGGAACATGTTGAGACTCAGCCAGACATGGGGCTTGAAGCGCTTGAGGAGGATGTTGGAGGGGATCTCGAAGAGGATGTAGGGCACGAAGAAGACGACGAGCGCGGTGTTGTATTCCGTCTTTTCAAGACCAAGCTCCTCGGAGAGACCAAATACATCGGCATTGGCAATGTTCACACGGTCTGTATTGCGCGACTGGTTAGTTTTTTGTTTGCGACAGCGCATTGGGATGAGGCATACCGAGAAAGGCGAGCAGATACATGATACACAAGAAAGGGATAACATGGAAGTCGATCTTGGCCATGAGCTTGCCATCGGTCGTACTCGCTGGACAAACCAGCTCAAGGTCATCTGTATGAACAGCGTTGCGAGCGCCATTGGATCGCTCAGGGTCATCGTAGGACACGGGAGACTCGTTGCCGTCTTCTTTCTCTCTGCTGTTGAGAGCCATGATTGCTGCACTTCTTTTTAACTGTGAGCCTGTGGGAGATTGGCTTTTTGTATGAAAGGCCGCGGCCGACGAGCAAAGTAAAAAGAGAATAAAAGTAGCACTGCAGATCTTGGAAATTTGGGAAAAGAGCAGCAGGACGGACACTTATAAAGAGACCTGGTGCCTCAAATGTCTCGGGGCAAGGTGAGCACCCTAGACAGTACGACCTAAACTAGAACGAGTCACACCCTCTTGTCTTCTGTATGTCTCTGGTCCTTTTTCACCCTCGTCATATTTCATCCAGTCAAGATCAACAAATTGTTAAAGCTACATACGGTACAGTGGATCGTTGCATCCAATGCAGTAGGAGAAACGCCAGCCGAGGTCGGGGACAATCCCAGCATGACGCTTAAGCGCAAATCCAAGATCCACTGGGGACCCATGTGGCTAGGGATTAACACCCCGCAGGGCATGGGGATGGGGGAGGACATCGCCGGGCCCGGGGAGCTTTTGTTTCTACGGCCGAGATACGGAGCCAAAGTTTAAAGAAGTGTTCGTTAATCCCGGTTGTAGAGGAAGGGATTGGGACCGATGTCGCTTTGGAATAGCAATATCGGAGGGTGTTTCTATCTCTTTATCTGTTACACTGACTCATGTTGGTTATCAATTAGAGATCTGATTATCCACAGCCCAAATAAATCAAGATCTTTTTAAGCATAACAAAAAGGGATGATTGTGCCCTTGTCGAGGAATCAGGGCTGAAGTTGAAAAAACTTGACTGTGATACGCCACAGCCGAACAGACCTTTTAGGTACCTTAGTCAGTGAAGTGGTGTGGTGGAAGCTCCGCAGTACTGGTTGGAGAAACTGAGCAGGGGAAGTCGGGTATGGAGACCAATAGGATATAACGGCTTGTTTGTTCAATGACGATGATGTTGTATTGGGATGCATGATGGGAAGTTACTGCGGTTATCCCAAAACTTTAACAATTTGCTCTGCCGGGGTTCGCGATTCCTTCTATTCTGCTGCCTGACTACCCATAGATCAAACATCAAGAGAAGTGGAATACGATAAGTCGGTTAGCCCATTATGTAAAGAATCCAAACCTCTAGCCCCGGAATGCAACATGGTTTGTAATAGACCTGTCGCCACGGTGAAAAAGGAAGCTCAGATATTTTCCCCTCACCACTTAACCCCACGGGGAAGTGCGCAAGACAACCTCGGGAATTGATCAACGAATAGCAGGTCTTTTCCATACTCCTTCGTCGTGAGCTAGACTGCTGCAAACATCTCCAGGTTTGGGGGCCCGGCGGGGATATTCCGCCCTGCTTCTCCGCATTGTGAAGATGGCTTTTGCGATCATCGTTTACATGGACAAGGAATGTTGTTGCTGGGGAAGAGGAAGGTTGTTAGGTGGGACTGGTGGTTCTTTAGACATCGATGTTCCTCAGAGTTCGATTCATTTGTTTGCGTGGATATTGATGATTGTAAACCTCAAGTTGAAGACTCGTATTCTAGTTTTACTCTTAACATGGTGTTTTGCGTCAATGTTGAACCATTGCCGGCTTTGGCGATTTCCAAGTCTTTGTTTGATGCACCGGAAAGACCGGGGTATGAATACTGCTGAGATGCATGCGCACAGGCAGGATACTGCCAAGGCGCATCATTACAATCGTACATGTCTGATCCTACTCCATGTTTTGCTCTAAGCAATCATCAAGAGAGTTTTCGTATCAAGCAGCGGCCTTGCCAGATGGTGCGTATTAGTTACAGGGCTCGGAGTTGAGATTACCCCACTAGCCATCCCCCGGAGCTGAGGATTCCACTGATATTGTCTACGTGCTCAATCGCAGCAAACTCCGGACTCAACTCCGACAGCTCTGGTGGGGAATAGGGTAGTTAGCATTCGTATAAAACATCATTCAAAGAAGTCATTGACATCACAGCAACATCCATTATTCTTGACTGACCATTTTGAGAATTATCAAATCGCCCATCTATCAATTAATTCATATTCAAGCAGACATGGCTTCAGGACACAACGAATATGGGCACGGCTACGCCGCCACCGAGGTGAAGCATCACGAATGGCGTACCGCCGAGAACAGCAGTCCACATCTTGTACCAAAGCTGCAAGCCATTGTCAAAGATAACCCAAAGCTAAAACTTCTCGACGTTGGTGCCGGATCTGGTACCATCTCAACTTCATTGGCAAAGTACATGCCCGAGGGGGAAATTACTGCGACCGACATATCCGATGAGATTCTTGCTCGAGCCAAGGAATATGCCGACTCCCAAGGCGTTTCCAACATCAAGTTCCAGCAAGCCAATATTTTTGAGCTACCTTTTCCAGACTCGACTTTTGATGTTACGCATGCGCATCAAGTCCTCTGCCATTTAGGTGCCCCCGTGGATGCTATCCGTGAAATGCTCAGGGTGACGAAACCTGGGGGTACTGTTTCTCTTCGTGAGAGTGACATGCATATGTGGTGCATATGGCCTGAACTCCCAGCCCTTCTCAAGTTTCATGAGCTTCAGATCAAGAACATCGCAGGCAAAGGCGGCCAGGATAAGGGAGGTCGTCAACTTCTCTCGTGGGCCTTAGAAGCCGGAGCTTCGCGTCAAGAGATTGCTCTGAGTTTTGGTACGTGGTGCTATAGTACACCAGAAGATAAGAAAGCATGGGGTAAGTAAGGTATCAATGGTTGTTAAATAAACTGGGCTGACAGAATATAGGTTTGGCGATGAAAGATCGGTCGCTTACTGGCTTTGCGCGCGATAAGGCTGTTGAGTTGGGCAATGCGACCGGAGAGGAGCTGGATGATATGGCTAAGGCTTGGGAGCAGTGGATTGAGACCGATGATGCTTCGTTAGGTATTATGAACGGCGAGGCATTGATCACCAAGATTTAGAGAAAGAACAACAAATTATAGATCAAAAATAGAAAGAGTTCAAATGGCTTGCAGTAAACACAAGTCTATGATAAACACCTTACCTTCCAGCACATCCGTGTATCTCCATCAACCGACCTCCCAATGACCATAGCCTACGCAACAATTAGACGGCCACTCTCATGCATTTACCGAGTCCCTTTATTCCCATCGTCTTCGTAATCTTGCAGATAGGCGCCCATGCTCCCAGAACTGCTGTGATACCAGTGCAAAGAATCATCGGACCATACTCAGTCGCATAGCCAAGGCTATCACCCGCTGCCAGCGAACTACCAGCCGAGATGAGCGCACCGCTCAAAGGACCAGCAACGACAAAACCCAGACCACGGCCCCCTAGTAGCATACCAAACACTAAAGACGTATCGATCATTTCGTTGTCCCCTTTGACTTCCTGCAGAGCTCCTGACCACGTCGCGCTGAACCCTCCCGCAAAGAAACCGTAGAAAATCACAAAGACAACCATAGTGCTGATGTGTCGGCTCAAACCCCAAAGGAGGAAGACTGGAAGGGCGCTTCCGAAAGAAGAGACCAGGATCACTTTGGCAGCAGAGACTTTGTCGCCTAGCATTCCGTGAATAAGTGACCCAGGCACCGACGCAAGTGAGAAGAGCGCCAGCAGGATCGGTCCGGTAACGGATGGAAGTCCTATTGCGTTGGCGTAGCTAGCCAAGTAAGTACTCGGCATCAAATATCCCAGAGACTGGACAATGATGCCAAACTGAAGCATCCAGAACGAAGTATACCCCAGGAATGCAAAGCTGATGGGACGAGGACGAGAGTCACGGCTGACTTCAACTCGGGGCTTCAGGAAGAAGAGCGTTGGTAATGTTAATGCTGCTGACGCTACCGTCCATGAGATCAACGTCGCCCTGAGACCGAAGCGCTCGAGCAGGACGTTGAAGAGAAAAGGCATAGCAACACCAACAGTGGATTTGCCAGCCCACATAACCCCGTAAGCAAAACCCTTGCGCTCGACGAACCACTCATCCATGTAGAGCGAGATAGGGCTGAAAAGCAAACTGCATCCAATGGCGTATAAAACACCCTGCGTAGCGATGAGGCCCGCGACGTTGTCAACGAATGCCGAAGACGTCAAGCTGATAATGGTGATTACCAGACCGAGCGGGCCGCACCATTTACGAAGATGTGGGAGGCGGTTTAGAGCGATGAAGGTGAGAGGCATCATGAGGTACATGATTCCAGTCTGAGATGCACCGATTGATGCGATTGCGCTTGGGGAGGCTTCCAGGTTGGAGTGCGCAGTGTAGTACTCCTGAAAGATGCCAAAAGATACGGAATATCCTAAGAACAAGTCAGTTTTGTTTCAGGATGCTGTAAGGTCATATTATTACCCCAGATGGGTGCTTGGGCAATAGTGCAACAAGCGAGAGCTGTATAAGCTCCACGGCCTCGATCAGTAGGTGGTAGCGCATCGATGGAAGATGATTCTTCTCCAATATCGCCGGAGCGAATATTTGCCAACTCAAGAGAAGTTGTAGTCGCCATGATGATGATGTTTACCGTGAAGACTATTAGATTCTGAGACCCTCAACTTTATAGATCCAGCTCAGAGTGAGTCAATTGTTTCGTTTCTCGGTGAAGTGATTTATTACCGCTTTGGGAAGCTCGAGTGTTTAGACTGTGGAGATGAAGCCATGGTTCATCGTGACTATTCCCGGTCTGGCCAATTGTGCTGACGATGGTTCCGACATCGCAGCTTCGCGCGTACTGATATTGTGAATGACCATGCACGGGTTTTGGGCATCCCTAATATTTTGGAGGTGAGCAATGGGAGAAGCAAGCCACTGCAGGGACTGACATGACTATATCGATGAGTTACAGCGTCAGCTCTAAGATGATAGAATTTCAAAAAAGGGTGACTAGTTTTGCCTTTACAGGGCCAATCTAGAAGCACGCAGCAAAGACTATAGCAAGAGCACAAATAGCAGATCATTCCAATCGAGTTGCGTTTCATATTGTAGACATATGTAAATGTGAGATCCTTTGCTATACACGACAAACAACTCCATGTTCTGCATCACCACTCCAACAACTCCTAACTTCTCGGTCCTCAATCTCATCAAAGCAGCCAACCACTTGATTGAATCACAACAATGTCCTCCATATTTTTACTCAAAGTATTAGAAACCGCCATTGGGATGAATAAGAACCTTGGTGTACCCATCAATCCTCTTATCAAACTTCTCGTACGCAACTTCCGCTTCGTCAATGTTGATCTCATGCGAGACGACAAAACTGGGCTTGGCTCGGCCTGAAATGATGAGATCACGTAGATATCGGTTATAAGACTTGACGTTGCATTGGCCAGTGCCGATAGTCAGTCCCTAATCCAGTGTTAATAGCTGTATCACTAGAGTATTCCTAGAGGGCATACCTTTTCGAAAAGCTTGCCGAAGCTAAGACTAATCATACCCTTGGCCGAAGCCTCATCCGAAGCACCGGGGTCACTGGGGACGTAGAGGCCGGGAATTCCCAGGCCTCCACAAGCTCTTGTGACGCGAATCATATTCTCGAGAACAATGTTGGGCTGCTCCTTGTCTCCGCTATTGCCAACAGCTTGGTAGCCGACAGCATCAATAGATCTGTCAACCTCCTCTCCATCGTTAGCCTTGATGATCATATCCACAGCGTCACCCTTGCTAAAATCAATCGGCGTGCAGCCGATCTTCTCCGCGGATTGGAGTCGCTCGGGAACACGGTCGACGACAAAGACTCTGGAGGCGCCGCGCAGAACGGCTGAGTAGGCGGCCATGAGACCGACGGGGCCGGCGCCGAAAACAGCAACACTTTCGCCGGATCGGAAACCTGAGATTTCAACTCCGTGCCAGCCGGTTGGGAAGATATCTCGATGGTGTTAGCAAAGCAAGCGACTATGGAGAGAGCAGACATACCAGCGAGCAGGATGAAATCTGCCTCGTGCTCCTTTCCAGCAGGGAGCTTCAGAGCATTGAAGTCCGCGTAGGGAACACGAATATACTGAGCCTGACCTCCTCTGTAGGGACCCATGGCGACATAACCATAAGCACCTCCGGCAAATCCGGGGTTGACGCCAGTGCAGAAAGCAGTTCTGCCTTCTTCACAGTTACGACAGCGGCCGTCGGCGACGTTGAAAGGCATAACTACACGGTCCCCCTTCTTTAGTAGCGTGACGCCTTCGCCGAGCTGTTCAACGATTCCCATGTTCTCATGGCCTGGGTTGGTTAGTAAGTGGAGAGAAGGACGTGAGGAGGTAAGCGCACCGAATGTGATGCCAGGCTCTGCTGCTGTTCGACCTTCGTACATGCTATGTGGTGTAAGTATCACTGTTTCTCCTGTGTAGGGTCTCCACTTACTGTAAGTCTGAGCCACAGATGGCAGCCTTCAAGATAAATCAGCAGGTATCTCTCAACCCAATGTTTGAAATCTTACAGTCGTGACCTTGACAATGACGTCGTCAGGGTGTTCCAGCTTCGGGAGCTCAATGTCTTGAACCTGGACCTTATAAGGGCCCTGGTAGTTAACCGCCTTCATTGTCTGAGTAGCCATGATGAATCAAGATCTGGTCAAGTATATGTAGGCAAAAGTTCGAAACAAGAAGTATCAGAAGAATAAAGAGGAGTAGTATTTGGGCCGAAATATCATGATTATTTATACCCCGCGCTTCCAAGAGTTCACAGCCATAATCTCACTCGGAACTCGCTCGGGGTTTATTGCCATCATCGTCCCTTGCCTCTTCGAGATGTCTCGATGGTAGGTTAATGCGGGGAAAATTACCGTACTTGGTGTCGTTCATGTAAGAGAACCGCCCCATCCGGATATCCTGGTGCCATCAGATGTGCATCTGTGATTGGTCGAGCAAATGCCCTTGAGCGAGGTTTCTTAACGGTATTTAGATAGCTCAACGCCACTTCCTTGTGCGGGGAAACAAGGATCTTTCAAACCTCTTTTACATGCTCGATTCGGTGAAATATAGCTGCTAATCACACCTGGGTGTGGTGTAGAAGTAATCATTACCAAAACGTATTGGTTTGTTCATTTGACCCTGAAAAACACACACACATATATATATAAGTTTTAGCTCGTCGTACAAGGTACCGGGGAAGTCTAAACCTAAAGTAGTGCGTGCACATACTTTTGCCTGAGGGAGCAACTGGCGATTTTGTCATGCTGTTAGGTTGTGTAGATAGTCGATCGACCATAGTTCATGCGTAGAATTTCTCTGCACGTATACCGGAACAGATGGGAAAAGTTCGAAAGTGCAGGTACTATTGCCTTTGTTCCGGGAGAAGAACAGTGGAAAGTTGTTATGCATTTTGGTCAAAATTCATACGGCTTTGCTTGCCTTGGGCTCTGTTAGCTGCGGCGTGGGCTTTCCAAGAGCTGGTAAGAACGAGAAGCAGAACGAGAACAAATATTATGTAAATAAGACTACATACCATACGGTTTGATTTATAGGTGTTAACTAGATTGTAAGTGAGATTACTATCAGTTGGTGGAGTATGTGTTTGAATGTGAAACAAAAGAAACGAAAAGCTTCAAAGCCGTAAGACACTTAGGATAAAGGTGGTTTTCTGTTTTGTTCTGGTATATATCGCTATCCCACTCTACAAGTCTCCCTATAGATAAGGGATGACAAATCCGTATCAACGCTGACACGTTATAAAGCTCTAGTAATTCATATAGATCAAGACTAGTTCAGACGAGATACTACCACCAGACTGTGTTGAAACGTACGGGTCAGCCCACAAACACAAATGCCTCAGTGAAATTTCAACATATCCATCCAATAATATACCGCAGTTATTCTTAATGTGGTAACATGAGCATCCATCGACCCGCCGGTGTTGGCCGCAGGTGTCATGATGGTGGACCTATAGATCTGACGCCATCGAGGACCCCGCAAGATAAGAGAATACCCTTCTGATGAAGGAATAGAGTGAGTGGGGAACCCTGGATTGATTCGGATTCTTATTTAATCAGGCTGATAAAATAGCCTGGCTGATTGTCGAGACCCATCTGTCGTGAGGTGTCTAAGACCGCAGCATACCCAGTAGGCTCTCGGCTGGCACTAAGCACGAAGCTGGAACATCAACCGATATCATTTGCTCACTACATCGAATAAATACCAAAAGTTTAGAGCTTCAATATGTTCATTTACTTTATCTCTCACTTGCGAGATGTGGTTGATCTGATTAGCCGAGATCGGGGTGGGTGCGAAGGCGTGATCGTCAGGACGGTGTCGCAATATTTCGCCATACTGAAGATTAATAATGAAACCCAAGTAAACCACTTATAGAAATGGTCTAACGTATCCTCAAAGTGACGCTGGGTTGAATATAAAGACTTCACGGTATTCCCGCGCATTAAAAAAGCACATATCTTTTATACAATCCAAAATCAACCATCACAATGCCTACCGAATTCATCAGCTTAACATTCCCCAACGCCTCCACGGAGCTTAACCCCATCCCTGGCGCTGGAATAGACCCTGATTACCTCGTCCGCTACGCCCGAACTCTTGACGACCATGAGTTCAACTACACTCTCATCCCCTACCACTCTTCCTCTTTTGACCCCTTCACCATTGGCGCTACCATCCTCGCTGTGACGAAGCAGATCAGGATTGTCATTGCCCTTCGCCCTAATACCATCTACCCTACCGTGGCTGCCAAAGCTCTGGCTACTCTTGACCAGCTGGGTAGAGGACGTGTTGTTGTCCATTTCATTGCTGGTGGTGATGATACGGAACAGGCCCGTGAGGGTGACTTTTTGAACAAGACGGAGCGGTATGCGCGCCAGGAGGAGTATATCAAGATTCTTAGACGGGCATGGGCTTCGACTGAGCCTTTTGATTGGGAGGGCAAGTACTACACTTTCAAGAACTTTTCCAACCAAGTCCGTCCTACAAATGGCCACATCGATGTTTCCGTCGGTGGTTCTTCTGACGATGCTTATCGTATTGGCGGTTCTCTCGCCGATATCTTTGGCCTTTGGGGTGAGCCTCTGAAGGAGACTAAGGAGCAAATCGACCGCATCTACGCCGAGGCTGAGAAGGCTGGGCGCAAGGACCGTCCTCGCATCTGGGTTACCTTCCGCCCTATCACAGGAGACACAGAAGAGATTGCCTGGGCCAAGGCTCACCGAACTCTGGATGCCCTCAAGCAGAACCGACCCAAAGGTACCGGAAAGGCTGCCCCCAACGATAACCGTCCTCAGAATGTTGGCTCCCAGCGTCTTCTCGATATCGCCAAGAAGGGTGAAGTCCAGGATCGTGCGCTATGGTACCCAACTGTTACTGCCACCAACGCTCGTGGTGCCTCAACCGCGCTGGTTGGCTCCCATCAGACTATTATTGATTCTATTATCGACTATGTTGACCTCGGTGCTGAGCTGATTTCTATTCGCGGATACGACAACTTGAACGATGCTATTGATTATGGTCGGTACATCCTACCTGGTGTGCGAGCTGTCCTTAAGGAGAGAGAAAGTGGCGCAAACGGCTCCGATGGTAGCAACAGGGCAGCTACAGAGGAGTCTAATGGAGATAACAAGGTCGTGCCTGTGGCCGCTTAAGCAACGAGAATTATGATGGATTGTTTAGGTTTCTGAGAGTTCATAATGTATTAGCGTCAGAGTCAAAACATTCTTCTGAAAGAACCAATGAAATATCAAAACTGAACGACGTTTGTTCTTCCTGATTTTGAATTTTGAGTTAGTCTGTGAGCTGGGGTATCCATGTGTGATTATCTTAGTAGTTAACGTCCTCTCAAAGAAGTAAAAGATACGATTCCTAATATTTGCCAGGAACAGCCATATCCTTTGCCGATTAGTTTAGTCGTAACTGTCAAAAATAGCCCAGGCATTAACAAGACATCGAACCATTCCAACATGATCAACCCCGCAGCCCCGCATACTCGTAGAATGATTCCAAAGCCAAGATCGCACTCTCTACCAATCAGGAAAGAGGTTTACGAGTACTGTAGTCATAGCTTGATGCAGCAGCAGTGAAAAGTTTACCAAGTGATTAGAAGGGGTTGGTAACCTGTGACATGTAAAAGCTAGGAATTGGGTAAGTACAGTTGTTCTTCCCTAACATCCCTTGCTAATAGGCTGTGACTTAGTTCGTGGAAAAGTCTAGTTTATACCCAATAGGAATAGACTCCTCGTCTGTAACAAATTCTGCGGCTCCTATACGTACCCGCACGACTAGGACGGTTATAGGTAGAGCAAAGCATTTTAAGTATGCAGGGTCTGGATGATTCCATATAGATCGGCTTCGAACCGTTGGCTGTGACTGAGCTCCGAGGAGAAAGCTGACTCAACTCCCACGTATTGGTATTATGATTGTAGTCATCGGTCCAAGCTTTACACTCCCTTGCCTGTCACATATATAACCTACTATTGGGTAAGCTGTTTAATCACTGTTCGTTATTTGAACTATAACAGCTTCAGCATGCCGCTTCTTTGAAATTCGTACTCTCACATCATCGCCGTCGACCACTATAACAATCATACACAATGTATATCAAGGGACCACACGCAGAGCCAGAGCTTCCAGTCCTACGGAAGTTGATTAGAGAAAACCCACTAGGTCTTCTCACCACCGCCATCGGCTCCCCCAACTTCCCTTTCCTCCAAACAAGCCACATCCCTTTCGTGCTGGATATCGAAGACGAATCAAGTGAGACAGAGCTAGGAAAACTAAGAGGCCATCTTGCAAGGGTCAATCCACAAAGCAAAGCCATGATCGAGAATCTTATCGAAAACCCACAGCTGAGCAATGTCATCGAGCAAGATGTCATCGTCGTCTTCAACTCCCCCATCCAACATTATGTCACTCCCAAGTTCTACACCGAAACGAAACCCACAACTGGCAAGGTTGTTCCTACATGGAACTACGCCGCTGCCCAAGTCTACGGCCGCGCCAAGATCTTCTACGACACCAAGACTGATGAAGCAGGCCACTTTCTCGCGAAGCAGATTTCCGATCTGAGCCACCACGCCGAAACCAATGTTATGGGGTTCACTGGCGGTGATAACCCAGTGGACTGGAAAGTGTCTGATGCGCCGGATCGGTTTGTGGAGCTTTTGAAAAAGCGCATTATTGGGATTGAGATTGAGATTACGCAGATAAGAGGAAAGTTCAAGATGAGTCAGGAAATGGGTATGGGTGATCGGGAGGGTGTTATCAAGGGTTTTGCAAGGTTGGGATCTGAGACTGCGCAGGAGATGTCCAAGTTAGTTCAGGACCGGAGTGATATCAAGGAAGCAAAGAAGGCAAATGCATAAAGTAGATAGGTATAGAAATAGAATGAATGGACTTCTGATCGGTATGGCTATCACCTTACCGGAAATCTTGAGAAAAACATAGGGCGCTGTGAAAAGTTGCAGCCGTATATAAAGGAGCGTTTCTTTGAATTTCGAGCTTATCACAGACTACAAGCTTACGCAAAACAAGGTACACTTGTACCTGAGGCTATGGAAGAATTCAAGACCGCTGAACCCCAGTTAAGGTGTTTCTCGGAGTGGATGCTAATCATACAATCGAGATAGCTTGTAGGTTTTGTATTGTCTTGATTTTGAGGCGAGTATACTAACTACTTCTTATTTGTCTTATACGGATAAGGCTTTTGTCAGGCTAGACATGCTGGTTGAGAGTATTGTTTCTAGCTAGGAGAGCAATTGTTCTGCCTTCGTTATAGACCAAGATATCTCTTGCAGTAACAAGATATGCAAGACTCATATACGAAGCTTGTAAAATAGCACGCAATCAACCCCTCCAGTTCAGACCAGGAAATCACAGTCGAAATATTCCGGAACAAGCCAAGTCTAGTTCACATCAGCCCTCAACGAACGACAACAGCCAGGCCACCACGTGGAGTCTGTCATTGGGGCTTACTCCATTGAATAGACTACAAACCCATCTTATTCCCCATGTCCACCACACCCGCATTATCTCTGTTTGCCATGCTGATAAACAACCCCGCCAGGTTTCGCCAAAGACGGTTCTGCTACCACGTGCGGCGTAGTGAACTCCCCTAAGGGTACTGATTCTTACTCAGGGTCTTCGAAGATCTCATGCTATGCGGGATCTAGATCCTGTTACCCTTCGATTATCCCGCATTTGTCAGTCGGAGCAGCGAATCAGCGGCCCCACGTGCTGCGTCGCGTGCAACCTCACGTTAACGCGGGATGAGTCTACTGTGGGTCTTGAAGATTGATATCAGCAAGTCAAGTTTGACAGAAGGAAAATGTGATTGTCAATTGCGAGCTTGTGACTGTTCTGCTCTAGACGAAGAGAAAACTCCCGTAAGTGCGGGAGTTAATTGCTGGAACTACTCATGCAGATGCTATGTGGGGGTTCAATTGAAGATGATATATATAAACACCAAGAACCTGTTTATACTGTCTACAATGTGTATTGTCTGTCACAAGGCCAATTGCCATTTTCTCTACTTCTTGTTTTGTCTCGGTTTAGATCACGATCTACTGCTCGTCATTTCCGGACCTAATCGATACTCCAACCTCAGATCGCGATCATGGAAAAAGCTACGCTTCTAACCGCTTCCAAAGTGGATCTCAGCGTCTCGTCCCCCCGGTCGGACATCACCAGGTTGATCGGCCCGGCGCTACAAATTGCCCTTCGCTTCCAGAGCCTCGTCGGCTGCGTCACCGTCTTCCTCTGCTCCCATGCCTGTTTTTTCGCGAGCATCACTTTCGCCGGCCTCCTGCACGCGAGCAAAACCGTGACCCTGAACGCCTTCGTCGCTGCAAGATTCAGCGTTTTCCTCAGCTTCAACATGTCTACCCAGGCCGTGGCGAGTGCCTGGAACTCCAAAAACATCCAGAGGTTACGAAGCAAGCTCTTTTACGAATTCGCCGTCTTTATCCTCGGCAGCGGGAACATGATCTTCATAATGCTCTTCTGGCCTGGCTGGTGGGTGCTTGCAGGCGCGTGCTGGGCATTCTGGACGCTCTTCGGCTGAAATCCTCATAACCTTCCAGCTCTAAATGAGCTTTTCGAAAAAGAATCCTCTATATGTGATCCAATCAATGGTGATATATCCAACGCCCGAGAACCGACACAGCCCAACCTCCAAACAACTCCGATGTTTTAGTAATAATCGACAACAACATCTCAGCGCGAGAAGAAGAACGTGTTACCACCAGCATCCTTCCGCACCTCCTTCCCGTAGTCCTTTTCAGGGTCAAACTCCTGCCACATACTAGCAGGGAAGATATGTTTATTCCTCTCATACCACCTCCGGTCGACAACTTTGGTGAGAGTGGGATCCTCATCAGCGCCCTCGAGGGTGCTTATATCGGGCAGCGCCCTAGCAGCAGCCGCCGCAGCGGCAGCCTTGGAGGAAGCAGTGGTCAGAGGATCACTGGGATCTGTATCAACGGTCGGTTCAGGTTTTCGAGGGGGTTCCGCGCTGTACTTGAATACAGGTTCGCCGTCAGGGCCGGGGGTCTTGTTCATGGCGAAGAAGTAAAAGTCATAATGCTAGACAACAATTAGAAACCATTCAAGCACGCGATCAGTGTAGTAACTTACGTGAGGTATAATGACCGTTCCGCGAACAAGCATCAAGTCATCCACGCCGACTCTAGCCCATTCCCTCCTTGCGTTCGCCTTTTCTCCAACGCCCAAATCGGCGCCAACCTTTCGACTCTTGTCCAGGAACACCCAGATGAAATCGCCCTTCTTTAATCTGACAACACCACCGGGGATATGGCTCCCGTCGTAAAAAACAAAAGGTAGCGCGATCTCGGTCGACTTGACAGCTTGTTGAATGGCCAAGAATTCGCGTCGCAAACCGTCTCGTTCGGCGGCTTCTTTGCGCAGTGCAGATTTTGTCATAGCCTTGGGGACTATTCCCACAGAAGAATTGGCCTTAAACTTCGCCTTAAACTCTCCCTCGCTTCCTTCGGTTTCGTCTGCGCTGGCCTTTCTGGCCTTCGGTTTCGGCTTGATTACAGGCTCCTCATCCTCGGCCTCCTCGTCATCGAACGACAAGAGCTTCTTACCCTGTTTCTTTTTTTTTTCTTCTTCAATGGCTTCGCTCCACTTCCTGCGTCGCTGCCAGCGTTGTCGGGGGTCATAGAGGCGTCTGGTGTCGATGTGCCTGAGAAGGCAGCTTCGCGATGTTCGCGCTCCTGTTGCTCGAGGACCTCGGCGCGGCGCTTGCGGAAATCGGAGAGGGCGACAAGACCGACTGTATGTGTTGAGAGACGCTCATTTGTTGTTTTGTTCTGCGGTGTGAACCGCGATGCTCCTTTGTCGGACATATTTATGTTTATTTGTTGTAATAAGTTGCGAAGTTACTAAGAAATGTCAAAGTTTCCCGACAAGAGAAGGGCACCGATAACGATAAAGACTGTGTCTGCGACGGAGCAACACTGTCCTGGAACGTGCGCTGTGGCTATAAAAACAGTGCGACTACTTGGCAACAGAAAGCCTATTTAGAACATCATAAGCGCAATGCTATCACGATAATTTCTCACACGCTTGGTTTTAAGTTCAAATGGAAAATGGTTAAAACACTTCAATAATGCAGTTCGAAATGAAATTGGCACTTTATGACGCTTGTGCAATGAATCAATGCAAGATGCTCTCCAATAACCGAGGGTCTTGCCATGCTGTCTACTCCACAATTGTTTCGACGTCATTCATTTGAACCTCAGCTCGTCACTTATCTAGACATGCAACGATTCAGTATATTGCGTCCTGTTCTTTTAACTACCTCCAAAAAAACTCCAGTAATAAATCATAACATAGAAACCATCATGGCCAAAGTAGATACCTCACTGCCCCCAGAGCCCACCGGCGCTGCTGCTGATTTCGCTGCTCGACATGCAGAAGAGCACCCGTTGAAGCTTTACGGCGGCTGGTTTTGTCCCTTTGTCCAAAGGAGTTGGATCACCATCCACGAAAAGAAGGTTCCTCACCAATATGTCGAGATCAATCCCTACAAGAAAGAGCCGCACTTCTTGGCCTTGAACCCTCGCGGACTGGTCCCAACTCTCGCAGTCCCTGTCGACGCCAAGGGGAAAGAACAGAAGGCTTTGTTCGAGAGCAATATTATCTGTGAATATATCGATGAAGCTTTCAACGATGAGTCTAAATATGGCTCGAGTCTTCTGCCTTCAGACCCCTATGAGAAGGCTCGATGCCGTCTTTGGATCGACCATATCAGTACACGCATTATTCCTTCATGGTACAAACTCTTGCAACACACTCCGGAGAAGAGTTACAGCCTAGAAGAGGCCAGGGAGGAGCTAAATGGTCGTGTCAAATCCTTTGTAGAGGAGATGGACCCTGAGGGTCCATGGTTTCTTGGCTCGACCTTTAGTCTCGTGGATGTCTGCCTTGCACCATGGGCAAAGCGTCTGTTCCTCATTGATCATTACAAGGAGGGCGGTCATGGAATTCCTACATCTGGAGAAGGAAAAGATGGTGAGACGTGGAATAGATGGAAGAAGTGGTACGATGCTATTCTTGACCGTGATAGTGTCAAGGAGACGTGGAGTGCTGATGAGCGGTACATTATTGCATACAAGAGATATGCCGAGGACACAACCAACTCTGAGGTTGGCCAGGCCACAAGATCCGGCAAACGTCTGCCTTAGGCTCAGTATAAATCTTTGATAAAGCATATCGACTTAGTGCCCGGATAATTGGATTTCATTGTTCCGTCGTTTCTAATTTGAAATTTGTTCAAGTAGTAGGGTGATTTGATATTTTTCTTTGGCTTTGCTTAGTGTGTATCCTTAAACCATTCATCCGTCATCGTGAATGTGATTAGCATGTTTCCTGGTGAGACGGCAAATTGATCGAATTACTACATCTTTCAAGTTGGTTAGACAATGGGTGATATGCTTGAGCTCTGAGTATATTTCCTACACTTCTAAGGTCATCAAAGTCTAAAACGGGCACATTTGCTGGAAACACTATCAGGCCTATTATCAACCAAGTACAAGATCGAACTATACGTCTTCGATGGTAGCATAAAGGCTCTTCATCTCTACATCGGCTAGTATCAAATATCGGCGTTCTCGCCCTTTCGCTTGGACGGTAGAGAACGTGTGGCAAATCTGGTTACAGATATTCAAATCGTAGACCCCTGTAGGATATGATTTTGCTTTGCTAAGATCCTGACTAATGTTTCATGTACACGACGCCTACAGAAGTATGATTGTCGAATCGCCATGAGCTCTCAAACGAGGAAATGACATGGACTGGGTAACAACTACGAGGCTAAGAAGCCTGTTCATGTTACTTGTACTTTATACGGCAATGCAACTATCACTTGACGCGTTCGCAAGCGACTTAGACTGTGGCAGTCACGTTGAGTCAGCTGATCACGCTTCCTCTAGGAATAGAAGCGAAGTTTTCCATTTTCTGTCGAGACACAGCGAAGCGAAGGTTCAATGTAGCATCTTGGTAAATCCCGAAATCGTACAGATATTGTCAGAGTACCATAAAACACCATCCGGATCGGTTGCGAGAGTCACACTCTGATTTGGGGTAAGCAGTTGATGAAATAGAGAAGGACGGAGATTCGTGCAGACAGTTGACTGAGTAAATCCCACGCGTCAGGGAACTGCCGAGAAACAAACAGAGCTCTGCAAGTATCTCGCCAATCGTGCTCCAAGAATACGAGACAAACGTCCTGAATGAGTGAGATAAGCGACCGAGATGGCCTCAATCAAGGTTATTGCTGGAACAAACAGACCCATATTCTGGAATGTTCATCTACACGCTACGGAGTACCCGTTTAGCCTACATGTTATGTCATTGACTTTACACAGAGAATTGCGCCCTGTGTCACAAATAAAGTCCCAGCCCTCCGACCGCGGGATAGCACATGTCGTTAATCGGTGCCGGCCGGTATGATACGAGGCCGTTGCAGTTGCACATGGCGAAGAATAAGAAAGACAAAAAAACGTGGCTCCGTCCGAGGGCTATATTCGCAAGATGCTATCAAACACGGTAATTATCATGACGGTGGAAGACTCCAATGTGACGTAAACGTCTGCTATGTTTGCCCACTTGATCACCGGGCGGAAGTGTTCCTGGTGGATCGGTATCCAGGATTAGCAGCACCATGCATGATGCGATGCGGGTCATGAGCTGAAGAAAGTAATCCCTGCTCTCCTCGAGTATACCCTTTCTATCTTGTGGGGTGACACAGAGAGGAGAGTTCTAGATCTACAGCGGTCAATGCCATCGGTTGTGAGACTTGAGCGAGGCAATCGCCCGGTCACGTCGCAGACCGCTCTCATGGGAAAAGATATTGTTGTTTGTCGAGGTGTATTTACTCACATATTGACAGGCGGTGAATTTCGAGGGCGTAAACGTCAGCTGGCTAACCGTTGTGATACCTGGGTGGACGTATATATCCAGGGGACTATTGACGGGAACGTTGCCAGCGGACGGTGAGCCAAAGAGCCTCCGTAACAGGGTCTCTCAAGCAGCTGAAAGAGTTGCAAAAACAAAGATGTTAAAAACCTTGTTCAACATTCGATGGATGCGACTGTGGGGACTTAATCGTCACCGTTGTTGTTCCCTTCTCGTTTATGCGGAGAAGTGGACTTTTGCCGATTCTTCGCTAAAACGGAGAGTGAGGGTCTAGATCTACAACACGCACGGCACGGCAAAGGACCGGCCTCTTTGGATACGCTGTATCGTACCTTATCCTTGATTGCTTTCTCCCGCGGTTTCCGCTGTTGATGAACAAGGTGTGAGACTGCGAGTCTGTGAGGTAGTTGAGCATATGTCAGGGCAAGACGCGGCACAGGTGATTTGCCACGAGGTGTTGTAACCGTTGTGCTATAATGTTTCTTGCGTTGACTTGCATGCATTCATCGTGGATGTGTACCCTGCTGTACGATGTTATATGTTGCTGGCCTTGGGATGTCGATGTTGTTTGTTTTCATTCATTCACACAGTGACTAAAGTTCCCATGTACAGCACATGTTATTCATCATTTAGTGAATTATTCGAAGTGTGCTCCGTAGAATCGCCATGACCCATCATGCCAAAATAGCGAGTAACTTTTAGTGATCTTCCGCATTAGCTTGGTGCATCGGCCAGCCACCCCAGAACACCAAAAACGGCGCAAAAACTATTGACAGTTTATTAGCTCATTTCAGTGGCTGGTAACAAACTGACTAACTAGCTATAGAAGCTCAACCTGAATGAAGCCGTGAAAGAACAATACAAATCCACCAGGCGTTAATGCTTCATGCGGACCTGACCTGAGTTGCCCACCGTGAGCGGGGCCAGCTTACAGAAGGTCCTTGACAGGCATTGAGTGGAAGCTTGTGCCTGTTTTGGGGTAACCCGCTATACAATATGGCATTCCGGCAATTCGACAGCCTGTGATCCCCCGTAAGGTCCGTTGAGGTAGCATGGACTTTTTGGGGAAATACAACGTACCCCTAATATTTCCAAACCTCAACCAATATCACCTACCTACCTATCTACGGATATCACCTCGTGGACAAGCGTTCCAGGCCTTGTTAGTCATGGAGCTCTAGGTAATGCAGAGTAATGAAGAGTATAGCACGGTACTATTTTAGGCCTACTTAGCTTCAATGCAATTCATGCATGCACAAACCCGTACCGGACTACCGAGCTGAAAGACATGGGTTCTTTTTTAGAGGGGAATACGAGATGCGAAGGATTCTTGCCGTGTGTGGCACGTCACTTGACATCTTTTTTGAACGTCTCCATCATTCTTGGACGCTTGTGCTCGAGAATGCTGTGAATTCGGTCCTATCCCCATAGTTGTTGTGATGCATAATTCACTCAGTCAAGTTAGGTATAAAGGGACTGGTCCGCTCGCAAGTTTTGGGTTAACGAAGCAGAAGCAAAAGCACCAATTGACTTTCAACTCCAAAAGATCATCATCGGTCACAGACAAAGATCATCCCACCCCGCTCTGTGCTCTGTTTAGTCTATAGCAGTTAATCCACCAACCTCCTCACCACGCAACTTATTAAGTACTACTTATAAGCACTTACAAGTTCTCAATACTTGCTCCCTCTCAACTACTCACTCTCACACCTCGACTCATCACATCGCCAACATGCAGTTCTCTACCCTTCTTCTCATGGCCACCTCCGTCATGGCCTTCCCCCAAGGCCTTGACACCCGCGCCAAGCAAGCAACATGTATGTCGGGCAGCTCAAAGGTCACCGACTGGAACGTCAAGGACTTCAAGTACGAGGCCGTCTACACACACAACACACCCAAGAAGGAGACAAACTCTGCCACCATCACCTTCACCCTCGAGAACCGCGGCGTCGGCTACAAGGGCAAATGCTCCGCAAAGTCCACCACCGCCAAGAATGACTTCTTCGACGGCAAGACCGACTACAAGTGCGAGGTCGCCTCCGCCGCAGACTCTGCCACCTTCAGATACAACCGCAAGTCGGGCGTCATCTCGGTCCTCCAGCACTGGGGCTGCGTCAAGGAGGGCGGATGGTACGAGGGCAAGGGCAACACCACCTTTACTCCCCAGTGTAGCGAGAAGAACTGGAAGAACCCTCACTACAAGGAGGGTGTCAACAACTACTCCAGCCGTCGGGTGACCTGCGAGAAGAAGGACCTCAAGGTCCCTGTTCTTGAGCTGCAGGCTGTCCTGTAAAGGGATGGTGATTTTCACGACACTTCTTTTCTCCCACGACTTTTTTAAACAACCATTTTTGTAATAACCTTTTAAGCGCAAGCTTATGGCGTTTGGTTCAGCATTTCGGGGGCATGACACAATTCATCCACACGACTACTCCGTAACGACGGACAGATACGATCTACGATCTTCATGACATTCATTTACAACTAATACCAGAGCCTGGATTGGGCACTGTGGGAAAAGCTGCCTTAGCGGCCACTTAGATAGACTACCAATGGAATAATTTTCATGGCAATGTGGAATCCTTCTTGCTACTGTGATAAACATTTGACATGACAATGAATTTGGAAGCGTATTCGTAGCGATGAGCATCACTCATCCTTAGTACAGAGTGATGAGATGTTAATAATTGTAGCAAAATGTATTGAATATTTGTGTTGCAGAAACTAAGCGGTGTGGTCGTGACTGGAGATAGCATGGTTGTAAGACATTGAGGGAGAAAAAGGCTTGGTCCGACGCCGGAACGCCACTCAATTAAGACCATGCCTGTTGTGAAATGTTTCACCATCCAATGTGGTATTTTGGGTGCTTATACTCAGACTAACTTGTGGCTTTTGTTTCGAAGGACTTGTGTTTCTGGAATACTCCAAGCCTCTAATGTCCGGTGCCATCTGTACGTTACTTCCACGTTCGACTGTGGCAACTGCCTGGACGGTCGGTTGTGACTTAGTTTGTACTCAGCCTAGTCTTTTGGCCTGAGAGAACGTTTCAATGTTGATCGGTTATTTCATTCCATTGTGTTGGTTGCTCAGCTGACTAATTCTTCCAAGTTGCGGCATGCGAGTGTCTCACCACAGTACTGCATTGCAAATTATTGAATTGCGACTCATTTGCTACTTTTTAGAATCAATGTACCAGACTGTTGGGTGTTGATCAGTAAGTGTGGTCTTGATCATTCTCCGATAAGCTCAAGACAAAATCTCACCCTCACCGGCAGTCGATCTAGACAGTGTCGACTCTATTGAAATGTTTTGCCGTGCAGACGTTGTGTAAGTCACAAGTGGGTTACACTATAGGCGGTAGTGGTGGGTTACATTCAGCTAAGTAAAGCCGTAACTGTAGATTCGTGATTGGATGCTGTCTTATGTTTATATTCAGTCCAACTGCTCAGTTAGTAACAAGCCATTAAACTACACTGGTAGTCCATGGACTCGAGAATGAGACAGGACATTGCGATGTTTACTTCTGTTGCTTCCATTCATGTCAGTTATCCTTAGTCAATAAGCGATGTAAGTGGTTGCCATCCCTTGCTTCTCTTACTGTGGACAAGTCACCGGCTACACTCCAGCCATAGAAGCTTTTCCCAGCATACGCATACTGCCTCGCCAAGAGCACACACAAGTGAGACCTACGTACTGTTACAAGTTCAAATCGGTACGGAAACCACGTATTCCCCGTACTGGATGCCGTTGCCGCCTGGGCAGAGATAGGACTGGACATGGCAGCTGAAAACAAGGATAAACAGAGGCATACCCAGGACGAATGTTGTTGATTTTGGTAGGATCCATGTGTAAGTTATCTAGTTTGACTGTAAGAGCGGAAGAGAATTGGCCCGAGTTCAAGGATGTGAAGACTGTTGCGAATAAGTGACCAAGGTTCGGCTAGAGGCACAATTTACTACCGAGCGAGCATTCAACGGTCAGTCACACTAGAACAAGCTAGACATCACAAGCATGGTATAGAAGGCGAGAAAGATAGTTGATATCAAATCAAATAAGTCAATATTGACATGACAGCTAACTAGAGGGTACTCTGTAGTTTTGATATCGATTCGACACATGGAACGCTATACACCCTGTGAGTTCTGTTGCTCTAGTATATGTGAAGGCTCCGTAGATCAATCGTAAATAAGCTCTGATATTCAAGAAGCATTTAGACACAGAAACACGCGGATCGATGTTCCCTTGTTTCCTCGCTTAGAGACAATGCAGCTTCGGACACTACGGGAATTAACATTCCCGAAGGATTGGGTATGCTGCATCAAGGGCCCACATCTAATTTCGGTTCTTGCGATAACCTTCATCACCAAGAGGCCGCCTATCGACGAACCAATTAGCTGTTCAATAACGTGTTTATTAGACTTGCAAACCAGTCTTGAGTCTACTAGGTATCCGAAACAACCGCTACGAGTAAAGCGAGGCTACTATAAGTGTTGGACCTCCTCCCTCTGTTTCACATCGCTAGCATAACCAGATATACGAAGTATCAGCTTCAGACTTAAACCTATCACCCCAGCCACTATTTCATCATGGAGACCAAAGCGGAGTTTCTTCGATATGCGAGTATGCGATTTCGCTCCAGAATACAACTTACTCTAACGTATGACAGGCCCGAATGAGATGCGCACAGTTGCCCGTGAGGATGTAGGATACTATCATGCAGTTGTTATTGGCGCAGTCTACAGCTTCCCCGAGGGTGTCAATGTCAAATCGCCGGCAACTTACTTTCACGCCCTGAGACGCTGTATTGAGGAACATCCCTTCTTCTGCGTTATTGTTGGAGATAGACATACCGACAAGGCTTACTATGAGCGTGTGGCTAGCATCAATGTCGAGGAGCACATTTCCATTGTCGAGGACTCATCTGTCCAGGCCGGCTCCTTGGAGGCAATCGGACGATCAATGGAGTCGGAGCTGGATCGTCCTTTCGTTGCTGGTATCCCCCCATGGAGGATTGTTGTACTTCCGCTCAGCTTGTCCCAGTGCCATATTGCATTTTCCTACTCTCACACCATTGGTGATGGTATTGCAGGAGTTGCTTTTCACAAGACGTTTGTCTCAGGATTGAACGAACCCCCAGCAACTGTACCATCGTCTACCATCTCTCCCCCAGCTAAGCCCTTCCCTGAAATATTCGACACAGACAAGAGAATCCCCATCTCATGGTCATTCTTGCTAGCACCTTTTCTTGCAGCATACATGCCGTATTTCATTGTCAAGATGCTGGGCCTACGTGTCTCAGCATCTCACGTCAATGAGGGCACATGGACTGCAACACCTATCTTCTTCAACCCCGAGACACACCGGACCAAGCTCAAGATTCGCAGTGTTGCAGCTTCGCAGGTCAACAAAGCCGTGCAGCTTGCAAGGACGCACGATGCAAGACTGACAGGAGTCATGCACCAAATCATCGTCCGTGCTCTCAGCAAAGCTGTCGCCGGTAACAATGTCACCAATTTCGTCCCGCAGACAGCTATAAACATGCGGAAGTCAATCGGTATGTCCAACGACATGGTGCATGATGTTGTGTCGGGCTGCTACACCGTTCATCCTCGCAGCGCTGCCACGGGTCCTTTGACTGAAGAAGAATGGGCGTCAGCGAGCGAGGCCACCAAACAATTCGCGACTACCTCTACCACACTCGAGGATTGTGCTATTGGCCTTCTTCGATATGTCCCGAGCATTAGGAAGTGGACGCTTGGAAAGATTGGCAAGAAGCGAGACTCGTCGTACGAGTTTAGCAACGTGGGTGTCTTCGACGGAGGCCTTGCTGCAAAGGGACAGGTCGAGGTGGGCAAGTTGACGTTTGCGCAGCCTGGTCACGTTGGAGGCTGCCCCATCTGTTTCAACGTTGCCTCCGTCAAGGGAGGGGATTTGGTGTACACGGTTACGTGGCAGCCCGGCGCATTGGGGCTTGGTGATGAGGCGGCAGAGGAGAGGATTGTGGAGGGGATTTGCGACAATATTCAGCGGGGTTTTGAAGATATGGCTTAGGGGTTTTATCGCATTCTATACTATAATTAATATTTGATACAGCTATTATTTCATACCATCTCGTCTATACTCGTCAATTTGAGCAAATCTGCCTTAGCTTCCGATGTCACGTCAACCGTCGCCGATCAAGGCCGGCCTTGGCAACGGACAATTGTGGCTGAGCTGCCAACTCCGGACCTCGGACTCGGAAACCCCGGTACTCCGCATCCAGCGCCACGCGTAGCATGTCACTCGACCCTGTAAGTGCAAACCCGCCGCTCAAAGGACAGCACGGGCATCGATTCAGCCCTGACATTAGCGGTTAGATCGAGCTTACGGGCTTGAACGTGTGGCTGTGGGAAAGCTGCGCCTTTAACTGCCTACTGGGCCAGTGACGCGAGGAGGGCTTGTCAGCTAAGGCGCATTTTCCACTTCCAGGTCAAGCAGCTACCTAGTCAAGCTAAGCTAAGCTGAGCTGTTTTGCCTTGTGACGGTTGAGTTGGAGGACGGACCGTACGGACAGGTAGACAGGGTATTAAAAGGCGGGGGAGGAACGGCTGTCGTTTCTAGGTTTCTACTCACTCATCTTACATTTGTCACTGCAACGATCCTATTGATCCATTTTCCATCATCTTCAACTTCCACTCTCAATCCACATCCTACATCCTTTCTAAACATCATGTCCTCCAACGATTACTACGGTAGTGGTCACGGCCAGCAGGGTGGTTACCCTCAGCAGCCGAACTACGGCCAACCTCAAGGCTACGGCCAACAGGGCGGGTATCCTCAGCAGGTTTGTCTCGCTCCCCCGTGAGGTCTTTTACCACATCTAACAGTATATCCAGCCGCAGTATTCTCAACAGCAGCAGTCTCACCAGCAACCCCAGGGCTACGGCTACAACCAACAGCCTCAACAACCTCAATACAGCTCGCACTCCCCACAGCCCAGCTACGGCTCCCACGCTCCTCCCCAGCAGGGCTACGGCCAGCAACAGCACTACGGCCAACCAAACTACGACCAGCACAGTTCATCGCCTTACCCCCAGCAGCAACAGCAGCACGGCGGTTCTCAATACGGCGCCCCTGCCTATCCTCAGGGCGGCGCTCCAGGACAATACCCTCCCGGCCAGCCCGGCCCCGACGGTGACCGCGGTCTAGGTGCTACCCTCGTCGGCGGAGGTGCCGCTGCTTGGGCTGCGCACACTGCTGGAGGTGGTCTCCTCGGCAGTCTCGGTGCTGCAGCCGCTGGTGCTATCGGCGCCAACGTCCTCGAGAACAAGTTCAAGAAGGGCAAGAAGGACAAGAAGCATAAGAAGGATAAGAAGCACAAGACCCGCGGTGTTAATGGAAGCTCCAGTAGCAGCAGCGACTCTGACTAATGATGTGTTTTAACGATGGGATATGGAGTTTGGGTGTTTTGGGTAGTTTTTTTTAGATTTCAATACGATTAAATTGCTCACTTTATTCGTTCTGTGTTTTTGTGTTTGGAATGACATATAAGTGACCTTGCATTAATACCGATCAATACTACACATCGAATCGCCATTGAAGATGTCAAAAAATAAGCTTATTTGCCAAGCTTTCAAGCTTCTTGGCTGAAATCATAGCTATTTCCGAACCCTCGGTTCAGGTAACCCTCAAGCACAGCCTCCGTGCTAGCCCAATCCACCGGCACTTCCAACCCCAGCTTTCCTTCACTCTCGAGGCCCTCTAGAATGGGCTTAACATCGTCGCCCAGCTCAAGTCTCATTCTGTTTCTGAACCACGGGGCAAAGTGGATCATGGCGAGCATCACTCTAGTCTCCTGTGTCGTGTTGGGCATCCCGGCGTGCCAGAGCCTCAGATCCCGCACGATGATGCTGCCTTTCTTGATGGCAGGTTGCACGGGAGGTGAGATCGCTTGACGCTGCAGGAGAAGATCTTCTCTAATTCGACCGCTGGCTCTCTCTCCGTGGGCTCCTTCTTGTGCATCAATACCACCTGTGTTATGGGTGCCAAGCCATATCTCGGTGGATCCGTTCTCTGGTGTAACTGTGACTAGAGGGATGTTGATCACGAGGGCGAAGGGGTGGTCTGGATGCGCAAAGTCTGCGTCTGAGTGAACGGGTTGTCTCTGAGGAGTATCGCCAGGTAGAGTAGCCATTGCAGAATTGGCGGAGCAGAAAGTCCATTTGGGTCGAGGGCCCATCATTGCAGTGGTGATTTGCGTGGCGATTGTGTCTAATGAGCGGGTAAGCTGGGTTGTCTCAGACGCAGGGCAAAGGAACTTACTCGTAAAAATAGAGGGTAGGAAATACTCAGCTACAGGAGGAGCATCTTGTTGGATGTTTCCCTTGTTGTAATTGAATGGTCCTTTATCGCCTCGAGCCTGTAGGGTACGGGCATCCTCAATCATCTTCTCGTTAAGAATACCAATGTCTTGATGAGGGACAACATCTTCGACAACAACCAACCCGTCTCTGTGTATGTGTCGCACAGCCTTTTCAAGGTTTCTTGAGTCAAGTAAAGAGTTTTTTACTTCTTGGGCAGAAGGTCGAACGACTCCTGGCTGGGGAGGGTGGGTGACTGCTGCGAAAGTGTGGGCACACTTGGTGAAGGCTGGAATGAGCTTCTGAGTCCGTAGCATAATGAATAAATTTGGAATAAAGTGTAGATTGTTCTGAAGAATCCGTCTGATACTGAAGAAGACGTTTGGCCATTCTCTGGACACGACCGGTCTTCCTCATTTATACTTATTGTGCAGCGGATATTGGTGATGTGAGTTTCCCGAGCTCGGAAAACCTTGCCCCACTGGGTCAAGACCTCGAAGGGGGTGATCATTTGGATGCAACGATTAGTTCCAAAGAGCTTTCCCAAGATTTGTAACCATTGGGGAGTAGTTTCGTTTCGCCTAAGAAATATCGAGTGGCTAAAATAGACTTGGTGTAATCAATGTCTAGCCACCGGTTCTACACCTGATCTAAACCCCACGATACCTTCAAGTCCCTAACGAGCCGTTCCACTGGCCATCCTATGCTTGACTTGCACGCTAGAAGCTGGCGTACAAGCTCCTGCTGTGAGGCCTCAGATTGGATAAATCTTGCACCTAAAACATCATTAGTATCTCCAAAAAGAAAAGAGCAAAATATGATGATGTTGAGTACTTACAGTAAGCTATTGGCCCAAAAGCGTTGACCAAAACCGACGGGATCTTGGCTGTGAAAGCAATTCCACAAATCTCCAGAGCGAAAGCCTCTAGAAGTTGCTCCTTAGACTCGGATTCAAGCCCAAGAATATCCAAGTCCGCGATATCATCTACGCTGCTTGGAGATGCATGGACAAAGAGTATCGTTAACGCGACGAGATAGTAGTGAAGTATCGCAGCTGTGCACGTTAGAAACGTACTTTTCGAATAATTCATGCGATGGAATTTACTGACCATGATACGGCTGTAAGAACCAAACTGCTGGAAAGAGATGAGACGTACTCGCCTCGCTTTGTAGTCTTGAGAAAGGCTTCATATGATCAGGACATGTACTCCGCCAGGCTTTAAGTGACTCAATCGCAGAACCTAGTTGCACCTCATCCGAATCGTGACCAAATGTCATATTGATGATCTTACCGAGAATAAGTGTAATGGAATTTAGATAATCTTGGTCAGATTCATGGTGGCCGACAAGCGGCGTGCTTTCCAGATTCATCTTCAGCGGACACTCCTCGAAGAGACTGAATGTGATATCTTCTCGCAGATAGTTCCAAAAACCCGCACCAAGTAATCCAGCTTGTAGGTTTCCTGAAAGAACACCATGCAGTGAAGCCATAGAGTAAGCCCCACGAAGGTGCATGTTTGGGTCAACGTCACCGTCAAAAATCTCATACGACCGCAAAAGACACGTCGCAGTCAGCGCCACGCCTCGCGTGATGAGCTCGTCTCCCTCAGACAGTCTGATAAGAAGCTGCACGCATCGGTGGTGATAGAACTCAGCGACTTTGCGGAAACTTGGCGCCCATGTCTGGCATGTGTGCATTGCTGAGACGGCGATGATGGAGCTGAAGAGAAGAGGTTCGTCTAGGGCGATGGTGGGAACGGCCAGGCCGAATGAACATGCTGAGTCGCTTAGGTCGTACCATTTTGAGATATCTGATGTGTAGGAATGGAATAGATGGGCGATGTTTTGGTCCTGAAGAGACGTGCGCGGGGTGCTGGGATCTGGCAGTTCTTGGTGTTGGACTTTTACAGAGTTAGCGACTACAAACATCATGAGCTGTTCGGAAAAGGGATTGTACCGAATTTAGTTGGTCTCTCTGATCTATCGCAGTAAAGACCGGTTGTTGAGCATTGTCCACAGATAGGAAGTGCTTGGTTACCTGTAGCTGATGGTCAGAACATGCTTGGAAAAGTATCGCCTGGACTCGTACACTTTAGCTTGCGCCGTCGGCAAGTGTTACTGCGTTGACTGTTAGTTAAATCTTGTTCATGAGAGACGTTTTTCGAAACTGACCATATTCCTTTTTTGACAGGGCGCGGCATTAGAGTGATTCAGTGTCAAGTTGGAGCTGTGGTAGGAGGGAAAACAGTAGACGGGACGATTTATTGGTTGCTCCACGATTGATTGATACGTAGGGTAGCTTCAGCTGTCTTGACAGCATTAACATGAAGTATTGACATAATATCTATTAACTAGATAATACCATCACCATGTTTTGCAAGGTTACAGAAAATGTTATGAATTGACTAATGAATTGAATGACTATCGCAACGAAATCGCTTTCTGCTTCTCTGTAACCGAATCAATCCTGGACTAAAGACACAGCTCAACATGAACGTCTACCTCAACTGAAAAAGAAGTCATAAATCCTTTGCAGGAGATTTAAATCAACGCTGCAAGTTTCTACATCATACCCATTACAAACGACAACATGAGACCGCGTTCGCAACATCCCGTCGGCAATAACACGACGACTCAATTGGTACATCCACAAAAGCCATCGCCGTCTTGAGCTGCTGCTTGATGATCCGCGCCTCGCCGTCGAGACCCAGCTTCACCGCACACTCGTGGTACCCGTGGAGAGCCCACACGTTGTTGGGGTGGTGTCGCGCGCGGTAGAGTTTGTTGTTCAGACCGAGATCAGTGCGGTATACATCCGCTGCTTCTTCGATGCGGTTCTGCTCCATTAGTAGCGCTGCGTAGGCGTGGCGGGCGGGCTGCATCCATGCCCATGGCTCGGCGTAGTGCAGGTCGTCGTCTAGATCGATTGACTTTCGGAGGTGTTCGAACGCGAGCTCGATGTTGCCGCGTCGGTACTCGAGTTCGCCGTCGAGCATGGCCTCTGCCACCTCCAGGACGTCAAGGCAGTTGTTGGGGTACGCTGAACGAGTCGGTGGAACACGATCCCGTGCAGCGAGGAAGAGGTCGCGCTGTTTGGCCGCCTCTTCGACATTGCCCAGGGCCGCGTAAGCAACACCCTTGGCGTAGTGTATCGTAGCTGTTGTGACACAGAGGAGCTTCTGGTCTTTCGGAAGTGGCGTGTCGATAATCTCCTCCCATTTTCCGAAACGAATGAGAATGTGTGGGCGGACTGATCGGAAAGTCTCCAGCCAGTCAGCCATAGGAGGCGATTCAATTCGCAGGTCCTCATCCGGGATAGCCAATTCCATTTGCTCAACCGCCTTCATTGAAACGGCGTACTGTCCAGCGAACATGGCGGCGTAGATGAGCGAGTGATAGTCGTGCATCCGGTAAATGGTGTAGAAGTCGCCACCACCGCGTAGAGCAACAAACTTCTCATCAGCGTTGACAGCCTTGGTGTTTGCTGAAATGGCACGTCGATAATCCCCAATAAGGATGTCAAGATGTGAAGGCATGTGTGCCAGATGGCCTGCCTCATTTGCCAGACCACGAAGATACTCGGCGGCAAGCAGACCTTTCTCAGGCTCATTAGACATCTCGGTGACGTGGATGTAGGCGTGCAAAAGGCCGATGTGCTGATATCCACCCTTTGACGCGAGTCCCTTCTCGAGAACTGCCTGGATCTCAAGGACCTCAGATCCAGGTGCTGGCTTTCCTGTGCGTACATCCCACAGTGACCAGGGTGTGAGATTCATGAGTGCATCCGCATAAAGCGCTGCAATGTCGAGGTCGTCTTTGAATTCGTTGTAAACAGGTATCATGGCTGATGCATACTCGCGGTTCCATTTTGTTGCATTCTTAGTGTCAGTAACATCACTTGGGAAGCGATGTCGAATGGTACCAGCAAGGGCACGCTCAACTGGGCTCGCTTTGGAGGCTAGCGATTCCGCCTTTCTGCATGCCTCTAGTCCTTTCAGTGTAGTGTGTCTGAGATCATGGTGGTCAAAAGCCTTCCAAGGCTTGTTGTAATTAGGACCAAGGGCAAAAGCAAGACCCCAATAAGCGAGACAGCAGTCTGGGTCGATTTCGATGGCCTTCTCAAAGCAGCGCTCTCCTTCGGCGTGGTTGAAGGCGTAGCACCAAACAAAGCCGTCCTCAACCCATCTCTTGGCCTCTGGCTTGCTGGTGGTGACGTCGCGACTAAAAGGCGGTAGAACAAAATCTCGACCGTCGGAATCAGTGTGTTTTGGCGCTGACTGGGAGAGAACCATTTTGGGCGAAAGAGAGACAAAAAGCGGTTAACAACAAAATCCTTGTTATTAAAGATTTGTTGAGGATACGGAGTAGATGGTGATGGTTGCTATCTTCGGGAGATCGCCCCCAGCTTGCGGAGAAGCTGGCCGACCCACTCTTGGATTGTGTAACGTCAAATCAGCGGTTACCTCAGTGACGTGTAACGAGGACTGGCAACGAAGTAAACAATAAGGGAAGTTTTTGGTATCGCAGTGGCAGTGGCAGTGGCAGTCAGTAGCAATCGTGGAAACAGACTTATTTGTAGGAAATACAACCCATGGCAACAAGATATGATCTGACGTAAGAAACACCATATACTTGACTGTCTCGTTGACGCCCGTAGGATTGTTGGGCTGACCCTCCTGTACATTATATCCTTCCTATCTGGAACTGCCATCTACTAAACAAGCATTTCTGATTGGTATATAGACCAATAAATAGAGCTATAAGAATCCTTCGGCCCAAAGATCTTAGTCTCATTAGCCGGTCCATCAACGAATTTGCATAGCACGATCAATCGTCTTAGGTTTACGTGAGATTGAAGGAAAAGAGAAAATAGGAACAATAAGGAGAATATTGATAAGAAAACTGTCTGTAGAAGCACACTGGTGGCCGCGTGAGTTTAAGGCAGGTGTTCAAAAGATTGTAACGTGTGCCTTGGTATTTGCCAGACAGTTTCGACTGTCACCAGCAACTCATGTCGAATATAGGGGACTTCCTTGCCAGAAGATGGGCATATGATGGAGTTCCACTTGCTCTACCAAGCCCAATATCTAAGTAGTCCGTCACTCTTCGAGTGGGTACCATATTTGGTGTCTCAAACGGTAAGGGGTGGTGCTCATTTCTGCCCGGTAGTGTTCACATTCTCGACAGTTTCCATGCCAAGGACAGCGTCTCGAACCGAAGAGAATTCCAGGCTCGGGACATACTTTGCCAATGTATTTCCCCGCAGGAGGACAGTCTAGGCCTTGTGAAACCATCCACCGCTGCCGCACAAGCCCGGGCTCCTGAGCCAGACACCTTGGTTCGTTCCATGGAGTACGTTCGGCCAGACTTCTCCATTTCCAATCGAATGGTGAGCGACAAGCACCGAGTTGTTGGTAGCCAGTTACCTCAATGTCCCAAGACTTTCCGTTTTTCTGCCGGTAGATAGATATAGAGTAATCTGTCAGACACACGGGACATGAGCCCAATGAGTTCGCACATTGCTTCAACTCGGACGAATCAACGAGTTCTGGTATACAATAATTTTGTATATACTTGAAGTTACCTCCTACGATATGGCTGCAGAGGACGAAATCTACCTGCAAAAGGTATCGTCGTTGCTCAAAGTCGTTACGGAACCTTGCCTTGAAGGACCTTCGCAGGAAGAGCTCATCGTTGATTATGCGAGCGTCGATGGCCCAATGGTTTGACCCTCCCTGTTTGTACAAGCGGTCATGGCCATGATATTTGAGTATGGACAGAGACAGACCGTGAGAAATGCCGTAGAAGTGACGATTCATGACAAGCTTGACATGAGGATAGTATACTGTTAATCCAGGCTGCCAAGCTGAATAGAACATAAAATCCCGCACGCAAGAAGATCTATACAGCAAACGTCTAGATAGACTTTTGTTGGTCCACCTTGGACTCCATCGATGAAGTCTTACACAACTATAACAGAAGTACAAGGCGGTAGAGTCTTTCTCGAGAAGCAGAATGAAGTCCTCCAAATCTGCTCCTTCAAGCCTCGCATTGCGGGCGGCGGAAGAAAATAGACTGTGATACGGGCGGCAGGTAAGGCTTAAGCACAGCAGAGCTGCGTCGGGGAGGTGCTGGGCAATTTCCAGAATGATCTCGAGGGGAAGAACTGTTAGATCTCCCCTTGGGTCTGGGTTTGGAAGCAGCCATCTTCGAAATGAATGATAGAAGCGTCCAAAAACCATGAGTTTTGTTGCTGTCGTGGGCAAGAGTATGACGTGAAGAACCTGAAGGAAAGTTGCGTTGTTCGAACTCAACTTCACAGGATTGAACTCACGTGCAGTTTATAAACCTTGTTGCTCTTTGAGCCATCACATGGGGGAGTGAAGCCTATCAGGAGAACTTTCAGAATAGAATTTATGATTGGTTTATGATATGTTGATACAAACTCAGCTGAGACTACTGTTGAATCCTCCAGATAAATGCACACCTGACTTCACATATCTGTTCCGTCTTCCAAATCAACGACACTCATAGGAAAACCAAGCCCACAATCGAACCGAGTTACCTTTCTGGTTATTAGCATCGTAACAAATGAGGATAGGGGAATGCTTGGTCTTGGTGGCCAGTTCGTCTTAGCTTCACCTCAAGAAGAGGTTACTGGACTCCAACACCGCGTTGAGGTGCGAACTGTTCGTTGGAGCGATCCCCGAAGGAACCGCCACCTCACCATCGGTGGGTTCGGTGGAAGAGCATGGAGCCCTCTAGCCAGCGGCTACATCAGAAGTTGGCGAGAACAACTGGTAATGTGCCTTCGAGTCTAGACGGCACCAGGACTTTAGTACCGCCGGCGGCGTAGACCGTGTCGAGGTCTGACTCTCCGTGCGAAGGCTGTCCTCATTCCTGTCCGACCAAGATCTCGCGTAAATAAGAGGATACTCGCGTCCGGCAGTTGCCTTAGCGAATCCAAATACCTTCGAAGTGCAATGAAGGTATCCCGGGTTTCCTGTTGAAGGTCCCTGAGCGCAGTTAAGATCTCCTGTTCAGTCATTGATCTATCTCACAGCATATCCCAAAGAACCTCGGCTGTTTCACCCTCTGCCGGTAAAATAGCCATCCTCAGTTCCCTGACTTGATCAGACAGGTTTTCGAGCCACCTGATGTCGTCATCCCTAGCATGTTGTAGGGTGCAGGTTTCGACTTTCTCGCGGGCCGGAGGGGACGAACCGGTCGGGGGGGACGGAGGGAGGGTCGGAGGGCGAGGATAGGGGAACACCGGAAACGAGTCCGGGCGCAAGAGAGAAGCGACACGCAGAGCCAGTGAAAAGCTGGCGAGGATGGCACCCAGGGTTGCGATCAAGCCGTTGCCTGACCAGCCCCCCAAGAGGATGACCATGAAGGTGACAGAGAGTAGAATGGAAAATGTGAGCATTTTGAGCGCTTTGTAGTAATCGTGTGTGTGCAATCTGGTGCTGATGAAGAAGAAAAGAAAGAAAAGGTGAAAAGAAATAGAAGAGGGAGTGCTTTATATCTCATGGCTTCCTATCGGGCTCCTTCCTCAAGTCTTGAGATTTGGGACATCACCAGAGGGAAGAACGGGTGGGGTCGAAGATGGGATGAATTGAGAGGGAAGGGGCTGAAATGCGGATGAGAAGTTTAGACTTTCTCTAGCAAATTCATCATAAACTCTTGGAAGATTCTGCATTGATGATCTAAAGTCCGACAACTATTCTCTGTTACGATGGTATGCTTCTTAGGACCAGCGTGAAACTTGTGAGTGTTAGTCAATAAGAACAAGTAAGGCTTTCTCCTGGACATGTAATTCAGGCAAACGTAATGGCTTGAGGAAGCTTCGATTGCAAGAGTATCGGTATAAGCAGTAACAACTAAACGAGAGACCTAAATCTAGATGACACAATTCCACCAATACCTCCTTCCAACAACAGCTCAGTCACCAACAATCGTATGACGTCTGCAACTCATCCCAAACAGTACAGTCTTAACCGAACAGATGCTCCTGCTTGGCACCCTCAGCAGCCTGGATGTAGCTAACACGATCACGGCAGTAGAACTCAACAGCAACCTTGTTATCGAGGTTGGCCTTGCCCTCGTCAAGACCACCAGCCTTGATGATGATCTTGCCTTCCATTATGTCGAGGCGAGTGTACAGGCTGGAGCCGCAATCACCACAGAAGAAGTGATGGTTGAGCTTGCCTGAGGCGCCAGTGACGTCGTACTGCTTAGGAGACCCTTGGAAGAGTTAGTGTCTGGAGGGTCAATTGGTTAGAGATGGAGGCCGTAGCTACCCTTGGTGATGCTGAAGGCATCCTCGGGGATCACGACGTTGGAAGTAAAGGCGCCGCCGGTCCACTTCTGGCAATCGGTGCAATGGCAGAGAGCGGTAAGATCAGGTTCGCCTGCTAAAGTTAGATATCTGTTGATGACTTAGACAACCAAGTACGTACTGGTGCTCTTGTATGCGATAGCACCACACATGCAGCTACCGGTAAGAGCCATTGTATGTTCTTTGAATAAATAAGCTTGAAGCTAGGATATGTTGGGAAAAGTGTAGGTTCTCAAGGTGTTTGTGAGTGATGATCTGTGGAGTGAAAGAGGCTCTCAAGGTTCTCGGACGCTGGTCTATATATACCTGAGAACGATCCCCATTGAAAGAGATCGATTCCACACGTCACAGCTTGAATGATCTTCTTTACGTCAAGGCTCAACCCCTCAATTGGTCCCAAAGCCAAGCGGCAGGGCGGGAACTAGTTTGGAATCCGACTGCATTGCATTTCCAAGTGGATATGTATTTTACAGAGAACATGTCAATCGATTAGGAATCTTTATTGCAAGAGGCTGAAGCCGGTAAGCAGCTGAGATGTCTTTCTCCGGAGTTTCTATGCGAATATTCGACACTGGCCTCACTTACAATCAGTCAGCTTCTGCGAGTTTTGGAATCATCGACCACTTTGCAAAACATGTCCATATTCGGAAGCCATTGAAGCGGGGAAAATAGCCTCACCTGCTCCCCAATCCTTTTTCGCATGCTTAATCCGGAAAAGCGGAGGAATTAACTAAGATTCCCGACTTGAACGAATTTCAACGACGATCCGTGGAGAATATGCTACAGTCCCGACATCCGCTGCACCGAAGCGGGGAACACACGGTAGTTATCATGAGGAATCGCCAGTGTGATCCGGCAGTGCAGCAATGGGCTGAAACAATCCTCAGAAGCGAAGAATTGGAATATTCAACTGATCAATTTGTAACCGGATTCAGACTAACATCATCAATAGATTCCTGTAACTCTTATTCATCCTCACAGCAAACCTGCAGATGCCATCACAACTAATCCCGCACATGCTCAACCACAGGCTTCTCAGTGCTGATCCTGAGACCATTCTCCTCATCCTGCGACCTATGATGCTCATGCCCAGCCGTCTGATCCATCGCTCGGGTACCCATGGCTTCCTTCGCGTCCGAGTCGTGAGCAACGTCAAACTTGCCCCGCAGGTTCTCGGGACCGATAAAGGTCAGCAAGATAACGTAGACGTATACGCACGCCATGAAGATGCAGATGACCTTGCCGTAGTCATAGCGACTCTCTCCCTTCTCGGTCTCAGGAAGGGGAAAGTTTTCGCCGAGGCGAGCTTCGATAGTGGATGAGGCGGACGATACGAGGTTACCGAGCTGGTAGGATGTACCAACCACGAAAGTCCTGAAGGCACCAGGTGACAGTTCCATCAAGTGAATGGGAATCACACCCCAAGCTCCTTGAACTGCAAATTGCTCGAAAAACGCTGCCGCAATTATGGACGTGTCGCGAACAAAGGTGTAGGGGTAAAGGAGGGCGCCTCCGAGAACACAACACACGATAATGCTGATTCGACGACCCACAGACTGACTGGTAAAACCAACGACAGTACCACCCGTCATAGCCCCCAAATTGGCCACAACTTGAGTAACAGTGATCTTGTTCTTGGAGAAGTTGAGCTGGTTTTCCAGCATGGTTGGGTACAAGTCCTGGCTACCGTGACTCATAAAGTTGAAGCCAGCCATGAGAAGAACGAGATAGATGAGCAGCAACCAATGATGCTTGAGCGCGACTTTTCCCTCTTTGAGGAATACCTTTCCTTTGCCGTCTGCATTGGCTGCTTCTCTCATGCGTTGACGCTCCTTGTAGGCTTCTGTCTCGGGAAGCATGAGACGGAAGATGATGAAAAACACAGGTGGACAAGCACCGAACCAAAACAGAGGACGCCAGTCGTGGGAAGTCGTGTCGACGAGACCGCGTGCGAAAGCGGCGCACAGAAGATATCCGAAAGCATACTAAACAACAATTAGTCATTGACAATGACACTGAGAAAAGAGAGGGCTCGCCACTTACACCTTGTTGTAGAATACCACTCATAAGACCACGCGCTTCCTCAGGACAGTCTTCAAGAGCGGTAGCAGCCGCATTACCATAGAGACCACCCATGGCAATACCGAACAGGGCTCTACATGCTAGAAACTGCTGGTAAGTCTGGCAAAAGCCCGTTCCCTGATTTTCTCGTCAGCAACACTTCGGAGATATCTCGTAGATCTCCTGCCAAGCCGGGCCACGCCGCAGGAACAGGGATCATTTGCAGGGGATGCTACTGACAAGTTCGAGGACGATGAAGAGAAGATTGTTGATCACGAACGGCCATTTTCGACCGTAGCGATCGCTCGCGATACCAAAGGTAATGGAGCCGATTGATCGGAACATGAGAACCAGTGTAATTCCCCAGGTGATGTCGGTTTTGGTCTTACCGAATGTTTTGGCAAGACTTGTTACGGAGAGGGAGACGGAGAAGAAGTCGAATGCGTCCCATGTCTGTGGAATCAAGTCAGTATATCATTCCAGAAGAGTATTCCGATGGAAATCGTACCCAGGCTGCAAAAGCGACAAAGAAAAACGCCCATTGTTGGGAATTCAGCATGCGTAGTAGTTTTATTGGATTTGGCACACTATGCATTGGCGGTTTGAGTGAGGAAAATCGAGTAGCTACGTAGCGCCCAGGCGACATGCCCTCGTGAGGCGCTCGAGTATCGTACTCGTCTTCAGCCATGTTGGGCTTTCGTTGTACGCAAAGTGTAGTTGGGCGTGAGTTGAATGATAACGGCAGAGGGTTGTATGACGTTGGTGGACGTAACGATTGAGTAGCGAGTAGACTTTAGATGTTAAGCTAGATAGTCACCAGCTTGAGTGTAGTGTAGGTGTGGACCACCGAAGTAGATATAAGTAATAACAGTGTCAATGAGACACAGGTTAATGCTGCTCTGGAGAAGTGAACTCCAAGGTGCGAATCATGCCAGTTATATACTTTGTCTCATCCCCACTTACACTACGGAACAGTCCAAGCCTATCACGCGAACGTGATATCAACATTACATGGCCCCGTACTTTACTAACACCTGGCCACGGAGGCTTAATCGTTTTCGTTCGGGATCGTGGTGCTGCAGATCTCGGTGTTGGCGTGTGCTTCATGTTGCAGAGACAGGGATTGCTGATGTTGCGTGCATCGTCGTTAGTGCAGGGTCTTGAGTTGCATCACGCGGTGGTAGTTTTGTTTGTGTCGCGGTATGTGGGATTGTGTAAGCCTTCTTTTCCTGCAAGACTCCCAGGATAGAATACTCACTTATCTCTTCCAAGTACAACAAAAGTTATCAACATCTACATCATAACATCTTCTCGATCTTCCCCGCTCACAATTCCTCTGACGTACTCCTCTTTCTCCCCCAACTTACAGGACACTTCCCTCCGCACTACACATCCCCCAAACCTGGAGAAGCAACCCTTATCTGTAGTCTCCGCTCCATTCCCGGCACAGGACGGCCGATAAAGTGGGGATCAAACCCCGGCGCCAACCTGGTTTCGGTAAGATGCAGCTGGCAACATCGGCAATCCGGCATCTGAGGTGGAGCCTGTGCGTCTACCGATTGACATCATCCCCAGGAATCAATCAGCTTTGATGCTTTGATCAAGGGGTTTTTACGAGAAGAACTCGGAATGATTGACTCAGAGGGATGAATAGCATTCGTTAGCTTGACGAGAAACTATTGCTAAACTCCAGCTGTACCCAAAAGATACAAAATTGGGGTTCAGTTATCAGCACCAGCTAATCATCAACCCTCCTCATATCAACGATCAAGCATCCATCCATCTCCTCATTCTTAGTGTCCACAAGCTTGTTTCCCCAGAAAATCCCTCTTACTCCAACTTAGACGATCACTTGCGCCCGCTAATCCCTCTAGGCTCCAGCTAAACTGTTTCCAATCCCTACCATTCAAGCTTGAATGTAAGCAAGATCCGACCTCCTTCCGAGTCTTCCAGAAGCCTTCTAGAACTTCTGTACTGTGCCGCCTTTCTCTGTACTGGCAACGATATCACAAATGGCTTCACTTACTCACTGCATCATTCCCGAGTCTCCGAAATATAAAGCCACAGGGTTAATTGTCTTGCTTACAACCGGCTCCAAGGTTTGCCTTATCATCTGTCACATATCAACAACCCATCCAGTCCTGGTTTATCCTCGGCTATCTTTGGCACTCGTTATCGAGAGGAACTCACTTAAACAAATAAGTCAAGGGAGGCTGTCAGTGTCTGGTTATACAGTGCGCCAACATATATGCTAAGCATCGGTCATCTGTTGATTCAAAAGTGCCTCATAAGTCTTAACGACTGCATCTAGATTAAATGTCGGAAAGCTAGGTTATCTCAAAGAAACTCAAACTTAGGTGTGGTGGTGACCACAGCGGAGCAAACCGGACGGTGATTGAAACGACCCTGATAACAAACGATCCGATATAACTGCAGACTTCTTGAAGGAAAGAAACATATTGTATTCTTTTGTGTATCAACGATGCGGTTACCTGTTGGTACTAAAACGATTCCCACCCCAACGCCCCCGATCCAGGGTATATTGGGTATCCCCTCGCAATGTAGTCCTTTAAAATACTTTGACTCTAATCGATGCACAAACACCTTCCACCGCCCACTTTACCATTACGGATCATGTTCTATCCCCAAAAAGAAATGCGACATCAATCCTCTCCAGTCGCTGTGTGTAAACTGATCCTACCACTTAATAACAAGGTAAGACGGAAATAAAAAAAACGGAAAACAGAACCCCAGTCGCTTATATCCCTCATTAGTCCCTATGCAAGTCTTGTTGCTTCAGATATTCATCAAGATCCAGTCGACCTACTCCATACTCTACACGCCGCCACCCATGAAAGCAGCAAGATCATCGAGATCAAGTAACTGCCTCTCGAACGCTTGGCACAACTCAGGTGCTGTCATGTCCTGACTCGTTGTTTGCCCATCTTGAGGAGGCACGATGCCATTCGCCATTTCTGGGCTGGATTGTTTGATATCATGATGCACAATACCATGAGGTGTGTTCGATGGTGGCGGCGAAACTGTTGTAGGAGTAGATGCTCCTCCCGAACCACCGTTGATGGTCGTAACGCCTGGTCGTCTCGCGAGCACGACGGGAGGTTCACTGTCGCCGCGCACTGACTCAGACAAAGATCTCTTAGGGTTGCCCTGGCCTGAGACACTGCTTGCATGGTTGGTCTGTTGATCGTAGTCCATTGCGTCGGGGTTGGTGTCAGCATTGGACGAAATCTCATCCTTGACACCGCCGGCGCCGTGGGATGTCGAGCCGTGCCGCAGGCTACTGCCGTTGGAAGCCGCGGCATCATTGTTCAATACCCTTTGCATAACGGTTAGGTGTCGTAGCCAGCTACCCATGAGAGGCCAGTTTTCAGTGCCGTCGCTCATGAAGCGCAGGCCGTCCTTAACGATGTGCGCGGCAGTCTCGACAGCATTGGGTGGTGTCAAACCCTTGAGGGATAGGTAGGCAACGGTGGCACTGGCTGTGAAAGCAGAGAACAGCATGAAAATTGGAAAGCAAGGAACATGGTCCTTCTCAGACCCTGCTTCAACGGCAGTGAGTAGTGAAATCGTGCCGTGGCAAGAAGTGAAGAGGCGGTCAATGATATCGTGGCATCGAGCGTTGAGGCGGAATGAGTCAAGGCTGAAGTTGACTGCAGTAACCTCCTGCAACAATCGCCTTCTGTGAACGAAGACCGTCGCGCAATGCAGAAGACAGTGAAGCATGGCAAAAGTGTAGCCAGAACCCATTGTCATATGTAGATTAATCTGGCCCGGCTTGTCCACGAACTGCATGGGCAAAGCGGCCCGAAGGCCCTCAATCTTTGCAATCAAATCACCACAGTCCTCCTCACGGAAGCTAGCGAGAGTGGTGGTGGTGAGCATGGCAACAACATCACGCCAGATGGTCGAGGCCAAGACGATATAACCGAACTCTCCGATCTCAGAGGGAGGCTGGCCGGGTGGAACGGCAGTGGGATCGAGCTGCTGGCGCAAAGTCTTGACAAACACAGCATTGCCAAAAGCAAAGTTAATGTCTGAACAAGGCAAAGACACATCTGCCGTGTCGTGTGGAGAGAGCGCAGCATAACGTCCAGGAGTGCTGGTCAAGAGGCAATCCAGAATGTAGATGAGCCAGACTGTACGTCGGAGCGATTCATCGCGCAGAAACAGATCAGCGTCAGGGGATGGATGGTGGCTATTCAAGATGCGATACATCTGCACCATGCGCGCAGCCTGGCCCAAATAAATGTAAGCGCGGACGGCATTGCGCGAGCCCCACTCGTGAATAATGATCAAGCACAAAGCTTGAATATCGACAAGATTTGGATGATCCAAGTTTTGGTTAATCAATGTCATTGCCTTAGCAGCAAAGGTCTCCGCAGCTTGGGTAGGTCCCCCATAACGTCGAATAAGACTCGGTGAGCTCCTATAAAAGATGTCTTGTTAGCAATAAACTTCACAGAAGGTGCAAACAACGTCTAGGTCTGCTCCTTCAAGGATTGCGGTCTTGGATGACGGAAATGCAAAGGATTGTGGGAATGTGACTCGGGAATCCTCGGCTCAAGTCCGGAGCTCAAATACCGGTGGCGGTAGCCCCGATCGGTGTGGATCCACATGCCGGGCGGGTGAGCGAGTAAGGGTTGAAGTGGGAAATGAGCAGACGGACAACGCGATGAAACGCGACCTGCTGAAGTGATAGGGAAACAGGGTTCGGAACTGGTGACGTACCGGGCTGCACAGGTCAAAAGACCATAAACCAAGGCAGCGTCCAAAGACGCGCTCTTAAGCTGTTGAACAAAAGATGGCTTGTGGAACGCGACGCAGGCTGGAAATGTTTTTGAAACAACACGCTCACACTCAGCAATAAGCTCAGGAGTAAGTCTGTAAAAGAGCCATAGTTAGCAATGTATATCAGAATGTAGCGAAAGCCAAAAATGAACAGACTCGGGATGTAGGGGGTGGCACGGCCCGTCTCATGCTCAGGCGCTTGAGCTTTCAACGACTGGTATGCGTTGATCCAAGAATTATTTCGGGGTGCCCCGTAAACCGACGGCGATAAAGTGGAGCGGAAAGACGGACTTGGAGGTCAAGTCAAGGTACAATTCGGGGGGGAGCAACCAAAAATGCACGGGTGCGGGTGTGGTAATGAGAGATGGGGACAGGGCAGGGGTAGGGCTCCGGCTAAGGGGCTAATAGAGGCGTGCAGCGGCCACTCGGGCGAGAAGACGGAGCAGGCTGAGGGCGCAAGAGTCTGACCATGAGACGAGACAGGGAAGCGAGGCGAGGATGACTGTTTGCCGATCCACCCGGTCAAGCAACAAAGATGCAATGGCCAAAGAAACAGTTGACAGATGGATTTTCCGGTGTTGATGCGCGACAATGAGGGTTGCGATGAACCCAGATGTGGGGAAGATCAAGGACAGAGACGATAGTGCTTAAATAGAAACACGACGGGAACTGTGATTGAGAAGAAAGAAAGTTCGCAACATACTTATCAGAGCCAGCCTGAACATGTCGAGCAGCACTGGAACCAACGACAGGCTGTCGCGCTTCAGTAGCAGCACTAGGTCCAGCAGCAGGAAGACTGTCGCGAGGGGGACGATGAGGGTTGGCGTGTCGCGCAGGGCTTTGGCCGTGATGGTGAGCCATGGTCTCTGAAGGCAAGTAACAGTCGTGCATTCCCTTTGCGCAGTTCTTGCATGGCGCGCGGCCATTCTCGTACACACACTTGGTCTTGCCTTTGCGACAACGAACACAAGCGCCGCCAGCCCTGAGGGCGGTTGAGCGCACAACGCCAGACGACATGGCCTGCGGGTGTGGTTGTGGATGTCGTGGTTGACAGACAATAGCGCTGTGGGTATTGGTAAGTATGTGTCGCCAGTGAAAGTGCGGACGCGATGCGGTAGTGAGACCGTCGCGACGATGTAATGCGCTGAGAATGCGGTCGATTGAAGTGAAACGATGAAAGTGAGTGATGGAAAGAAGGAAGAAATTCTCGGGGTGGGCTCCGTGCGGGTGGTTGCAAATCAGCGGAAGAGGACCGGAGGGTCCCGTCGAGGAAGGAGGAGGCGAGCGAGGCCGAACGGAAGGCACACGCGCGAATTTGGGGATTATCGGGCGGCTTCAGAAGGAGCCACCACCGCAACTTCCACCGCAAAATGGTGATGAATGGAGATCAAGATAAGAGGAACTACCCAACGATGTTGTTGAGGTTGAGTAAATAGGTGAAAACAACTTACGCGCTTCTTGAACGAGATTTGGTAGGCGAAAACAACCGAAATGGCGGCGCCGTGGGATCGGAAGGAAAAGAGAATCAGCCCCGGGGCTGATGAATTAGAGCGGGCAGTGGCTGGCTCGGAGAAGCTCCAAGTAAAGTCCGGCTACTCAGACAATACACGCTCAATGTCCAGACAACTGCAGAAATCCAGAATTTACAGTCTTAGACTACCAAAGACAGCGGAAACAAGACCAACGCACACGCAAAAAAGGATCGTGTGTATGGGGCGAGACGAGAGGAGGTGGAAATGAAGAGGAGAAGGGGCGGAGGGAGCGGAGAGGGCAGACGAGGCAAAAGCACAGGAGGGTGACAGAGCGGACAGGACAGCCTGAAGACAAAGGCAGTAATACTGGAAGAGGCCAAAGCAAGGCAAGGCAGAAGAAAACGGGGGACGGAGAACGGGAAACGGAGGAGGGCCACGGGGGTGTGTGGGCCATGAACCGATAGGGTGTCCTGAAGGTGCCTGGAGCTACCCGTAGACGCTCACTTCAGAGCCCCAGGGGTGATAGTCGGCCGTTGCCCGCACGGCGAAAGAAATAACAGCGCTACGGGGTGCTCGGGGCTCGGGTTCTCAGGGGCACCGTAGTGCCATAGTCACTATTGAGGCAGGATTGATTGAGAATCTGGATTGGGTTTATAAATAGGCATGCCCAACTAAACTATGTATGAGAGAACAGATTATCTCAACATCCAGGATATACTTCCAACTCATAAACACGGTCTGGTGCATAAATATCTCGCATCCATCCCATCTCATCTCCATATTCCGGCGTTTAAAACGGGAGTGGGGCCACAAAGCAGTCCGATCAGCGGACTGACTGACAGCGGAACGTACAGCAACAACAGCCTGATGAGATTAAAAGAAAGGAACAAACAAATCGAGCAAGCGCGCGCAAGAAGCAAATGCTGGTCGTGACCAGACCCAAGGTACGTACAGACCCTGCAGGTTACACCATCCAACGCAGGTCGACGCATGAAATCGTCGCTAGGTTTCATCACTCACTTGTTGCTGCGATCTCACTATCCCCAGAGCTGCTTGACATCTAGACAGCATAGTTGATGTAACCGCGGCAGCATCAGCAACATGATCATCTGCAAGACAGAACTGGGCCACTTTCCCGCCTTTGTTCTCGGTTGTTTTGGTGTCGCGTTACCATCCAGACTGGGGGAAAAAGACGCGCCCCCGGCATCGGTACATCCGGGGCATCGGTAACGTCGGCCTGTGATAGAGCAATCATCTATTAAGCTCATATGCCAGTGCCCGTCATCATAAGCCGAATAAAAAACGTGTTTAATGCTTTCATTAGAGCAGTTTTTGCTTCATTTCTACTGAAAGAAACTGCGATGACCCGTTGAAAATGGTGGCGATGCCGACTTCGTTGGCGCGGTCGCCGGGGCGTGGTGTTTTTCCTTTTTCGTTTCCCCAGGCCGAACCGCCCGAAGTTCCTCCTACCATTCACCGCCGCCTTAGTCTCCCCCGGACGTTCAGCACAGTGCACACAGACCGGAAATTCTAAATCACAGACAGGCACAACGAGTGGGGTAAAATCGGCAGTCTCTCAAGAACTGGGGCTGGGGCTTATGCGTCGCTTTGCCCTCGAAATCCGCAGATGAACTGTTTGATCTTCAAATTCTCCTTCTGAAAGGGAACCAGGAGTTATTAGTAGGATTCGCCAAGCGGCAATCTTGACATTCCGAGATGCATGGTTGAGATTGGAGGTAGGACAAAGCGACGCCTGATACGTCTCTATTCATCTCCTGCGTCAAGGCAATGCACTCAACATTGAAGGCTTGTGAAGCTTACTCCTCTTGTGGTACCAATGAACACGAGATATGCTGTAAGAGAAAAGTGAACATCTACCATGTTGCCAAGTGGCTTGGATAGCCACCGTGCTTCAGACGCCCATGTTGGGGTAGCTATCAAATCTAGAGCTTCGGAGCCTCAACATCCCACACGATATTCTTTGTCGCTCCGTAGGGGCCACAGGTACCGACAATCCTTTCATAGAGGTAGCGCTCTTCCTCTACTGGCTTTGGGGTTCAGGCAACTGTGACATTGTCTTGTTTTCGTGCACTTGTGTTGCCGCATTCTTCATTGGCCCCCGGTCCGGCAAATGATGATCCGACTCTGGCCCCGGGGCTGTCGGTGCCCTCCGCTCATCTTCTCCTCTTCCCCTCAAAACACCTCACCAGCTTCACGTTAAGTTAGCCCTTTGAAAAAGGGCTAATCGGTATGGTATAGATGGCATGTTCAAATTTCTCTCCCAAGTAGCACTGTCCTCAAAAATATCGTAAGTGAAATCACTCCTCCCGTGTTTATGCTCTGTGGCACTTCCGGATAACAATGAATGTGACCGGACATGGTCCAGGTTTTGTCGGGACTGCACCCTCCACTCCACCCGGCGCCATCTCGAGTAATATCCACAGCGCAATACTGTTTTGTTTTCAGAACCACCGTTTGTACTTCTTGTGATACATTCACCCTGCTACAGGCAGATTACGGCGCGCACCCTCCGTGCCCGGCCGACATGCTCAACCAGTCACAGGCGCTGATTTTCCAGTGGTGATGAAAAGGAGGCGCGTCTCCGGCAGAGGGTTTGAGGTGGGGCCGTTTCCGAGCAGAGCACAGTGATTCTATCTTGCGGTGGCACTGTACCGCAAAACGATGCGAGAAAGACATATAATAACAAGGCAGCAAGGCTATGGTCAGTAATAATTAACACTGATATTGATGAGTTATCGAACAACTAGTCGTGGAAGCTTCGTGCTTCGTAGCGAAGATTATTCGATCTTACAAGATGAAAATTACATATCTCCGTCCTGATCACGGAGACTCGGAGACGGCCGGTGACGTTTTGACAGGGGACGGGGAAAAGGCATCATAATCCGCAGCGCTAGCTCTGCGGACTGTGAGCGTGCCGTGCCGTGCACCTTCGGATATATCGTTCTCCCTTCTCCGAGTTCGTTACCTGAGCTACAATATTCACAATCTCGTTCAAGAACACATGAGATCAAAAGTCCAACAAATTGGACGAGGTTGGACGTGATCGAATCCAGTCCTTCGGAGCTTGGCCATCACTGTTGTTGATTTCTTCATTCATCCTTTCCATCGATTCGTCATCTATCATGAACAAATGTACCGACTTTTTCTTCCTCTATGATATCTCGTGACACCTTACGACAACCGTTCTGTTTATGCCTTGGTCTCGCGCACGGGCAATGTCTTCTCCTTCTTGCCAGCATCCTTCTTCTCAACCTTCTCCGCCTCCTTGGGGGCCTCCTTGACGAAGGGCAAGAATTCAGGCTCGCCAGGGATGTATCTTCGGAGCACCTCAGGCACAACCAGACCCTCCTCGGTTTGGTAGTTTTCGAGGATACAGCAAAGTGTTCGCTCAGTGGCACAGAGTGTCTAGGAAGTCTATTAGCGATTTTGTTCCATGTGTGAGAATATTGACAAAGACTTACAGCGTTCAGAGCATGCACATACTCCTTCTTTCCGCCACCAACAATCTGCTTGCCCTTCTTGGCACCGTGGCGAATCTCGAGCTCTCTGGTCTGGTAGTCTGTGCAGTTGGAGCAAGAAACCAACTCCTTGTATTCCTTCTGGAAGGGGAACCAAGCTTCCAAATCGTACTTCTTGGCAGCAGCATTGTTGAGAGCGCCGGTGACAATACCCACAACCTGGTAGGGAAGGCCAAGAGACTTGTAGAACTCCTCGGAGTTGGCCATCATCTGGTCGAACTGGTCCCAGCTGTCATCGGGGCCACAGAGGACGAACTGCTCGATCTTCTCGAACTGATGCACACGGAATACACCCCAGGCATCACGACCGTGGCTGCCAGCTTCCTTTCGGAAGCAAGTGCTGTAACCACAGTACTTGATGGGGAGCTCAGCGGGTTGGATCCACTCATCGGCGTGTAGGGCGGAGAGGGGCTGCTCGCTGGTCGCGATCAGGTATCGATCCGACTCGGAAGGTGTAGGACCCTCAGAAACGCGGTACAACTCCTCGTCGAACTGGGAGAGCTGCGCAGTCTTGGCCATCTGGTCGCGGTTGAGCATGAAAGGGGGCTGGTTAGGAGTGTAGCCTGTTACACGTTAGCAACGAACTTGCGACTTGAAATCAAAAGGCACGAACCCTTGTTAAAGAGGAAAGTTGTAGCGTAGTTGATGAGGGCCAGGTTCCTGTCAACGTTAGGATCATTATCATGGTCGCGATACCCAGTTGGCTTACAGGAACATGCCGTAGCCAGTCAAGCAGTAACCTCGGTGGCCAACAAGCTTGACACCTCGAACAGGGTCATATCCTCCAAGTCGCAGGAGCACATCGTGGTGAGAGAGTGTGGCCTGCTGGGTCTTGTCGAAAGTCTCGGGGGCCCAGGTTCTCTCGATGGTGTTGTTATCCTCGTTATCGCTAACGTGTACAGACTTGTGGACGTAGTTTCCGACAAGCTTGGCCTTGACCCTGAGCTCGGCGTTCTTGGCCGCAGCAAGCTCCTCCTGGGCCTTCTTCTTCTCTGTCAACTCGTCCTTCTGCTTGAGAAGATCGGTCGCATCCTCCTTCGCTCTCTTCTTGAGACCAATCTCCTTTTGGACGCCGTTTATTTGTGTTCCGATCTGAGTAACTCCATACTGAGCTTGTCGAAAGTTAGCAAGCGTCAAATAGTCAAGATATTTCCGAGTTGTCCCGTGACTCACTCTTGCGCGCATCTTGCCAAAGGGCAATAACCTCGTCAACAAGCTCTACAGGAGCATTTCGGCGACGCTGGCTGTCCCGAATGGCCTCGGGGTTTCCACCACGCTCCTCAATAAAATCCTCAATGTCCAGCATATTGGCGATTTACGGTTGTACGATATTCGTTCAGTATGGTCGGGCCTAACGGTGGATTTTTTATCGGTGTTGATAGCCCAAGAAGGAGGGGGAGGGGCAATTGCTCGAATCACCTGACTTGGATGGAGGGGTCGTTTATTGTGGGGCAGGTCTTGGGACTATCAAGAGCATCAAAAGATATGAACCCGTCTAGGTAGCCAGTGAATTAGACGGCTTTATTAGGATCGCAGAGCATTTAAGCCTCCTTCACCTAGGTGGTTATATGACTCAATTCATAAGTGTAGTCCACATACAATACATACTGAAGAACTGACTCAAGCTGTTGGATAGAACTTGTCAATTGCATCAGTCATAATCAACACCACCTCGAAGGGGGCACAGGGTAGGCCGTTGCTTGTTGGCGTCTGACTCTACCAACATTTCCTATGTAGAGTCATTCGGCATGATACAAAATTGCTAAATAAAATGCCCAATACCAAAGCATGAAACAAAAAGCCTGAGGAAACTGCTTGTAAAGTTTTGGCTTATGTTATAGAGTAACAATTACCCACCTGTAAAAGTCGCCGGACTGACACATTTTTGACTAAAGCGATGGCTTTCAAACTTACTCATGTGCACACGTCTCAGGATTGCAGCAACAGTGCGATTTGTCACAAACTACCTAAATATTCGAATTGAGGGTTGGTGGGTTATCATAAATAGTCCCCTTTACATATGAGATCGAATTGCCTACATCTCGGTTCTAGGTGTGAGGGACCATTCGAGTTACGGTTTATACCGCTGCGCAAGGAGATCGGCTTGGAGAAGTCTTCAGAGCTGGTCCCTATCGACGGGATGTACATGAAGGTCTGGGTAGAATGAGTCAAAAAACGAAACGCTGGAGGATGGACCTGTTTGAGAGCCGGATCATCATCGAGTTCCAAAGAAGACGAGACGATAATCGGACAGCTCTGACCAGTAGGCGGATTAATGGCCAAAGCAGCCAGGAGGAGAGCTGCACCTTAAGTCGGTGCAATTCACAGTGTCCATCTTTTCGATCCTTCTTGGCAGCAGACTGGGAATATAAATATGATTATGAGGATCTGGTGTAGGCAGATACTGGATAGAACGAGCATTATGTGGTGGTTCGACGAATAGGGAGGTCACGGTTATGGAGAGAACAAAGTCGAACTAAAACGAAAACAACGACAAGAGATTGTGGGTCAGTTGGGCAATACAACATGGTGCTCTCGAATTTATGGCATTGTACTAAAAGCTCGAAGGTTGTTGTTCACTTGGCCATGTCCCCTGTTCTGTAACTGCCAAAGCCACCACCACCACCACCGCCACCTCCCTCAAGGAAATGCTGGACTGGTTAGGACTCCACTATTCAACTCACAGTCACTCGGCATTCTTTCTCAAAACAAACACTCCCTCATGATAGCCCCTTTCTCTCGATACTTTTCATCCTCAACCACAAGCTCCAGTATATCCGAGAAAACATGCCCGTCACTCGACCATGAACCTGTCATTCTCCTTTATATAAAGCTGAATCGATCTCTGCGTTAATGATAGTCGTGAGCCCTCACGGAATGATCTTATTCTCGACCATTCGCCCGCTACCGAATCTTTGAACACTTCAACAGTTAGGCCCCAAAGTCCGAAGCAGAAGTCTATACAAAATGATACTGATGCGTGCAATGAAAAAAACAGCCTACTTCAACAACATACTTCGCCATGGATTACGACGATCTAGATACACAAGAAGCCCAGACCAGGGTGAACCAGTATCTACAAGAACTGCCGGATGAACCTTCGCCTGACCAAGTTTGCATCAACTGCCAGTTACGACCGCGGGGTGGACCTTGTACTGTACTGTGTACCGAGTGTCTGCGCTTCACATGGCAGCAATGCCATCTCTGCTTGCGCAACTTACCCTCTGTACAACGAAGAGGATTCTGCTCTCGATGTGTCCCGATTCGGGGTTTCGAAAGAACTCAGTCATCAGTCGATCCAGCATGGGAGGAGGGACGACGTGATGCCATATTTATCTTGACGTCGTTTTATAGACCCATGCCCCGATGCTACGTTTGCGGCAAGTTCCTCGAAGAAGGCCACGAATGCTCAGACTGCGCCTACGACCAGGAACTATATACTAACGACACTCGCCTGCAAGGAGAAACAGCCATCTTCGATGGTGCCGACAACCCGGAGCTTACCCATGCTGCCGATCGTGATGAGGTATAGAAACCCAAGCGATCAACTTTGGGCAAGCTCGAAAACCGCTCGCTTGTTGCGGCTCGTATAAGTATGGAATGGTTCTTGGAGCAGTTGAGACTCGAGCGTGAATGGGCTAAGCTATATCCATTCGCCTTGTCCCCAATTGTCCAGTCCGGAATCACCTTCATAATGAAATGGTCCCCATTCCCTGTCGAATCGGGAAACATGAAAACCCTCATCATCACCAACAAGTTCCTAAACGGGATAATTCGAGGGCAAGAACGACATCAGAAAAAGCAACTGCTTCTTTGCAACCCGTGGCCAAATCCTGACAATATGCCGAACCTCGACCTTCCGCAATCAACCCAACTCAACCCCAACCTGCCCTCAGTGTTTGAGTGCCCTAAAGAGAACCTCAGAGAGATCTTCAGGAGCTTCTATAACCAGGTCTTCTATATCCGCGCCGCAGATATATATGCTGTGAAAGGTCGTAGTCATTATGGGAATCTTGTCTACACCCGTGGCATGAACCCAGGCAATGCCAGGCTGACGTCTCAAGTGGGATGTGAAGTTGTTTTCCCGGAAACATCTCCCACAACCCAAAGTGTCTGCCGACTCCAAGTCTACGAGATATCGCGCGAAGCACCAAATACCGTAAGCCATATTGGCTCTTTAGAAAACAGAAACATGGGGCAGACTCCGGTGCCGTTTTTGAACCCAGCCGAGCTCGCGGACCGCTACGTCCAGAACCACCCTTATTGGCGCCAGCAGGCCAACTCAGGGTCAGTTCGAGCCCCTTGGCAACTGGTGGATTTTGGAACAAGCAACGCATCGGAGGATCCTCCAGGGGAACAATTGAAGATGCTTGCGCAAGTTGAATTTCTTAGAAATGGAAACGAACCAGAATCGCCGGCAGCCTACAATACCGCAAAAGGAGGCAATCTTCAATGGGTTTCTCAACCTACGTACCTCCTCATGTCACACCCTCCTCAGCTGTTGCTACACACTCACATCAGCCCTGAGCCAAGCTTCGCCCCCAACTTCGGCAACAGGCTCCAAGCTTCTCGAACTGAACCGCCCGGCCTCACCTTTTGGCGGATACTTCAGGAAGCAAGAGGACGGCAGATGGACCAGCAAGCCCAAACAGTGGAATCTAGAAACACTCTAACGCAGTTTTCACAGTACAGTTCCGGGACCACTATAATCACTAACCCTATCAATTTTCTGTCCAACACCTAACAGCAGACAGGACAAGCCTTGGGAATCATGGGGCTGTCAATCAGTTTATTTACGCAGTTTGGGGTTGACCTATCGCAGAGTCCTTGCTTCCAATAGGAACTGAGCCAGCAATACTGGGGTTCGACTTGGACATCAGCCGAACAGCTTCACGCCAGCCACGAAAGAAGCACTTTGTAAATACTTGCTGGGGTTGACAGAACTTATTCAGGGGAAACTCTAATGATTCTATGATATAATTGATCATTATGTAAAAGTCGTGTAATGTAAGCCCTTAAACAAAGACAACTCACGAGACAATCTGCAATAGTAACATGAACAGTTATAACAAGATTAATTAAGAAAGTCATCCCAAAATTATCCGTGCCACCTCAATCAATATGCCATCGACCTTCCCCATCAAATTACCACCTGCCTATCAACACTCCTTCGCAACCTCACCACTAGGCATCGAAACCGAATACTCGAGATCCAGCTTGACTGTCTTACCTGGGTTCAGTGAAACATCCCATGAGACCTGTCCGTCCTTCTTAAGAGACGCCGTCGCTTTGCCCCAGTCCTTATCCTCTGCTGTCTCGCGACCAGGAACTCCGGCCGGCTGGCGCGGTCCATCGACTGCCAGACCACAAGGCTTCAGCAAATCAACTCGGATACGGTCATCCTCAGGTACAGGAATCTGATCCAGGACAAGCATGTGGCTGGGCTTCTTGGCAGTGACGCGGGTGTTATGTACTGTGATAGCACGGACGTAGATAGAGCTGTCTTCCTTGGTGAACATGCCGATCGTGCTTCGTTGGAAGTCAGGCTTGGGGTACACGACTTTGATCGCCGAGTCAACACCGAGACCTAGGGAGAAGGTCTCGCCTGAGCTACATCGAGGTACCTTGACCTGCCCCATGAAGCTGCCGTCAAGCGTCAAGCTCGCAGGCCCACGAAGAAGAGTAAGTTTGCTGTTGTTCTTAAGCTTGGCCTTGAGATAAGCCGCAGGCCGATACTTGGCCACAATGGTATGGCTGAACAAGACGTTCGTGAACTGCAGGCGAGCAACGCGCTGCTTAGAGACGGTGAACTTGGGCACCAGAGTCTTGAGGCCGGGCAGATCGAAGGTTGTTGTGAAGCCAGTCTCCTCGATAAGAGATTCCTGGAACTCGATCGCAGGCCGAGGATCGGGCATTGGGTCGTCACCCAACTCACCGTGCAGGAACGCGTCAAAGTCAAAATCCTGTAGCACGTCGTTTTGCTGCTGCATCTGCATCTGTGCTTGAGCTTGTGGTGGCGGAGCCGACATGTTGTTATACGTGTTTTGTACCTGATTCGGCCACATTTGCCGTAGTAGCCCCTGCTGCTGTTGCTGTGCCTGCTGTTGTTGTGCCTGCTGTTGTTGTACCTGCTGCTGCCTCAGTTGCATCATCATTTGCTGTGGCGCCTGAGGGTTATCGTTCTCCTGTCTAGCCATCATAAGCCTCTTCTTATTCTGCTGTTCCAGCAACATCAGCTGCATCTGGTAGTCACCCAGCGCCTCGCCATCGGTGCCAAAGTTGTTTCGTCTGAACGTTGCCTGTGGCGGCGCCGGCAATCTATTGCGCCAAGAGGCCGACTGCTCGAGTTCTTTCTTGCTTTCGAAAGCATCACCACGAATAGCCACGGAATCCTTCTCGCTCTTGCTGGCTATCTTGAGGTGCCATGGAGTAAGAGCGGTAATGGCATCGTCAAGACTTGAGGATGTAGCTTGGGAGGTAGATAGAGTGATCTTGCAGTTTTCCCAAGTCTCAGATGTTGTGTTGTGGAGACCGGCGTCAAAGCAGAGAGTGCCCGTGGAATTGACTGTTGAAAGTTGGATGTCATAACTGGGGTTCCAGAAGGCTGCTTCCGTGACATAAGTCAAAACAAGGTCGCATGAGAGTGTCTCCCCCACGTCTGCGGTCTTGCTCCGGGGTCGATGGACAAACTCGACCTCACTGGACACAGAGCCACGGCGGGACGAAGCTGGCGTATAGGATGAGTTGACCTCAAGCTGGATCTGCACCGTGTAGCAGTATTTGGGCCAGCAGCGTGAACGCTCGTTGCGAAGGCGTTGCTTCTCTTTGCGCTTCTCCTCCGCTCTCCTCTCGCGCTGTTGCTGTTTCTTGTTGATTGCCTTTTGAACCTTGGCCTTGTTCTTCTGTTCTTTTGCTTTTGCCTTTTTCAATAGCTTGGTGAGGCGAGATTGTTCCTTGAGAGCTTTGTTGATGGCCTCTGTGATTTGTCGCTCCCTCTTTACACCAACAAGGCGCTGCTCAAACGCTTTGACGTGCTCTTTCTGGTATATCTCAAGCTCTTTGCTAATGTCGATACCTTCTTTCTTTTCCATGGACCTGGAATAGGCATCAAGAATTATGATGCGAGAGTCAGCACTTCCGACGATTTCCCTAGCTTGCTGCTGTTCATCGTTGAGCTCAGTGAGCTTCTTCTTGATTTCATATAAGGATGGGTCTCGAGGTACACCGGGGAGCTCGTCGCTATCCTCGTCCTCATCTTCATTTTCATTCTCACTGTCAGAATCATCTTGGTCTGAGTCCGGGTAAATTTCGTCAAAGTGTTCATGGTTAGGAAGAAACTCGACACTGATGCCAGTGATGGTAGCAGAACCACTACCTTCGACAGTGATCGAGTTCTTGTCAATGGTTGGAGTCAAGCCAACGATAGATATTTCGTTGATGCCAGGCTGACAATAAATGAGTATATGGACAAACTCAGGGCATGAGAACTCCTACCTTGAGAGGGACATCTTTGATGTCCCGAGTCACCTGGGCTTGCAGAGGGAATAGGGTAACCGAACGCGTGCCAAGGTCGCGAATCTTATATTCGACTTTATGGCCGACGTCCGTGGCAAATGTTCGAGGAGAGGCTGCCATCATGTCGTGTATGCAGCACCAAACGGAGGTATGGTAGGGCAACGGCAATGCCTAGGGCACAACGGTTATGGATAGGGCACGATGGTTAAGAAGCAAAGGGAAGAGAAGGTAATGTCTTCAGCAGGACTGTATGCTTCAGAGTAATGTAGGGTAAAGAAGAGGAAGAATACTGAGGAGCATGCCAGAAGATAGAATGGAGGAGGGAGAAGACGAGATATTTATACTTGTATGAGAGAAGCTGGGGGCAAGGCAATTGCTAAGATAAAATTCCCTTCCGCCAAAATTAGGCAGACAGTCTGGTCAGCATGAGTAAAGACGTTGAATATTGAAGAGACCGCTCCTAGATAAGTAAGAAGACCATCAAACGAAGCACTAACAACACGATGCTCAGTATTCAGAGCGCGCTTGGAGAATATGAAGCTGTTCACAACAATTGATCATTCTGATGGAAGAAAACAAGGTATATTCAAGTGCGATAACGAGACAAAAGAATATTGTTAATAGATATGGCGAACTGGTCGCCTCATATGCCCATACGAGAAAGACGAGAGGGCGAGAGAACAAGTGTGAGAGAACAGCGGGGGGTTCAGCGGAATCCTGTGTCTGGGGTTGTCTGCTGATTCATACGGGGGCCTTGTAATCATGCCTGAGACTTCAGGTGTCATCTGGTTCGTATAGTTACCGCTCCAGCAGACCAAGTTTGCGATAATTCGGATAAACGCTTTGTAAGGATTTGATAGCATTAGTTCGTAACGCGTATCTTTTCCCTCGCAATCGTGTTGTATGGGTCGTGCCAAATGATCATGAAAACTTGAGTATCGCCCAGAACCACTTACAAGCTCGCGTGAATAGATGCGTTTCCTTGCTACGAAGTTTCCCGTGGCGGGTTGTGGATGAAAACGATGATTGATTCCGATTGAGAATATTTGCAATACCAATCAATATCTAATCGCTTGACAAACTCTTCGTATGACTGAATTATTCAGATAATATTTCGTTGTTTGGTAATTGCCCACACGAGAAACGTAACAAGCAATTGATACAAGCCCGACCTGGGTGATGCCATAATAATCCCCTGGTTCTATAAAACAGCAGAAATACCATTCTTATTCGATAAAATGCTCACGTAGAACTTCATTGGTACTCTTTACCAGCATGTTCAGGCAAAACTACTCCCATGAACATATCCGCACACGATACCCTGTAGCAAGGCGTGGGCCGCATATACTCATACCGTACAACATGACCAACGATATGCCCTATGCAATCAATGGTCTTGCTGAGATTGGTCACGATATTCCTTTTGCAGATTTCAGAGACCTGGATGATCGAACTCCTAGAGAAGGTCGACAGAGATACCCGCTCAATTTAGAGCCCTACATCGCAAGACGAGACCCAGACGGAAGACAGAACCACATCAGCGTACACTTGTACGATCTCGAAGCCCGTGGTGGCAGATTTGGACAAGCAGGCGAACGGTTCAGTGTCGACCGGAATACCCTGTTCGAATTCTTACCCCGGACCAGACATGCTGTGAGACGAGGAACGCTCATGCTGGAGAGCTTCTTCCTCCCGGTGGACCTGGACCCTCACCCACCTTATATGATACATCGCGCTCTGCATTTGCTCTTTCACCACCTACAGGAATATTCCCGAACTGGCAGACTCGACATGTTCGGCGCTGCAGTGCAGGAAATCGACCATGACCCGGTTCGCGACCGTGCAGTGAATCGCTGGGCGGCTATCATGCACGCTCTGTGCGTCGTGCTCGACAACGAGCGAGGTCTAGGCTGTGCAGAGGATCTTCTGGCCGAGATGCTCGACTTTTTCGAATTCCTCATCAGAGATGTTCATGACCTCTTGGGGTGGGAGGGGACGACGATTCTTTTTGAAGCATTTGCAGGTGTTTTTCGCACAGCGCAAGGCGATTTGGTGCGTCAGATTCGTAGGATCTGGAGCCAATTTGATCCTGAAGTACAGGAACAGCTGTTGGGCGACATGAGGCGTGCGCTACCAGTCGAGGGCATCGATGGAATGGCGCACCGCATGTATAGAACATTGGGATACTAGAAACCTTCAGAATAGTCGAGACAAAGAGAATCAATCACGTTACTTGACCAGTCATTTTCATAAACAATATGTAAACTTCAGTAGGTACGGATAGTTACGAATCACATGCATAACTCAAGTCACTTCTCATCCCCAGCCTCATGAATTTATGAATTCCCATCACCTCACCTCACCTCACCCCACCCCCCAAGTTCAAGCCCAACATATCCCTTGTCACTTGTCACCCGAGCGTCATGGGCTGGCCTCGTTTAACTTACCTTACCTCACCAGCCTCTCTCTCCACCGAAGAAGCCAGCGCATACACTGAACACCTTAAGCTAAAAACCTCTTTTTTCTTGTCGGTCACGTTGGGCAGAAATTGTCCTGCTTCTGTCCGTGAGCTGTCATTGGCAATTGCCTGCTACTCCGTCCAATTCTTTTCTGGTTCATAAGCGAAAAAGAAAAGGACACAGCGGTAGTAATCGCCTCCCATGTCTGAATCTCGCAAGTCCAACAAGTCACCGCTTCAATCGCTGGACCCGCAACCTATCCGCAGCCCGTCTCCCACGCGAGATCGGGACCGAGAACGAGAGCGAGATCGTGGAGGACGAGATCGCAGTATGGAGCGTGGGATAGATCACGGTATGGATCGTGGGATGGAGCGTGGAGTTGATCGCGGTCCGGAGAGAGCAAAGTCATATCCAGGACCTGAAGCTCAGTATGGATCTGGGCCATATGAGTCTCAGAACAACTTCAGTTCCCAGGACTACGGCACCCAGGGCTACAGCCAGCAGAACTACGACTCGCAAGGCTACAATGCTCAGGGCTACAACCAATCCTACAACCCTCAGAACTATCCTCCCGTCAGCGGCCCTCAGACAGGACCAAACAACAACCTCCCGATGCGTCCGGTGTCTGAGTCTTATCTTCCCAACCATCCCGGAGCCATGGCCAACTCGATAAAAGCACCCCAGCAGATGGTCCCCGCCGTGGTCCCGGCTGATCTGCGAGAGCTACAGGCTCTCAGGACAAATTGCCAGTTCAATCTGCGCGAGTACATGAGCCTGCAGCGGCAGCGACGTGGTGGCGATTCAGCTGTTTCGGCTTATGAGCTTGAGACCCGCGTCCGCCATCAAACCATGATGGTTCTGAATGATCTGAGGATCCTGCAGGGTGAGGTGCGCAGCATCGCCAAAGAAGCCGAGAATCACCGCTGGCGAAGATGGATCATCGGAGGAGCCATGTAAGCATATGCCTCTCATTCGAGCTTGTGAACAATTGACTGACTTGAGCAGTGCCACTTTTATACCTTTCATCCGCAGATTCTGGCGCCGAAGCGACGACGACGAAGACTCTCACTTATCGGCCAACGACACCGAGTACGCCTTCAAGAAGTCAAAGGGCCTCCTAGACCATATAAAAAACGGCGTGCTAGGCAAAGGCCGGTTCGCCAAGTTAGCCTTCATCGTGTTTGCCGTACTCTTTGTGTTTTCCAACGAGGTGTCCATCCGAGTTGCCCGGACTGTGCAGAAGCGGCTTAAGAAGCTGACTGCGAGAATCGAGCATGGAGACCCGGACATTGATGACAAGGACATGAAGCTTCTCGAGGGCTGGCGATGGAGGGTTTTGCTGTGGTGAAGGTGGGGACTGGAAGCGCTGTAAATTGGATGAGGACATGATTGTAACGAAGCCGACGCGATTGCTTTTTATTGTTTGGGTTTGTAAAGATTGCCATTTTATTTTCAAGGTATAGTCAGTTTGGAATGTTCTTGTTATTTGATAAGTTTATGAAATTTTGTTTACTGGCAACTGCTAGATTGTTTGGTCTGGCGAAATTTGGGCTTCTGAATTGTCGCTAATTATGACGCCTGGTTCGTGCACTGTCGCCCTGCAAAACTCATCCTCACCAATAACTCATAGATGACGAGACATCACGACATACATTCATCGCTTTTCTTTAGAGCCCTCGACAAACTCTCATACATAAAGCTATATTGTTGCTTACTCTGCGAATGATGGGCGGAAAGCGCAAGGCCTCCCAGGACCTGCGCGGTCACTCCCTCACTGCTGAAGATCTAGACGTTTCGCGTAAAGCTCTTGATGGTCCCACAGACGACGATCTATCTCGCGACAGCCATTACGCTGAATTATACGCCAAACCACCGGACTTTCAACAGTTGGCTTTGCAAGATGCAGATTTTGCACGACTGTAAGTATTCGTTGTCTATGCGATCAAGTTGTCCAATACCTAACACTGAATAGGTGGGACCAACACAAGAGTGACTTCTTTAACGATCCGGAATGCGTCATGCAATTAACAAAAACTCTTCTCAAACTGGATTTTGGACTACAACTTGAACTTCCCGATGATCGGCTGTGCCCACCGGTAAGTTATCCTTTATTTTGACGCGTCGGCTCATCTAACGCGCCTCACTTAGGTCACTAATCGACACAACTATTTACTATGGTTGAAAGGCCTCCTTGATAGCACCTCATACGAGAAGCAAGGTCGGCAAATTGTTGGACTGGATATAGGTACTGGTGCAAGCTGTATCTACCCTCTGCTGGGATGCACTGAACGGGACTGGAAATTTATCGCCACAGGTAAGCATTTCCTCTATGGACGAGCGCATAGCTAACAAGAATAGACATTGATTCAAAAAGTCTTGAGTATGCTCGCAAGAACGTGAGCCTGAACAAATTGGAGCACAGGATTCATGTCATGGAGCGAAAGTCGTCTGATACTGTCATCCCGCTCGATGATCTGGGAATAGATAATATCGCATTTACCATGTCAAACCCACCCTTCTACAAATCCGAAGCTGAGTTAGTAGCAAGTGCGAAACAGAAGTCTCGTCCCCCTTTCACAGCATGTACAGGCGCCAAGGTCGAGATGGTCACTGAGGGAGGTGAAGTTGCTTTTGTCGACCGCGTACTTAAAGAATCCCTCGTCCTTCGAGAGCGTGTACAGTGGTACACCTCCATGTTTGGGTTTCTCACAAGCTTAATTGAGTTTGTTGATAAACTGAGAGAGCATAATATCGACAACTACGCTGTTACAGAATTTGTACAGGGAAACAAGACAAGACGATGGGCTATTGCATGGAGTTTCGGAAGCATGCGGCCAACGCAGGAAGCCGCTCGTGGAATCAAGACAGCAGTTTCCAGAAACATTCTTCCCGAGATCACAGAAGAGAAAGTCGTCGATGTGCCTTTAACTCAGGAGGTTGGAAGCTTTGCCGATCGATTCCGTGCTGAAATTGGGAAGCTTGACTTGATCTCATGGGAGTGGGACAATGGTCGCCTGGAGGGCACAGGACGAGCAGCAGGCCGTGTCTGGGCGCGAGCATGGCGCAGAAGGAAGCAGAGGGGTGAGATACAAGATTCGGAAGTTAAAGAGGCAAAGTGTGAGTTTGCTTTCAAGGTGTTCATGCGGGTTGGCAAGGAAGAAGTGTCCGTTGGCTGTCGATGGCTAGAGGGTCATGATCCTGTTGCTTTTGAGAGCTTCCGGGGATATCTGAAGAAGACGGCGAGAACTATCTTCAACCCCCAAGAGACGAAAATGACAGGGTAGACATTATTAGGCTTTGTCACAGGAATGCTTGTAAGATAGAAGTAATATTTATAGAGATGAATGAAGTAGTAATTCACGCATAATACCCCAGTATACGCCTATCTAAGCTCTGATCTTGTTCCGATAGTCTTTGAGATCCGCCAAAACTTGAGCTTTGCTCTTCCCTCCCACCAGCGCCTCTCGAATGACGTCCTGCTCGGAATCAGGGGCCATGCTCTCGTTTTTAGGGGGATTGTTGTCAAGATTGGTTGGGAAAGGATATCCCTCTCCCACAGCAGAAATAAACATTTTGACTTCATCACCCAGACCTTGCTCTTTGTATGCGGCGGTCAACACATCCCACGTACTCTCCACCAAAGGCAACGCATCAATAATCTCCATGGGCTTACCAAAAGCACTGCTGATCTGAACTAGATTGACAAGACGGTTGATGTCAACAGACTTGTTCTCTCCCGCTGCATGGAAAAGAGCTGGGTTAAACCATAACCCGTCACCCTTCTGCAGCGGAAGCGAGACATAGTTTTCCAAGAAGAATTCATTGAACTCAGGCAGGCGATACGCCATGTACCCAGGGGCAAAAGCCTGGCTGAATGGCAGAAGCCTCGTTGGACCGCTCTCAAGTGGTACATCGATGTGAGCCACAGCCCCTTGTAAAGTCAGGCATTGGCTTGCAACCTGCATAGCACGTGGATATCTGCCGCAGCTTTCAGAAGACATGAAGCCGAGGTGATAATCGCGATGTGAAACCTGAGGTTGGCCACCCGGTCGTACGTTGTTTACCTGAGTGGTGATACGATATCCTGGGCCAAGCCATGACGCGAAGATAATGTTCAGGTAAGGGTTTGAGAAGTAGTCGAAGAATGAGGAAGGATCTTGCAGAGCGTGTTTGCTGAATGAGTTCCAGATTCGGTCGTTTTTGCCAGCGCTGGCGAAGTGATCACCAGCCGTTTTGGTGCCCTGACTCTCCTCCGCGATGATACTGTTGAAAGCGGCCGTTGACTGATCAATCACATTCGGGTCTGTATAGAGACCTGAAGTGACAAACACTCCAGGGCCGTGCAGTAGGGCCTTATACCATTCATCTTGAAGGGCAGACTTTTGGTCCTCGGTCAAAGTTGAGTACTCGGCGAGGTTGTAGATAGGTACGTTCTTGTTGATGTCTGCCGCGAGCGGGTAGTCTTCTCTTGTGGCCTTTTGAGAGCACAAGGCTTTGAAGGTATCTAGAGATGGTGCATTTGATGGCTTGAACAGACGGGAGTGGCCTTGATCTGCCAATATGTCGCTGCTTTTGTGTCCGTTGGTAGTCATTGTTTATGGTTTCGTCGTCTTATACAGAGTTGAGGGGAGAATTGATTCCACTACCTTGGGAACTGAGAAAAGATATACTTGGTGCTCGGTGAGAATTCCGAAGATAAAAAGGGACTTCTGATCATAATGATCCAATTATGTCTTGGATAGTAGGATTATGCTGCGTTCCGTTGCGTCAAGTTTACAAATACTGACAGTTTTCCATCTTCAACCTAAGGCGAACCAACCACAGTTTGGAGGAAACGTTTAATATCCCGAATAATTTAACCGGGAGCTCTAAGTTGAAGAAGTCAATTAGCGAGCCTTCATTTGCTACAGGTAGTGGAGTGCGGGGAATATAGTGGCTTTCAAAGTGCTACCCTCAAAATTACAAGGGTTTCTCTCAATGCTCAATGTGGTAGCGTCATAGTTGAACGTCAATTGACTGGGAACGTAGGTAGAATTGGTCTGGAATTACCGAGTATGATCAAGCCTTTTACCAACGCTGATGCCTTTAACACCATTGAAGATTGAAACACCCCGTCTTGGACTGAGATAGTCAAGTCAATGATTTATGAATACTACAAAAGTATTGGTAACCCCCAGCGCAGACCAGCAAGTAAAATGAAGTGAGAAAGTTGGCTCGTTTTACTATTTTGTATTCCAGATATAATATATATCAATCCCGGTCGTTATCCTTTTGAGGTTTTCCCACCCCGTCATTATTGATCATGGCTAAACAAACAAATTTCTTTTTCCTCGCTCACATCCTTTTTCACGCAACTCCCACTCTAAATGTTGAGGTTTCCAATGGTGATGGACTTGATGTTCTGGTACTCGGCCATACCATACAGACTGCCCTCCTTTCCATAACCGCTCTCCTTGACACCACCAAATGGTGCCTCGGCAGCGCTGATCTTGCCGGTGTTGGCGCCGACCATGCCCACTTGCATCTTGTGAGCAACGCGCATCACACGGCTGATGTCCTTGGAGAAGAAGTATCCAGCGAGACCAAACTCGGTATCGTTGGCAAGACGGATCGCGTCCTCCTCGGTATCGAACTCGAAGACCGGGGCCAGAGGTCCGAAGGTCTCGTCCTTGGCGACGGCCATCTCTTGTGTGACGCCGGTGAGGACTGTGGGCTGGTGGAAGAATCCAGGGCCGTCGGGGGTGGTGCCACCAGTGGCGACCTTGGCGCCCTTGGAGGTGGCATCGGCGATGTGCTCCTTGACCTTGTCGACGGCAGACTTGTTGACGAGAGGACCCTGGGTGGTGGACTTGTCGAGACCACCGCCCATCTTGAGGGCGTTGACCTTCTCAACAAGCTTGGCAGTGAACTCCTTGGCGACGCTCTTCTGGACGTAAAGTCGGTTGGCACTGAGGGACGAATTAGCTACATTTCTCAAATGCACAGTATATATCATAGCTTACCAGACACAAGTCTGACCAGAGCATCGGAACTTGCAGAACATGGCACCCTCGGCAGCAAGGTCAAGGTCAGCATCCTCAAAGACAATAAAAGGAGCGTTGCCACCAAGCTCCAAGCTGAGCTTCTTCAGGGTACCAGCAGCAAGCTTAGCAAGGTACTTGCCAACGCCGGTGGAACCAGTGAAGGAGATCTTCTTGACGAGAGGGTTGGTAGCAAGCTCGGTGGCAGCCTGACGATCGCGGGTAGGAAGGACCTGGATGGTAGCAGGAGGGAGACCAGCCTCGATGGCGAGCTTGGTAAAGGCGAGGGCGGAGTAGGGAGTCTCGGAAGGAGGCTTGATAACGACGGAGCAGCCGGCGGCCAGCGCAGGGGCGATCTTTCGGGTGATCATGGCGGCGGGGAAGTTCCATGGTGTGATGATACCGCAGACTCCAACGGGCTCGCGGATGGTCATGAGGGTGGTGTGGGGAGCGGAAGAGGGGATGGTGACGCCGTAGGAACGAGTGGCCTCCTCTGCGAACCATGAGATGAAGCTGGCGGAGTAGATGACCTCGCCTAGAGCCTCGGAGTAGGTCTTTCCGTTCTCGAGAGAAAGAATCTTTGCGACTATAGTTCTTTGTTAGTCTTGATAGAACCACGGAATGAGGGTTCACGTACGGTCCTCCTGGTGAACGAGAACCAGGTCATACCACTTCCTCAGAAGGGCTCCTCGGCTGGCGCCAGTTGTGCTATCGAAATACTTTGTCTGAGCAGCATCGGCGCTCTTGATGGCTGTTTGGAAGTCCTCGAGGGCGCAATTGGCGACTTGACCGAGAACGGTGGCAGTTGAGGGCTCTAAATTACAGATTAGCTTCGCGGATTGGGTACTCATGATGAGGCCGTTACGAACCAAAGACATCGAACTTGTTGTCCTTAGCGACCCATTTTCCATCGATGAAAGCATCTTGAATAAAGAGACTCTTGTCCTTAAGCTGTTGAGCATCAAGTTAGCAATTGGCGTTGCTTAGTGAGGGGCAGAAAGGCTTCATGAGTGAGGGGCAACGTACGCCGGCAATGACCTCCTTGTGGTAGCTCTCAGCCATTATGTCTGTATCTGTATGTAAATTGGGAGTCTAGTTAAATTCACAATAATACAACTAGAATAGTGATTGAGAAATAAAAAGATGAAAAGAAGAGGGAGGGAGAATGCGAGTCAAGCTATTAGAAAGCTTCCGGTCTACGGATATCTTCAAGTAAATAAAAACGCAAAGATCCACGACTGCTCCTAACAAACGTCACATGGACGCGCTAGAAACTCTCCAACCCCACCGAGGCAACTCACTTAACCGCTGCATCACGTCCGTAACGTAAATGTTGCTTCAATCAAGACCCGTCATGAAAACGAACCGTCCCATCCCGGTGTCAATTGGGGTAAATAATGCGAGATCGGGGTTACAGAGGGTGCCACACACTGCAAGAAAATGCTGCGGCTCACTAAAGCAAGCCCCAAAATGCCCCGATTGGGGGCGAAAAGAACCGGCCCGGTTCAACCCCGCCGGTTCCGGTCCGGGGTCGACGGCTCCGGTACTTGGAGATCAGGAATTAGATTCCGGCCTGGCAAGAGCCGGGAACCGAGGGGCGTTTAACTGTGCATTTTTATTACTCTTTAAGGATTAGATCCCGAGTAAAGTGTTATCCAGATTGGCTTCTGGGGTGAGTTTCTGGGGAAAAGTATGGAGATTGCTGCTCATAATGAGAGCTGTTCATCGATTGCGAGTTTGATGAATGAAGCCGACGTATAGGTTATGCTTCGCAACTTGGCGGGATTAGGGTCAATGCTGAGTGTTCAGTATATATTCAGGACCATACGAATCTGATCATCCTGAAATCATGAACTCTTAAAGAGGATTCAAACGCAGGATCACTGGCCTTTACTACAATGTTCACCAGCGGAGTTGCATTGCAGCAGTGCGCTCTATGCCAAGATTTTGTTAAATGCTCCGATCGACGTTTAAGCCGAGACACAAGAACAAGCGACTTCAAAGCACTCCTCCAGTTCACCCCCGTCACCATGCTAGTAGTATTAGACTTAAACAGGTAGCCTTAGTACAGCGTAACAGATCATGAATTATCAAGATAGCATTTCACAGATTTATGACTAGGAGCTTTATGTGCCTTCATTTTGTTCGAATGCCACAGGGTAAGGCCATAATTTCATAAAATTGCTGAAATCACATACCAAAGCCTTTTGGTTTGGTGTAAATCGTATTTGCCGTGGAAGAGGGTTGGGAAGGTATTGTAACGAACTCTGCGTCGTCAAAACTCCTTAAAATATGCTCCAGCAGTGTATCTGTTGGCCAATGGCCATTCAAGGTTCGCTCTGAAGAAGCAGAGCACCTGGATTTCGTTTGTGTAGTTCAGTTGAGCCTTGCACCACGCATACCGATATATACCAAAGGTGAGGTGTAATATAGTACATACGACCAAAGGTAGTGGAAAATACGGGATCCCGTCCGCTCTCCCATAGTCAAGCCACTAACCGGCGGATTAGTAGTTGGGTCGGTGACGACCAGCGAATCCCCGCTGTTGTATGTTTTTTCTTTCTTTTTTTGCATTTTTGCCCGCTGTTTAGCAAGTCTGTTAGTGGGAGACGCGCTGTAGTTCAGTTTGAACCAGACACTAAACACAGAGCTGGATTTGACCCAAGGGGCTCCATCATGTAGGCTCCGTGTAGAATGAGGTTGTTGTTACCTACCCAAGCACTGAAACAATATTATGGCCTCACTACGGAAATGCGATAGGATTCCATTACTTGGACAGAACACAAAAAGTTCGTTATCTACCAACTACAATGCATTGATCCGAGTGAAGGAGTGAGAGATAGCCATGTTTTACCAGGACAGTGCAAGTGTAATGCAAGTTGTTCGCTATTTGGCCATAGCCTGCAAAAAGCAATCGAGAATATTGACGATTTTCTACCACTTGCATGAATATATTCGGTTCCAAGTGTAGGTTTCCATTGAAACTTATGTGTTTGAGTATGAATCATGCAATGGTAGACGTTTGTAAAGACTCTTGTCAACTTTGTACGTATGGTGGGAACTGAGAGCCTAATAGAGCATCCCATTATTATACCAAATCCAACTTGCACTTACACATCTGAGATTTGGGCACCAGTCCCATTCTTCCCCGCCATCGAACATTCCTCGTTAAAAGAGAGAAAAGTTGAAAGATTTCAGGTAAGTTAGTAGACCTTCCTGTATGACGAGGATTTCACTAACGGATGATCATCAGTGGTTATATCATCAACATCAACCTCTCGAGCCAGCCGGTTCATAGGTACTGGTTCATTTGCTCTTCTGTTATTATGTCTATGATCTGATTATATCGACTTTCGGACAATACTGTCCCTCAGTACAGCCCTTCTATAGGAGTCCGCTTTTATGTACCTTACATCTTGTCCATCCCTTTGACTTTCCTGGATCCGATATAGCCCTCGTTCGCCAGGAGTTCCGAGAAAATGGCGCGCCTGTTTTGCGCTTAGATGCACTGACCAATTTCCAGTGACTTCGTCATCACCAATGGCCCTCCAGGGAGAAGAGGCTCAGTCTCCTAGACTTCAGCCACGACTTCCTCAGGAGCCTCCTTCATGCAAGCCTCCTTCTCGACCTCGACGGAGGGGACGACGATGCCGAATTTTTCGTAAGGGAAGTCCTCAAGGCTGAGCATGTACTCAGCCCAGCCATCGTCAGGCTTGCCAACTTGGTGGAGGTCGACTTCTCCAGCCTCACCGGTGCTACCAGCAAGAACGTCGTCTTCGCGTCCGTCATATTCCTTCTTGAGCATGGGGTGAGGGCACCAGATCACGCGCATTCCAGCACGACGGCCGGCCTCAACACCAGGTACTGAGTCTTCGAAAACAAGGCATTCCTCTGGGGTGATGGGTCGTTCACCTGCAGGAAGACTGTCGTTGATGGTCTTCAGTGCAAGTAGAAAGATGTCGGGCAAGGGCTTGCCACGGCCAGGAGTCAGGCGGGCATCGTCACCGAGAACACGACGATGCGAAGGAAAGACAGCAAAGAGCTCTTCGAGATGGTTCGTCTTGACGCGGAAATTGCCGAGGTGGGAGCTGGTAGCAAGGGCAATGTGAACACGCTGAGGCTCGACGTTCTCCTTGGCTTGAGTACTGGCGCCCTCCTTGACCTCCCAGTATCTGGTACGGCCGAGGTGACCAAGCAAGTCGACAATGCCGGGGAGAGGCTTGGTGCGGGGGAACAACTCCTTCTGAAGTGCGGTGTTCTCGATGATGTACTCTTCGGAAGTGATGGGAAGCTGAGCCCAATCGTGGAAGATCTTGTTGGCTTGGGGACCGGGACGACCCTGGAGCCTGGCCTTGATGGACCAGGGGAGGGTACCCTTGCCATACTTTTCGAGGATGATGTTGACACACTCCGTGTAGATGTCTTCGGTATCGAGGAGGAGGCCGTCCATGTCGAACAGACAGGCCCGGACGGGCGGAAAACTGCGAAGGAATACCTTGGTTAGAAAAGTGCCCAGCCAAATCATATGTAGCTCCAGAAGGCAAACCTACTCAGTGCGAGGAGCCATTGCGGTCGAGGTTGATAATGCAAATGTGGTAGGAAACGAAGGCAAACGGGTATCGAGAACTCGTGGAAGAAAGAGAAGACGCTGAGTGCCAAATTATGTAGTCTGGATGGGTTGAGGCTTTATGAGAATGGTGAAAAATAGTAAAAAGAGGCAATCGTGAAGTCTTTTAAAAGGGAACTAAACATGCACGCGGGGCAGACCTTTACCGGCGATCATGAGTTATCGGCGAGCTACTTTCTCGCCAGTGGGGCAGTAATGACAGGCCGGCATGATCATGATAAAGCCGCGAAGGTCTCTGCTAATAGCTATTGTCAAGATTCTTATACCAATTCATAGAAACTGCCTATAAGTCCTAGTTTACTTGACCATATTTTATCAAAATCTCTTTCAGTATCAAATATGAGCAACATTTCTATCATACTTTTCTTCAACCACTGCTGCTTCTCGCTGGAAGACTACCCCGCGGCGGGGCATGTCAAGCTGGACCAAAAACCACTAGTCCCCCTGCAGCCTAGTCGCTGGCAAGTGGGCAGGAACCGCCTGGAATCATGAGGCATCGTCCTAGTGTCCTAACCAAGTTCATTTAACGACCTTACCATCCGTGCCTTATTCTTTCAATTCAGGAACTCCCCAACAGCGAGCGGCTTTTAACCATCACACTGTATATATCGATTCATCCTTCCCGCCATCTCTTCAATTCGACAGCGTCTCATTAGCGACACCTGCCCTCTGACAGCAGATATGAGCTCCAGCGAGCCTAGCAAAGAGGACGTGGTGGAGAAGCCTGAAACAGACGGAAACAAAGAAAATGCCGACCCTTCGGATGGCCAAGAGCTCAGATTCACACCAGAGGAAGAAGAAGTAAGTGGCCGGCCCTCTAGCCATCGTCAACTTTACCACCATAGCTGCACATGTTCCATTTCTCACTTCATGCATCTGTCTACTCTTCTAACATATGCAGGCTTTAGTGAAGGAATCTACGGTGTCCAAGGAAGAAGCGAATGCTTTGTTCGCAGCTAAGGAATACCAAAATGCTATCGACAAGTATGACGAGGCAATCAGCTCTTGTCCTAAATATCTGCATTATCCACGCGCAGTCATTTTCAGTAACATTGCCGCTTGTCACATTCAACTCCACGATTGGAAGGAGGCCGCCAAGGCGGCGTCTGATTCTATCAAGGCTCTGGAAACGCTTGAGCAGAACGACCCTCGACTAAACCCGGATGGAAAGAAAGAAAGTGAAGAGCAAGCGAAGAAGGAAGACGAGGACGTCGAAGAGGAAATTATCAGTAACGGCGCTACGCGTGCAGCTCCGGCACCGGAGAAAGTCGATGAGGAAGTCGAGACACTCAAGGCCAACATTCAACGCATTCGATGCAAAGCACTGATGCGTCGTGCTCGCGGTCGCTCAGAGGCCGGTGGCTGGCACAATCTTGCTGGCGCAGAAGAAGATTGCAAGGCCCTCGCTGCTAAACCAGAGAGCCTTAGCCCAGCTGACCTTCGAGTGGTTCGAAAGCAATTACGAGACTTGCCACCGCGCGTTAAGGTTGCACAAGAGAAAGAGATGGGTGAGATGTGGGGTAAGCTCAAAGACCTTGGCAATGGTATCCTCAAGCCATTTGGCTTGAGCACGAACAACTTCCAAATGGTCAAAGATGAGAATTCAGGCGGATACAGCATGAATTTCCAACCTGGTGGAAAGTCTTCATAAGTACAACACTTTTTGGTGGAAGCAGAGAAATCTCTATCCGTCTATCGATCAACAAGCAAAACCCCACAACATAGAGAAAAGCAATAGATATCCCCACGTCGCCTGTTTTCCTTTCGCCAGCAATGAACACTTTTCCGCTTCCGAATCTGGCCTGCGCAAGCTTGAATATGATCACGCCTTACACCATGATCACTCAGAACCTTATAAAGATGATGGATCGAAGGAGCTTGATCGACTTGGTGGCTCGTACCAATTTTGATAAGGGTGGTTAGGTAACTTGAAGTCAGCGAAGCTGAGTGGGTTCAATGGTGTCTTCGTGCCCGCAGAAGTCATGACTGTCGGTGTCGATGAAGCTGTCGAGGTTCTTCTGGCCGTTGAGGTTCCCGCCTCATGGCTATTCTCTGTTTTCGGGCTCACCATAGGGAGTTTCATGAGATCCCAGCCCCATATTCTCTTGAGTCCCATTGCAACAACATCCAGCCGCCAGCCGTTTAACTTGTTGATCCTTTCCAGGATGTCGAGGGCTTCGGCTTGCTCAAGTTCATTGGTAAGCACGGCAGCTGCAATTGCCAGGCACCGAATTGCAACAGTAGTCACCCCCCTGTCTGTTGTATGGGCTGCAATTCCACATACCTGGTAGGCGTGGCGTAGCTGCATGAGCCGCAGGTTGTCTGACGACCTGAGTGTTTCCAGAGGATGAGTCTGTGATAAAATGCACTGACCAGTATGGAAAAGCAGTTGGCCGATTGTCGCCTCTTGTTGGATCATCCTAGATGTGTCAATTGCAAAGCCCAATCCTGAAGATGGTGGTTTGCTCACCAGATTCGAGGGAACATCGACATGCCTGCCGACCTTGCTGCTTTGATATACCCAATCGGTTGCATGATTCTTGGGCAGCGCGCATTCCAACTATCAGAGAGCCGTTTCAACTCATACCACTGCGACAAGCGGTTGCCTATCCAGCTTTGCTCATCTGACGGATTCATGTCGTCAGATTTAGTCGCGCTAGCACGAAAGTTCGTGACCTTTGCAACGATATATAGAGCGCGGTACACCCAAGTTTGTTCATCTGTTATTTCGGCATCTTGGCCGTTGTTATGAGTTGCGAAATTCATGCCCCATTCGTCAGGATTCCATGTCGTCTGCCAATTCGTCGCAAGGCAATTGAGGACTTCTATACCAATATTCAACCAGAAACAAGCCAAACCAATCCCAGTACTCTCTGCATCCCATCCACATTCTCGTACAAGCGCTCGAGAACCTGCTATATGGTTCATCCGCTGTGGCGGCTTCTCGGACATGATCTCATATACGTTCAAGACGATGGCTGTTGTCGCGCACTCAGCCGTATTTCGATCAGGATTCTGCAGACTGCGGAGAAGTTGAGTCGTCGCGGTATTGTAGTAGAACAAAGCTTGTTCATGGTTCTCTGGAGTGGCGATAGAAGCATGCCTTGCCCCACACGCAAGGAGAGCATTGAGAAGCATGGTTGATTTCAAGGCATGGTACGGGATACTTCTAGCAAAGTATTTGTCTTTGTTGAAGGAATCCATCCACACGGCAACGTCTTCAACAAAGACTTGCATATAATGAACTTGATCCGCTGAGGTCAAGATATCGCGACCCATCGACACGTGTGATTGACTGGCTGAGTGCTGATCATCCTCAAGCTGTTCGATGATAGCCTTCTCAATCTGAGGCGGTGTATCGAACTGTGGCACTTCTAGGTCTGCAACGTTTTCGGCTGCCGCCTGTTGCGATAAAGGCCGATTTCTCATTGCCATCAGCTGTTCCGGAAAGCCTTCTACTCGCGGTGTCATGCCAGACTGTTTTGATGATGCAGGTGTTGCAATGTTAGATATGTCACACATGGCCCCGTGGCTGTTTTCGTTGAGCTCAAGCTTGATTACACCATCCTGTGGCAGATTCGAGATTTCAGAAGCTATGGGTGTGGTATTGCCCCGAGAGTAGCTCAAAGTGCGCTGCGGGCTGAACTGATGTCTCTCAATCGAAGTGTCAACGTCTCGTGTGCTGCTTGCTTCCGCTAAGAGTATTGCCTTTTTTGCGGCATCATGATCTTCTTCAGGCCTTGAATCGTATGGAGCATAACGACCAAGGCCGCCTTGATACTCCGATGCAATATCTCGGGATTCGTCTTGAAACTCAACTGTAACTCGAATCAGCAAAATTTCTCCAGTTGGGATCGAGAGCCCATACCCGCCCAGTCTTCGGGAAACCTTATAGTGTCGGGACTGTATAAGTTAATTTCCAGAAAGTTGAGACGTACTCCTCTTTTGCATTCCCGACCTCGCTTCCGACAATTCATGCAATCAGGCACTGCCTCATCGCACTTTAGGTGCCTCTCACGACATGTGAGGCATCCTGTTCGCACTCTTTTCCCTTTGGCTTGCGTCGGAGTTGACTTCGACATAGGACTTTGAAGAGTCATCCCTCTGGAATTTCCCCCAAGTTGACCTTCTGGGTCTTGGCTGCTGTTCGGGGGTTCGGAGATCGGGGTCGTCCCCATCTGCGGATGCCGAGGGGGACTAAAGTCGAAGAAGTCGAACCCCAGATCGTTGCCTGACGCATATGCCGCTGGTGAATAACCTTGCCATCCTCCAGGGAATGGCATTGTCTGCCTCTCTTTGGATTCTTCATTTTGCATCGCCGCACCGTAACTAACATCAAGCACGGCGATATCATTGAGGCCGGGTTGAGCAGACACTATCACTTGCCTGGCTATACACCAGGGCGATAGAGTAGTGTTGGAATCTGCGTGCAAGTTTCTGATGCTGACGGGATAGCTTTAATGGTGGATATTCCAAATAGGGACTTTTGCAGTCACATTTGAGGCCGGGTGACTGGGTACCCACGATTCTCGACGTTCTAGAAAAGTCAAAGGAAGTATGGAATGAAATCATAGCTTGCGGCCCAGGCCACGGCTTCTGTACCGGTTTCCCTACCCCGGCCCCGGCATAAAAGACCGTCGCAGGTTCGGGATTGTCTTTATGGGATCCACAGTCGGGGTAGACGATAAACCAGGGGCGATAAGGCGGGGGGTGCAGTAATGAATAACGAAAGACAAGAGAATGGATCGGACGGGATTTGAGGAATATAAATTCAAGATGGCATAGGCCCAAGGCAACATCAAGTCTCAGAGAATTGCTAGCAGCTGAATGTCTCCGCCTGAACCCGAAAGCTGCATCATGGGTATATGGCGAAACACCAGTTCCTAGCCAAAGTACGCAGGCCAATAAACACGGACGTGTACTCCGGCTGCTGTGCGAGTACGAGTAGCCTTTTCTCTCGGCTGTGATTCGGAAAGCAAGCTGACAGATACTGAGACCATTACACGGAATGGCGTCTGTGTTCAATTTCCGTTCTGTCCTGTCTTATCCTTAAGGATAGAGAAACCTCTGTCGCAGGAGGAGTTGTGAGGCCGAGCCCTACCGAATAAACTCTCCGGCGAGATGGCTCAACTCAAGTATGCAGGAGAACCCCATGCAAGGCTGGTCAGTGATGAAAGCAGCGTGGCCTGATAGGATCGAATTGATAATGGCTCTTGAAGCGAATATTATCTGCCGCATATGTTATATGTATGCATTACACATGTGGCGCCTAGGATGGATGGAACTCGGCTCAGATCCTAGCAGGCTTAAATTACCGGAAGCCGGGCGAGACCAATGCTCGTATAAGGATCGATAATGGCTTCCATCCATCCGTAGGCTTCGCTTATTGAATCCGCTGTCAATATTGCTCGTGCACCACCATGTCTTTTCCTGCGGCAAGACTCAGTTCCCGTCAGACGATGTGCGATGCAATCGAGCGACACGGAGCCAGTAGCACGGGGTGCGCCCGAGATATACAGGATTGTAGTTCATGAGGCGTCGGTTGTAAGTGATAGGTAGCACAACAGACAACAGCCCAAAATAGCTCGGGCTTGACGGCCAATGAAATGGTGGGGGATTTGTCCTCTGGTGGTTTTGACAGTGATCCGATATTTGCTAGATACAACACTTTGGCTGTTGAGTTATTTGTCAAATTGATGTCCATATATCATTGTATGAGAAGAGTCTTGGATGCAAACCGCAGTCTATAGCTGATCCATCGTTATTCTCAACTATAGTTGATTAGACAGTCTACTATTTCCCAATTAGAATAATATTGGATAGTACCAGGAATATATATCGCTCTGAAAACAATATCATTGTTACTCGTTGTATGAGAATAAACATTTACCAAATGGGCTTCCCGAGTCAAGGCCTGACCACACTGTTTGTTCCACAATAGCCCAGGTCCAATTTCAACAACCTGCAATTCCTAACCATGACCACAAATTCATCAACAAAATGGACCCTTCAGCGCCAACACCCAAATCAATACTACGCGGTCATAAATCACAGATCCATGCAGCAGCTTTCATCAGATCTAACGAGCGCCTCATCACGGGCGACGCAGATGGCTTCGTCGTGCTATGGGACCTCACAATAATGCGCCCGCGGGCTGTTTGGCGCGCTCATGAAAAGGCCCTTTTGGGCCTCGGTGGTTGGGGCGACGACAAGATCATCACGTAGGCTCTCTTCTGGAACTTTAGAAATTAAAAGAATATTTGACTGACGCGGATTTATAGACATGGACGTGATCTGAAGCTCATAGTCTGGAAACTCGGCGAGGCAGATGAGGAGCATCTCAGCACCGCACTACCCGTGGAAGAAGTCTCGACTCCCCGAGCCCAGCCATGGATGCTTCATCTTCTAGAAGTCAACACCTTGAACTTCTGCGCTTTTGGTATCTGCTCCAGCGCGCCTGGGTCTGTCGATACAGCCTCGGAAGTGCTGGTCGCTGTGCCTAATACTCTGCATTCAGACGCTGTATGAACCACCTCAGCCATGGCGAGCCCAGACTGACAGCCGCTATAGATCGATATTTACCAGTTACCTGCACAAAAGCGCATTCATACTATCAAGGCCGGGGACAAAACCGGCATGGCAATGTGTCTTGCTCTGCTACATTACAAAGACGCCCTTACGCTTATTGCTGCTTTTGAGAATGGTTACGTGGTCGTGCAACGTCTTGAGTCCGATGGGCATTGGCTTACGATGTACAACTCACAAGCGCATTCGCAGCCTGTTTTGTCGCTGAGCGTCTACAACGACTTCTTCATTACTTCCAGTGCCGACTCTATCATCGCTAAACACCCCATACCCATCGATCTATTCTTTCCCCTAGAAGACTCCATACCGCCTGTGAGCACAGAGCGGGTCGTCGAGATAATGGATGACGAGCCTGAAGTCAAGTCATCCTTATCAGCAGGCCTCCAGTCATCGTCGCGAGCATCTACGAGTGCGCCTCCAAAGGGCATTGCGTGGAAAGATCCGCTCAAGAGTATCAACACCAAGCACTCCGGACAGCAAAGTCTAGATATACGATCCGACGGACGAATCTTTGCCACAGCAGGCTGGGATTCGAAAGTCCGCGTGTACTCTACAAAGACGATGAAAGAACTTGCTGTGTTGAAATGGCATCAAGTCGGATGCTACGCTGTTGCATTCGCCGATATCAAGGTATCAGATCAAGCGAATAGCTCAACTCCCAATCGGGAGAATGAGGCGAAAACAACAGGCAGTTTGAGTACAAGGACCGGCTCTTTGATCAGGGCAGGATTGAGTGTTAAAGAGCAGCGTATAGCGACAGCACGGAAAACACATTGGATCGCAGCAGGGGCCAAAGATGGTAAGATTAGTTTATGGGACATTTATTAATCCTATGAGCAAGATCTGAAGGACATCAGAGGCATAAATGAAAACGCTTTAAGTCAATACCCCAGTCCATTAATACCCTTACCCAACGTAGAAAGTCTGTAGACCGTTAATATCGTCCACTCAAGACAGGAGCAATAGACTTACCCTACCGACCCTACCAGCCGCTGGCCGCGTGCCGCATTTGTCTGTAGCCGACGTCAGTAAGGAATTACGCATCCAACGTGCCGTGGCTAACGCACCGTCATTAAACGCATGGCGTGGGTATTCCCCTTCGACAAGTCCCACCATATCCTGAGTATCCACGCCGCAACGAGGGCGTCGCGCAGTTCGACACTCATCTCGGCCGTGATGACCAGACTCATACTCACATTCTCGTCCTCGACCTCTCTCGCTATTATCTCGCCCTGGCAATCCCGCCACTCGTAAAATACGCCTTTACTCCGCGAGGAATAAGCTTCGAACAGTACATCCTGGGGCTCCAACTTGCGATCAGCTCCCTTCACGGCGCGGTCGAAGCGGTACCCTTTTGTGTGCCGTAGCGGGTTGCCGGAGCGGAATTGCGAAACTCCAAAGGAGCACAGGGCGCGGCGCGATGCGACTTCGGCGTGGTAGGGGAACGTAGGGAACTCGGCGGCGGTAGGATGTTTGAGGTCGAAGAGATGGCGGTTCTTAGGGGCGACCTCGCCCGAGTTCTTGACGACGGTGCCGACGCGCTCGACTTTCACGCTGCGGTCATTGTCGTGGAGATAGCCGATGGAGTGCGAGAACTCGTAGAGCGGCGGCTCCTGCGGGTCGGTTGAGTAGATGAAGCGGCCTGAGATGTAGAGCGTTGCAGGGCCGAGGATGGATTTGTTAGTGGGGGCAGCAATAGCGACGTTGGCGGGCGCGGGAGTGTTGATCAGGGTGTTGTAGGAGGGCAGCTCCAGGTCTGAGTAATTAGGTGGAGGGAGATCTGTCATTTTGGAATATGGTAATAGTGTAGATTTGAAGATAGAAATGATAAATAGCAATGATAGAAACAATTCAATAAAATGGGGAACAAGTAAACGTAAGTGTCGTGTGCTGTGATTCACTACACATCTATCTTCTGGACCTCTGCAACTGCTATGACGTGTGTCGCGGCATGTTTATTTCCGGGAGGATGCACCAACAGCCACAGCCTCACTAGGTAGCTATGGGGACTCATGGGCTGATGTTGCTTCGCCTCAGTATTACAAGGGTTCACAGCAGCGTATTCAGTGATTAGAATTGTAGATCTTGGTATTTTCCATAGCCCCTAATAAATACGACGATGATACGCCAAAAACGCCTATTTCTCCAAATATTCCTCCGGTATCAAGTGCTCCACATCATGAATCAGAGTTCCCGACCGCATCTCAGCTTACAGACGAGAGCCAAGGTTGACGTGAATAGACTTGGTATGGCTGTATGCCTCAAGACCAGCCTCACCAAGCTCACGGCCAATGCCACTCTGCTTCACGCCACCAAAGGGGATGTAAGGCTCGCTGTCCTGCGTGCTGTTGATCCAGACCATACCAGCCTCGATCTCAGCGGCAACACGATGGGCACGCTCAACATCCTTGGTGAAGACAGCAGCACCAAGACCGTATGTTGTGTCGTTGGCGAGCTTGAGAGCCTCCGCTTCGTCGCTGAACTTGGTAATAACGACCACAGGGCCGAAAATTTCCTCGCGGAAGACGCGCATCTGGTTGTGAACATCGCCGAAGATGGTGGGCTGGACGAAGAAGCCCTTCTTGGAGGAATCGACTGGCTGGCCACCAGAAAGGAGTGTAGCTCCCTCGGACTTTCCGATCTGGATATATTCTAGGACGCGATCGTACTGCTGCTTAGAGACCTGGGGGCCCTGGTACGAATCTGAATCCCATTGGTGACCGACCTTGCTGACGGTCTTGGTGGTCTCAACAAATCGCTTGACGAAGTCGTCGTAGATCGAGTCTTGGACTAGCAGACGAGAAGTAGCTGTGCAGATCTGGCCCTGGTTCGACATGATACCCATGTGCGACCACTTGACAGCCTCATCGAGGTCGCTGTCGGCAAAGACCAACAGTGGCGACTTACCACCGGTCTCGAGGGTGATGTTCTTGAGGGACTTGGAAGCCATCTCCATGATCTTGGCACCGGTAGCGGTCGAGCCAGTGAAGGCGACCTTCTCGACGAGGGGGTGCTGGACAAGAGCAGGGCCAGCCTCGCCGCCGTAACCGTTAAGAGCGTTGAAAACTCCAGGTGGGAATCCAACATCCTTGATAGCCTGTCCAAGAAGAAGGATGCTAAGAGGCGTTTGCTCGGCAGCCTTCATGACAATTGTGTTACCGCATGCTAGCGCAGGGCCGATCTTCCAGGCGGCCATGGCGAGCGGGTAGTTCCAGGGAATGATCTGAGCGACAACGCCGAGGGGTTGGCGGAGAGTGTACGCGAGCTTGTTAGGGTTGGCAGTAATGGTCTGGCCAGTGATCTTGTCGGCCCAGCCGGCGTAGTAGCGGATGCAGTTGATGACCTCAACAATGTCACCGCCCTCAGCATCGGAGTAGACCTTGCCTGTTATAAGTCAGTATGGTTCAAATCGCCTATTCGGCATATCATTATGACATACCGTTGTCCCAAGCCTCCGAAGTAGCAAACATCTGTGTGTGCTCCTCAATGTAGTCGGCGAGCTTGTTCATGAGAACGCCTCGCTGGGGAGGGGGTAGCTTCTTCCATGACTTGTCGTGGAAAGCGGCGTAAGCTGCTTTCACAGCCTTGTCAACATCATCGGCATTGGCGGCGTGGACTGTGGCGATCTCCTTCTCGGTACTGTCATAGACGCCTCCGTTAGCGTAAGTTTTGGAACTGCCGAGATGTTTACTTACGCAGGGTCGATAGATGTAATCTTCTGGGTGGACGAGCCTGGCACGAACTCGTTGTTGATGAAGAGACCGGTTGGCTGCTTGTACTTGACACCGTTAGGCGCCTCGAGGTTGACGAAGAGGTCCGACATTGTGCTGAAGCTTCTCTGTGTAGTGGTAATGAGTCGGCTTAAAGTAGGAATTGAAAGTCGACACGGCGAGTGTGTGAGAGTTCTAGTTGAAGCAGAATACGCTGGAGGACAGAGAGTGACGTTTGATAATCTTGAGGCAAGGGCAGCGCCCATCTTCTTATAGCTCCTCAAAGACATGGCTGGAGGCGTTTTGAGGAGGGGTAGTTCACCTCTGAGTTGAGTTTAGCTAAGTATGCGATGCACCCTTCTCCGTATTTAGCAGCCTCCTCCGCAAAATCCCCACAGTCAATTGCCTGCAGAAAGGATTGCGGCTTCCCCAAGAAAGCAATTGATAAGCTTAAAGGTCCTAGAAGGGTCTCTATCGCGGTCGAAAACGTGCAGAGTTTTGCCCCATTGCGGTTACGGTTGCAACGCCGCCGGCGAGCGGGTGCGGATGCGGGTGCGGGTTCGTGACTGAGGAGCCGGCGGGCAATTGCTACGTCTGGACGCTCTCGGAGCCGGAGCTTTACAGCTCAACGTCATGGAGCCGCTTCAACCTTACTGATTGAGTTTAGCGACAAAACACAGGGAAGAATAAGATGGAAGCTGCCGGCTGCTTGGCGCTGTTATGACAGCTCTTATCGATAGCATGTGCCGAGGTTGCATCGAGAAGTAAAGCTTGGGGAACCAGGTTCACCCATCCAATCTTTAATGTGGATGCCTATGAGTCGTGCTCTCGGATTATCATTCTCTCCGTAAGTACGGAGTAGTTATGTGGTCAGCGATTCCCTACTGTCGTAGCTTCCCTCCAATAGATACTATTAGATAAAGTAGGTAGGCAGCAAGCACTTTCCGCAGATAACTCATAAACCAACATTATTACCAGGCCGCCCATTGAACCAGATGCGGTCTAGCGGCACGGGTAGGCGATGTTGTCAACGAGACCTAAGGACTGAGCTCCACAAGGCTGTCAAAACTGGCATTGGGCATGGGGATCATCACCAAGATCCCCTCGCGTGAGCCTCAACAATAGGTAATTAAGATAGACAAACATACACAAAAGCTCTCAGCCGAAAAGACAGGCTGAATGCATGGCTTAATATCATCTCATGGCATAGCAGTTGCAGTTGAAGACGTGGCAACATGGCCGACTTTATCCGCAATAGTCGTCGAAAAGTCTCCGACATGTACGGAGTAAGATTAGATTGAGTCAGTACCCTGCTTTTGGATCTCATCATCAATCAGCACGCACACGGAATATGAGTTTATTTCTAAGACAACACCCTTTAAGGATGGTTTCTCCAATCAAAGTCGTTGGCGAGACTCGTTTCGTCAGCTCCAGTCTAATCGGAGCCGCTACCATGGGGAATCACTCGCAGCAAATAGCCAAATACATCCTTGCTTACAAACTCCGCAAGACACGTCCGCCCTTCGTCCGTGAACGCGGACGTGAATGCGTGCGGAATGTGAATTCACTCCTTTGTTACTACACTACTTCACGTGCAACAACATCGAGCAGGTTCCTGGCTGCGGACGAGATAACAAAGAGCCAAGACCAAGACCAAGACCCGCAAAACATGCTACTGGTCAAAAATCAATGATCAGTCTGAGCACGCCTGAGATCTGCAACCACTTCCTGGCGGAGATCATCGTTTACTGGGTCCCCGGCTCTTATTTGGACCCTTTGGACATGGTAAACTCTTAAGTCTTAACCGCTGTACCTAGTCCTCAGCAGAAGCGCTGACGCGTGAGCCGTGAGATAAGATGATGATGATGGAGGGACTTAAGCCAACGAAAAGGATTCAAATCCGAGACCTCTCGGGTCTTATTCTTCTTGGTGTTGAATCACTAGAGCCAGTGACTCTTAACTCCGGAGCTACCGATGGTCGTCAGACCAAATCTTACTGTGCAAAGATCCCCGGATAGTATCTGCTAGGCTTGAGTTGATGATGCTCTATTACATTTTTCCTGGCTAATTTGTTTTTCTTCCAAGACTTTTCCCAATCAAGTGAATCATGGCGCGATCGTTGTCTGACCGCTCTTGATCAGTCTGCACTCTGAAAGAGTTTTTAGTGTCTTTTTTTCTTTTTCCCCCCAAAAGCGTTGAGCTGGTTGGTGTTGTTTCACCCGTTATGCCAAGCGTTATGCGTGACTGCTGTGAGGTTATCTGCCTTGGGAGCTTACATGTGTGTAAATCGATCCACTGCCACGGATTCCATACAAAATGTCATACAGAGTATCAGGTCTCCTTAAAAATTTGCAATCACACGTGGCAAGGGATGATCCCATCACTACAATAATGCCCGGTTTGGGGAGCTATTGCTGATTCAGAAACAACAATCTTTGTCCACCGACTCGGACCAAGATTGTCCCAGGAGGTTTCAAATTTCAACCCCCGCCGCAGACGTGCAGCTCGTAGTAAAAATTGCGTTCCATAGGTCCTCTATGAAGTATTAGGAATACTCGATCGTTATGATGAGGCCTCAGAGGCTCTTCTGTAATGATCGCTTGTATTGGTGAGCATGTTGCTCTTAGCGTCGGGGCTTGACATGTTTTGAGCGGAATTGGGCTTACGAGATGTCGAAGGAAGAAGGGTGTATACGGCGGACATTAGGTGGAGTCCGCCACTCCGCCTGCTCTTGACTGGCTGGATTCTTGTCATTGTTAGAATTTAACCCGTTATGCTGACGGGCAATAGTATGCATTGCTCTATCAGTTATGCCCGTGGGCGGATTTTGTGTGGGCAGAACCTTAACTCCTGCGACAAAGGGTCAGACAGGGAGATGGGAGATACGATTATGTTGTTCATCTCGGGAGGTTATATAGATAGTCGAGGCTCGCTGTCATCCTTAGTGTTTCCGTACTTGTAGAGCATCAAACAAGCACTTATACACAAGATACATCCCCCTTCTACCCAAGGGCTTGGATCTATTTCCATATAAGCTTAATTCTGCACAACCAACAACCTCAAGCTTTGCAGATTAGCGAGAACACTTACACCATGTCTGCCGAACCAACAAAACTCGAGGTCCCTAAGACCGGGGAACGACCCGAATCCACAACTTCAACACTGCGAGGAGAAGACAATCTTCAGGAGAAGAAGAAAGAAGAGGGACAGCTTGATGAGGATATCGAGACTGGCACTGTTCAGGGCAACACTGATAGTGATGAACCCGGTGAAGATGAATACCCCACGGGCATCAACATGTTCTTCATCGTCCTGGCTCTAGTTATGGCTGTCTTCCTCTTCTCCCTTGACTTGGTAAGATACGCCTTCATTCCTGTCAAACATATCCAGGTTACTAACACCAACCGTGCACTAGACCATTGTCGCAACAGCTATCCCCAAGATCACTGATGAGTTCAAGGGTCTTGACAAGGTCGGATGGTATGGCGCTGCCTTCTTCATGACTGTCGGTGCCTTCCAGTCAACTTGTAAGTCAAAATCTGCCAACCCCTTTTTCACCTCGACTCACCACTAACACCGCCAAAGGGGGTAAAATCTACAAGTACTTCCCGCTCAAGACATCTTTCATCGTCGCCATTCTCATCTTCGAGCTCGGCTCCGTCATCTGTGGCGCCGCTCCCAATGCCGAAGCCCTCATCACTGGCCGTGCCATCGCCGGCGTTGGTGGTGCCGGTCTCGGTGCCGGAGCGTACACCATCATCGGTTTCTCTGCCCCTCCCAAGAAACGACCTGCTTTCACTGGTATCATCGGTGCTGCCTACGGTATCGCCAGTGTTATCGGTCCTCTCCTGGGTGGTGCTTTCACCGATCATGTCTCTTGGCGATGGTGTTTCTACATCAACCTTCCCATCGGAGGTGTCTCCGCCGTCATCATCTTCATCTTCTTCAAGACTCCTCGTGCTGCGGTCCCTGTCAAGGCTCCTCTCCTTGAGAAGTTCCTCCAGATGGATCCCCTTGGCATTATTCTGATGATGGGTCTTACCATCTCTTACATCCTCGCTGTCCAATACGGTGGTCAGGCTCACGCTTGGGACTCGTCTGTTGTCATTGGTCTTCTTGTTGGCTGGGTTGCCATCACCATTGTCTGGGCCATCTCCTGTTACGTCCAGGGTGAGCGTTCCATGATCCCCGTCCGAATCCTCAAGAACCGTGTTGTCTGGGTCATGAGCGCCTTCGCCTTCATCTTTGCCGGATCTTTCTTCCTCGCCATCTACTACATCCCCATCTACTTCCAGTCCGTCCACGGCACGACCCCCACTGGCAGTGGTGTTCGCAACCTTCCCCTGATTCTTGCAGTCACATTCGCTACCATCATCAGTGGAGGTCTCGTCACCGCTACCGGCTTCTACCAGCCTCTACTCATCGGCGGTGCCGCCGTTGCAACCATTGGAGCTGGTCTTCTCTACCTCCTCGATGTTGACACCTCTACGGGCAAGTGGATTGGCTACCAGATCGTGGCTGGTGTGGGTTGGGGTGTTGCCTTCCAGATCCCCATGATTGCTGTTCAAGGTACTGTCGATCCTAAGGATCTTGCTTCTGCTACCGGTATTCTTCTGTGTAAGTACTCTCTCTATTCTCCGGCCATGATCATCTCACTAACACGATACAGTTTTCCAAGGTCTTGGTGGTGCCTACATCGTCTCTGCAGGTCAGGCTGCCTTTGTCAATCAAATGCTTCTTGATGTTGGAGAGAATGCTCCTCAAATCAGCAAGGGTCGTCTGATCCTCACTGGAGCCACCGCTCTCCGGGAAGCCTTCAACGCTGAGGAGCTAGTCAGTGTCATCAACGGTTACATGCAAGGATTGAACGTCGTCTTCGCCATTGCTGTTGCCTTTGTTGGTACATCTTTCTTGATCAGCTTGCTCACCCCCTGGAAGAAGCTCAACCTTGCAAACATCACTGGTGGTGCTTAAAATGTCGCATAGTTGATTATTCTTTGTTTGATATGATAGAAACCTGGGCATGTAATGAAGGAACAATAGGCTTAGCGAGTCACTACAAACCATGATGGATAACACGGGGGCCAGTCTCGGCTGCAGCACATAGAATGGCGTTGAGGTTTCGATTTAGACAGATGCACTCTCCTATTTTACGCATTAATGATATACATAATATTTTTGAACTCGTTATGTTTCAGGTACTGGCCTCGTATCCGTCTATTGCCTTGTAGTCATTGGCAGCCATCAACTTTGTCTAACATGGTGTTCTTATTACAAATACTAGTTCTGCATATTTACCACCAGCCTAATAAGGCGATTGTGTTGGTTGTTTCTTACTACGTTTTGTGATGTATCAGCCACGTACAAACAGCCGAATCCATGGTGGAAGCGTCGGTATCGTAAGTCATTTCGACCCTCGTAATTTTTTTTCTCAAAGTTTCAATTAAAAGAGAAAAGAGCTAGTGCTAATCCCGTACCAAAGTCTGTATAGATATATCGGCTTATTGAGCTTGACATCACAACTAAAAAGATGGGAAATGGTGGTGGTACAGGGTAACCTCCTATCACATGTTGGTCACTGAACATCAACTCCAAAAAAAGTATACCCCTGCATCTCCAACTCCACCTACATCCCAAGCCGTCCCCAAAATTCCGCTGCAGAAACCATCACGAGAGGATTCTGCCCACTGATCATGCCATATTTCAGCCTCGGCTAAGGGAATTGCTCTTCTTTCTCTTATAAAACTTCCTCCTCCCGCCGGATCGACACAATGCTTCCTCTTCGCTTCCTCCGGCATCGTTCGCCGTTCACCACCTCGGTTCGCACAATGGCTTCCGCATGCTCGACTTCATCCCGCCTCGAGACTCTCCCCAAGTCGTCTATTCGTGTCCTCCGTTCTGTCGAATCTGTTCGCCGCTGGCGCAACCCCCATGTTATCAACCACCGTTCTGTGGGCTTTGTGCCCACCATGGGTGCCCTGCACGAAGGCCATCTGTCATTGATCCGTGCTGCTGCGAAAGAGAACCACCACGTTGTGGTAAGCATATATGTCAACCCTGCGCAGTTTGGCGTCAAAGAGGATCTTTCATCATATCCCGTCACATGGGAAGAAGACTCAAAGAAGCTGGCGGCGCTGGATAGAGAACTCGCGGATGATGGAGGAAATATGGGTCGCATCTCTGCTGTATTTGCGCCAACGACACCAGAGATGTATCCCAGTGGCTTCCCAGGCCAGGAAGTTGACAGCAAGGGAAGCTTCGTCTCTATTACACCTGTGGGCGAACTCCTTGAGGGTGCCAGCAGACCAACCTTCTTCCGGGGTGTTGCGACAGTGTGCTTAAAGCTCTTTAATATTGTCCAACCCGAGCGTGCATACTTTGGCCAGAAGGATGTTCAGCAAACAGTTGTCATCCGCCGAATGGTCAAGGACTTTGTCTTGCCTATGCAAGTAGTTGTCCAGCCTACAGAACGTGAGAGGGACGGCCTTGCGCTTAGCTCTCGAAACGTTTATCTGGGCCCCAGACGGAGAGAAGCGGCCATCGTTCTCCCAGGCGCATTAACCAGAGCCGCTAGCGCATACTCAGTTAATGGTCACTGTGACCGGGAAAGTATTCTCGGCGCGGCGCATAAATTCATAAAGACATTCACATCCGACATGTCGAAGCTTCCTCCAACGGAGCGAGTGGTCTTTGAGGTCGACTACATATCCCTAGCAGACCCAGACACCCTAGTTGAGATTGACGAAGTTGACCCAACACGAGGAGCTGTTCTAAGCGCTGCAATCAAGATGTTACCCGTCGAGGAGGCCAAAAAAGCTGAGGACTTGGGATTCAGTGGAGGGCCACCAGTGCGCTTGATAGATAATATCATCCTCAAGCCGCTGGAGCCGAACGATGCATAGATACAAAACATAAAGCATGAGAAACGAAATTGAAAGCAGTATACCCGAACAGGCTTAAGCTGTTCAAGAATTAGACTCGGCACATTGGACTAAATAGTGAAAAGGCGACTGTATCTGACTGAGTATATAATATGTATAATGCTTATAAAATAGCAGCGTGTTCGTATAGTTCAGGGCAGACTCGGGTCGTCCCTTCAACCCAATAACAATGGTAAATGCAAAAGAAGTTAAGCTCGCTAGCATGGAATGTTATACAGAGTTCTTGGATAAATCACTTTGTTCACAGATGAGCCCGAGCTCTCTCCTCTCTCTTCTTCTTTCCTTCTCTCACACTCCTCCCAAAAGCCTCCTTCTCTTCGTTGCTGAGTCGACTAGGAGCTTTGCCTTTGCCGCTTCTCTCAGCTTCGAGCGTTTCCTCCCAAAGCTTGCGGCCCAATTCGTCCGTAAGACGGAGCACACGGCTGCTAACCGTAGCACCATCACGACGGTTCTTGCCTTCGCGACGTGACTTCGCAATCTTCTCGGTGAAATCCCAAAGTTTGCCTTCCGCAAGGAGAACGCCTGTCTCTGGGTCTCGAGGAGTTCTCCAGGAGGCGTCGAGCTGAGCGCGAGGTGGGATCTTGGTGTCTTTCGATTTTATAACATGAAGGAGTTGATCTTGCTCGAAGCGCAAGTACGAGTTCTTTAGAGTTTCTTTGTTGACAGCTTCGAAGTATGACAAGTCACCCTGGTGGTAAAGCGTCTTGCCAAGCTAGATGAGCAGTTTTGTAAGCATGTTGAGCTGAAAATAAAGGTGATATTATATCCATAGGTATGCGGGTAAAGACTTACGAGCTGGGCGCTGTTATGTATCTTGCCTTGTTCAATCCAGGTCTCTTCATTCTGGCCAGGAGGAGGAGTGAGCCCCATGAGAGATACCGCTGCCAGCCAAGTCGCCTCTATAAAAGGCCATATGAGAAAGCAGTAAAAGTCGTAGTTTTCTCTTCCGGCCTTTCTCTCCTGTTCTGCAAGCCCAACCATAGTGACGTTGCCGTCTGCATCACGATCAACTCGAATCACTTCGTCTACCTCCAGACCTCGTAAGGTCCTGTCCAAATTGGTATCCAGGCCCTCACTGGAAAAGATGAATTCGCCACGGAATAGAGACGAAAGAAAGAACACTTGTTCCTTTAATTCATCGAACGAAATGTCTTGGATTTGAGCACCGCCTCCTCTCTTTACCCGTGAGTACATTGCTGCACTAACCAGCGCCTCGTAGATAAAGAGATGAATCGTCATATTGCGATAGAACGACAACTGAAAGCGGTCAACTGCGTAATATGTAGGCTCAGCAAGACCTTCAACTACTCCTACGAGATCTTTGCCAAGCACGTCAAGGCCACGGTCAACGATCTCGGCAAGAGGTGCGTTGCCGAAATGGGCTACACGCCCACCCTTTCCACGCACACGTTCTGTCAGCCATGCAACCCGACGCTTCAGTTCTTCCTTGCCAACTCCGCGACCACGAAGTGTAAGAAGAACAGTACCAATTAGCGCTGTTGGCATCACGACGGACACATCGTTAATGTCGCTCAGTACCTGATATCCCATCGTCCGTAGAAGTTTCTCTCGAACTGCACGGACCTCAGGTCGCTGGTGGTCGGTATCAAGTCCGCGTGGGATGCTGGGAAGTTTTGACAGCTGGTCGTCCAGAAACTTTCTTAAACTCCAGGGTTCGTGGAACCTAACATCAACTCGGCCCAAGCGAAGAGATAAGACAGATGATCCTCCGCTCAGAAAGTCCGCTAGGTTTTCCTTTTTCTTAGGCATCCCGAGTAGTTCGGTAACATAACCCTCCGTTTCGATGACCTTATCATATTGAGTGCTGACAGGACAGATGATAGCGTCTTCAACACGACCCGATAAAATACTGTCGAGGACGAAGCTAAGAATGCCAAACTTTGGGGGTAGCAACTTCCCGGTCCGGGAACGACCTCCTTCGATAAAGCATTCAAAATTGTAGCCTTCCTGGAGAAGCGTATCGATATATGATTGGACTAGCGTGGTGTATAAAACATCATCACCAAACGCTCTTCGAATCCACATGGCTCCAGCATGTTGCAGGAAGTCGCCGAGCACAGGTAAGTTCAAGTTGTCTCCTGCCACAACCACTGGCAGTGTAAGACCCAAACGATAGCAGATGAGTTGCAGGGAGACATAGTCAACGTGGGATCGATGACTGGGCAAGAAAATGATACTTTGCTTCTTCTTAGCTGCTACTTCGGCAACTTTGCGCAGTCGCAGGACCTCCTCGCTAGAGACATGGATGCCTTGATGGTAAGCGCGCGTCAATAACTGAGTGCAAAGATAATAAGCTCCACGAATAAACGCCTTGCTTTCCATCTTGCAAATCATGTCGTCGGTCCATTTATCTGCCAGTTCCTGAAGGCCTGACTCTATCTCATTGAGTCGTTGAGAGCGTTTGATACTATAGTCTTTGCTGTCTCTTGGCAGCGTTCCCTCACGTTCTTCGACAGCTACACGATGCTCAGCAAGTTGGCTGATTCTCTGCTGAAGAAGTGGCGCCGAAAGAACCATATTCTTCATATTCTCCGAAAACCCAGAATAAAAGACAGGTTGGCCAATTGCATTATCGTAGGCTCGCCATCCTTGACCCGAGACATAGAGGGACACCTCGCGAAGAAACCTAACACAAGAGCTGTCAGTCATGCATACTATGATTACTGCAGTAGCAATGAGAAGGTTATATTACCGGAAAGGCTCAGAGCGAAACGAGGCAAACTTGTCCATCAAAGCCTCCTCCTTACCCTCGGGAATATTCTTGGGAGGCGGCTGAACAAAGCCACTGGGCTGAAGCGTGACTTCATCACCCAAGATCTGAAGGTCTGGTGCCGAATTGGTCGACGGATCAACGTCGTCTTCGTTATGCGACATGGCTGGCGATTTTCTTATGATAACGTAGCAGTTCTTGAGTTGCCGAGGTGTAAACGATCAGTTGTTGTTTATTGTCAATAGCACCATCGCAATTAAGTGACCAAGTCGCGTCACAGCGAGGTAGTTCCGGCTATTGCAATACAGATTCCAAGAGCATTTGTCGCTTCTCACTCCTGGGTATGTTTTAATTGAAACAAGGTCGTAAGGTGTTCCTAAATGGAAGTTCGCAATAGGGATATGACATGGATGGACATGGCCGAGCTGTGACGGGATTGGCCAAGCGGGGCTGGCATCATTTGACTCGGGCTGCCGAGCGGCATGTGAAGCGGAAGGAGCTTGGTCCCACTGCCTTGTCTCCTTCCTCCCGTCATTTCCCCAGAATTGAGATTTGCCTGCAGGGATCGCGGCATATTTCCGTCAAACACTTTTTTTCTTCCCTACCTAGTCCCGACGTAACATTCTACCGCTGACGCTCATTGTTCCCCAAGTCTCAGTCTGCAGTAATCATGCCTAGCGCACCGCAGCAAGCTACCCAGAATCTGCTGGCCAGAGCGCATTCTCCTGATAGCGTGAATCGCATTTATTCGGAAAAGATTCAGCATCGTTCACTCATCCTTCGACCGACATCTCCTCCGCCATCCACCGTCAATGCTCGCGCAGCTCGCCGAAAAAGTCGACAAGATAAGAAAGAAAAGCAGAAGCAGAAACCTAAGCCACTGTCGTCGCGGGAAAGGAGAAACTTGGGTCTCCACGACATACCTAAAGATGGCCAGAAATACCATATCTATGAGCCTTTGAGCCAGCTGTGGCTAGGATACGCTCGGGAGTTACTTGGAAACGATATTCACACGGGAGGACCCAGCGCAGCGGTGAAGCTTGCAAGCGCTGAGTTTCACGGCGCTCCTATCCAGGTTGTCCGAAGTCACTGTCCTAGTCGAGTTGGCATTCAAGGCGTGGTTGTCCGCGATCGCAAGTTTGTTTTTGAAATCATCACCAAAAAGAGAGGAGTCAAAATTGTTCCCAAGGAGGGCACCATCTTCAGAGTTGAGATCCCGACGAACGAAGAAACTATAAAGCCCGAGCAAAGCTCCGACGATAAAAGATTTGCCTGCGAAGTGCTCGGTGATCAAATCATGCTTAGGGCACCAGATCGCGCGAACAAGAAGTTCAAAGGACATTTCCTGCCGAACATTTAAGCACATCCCTGCTTCCGATCAAATTTAATGAAAGTGGTTGCATGACTACTTGAATTGCGGGAGGGTTAAGTGTTACTGCAAGAAACTTCTTCTGCAAAGGCTCTTCGTGATGAGACCGAGTAACAGACCTCGTCCTGTCATCCTTATCCTCTTGTGCCCCAAGCCCAGATGTTGGAGAAAGTCTTACCAACACGTGCTCCTGTACTGGGCTCCACATGCCAAGGTGGCGCTGGCGAGAGTGCAAACATCGAACATTACGACGTTGTCTGCTTGGGACTATAGTTGGTAACTTCAAGTCGCTGGCCATGCTGGCATCGATGAGCGTGTTCGCTGCCTGCGTCTACTTGGTAGGCCCGAGGGTATTGAAAGTTATCAATTGCTCTAACTTTTGCTTGGCCTGCCTTCCTTCACAAAACAAGGGAATGGACAGAAGTGATGATAACTTGTAACAAATTCCAGATATTGTTACCATTTCTCAACATGCGGACTTTGGATTGCCTCCCGGCCTCCATCCGATCACACGGCTGCACAAATTGCCTTATTGCATCCACAGCAAATGCTCAATTGCTTGTCTCACAGGCGTGTTTTGTTTTATGGTGTTTGTACGTCAGTGCACGTATGGCTGGGAGAAGACGGGCGAGGAATCGGGCTACCGCACTTCAGTTGGTCCATGGCTATTATCAGCCATCTGGTTACTACTATCTATAACACCCACCTCGCGAATACATGGCAGACCATGCTAAGAAGACAGGAGCATATGGGCCCAACCTTTCTTAGCGGGGTAAATGACTCAGTAGACAAGTACGGATTTATAAAGATCACAACGATTTAATTTAATCTAATACGGAAGCGTTGTGGTAGAATATGGTTGGCTTGACTGGATGTAATATCATTTGCTGATGGTTTCGCTCTAAGTATCATGGCATTGAATCACCATAGAGCTCTTGGAATAAAAAACATCACAAGATGCATGTAGTACAGTACTGATGCGTTGCGCGGCAAACATACCTTGTTAAGGCGACAAGTACGGATAATGCCTAACCTTGGTAATTGACTTCATTCTTGATGAGGTTCAAAGAACGCGACGCGCTTTGACGTGACGTGATGTGAAACCAACCTGACGGCTGAGATCTGAACTAACAGATGTCATACAGTGCCTTACTGTGTGACGCCACGTGACCCCTCTCTTTTTTACCTTATCCTTATTCTTTGCCACAGATCTATTTTCTGGTCAGGACCGAGGTTAGGGTATTTAATAATCCTTGATCGAACAGTAGAATCCCCCTGACCCAGGTGTTCGGTAGCCAATAACCCAGGCACCTAGCCAGGCTCTTCGTCAATGTTAATCCTAGATAATAAAGCCAAAAGCTTGGGTGTACAAGCTTCAATGGCGTCTGCATGCCGTCCATTTTCGTTTAGGATCCAGCCCTGATCAGTCATGACTGGAAATTCCATCTGCTAAGACGCGGGACTGATTGGATGCTACTAGAGTTCTACGGGCTGTAGCAACCTTAACCCCACTAATCACAGACTTCAGTGAGAGGTGGCCTGGACAGTGTTAGTTCCGCTTGCCAGGTCCATGCCCACTAATGGAATGGTGAGCTGGAACCTCAGACAAGGCTGGTAACCACTGTCAGTTTCAGGTACCTCACTATCTAATTATCGCTCTTCCCCCAAAACCCTTCCACTCGATTTTTTTCCTTTCCCCGTTTAAAGGTAACCCAGACCACAGCGTTTACATCACCACCACAACATCACACGAAACCTTCTTCTCGTCGGATCCCCGAAAAAAACAAACGAAACACTATTTACTCAACCATTACGTCGCGCTAATCCGCCGATCATATCAATAACACCATCGTTCACGATATCGCATATCACCTTGCCCGCCGCCTTCGTCTCTTGACTATCGCCCTAAGCAACGTTTTGTGCTCCCATCTCTCGAACCTCCCACCAAAGCTTCTGCATTCTTACTGCACGTTCGCTTTAGCAAGCTCATCAACAAGCATTTTTGGCCACGTTACAGCTTTAGGTTACCTTTCCTCAGCTGTATCCGCATTATCTTTTGCCGATTCGATCCACCATCGACGCAACATCTGCGCCCCTTGACCTCGAACGACAAAGACGTTCCACATTCACTCACTCACGTCTACTCGAACTCGCACTTGCACTCGAGACGACGATCCTAAATTGCTTGACCATTCTTTTTACGATAGCGTTTACTCAATATGCCGTCTAATCTTCCCTCGAGCTTTGCCTCGGCTGCCGCTGGCCAGAACACCAACTCTAGAGGAGGACGAACTGATGGAAGGGGAGCTACTTCTGGAGATTGGTAAGTGCTTGCCACTCTCCCTTTTTTGCTTTTTCATGGCCTTTCTTTCTTCGATCTCGTATCATGGTAGGATGTTGTGTTGCATACTGTGTCCCCAGTCACCCCGCGTTGTGGTGCACAGTATGTTGGAGCTTCGCAGCGCTTGGGTTATTTGTCGCGATGGGCGCTTGGGATTACCATTAACTCCCCTGTCCTGAGCACAAGACCACAAGTATGCCCATGCTGTTACTAGCGGTCTCCGCGTCACAATGAACATCTTTCGAATCCAAGCTGTACGATCTGCTCGACATGCCATACATTCCCACCAACATACCAGGACCTAGACGGCATTTGTCAACTGTTACTAACTACGTCTCAGGGCAAAAAGAGACGGTCGTTCTACTAATGGCACTCTCACTTTCCGACGATCATCAACAACTCCTCTGGGGCAGCCCTCGTCGCAGCCGCCACCCTCGACAGATCATGCAGTTCAGCACCCCGCCACTGAGAGCCCTGTATCTGTATCCGCCTCGACGTACGAAGTGTCTGCTACGCGCTACACCAAGGACGAACTTCTGGATATGTTCCGCCCCCAAAAATCAGGCGAGGATGCGACTCATTTGTTTGCCCCAGGGTGGAATCCTGGTCAAGTTAATGGGCATGCTCCAAGAGGCTGGGGTAAGAGTAACGACAACCACATCCCGCAGGAGCCTGGCGCCTGCTGGGACGATACTGGAGACATAACTCCAATGGGACTGCATGATATGTCGTTGGAGGAGAAGGAGGTGCGCCAGCCCCCACACTTTCATTGACATTCAAAGTTTGTGCTAACCACTATTAGACTTTTAACACAGAGATCAATTCGCCGCTTAAACCTCCAACCCAAAACAAAGATACTCACCAAGGTGCTACAAACGGACGCAAGGCGTCTTTATCCCAAGGTGCTTCCAACACTTTCGGCGTCAGTTCACCTTCGTCAGCCACGCGACCCGGTACTCGACGACGTGAGACAATCGAATCTAATCCCTTCGGTGGAAGCGCTTTGGCATCTCCCACTGCTGCTGGACGTTTCTCTCGTGAAGACCCAACGTACTGGTTTACGCGCAGCAAAACTGATTTGAAAGAATCCGAACCTGACGAGTCCGATACCGACCCTGTTTCTCGTGAGGCTCCCGGAAGGCTGCCTCCGTTTGGGAACTTGATGCGCTCCAACACGGGTGGAATTGGAGGCGGATCTATGTGGCCACCTTCTAATCAGACGACACCTGGTGCAGGCGGTTTCGGTAACTTTGCACTGGCTTCTTCACCTGCTGTTGGGGATAAACGTGTCGGCGGTGCTGGTGCTGGTGGGAGCAGGTTGGCTCATCTCATCCCCAAGGACAGCTCGGATAATCTGAGTGGCAAGGCTGCTGAAAGCCAAAGCCCTCTCAATCAGCAGTCCTGGCGATCTCGTCCACGAACCGACACTGATCCATTTGGCGACGACACCTTGTCGGGCAGTGCGGTTCTCGGTGGTGCTCAGGATACCGATATCGGCGGCATGCCTCAGCAGAGTAACCGAGCGGGTACCCTAGGCACTCCAATCAAGGGTTCTGCAGGCGACTTTGGCATGGCAGGTCTAAACCTTGGGAGTCATGGTGATGATGGTCCAGTTAGTCCCTCCGAGACCAATCCCTACCGCAGTCCTCCAGCCGAGCGCCATGGCCACGACGATATCGAAACCCATGATGATAAACCCCACGGCGCGAACCTTCATGACGCACCCTCAAACTTTGGCTCAATTGGCCGCGGCTTTGGTGGTTATGACGGAGGCGATCGTAGCCAGACCTCTAGCGTGGGTGCCAAGGGCTATCCTTCTTTGAATACCCTGGCAGGTTGGCCCGCGCCCGGCGGCCCTGCGATTGGCACTCCCGATCGTGAGAGGCCTAACTTGGGTAGTGCATTTGGCAATTCTCTCTTCAGTCCTATGGGTGATCTCCAGTCGCCTGGTTTATCCAATCTTGGTAACGTATTTGGCCCTGCCAGTGCTGGTGGTCTCGGGACAGGAAGCATCGGCCGTGGAAGCAAGATAAGCTCGCTCTTCCCTGCCGCGATGCAGGCACAAATGCAGTCTCATGAGCAGCAGCACGACAACAACCTGGCTGATTCTTTGCCTGACCTTCGTCAGGGTAATCCTTTGGGTGCCATTGGTCGAACCAACTTCGGCATTCCATCTCGCGATACTGAGAGCCCAATGCGCCCTAACCGTGGAGTTTTTGAGGAGTTGTTCCCTTCCAGTGACGCTTCTCGCGCTCAGGGTGTATTTAGCACCGGCGATTCTAACCATCCAACTGCTGCAACAGCGCCTCAGTCATTCACTCCTATTGGCGGTGGTTTGCCCTTTGGTGGCCAAGGTGGTACCGAACCTCCTGCTACCCAAGTTCGTCAGATGGTCATGCCTGACCGCATGAGGTGGGTGTATCTTGATCCTCAGGGACAGGTCCAGGGGCCCTTCACTGGCCTCGAGATGAACGACTGGTACAAAGCCAACTTCTTCACCCCCGATCTTCGAGTGAAGAAGTTGGAGGATTCCGATTTTGAGCCTCTGGGCCAACTCATCAGGCGCATAGGGAACTCCCGTGAACCATTCCTTGTTCCTCAGATTGGTATCCCTCACGGACCTCCATCCCAGGCCGGCCCTTTCTCTCCCCAGGGAAATAGTGGTGTAGTTCCTCCTTTGAGTGGTGTGTTCCCTAGTTTTGGCCGAACCCTCACTGCTGAAGAACAGAACAACCTAGAGAGGCGCAAGCAAGAAGAACAATACCTCATGGTGCAACAGCGCGAGTATGTCATGCGCGCTCAAGCCATGTCCAAATTCCCTATTCCAGGCCCAATGCTGCAACACCACTCAAGTGCTCATAGCCTCCAGAGTCAGCCAAGCTTTGGAAGCATTTCGTCTCCCAACCCTATCGGAATGCCTCACCAGCAACCCATTGGTGCCATGCCCCCGTCGGGTGCTTTCTTCGATGGAGCTGGGCCAGTTGGCAGTCAGACTTCCGCCCCTTCTGGTTCGGGAAACGGGGATCCCTTCAGGGATGATGACCTAACAAGCTACGCAAACTCTGAGCGTCAAATTCTTGCCAGCCTTCAGGGTTCTGGCGCTCCTCAGCCGATCAGGGCCCCTGGTGCCGATGCTGGTGCGCGTGCTGGCCTTCCCGATACCCAAGACCTCGAACAGGATGACGAAGGTTTCAAGGAGCGTCTACAGGAATTTGAGAACTACCAAGCCCAGCTTGAGGCTGAACAGGCCGCCAAGGCCGCTGAGGGCAGCGAGGAAGAGCCCGCTGAAGAATCCTCTCCTACTTCTGAGGCTGTTCCCGAGGAAACTCGTCGACCTGCAGAGGTCCCAGTCTTGACTGGTAAGGCCGCACGAGCGGCAAGGAAGAAGGCGGCCGAGGACGCCCTATCTCTTACGCAGCAGGTTCAGCAGACTCAGGCTGCCGCTGCCGCCGCTGCCGCCGCCGCCGCTCAACCTGTTGAGCCTGATATGCCTATGCCTTTCCCTCCTCCTGCGTCCACTGGCACACCCCTCCCTGCCCCGACCGCTCAACGCGCTCGTTCCAATCTGCCCGAACAATACAACCGCTCTCAGACAGGAACCCCTGACAGTGTAGCCAACGCCCAGCCACCACCCCTGGCTCCTTGGGCTAAGGACCACGGCGCTGAGTCACACAAGGGCCCTAGCCTGAAGGAGATCCAAGAAGCCGAAGCGCGTAAGGCTGCCAAGGCCGAGGAGGCTGCTGCTGCCCAGAGGAAGGCTGTGCTTGAGCAGGAGGCTGTTGCTCTTCGTGAACGTGAGAAGACTGCTGCCGTTACCAATGCTGGCCTACCTGCTACCAGTACCTGGGGACACGGCTCACCTGCCCCTTCGGCTAGCCCTTGGTCCAAGCCTGGGCCTTCTAAGACTGCGGCGGTTACTACCCCTTCAGCTTCGACTTCAAGCAAGAAGACCCTCGCCGAGATCCAGCGTGAGGAGGAGCTCCGTAAGCAGAAGGCTATTCAAGCGAGCCCCCAGTCCGTTACCCCTACTGCTAGCGTTTCCAAGAGCTATGCCAACCTTGCTGGCAAACCTGGCCAGTCCACTCTCACTAATGCTGCATCTGCGGCTGCGGCTGCTGCGGCTATGGTTCCGCCTCCTGGGAGCGGTTGGGCCACTGTTGGTGCTGGTGGCAAGGTCAAGGTCCCCACTGGCCCATCATCTCAGGCCCGATCCGTCAGCGCCACAAACATCAAGCCCATCACCTCGCCAGTGAAGTCTGTCTCGAAGCCTGCAGCTTTGGGCAACGGAAAGACTGAGGCTGACAATGCCGCTATGGAGGAGTTCAACAAATGGGTCGCCCGTGAGATTTCCCGTGGTATCAACACGGTTGATAGTAAGTCCCCATGATAAAACCTGGACAAGAAATTGAACTAACAAACCACCAAGCTGCCTCCTTCCAAATTGCGCTGGATAACATGCCTCTTGACACAAGTATAATTGCTGATGCTATCTATTCCATCTCCAATACCATGGACGGTCGCCATTTCGCCGAGGAATTTATCCGTCGAAAAGGTCTTGCTGAGCGTGGTGTCGTTGAGAAGCAACCCGAAAGTAAGGGAGGAAGCGGCGGCGGTTGGAGCGAAGTTGCCAAGAAGGGAAGCTCAAGCAACGCCGCCGCTGCGGCTGCCACCAGCCCTCGTGAGGATAGTATCTTGCCGTTTAAGGTTGTCCCAAGCCGAAAGAAGAGCAAGAAATAGAATGCTGAACCTTGAACATACAACTATCGCGACATGAGGGTTCCCTAATGTTGTTTGTCTGTACATTCTTTTGGCAGCCTTTTGGGATTACCTCGAGTCAAAACTGGAGAGGGATGAAAGACGTTGTTTTGGCCATGGGTTGGGATTACGACTGATGAGTGAAGGCGAAACGCTGAGGGGCAATATTGTTGGAACAGTGTTGGAGATGATCTTACTGTCTAAGCGATGTATTTGATACAAGGTATCGTCTAGTGTGTAGGACAATAGTAGAAGCGTTGAAGCCTTGTTGAAGATTTTAATGTCCCATTGATAATGTACTCATGATACCGTCCTGGTGGTCAATCCGTAGCTCTTCATCACAGACGCGAAGTACTTGAAAACATGCATTTGCCAAATCTTGTCTATCCTTCGTGTAACTCTTTCATCATGCCTGGCGTGCTTTTAAGACCTAGCTAACCCCTTTTATACCCATGCTATGTTCTTAGGAAATCCTCAAGCCCTCCATCAAATTCTCCAATGTCTTCCACCCTTCACTTCCCTCCCAATTTTCCTTGCCTCTGCCCATAACACTCCTCACTGCGCTTCTCGCCTTACCCTTCCACTTGCTGCCGATGGTCTCGACGGAAGGGCCCCAGTTCTCGAATACAGACACTAATTCATCGGTCCTTTGCACGACAATGGTCCATGCACCCTCGTCAACAGTCCAGTCTCGCGCCTCGTCGGCTGTTGTGCTTGCCGCACCGGGCAGGAGACCGCTGCCGGAGGATCCTACGGCTGCACGCCAGGCTCGCTCTGCTGCATCAATGGCACCTGCGTAATCTCTTCTCCAACCCCGAAGTCGTGAGACCAGAGTCCATAGTTCCGAGCGCTGTGTGATGAGAGGTATCAACTCTTCCTCAAACAGACGCATAACAAGTCGCTCTGGTGTTCCTCGGGGAGGATCGTACACGCCTGTACTTGTTGTCTTCTCAACTGAGAGGACAGCGTCTTGGAGCAGTGCTCCGAGGACGTCGGCGTCAACGGCATCTTCTGACTTGCGGATGCGGATGATGTTCTTAAGTGCAAGAATCATATCGGTCACAGCAGGGGGCTGCACACGCGCGCCCAGAGTGAGTACATTGTCCCAGATTCTCCAGTTGTCGTGAGCGATAGAAGCACCTCTCTTGTAAGCCGCGAGAGATTGGGACAGCAGAGTTGCCGGGTCACGGTCCGAGGACTTGGTGGTCTTGGCGAGCGCAACGTCATCCTCTTCATCCTCTGCAGGGGCGGGAGCAGGGGTTTCTTCGATAACAGGAGGCTTGTTTTTAGCATCGGCGACAACTTCGCAGTACAAACTCCAAAGGGCACTTCCTAGGTTGCTCCAAGTTCGGGCATCCTCGCCTCCAGCTGTATCGCTTGCAGACCCAATGGAGCGGTTGAAGGCCTCGGCAGCATCACCAAACTGCGCAAGTCGCAGACTGATGTCTCCAAGACGACTCCACATTTCAGGGCTCAGACGGTTAACAGCTGTCGCCTTCTTGTACGCCTCGCGGGCCTTTTCCCAGTCCTTGTTCTGTAGGTAGTACTCGCCAAGTGACTTTTGGGCGCGGGCGTAACGGTGCTTGGAGATCTCCCATGCACGCTCATAATAAGATGGCTCGTTCTCGATATCACCCAGAATACAGAACAGTCGAGGAGCGTTAGGTGGTGGAGGATCGCGCTCAGGTCCAGAGAAATCTGCACCCTTGAGAAGTGTTACATCGTCACCAATATCCTCATCATCGGGATCCAATGGGGATGTCTCTCCAGTGCGGTGGAAAAGCCTCCAGCGGATGATTCCTCTGGCTTTCTCCTCGCCACCACTTCCACGACCATCTTCATCCTCAGATGCTCCAGCGGTAGCAAGGCAGAGTGCTACCTCGGCCCAAAGTCGAAGGCGCTTGAAGATCTCGAGAGCAGAGACCAAAGATCCGATACCAGCCCATGCATAGGCCAGCTCAGACTCGAGATGCCATCGCGGAGGAGAGCAAATGGCGTGGATGTACTCAAGACGGACCTGTACAGGGGCAGACTCTGAGGCCTTGGGTGCAGGAAGGAAAGAGGTGGATTTGTTTTGGACAGGCGCAGAAGTCTGATCAGGGGTAGTGATCTGGATAGCCGGAGCTTCATTCTCAGCGTTCTGCTCTCTCGCCTCGGCTTTTTGTTGGGCCTCAGCGGTTGTGTCTGTCAACACTTGATCAGCCACAGCTTGGAGCTGAAGTACAGCTCGCTCAACAGTTCGGCTGCGATGAACCTCAATTCGCGATCGAACAAGCAAGGCGTGGGTGTAAATCTGCCAATTGGTCGACTTATCTGCAATAACTCGCACCGCATAAGGCAGAACTTCTGCTGAAGTCAAGGTGTCAATAGGCGAGAAAGCATCCTTGAGTGTCGCCTCGGTGAGAAGGATAATCTGGTCCAGCGGTGAAAGTTGAGGTTGGTCATCAGGTGAGAGGTCGACCAATGCAGCAGGTAGCGAGGCTTTCTTGTCGTTGTCGTTCTCCTCCTTGGCAAACTGGATCTCCTCGTGCAGAGTGTCATCGTTCAGTTGAAGGGCATCCGGCTTGGCCTCCTCTTCAGCGTTATCGACCTTTTGTTCAGTGGCGCTCTTGGCCAAAACTACAAGTTGGCTGATACTGTTCTCTTGGAATTTGGTCCTCTTTCCAAGGGCACCTGACAGTGCGTACTCAAGGCCACTTGTTTGGGAAGCCTCCTTCAGAGCTTCCTTGGCCTTATCGTCACGGCCTAGCAAGATGTAGTTGTTGGCAGCCTCGACAAGAAACTGCACCTTTTCCTCGCGGCTCCATGCATCGTTTTCAGAGGCCCATACTTCCTTACCGAGAACCTGCGCGCGTACGCTGTCGATACCATCCAAGATTTGCGATGCCAGTGCTGGCACATCACTCCATTGAGAGCTTCGAGCAAAGTTGGAACCGTGACCCAAGCTAGGCTGTGTCAAGAGCTTGTAGTGCCAGACATTGACTCGAAGTTGTGTCCAAGAAAGACTGCACTTGAGTGACTTTTCCTCAGCGGGGATCTCAACAACATCCTTGGTGGCTTGAGGGAGCTCCTGTGTGATGATATGCCGTGCTAGAGCGAAGAGTTCCAAGTGAGGAATGTAAGCATATGGCGAGACACCATCGACCTCTAGGTAACTAAGACAAGCCTTGTGGAGATGGACCTGGGTCTTCTTGGTATCGTCAGGCTGAACACCAGCCCATGCCTTGGTGATCAGAGCGCTGAGAGCCGCTGATTCAGGAAGAACAGGACCGGTAACGTTGACTTGAAGGAAGGCATTCAAGGCAGCAAGGCCGACCGACAGAAGCTGGGGAACATCTCCCGATGGCTCCGTCTTGGAGTCGGAGCCGGGATCGGGATCGGAGGATATCAACCGGGCAACCAAGGCATTGATCAAGGCCCCGGCCACCGGAGCTGGGTCCGATGCGGCATCGGATTTTGAGAGGAGAATGGAGGCATATCGCCCATTGCGCAAGGCGCTGCCGTACGCACTCGTACTACTCATAGCTATATCTGTAGCTATCCCCAAGCAAGAATTTGTCTTTGGTTGACCAAAAAAGGTGCGAGTTGGGCGTCAACGTTATAGCGACTCAAGAGCAGGGTTAGGTCTTGGCCCCGGTCTCGCGCTCGCACTGGCACTGACGATAGCCTCTCTTGCACTGTGTTTTCTTGAGCGATACGATGGACAAAATGTGCTGTTGTGTATAAAATGTCAACGTAGCAGGGGATTTGATTATCTGATGATCCTCTGTTGGTATAATTTTTGGTGGAGGTGTGTTAAAGTTGTGCCTGCCTGCCCTGCTGTTTACTAATACAGTCATAGGCTTCCAGTCACTTCGCTGTAGATTTTTTTCTTCTTTCCCACTTCTCCGCACCGCACCGCACCTGCCCCTCACCGGCCGGCCACCGAAAGGACGGAATTTTATCCCCACCGAAAAACCTCCGCTCCGGCCGACCTGTTCACGGCCCCAAAACGATCCTCTCGCAGCAGTCAATAGGATGGGTCGGGGCATTTATCACACATTATTATGCATGTCCTTGATCTATTTTTAAGAACAACGGTCATATCATTGCTTGATCCGCTGAACATATTGATATGTCATCTAATCCGTGCACAGCAAGCAGATCATTTGAGTGTTATGGCAACTTATTAAACAGCTCATTAAGCTGTGTAAACTTACAATCACCGAAAACACGAAACCCATCTGGTTTCTAGACTTTGGATGGTTTAATGAAGCTTCTGTTGAGTTAATATGATAAATCTTTGTCGAAACGTTTACGTACAGCATGTCAGTGGTCACAGCCCTTGTAGACAGTCCTATACAATGAAAACTCGGTCACTTGGCCCAAACGGGCCATGGAAACTTGCGTCCTTGGAACGTGTTTTCGCTTTCTTGGCTGTAATTGCCTCTACTAATTCTCGTATTGTCCGGTGGGTGAAGAGATTTCTACCACGGCTTAATCGACCCGATAGAGAGCGTCAAGAACCGATACGATGTTTTCTGACAGTGTGGATACCCTCATCACTGTCGTCCGACAATACCAGTCGCTTAACCAGTCATACCATGTTGTGGACGGTCCAAGCACCTCTTAAGAACAAAGCGTTATTTACCCTGCAAATAATTCTCTCAAGCTTCTCAGCGTTTGCGTCGTTTGCGTTAGGCTCCGTTTCAGCAAGAATCCTTGTCTGTCTCCCATGCTCAAGCTCATCCCCACTCATCAGTCGCTAGCCTAGACCCAATCGACATAAACGGACCGTGATTAGGATGAGTCGGGGAAGGGCATAATTATATTGGTCTCCAGCATGGCATGACAGTTGCTAACTGTTCTCCAAGACGTTTAGAACGGGGGGTCGTCGAGTGGGAAGCCGTGCCAATTGAAGAAACACAATACAGCGCTGGGTGGAAACGGTCCAGTTGCCAAGCCCAGCAAGGTTTAGCCCAGGCAAGTCTTAGACGCAGTCAAAGATGGTGAAGTTAGTAGCTTATGAATGGCTCCCATAGCGCCAGATTCGGAGTACTACCGAAGTCTAGGGAATTTCTCATTTGTCTTTGAACTTGTTAGTGATGATTCGGAGAAAAAGCTTACTTCCTTGAACTGTAGTGATTTGCGCTGACGTCTACGCCACTATGCTTAGACGCCCGACGTACAACGGCGCAGACTGAGCCGCAAGTACGGACGGATACAGAACGGCGGTAGTACATAGAATACAGTACGGACGTCTTTACGGCCAAGTTGCCAGCCAAGGCAAAGGAAATCTGACCCCTACAGAGTTCTGCCAGGGCGGGTTTTGTACGGCGCGCAACAAGCGGCCAAGTCCGTACATCATGCACATTGTTGCCAAGGCATCACAGCGACAAGCAGGCGTCGCGTGCCAAGGTTTGACAGACACAGCCTTCCACCAACTGTGAATAGCCTGCCTGCCTGCATCGCTTCCAGGCGAAGGAATCGAGTTGTGGAGTAGGCCAGGTCCCTAGTTGCACGCACGTCGAGCTATTGAACGTTTGAGACGGTTCATTGGATACCAGTAAGACATTCCTCTAGGAACGCACAGAACTTATTCCGTAACAGACGACAGCCCATGGCGGGCTTAGCCAGCGTAGACCGTAGACCAGGCAGACGCGCTGTAAGCTAAGAATCGGTCGACAGACCCCATAAATCGAATAAGTGAGACTAACACCAGCCGCACCAAGCGCAGTTCATGGAACTGCATACATAGTATATTGTGTGTCTCAGTCCGCAAAATCAACTTCTCTGGTCGGGCGTAACTCCTGAGCAACGAGGGTCTGGGTGTTGCAAGGATGTCCCAGGAATCAAGCATATCAACTTCAGCTGATTCTCAACCGACAAGGAGCAGTGCCTACTGGGTACATACTTTGGCTGCACTATGACCTCTTCCCCGCGCGACAGGGGCAGAGCAAGTGCTGCAGTTGCTGTCATCATAGTGTAGCAGCGCAGCAGAACTATGCAGTTCCCCCAGATGCCCTGCAGCAGGTTCCAAGTACACAATCGGGGCTTGGAGAAGTTTGTGAATATTGAGGCTTGCTATATGTTAGATGGCCAGGCTCACGCCCGTCTGGGCAAGCTTTTCTTGTCTGTGATGCTGATTTCCAGATCACAGATCCGGCTTCTCACGGGCTGATGTGGCTTCACCATTCATCTTGAGTGAATGATAGGTTGTCCAGGTAGCGACAACCTCTAGTTACGCTGAGGTTGCATCTGAATGTCTGAGTGTTTCTTGGCTGCATCGCTCGTTCCGTTCCTCAACACCACTTTGGCGACCTGCACGTGACCGGTGAACTTCTATCATTCCCGGGATCAGTTGAGTTTGATGATAATGAACTATTCAGGAGTTGACGTGTCGAGACAGATAGCCAAGCCCGTGGCGTGATAACGAGAGCTGACGTTAATGAGGGTTGGTTGATACTGGGGGAGGGCAGCAAGCACGAGCATCGTTCAGATAAAGGTTTTATGTAAGAATCGTTCGAGATGTTTCAAGTTCATCATGAGATTCGTGACCCTGCATTGAATTGTAAGATGGTACAAGAAAACCCCAGATTCCGTTGTGCTGGGACTACAGTACATAGCTCGCGGATCTACAATGCACCACGCGACCTCCATATTCTTAAACCAAGATCCATAGCTAAAGCAAGGCTAGATCGGATTTCTGTCGCTGATCAGCGACTGTGTTGCCGGTATTAGAGGAGTGAAGCGATTATGGCGTGTGTATGTGAAAACGTCGACGTTGGTGTCGGTAACATTACCCATTTTCCCACTAACTCAGTGCAGTGGAAGGCTTCGTGCGTCGTTAACGGTTGGCCAAATTTGGCAGGTGGGATTGACCCTTCAGCCGAGCAGCTATGACGTCAAAGCAGTTGCCCAGGTTTGGAGTAAGAAGCAAGGCAGTCAGTCTGTGGTTTAATCACTTGGCGCGACGGTAGTTCCTTTGAGATACTCACGAAACATGACTTTCATTTCATATTCTTCCTTCTTTTTAAACATCGGATTATTCAGTAATACGTACTCCATCATTTCATGCTACACAGGCAATCATATTTATGATCGATCTGGTTGGCTGATTCAAACTGACTCCATGCTTATCTTCCAGGGACCTGGGCCCAATAATCCATAGGGCATTGGCCGCTGAATGAAAGCTCCAACCATCTGTTTCAGTGATGATTACCCACCTGGGGCGATATTTGGGGAAGCTCCACACTGCTTCTTCAGTGGAGGCAACCCTTCTGACGGCGCCGGCCACCTGCCTCTGGCTATAGCCTACCTATCGTCTCCAGCCGGAGCCTCTCGAAAACTCCCGTCTATTGTTCACCACAACGAATAGGCCGGTCTTGTTTCGCATTTCGGGGGGAAAGACCTTTGTCCTCTACGGATAATAACTACAATGCCCAGAAAACATTAGACTTGATGAGGTATAAGTTGTGCTGATCAGCATATCTAGGCGTCAGGGCCCCCTACTGTACTCGTAGGGTTCAAAAGCCATTGTGCCGCCGTACCCTTATCTGTCGGGGAAGCACCCTGACATGGATGCATCCATTGTACAAGGTACATGATGGTGGAGAACAGATATGCGTGGTGGGGAAGGCCTCCACCCCTCTCCATGGGGGTGGAGAAAAGAGCTTCATGGGTCAAGTACTGTACTTTTCTTGGTGCGGTATCCGTACAAGGCATTATCCAAAAACGCAAAACGGACCGACAGGCTATCTTGGAGGCTACCGGGAGTAAACTGTAGCTGTAAAGTCCGGCTCTAGGCTAATATTGCAAAGGAACATTGCGTCTGTCCTAGCTCGAATAATTTGTAGTGTAAAACTGGATGGAATAAGCCAAGGAACGGAAGGATTGTGAATGAAGGGAGGACAGTGCCTCCATAGTGATACTAAGTGGAGAGCTGAAACCATTTGAATTAATTGTCTCTGGGGAAGTTGAGAGAGTCTCGTGACCCGTCATCAATAGAATTGTGGCAGCGAACCGTCCCTCTGGATCATGTCGATGGTCAGCAAAAAGCAACACCGAATACGACCTGTCGCAGAGGCTGACCCTGACGCACTCCACTAAGCCAATGACAGTGTCGAGGTAAAAGTGTCTATTGGGGAAAAGAAAACAGCTCAACAGTTGAAGGCAATTACTTTAGTAAAAGCAATAAAAATCGAAACTGCAAAATCCGGTCCAAGGAAGGATTGGTTGGCTAGCAGTTGAAAGTGAAATCAACAGGGCGTGCAGGTACAGGTTACGGGTTACGGGCAGTGCCCAGCCTGTTACATTCGACCGAGGTATTTAATATACCTCAAGCCAAGTTGCGGATACCTACAATAGAGGTAGCCCGAACGAGTTGGTATTAACTCGAGTTTGGCTTGTTTCTCCACTCCCACTCCAGCTAATCCCTGTTCGGAATGGCCGCCATCCACCCCGTTGTCATTGACAGCCACCAACAGCGCATGTACTGTAGTTGCGTTGATCTCAAGTAGACCTCAGCAGGCTCAGCTTAAGGAATAGCGTGGGAAGCGCGCTATGTCGTACTCCCAAGACTTGGCTTGCCATGCATGCCATGACATCCATACCTGCCTGCCTTACCTTGCTTTGCCTTGAGGGCAAGTAAACGAGGTAGGAGCAGAGGACGAGACAGGGAAGGCGCCGTTGGGGTCGATCGAACTGCTTTCCCCCATATCGGATTTTACTTATTAACTTCAACGCCCGCACCTCCATGATACAACTTTCTTTTCTTCCACACTCGTCTCATACTTTGAACGTATTTTCTACACCTTGTGGCTAACAAGGCGTATTATTCAACTGTCTGCTGCTTCATTGCTTTGCAGACTATTTGCTCCATTGAGCTTCCCCCCCTCAACCTTGTTCACAAGAACATCGCGACAGACCGAATACTACTAGCCTGGTGTCAGTTAAATCTCGCAAGATGGCTTCCGACGAGGAGAAAAACTCCCAAAATTTCGTCAGCAATGGCAACTCGACCGATAAGTACCTGGCCGACAACGGCGATGTGGCTGCCGGGCATACTATGGATAATGCCGATGGCTTGCATCGTCTTCTCAACAACCGACAGATCCAGCTCGTCGCCATTGGTGGCTCTATCGGTACAGCGCTTTTCGTGAGTATCGGTGGTGGTCTTGCCAAAGGTGGTCCTCTCGGTCTGTTTCTCGCCTATACAATCTACTCCGGTGTCCTCGCATGTGTGAACAATGGTGTCGCAGAGATGAGCACCTATATGCCCATTTCTGGTGGCTTCATCCGTCTTGCTGGTCACTGGTGCGACGATGCTCTTGGTTTTATGGCCGGATGGAACTTCTTCCTCTACGAAGGTCTCCTCATCCCATTCGAAATTACTGCTATCAATCTTGTCCTTTCCTATTGGAGCCCCAAGATTACGGAACCTGGTCCTACAGCCGGCATATGTATTGGTGTCATCATATTATACGCGTAAGAACCACTCCCCAGGACGATCCTATATTTCTTTGTTGTTTGCTGTGCTGGTGCTATGCCCTCGAGCTTGAATCTTCCTAGCCAGCCGTTGACATGGGATCTATCCTCCCTTGTCCCGTGAATCAAGATCGCATGCTAAATTATGTTCTTGTGATTTAGTCTCTTAAATATCCTGGCTGTCAAAGCCTACGGTGAAGCCGAATTTTGGCTGTCGGGCGGCAAGGTCATCCTGATCCTCATCCTCTTCAGTTTCACCTTCATCACGATGGTTGGTGGTAACCCCCAGGGAGATGCGTATGGGTTCCGATATTGGTCAAACCCCGGTGCTTTCTCCGACGTCTACGGCACACACGACCTCGGTCGCTTCGAAGGCTTCCTCGCTGCCCTCTGGAGTGCCGGCTTCACTATTGTTGGTCCCGAATACATCTCCATGGTGGCTGCTGAGGCCAAGCGACCTAGTGTTTACATCAAGGCTGCTTTCAAGACCGTTTACTATCGATTCTGCTTCTTCTTTATCACTGGATCCCTTGCTGTTGGTATTGTGGTCCCCTACAACTACCCTCAGCTTGTGAACATCTTCGTCGATGGCACCGAGGGGGGCGGCACTGCTGCTGCCTCGCCCTACGTTATGGCTATGAACATCTTGGGCGTTAGCGTCCTCCCCGATATCGTCAACGCTCTCCTGCTTACCTCGATCTTCTCGGCTGGTAACACCTACACTTACTGTGCCACACGATCGCTCTATGGCCTCGCTCTTGAGGGTCGTGCCCCGCGATTCCTTCGAAAGACTACCGCTTCTGGTGTTCCAATTTGGTGTTTCTGCATAGTCATGTTGTTCCCCATGCTCTCGTTCCTCCAGTGCGGTAGTGGTTCAGCCAAGGTGCTCAACTGGCTCATTGCCCTCATGACAGCTGGCGGTCTCATCAACTACCTCGTTATGGGAATTACCTTCCTCTGCTTTTACCGAGCTTGCAATGCCCAGGGAGTCGATCGATCCAAGATGCCCTACTATGGTCGTTTCCAGCCGTGGTGCGCTATCTTTGGCCTTGTCTTCCAATTTTGCGTTGTCATGTGCTACGGTTACAAGTCCTTCCAGCCCTGGAACACAGAGCTGTTCTTCCAGAACTACACTATGCAGTTCGTTGCTCCCGCATTGTTCGTCTTTTGGAAAGTTTACAAGAAGACTCGCTGGCTCCGCCCTCATGAGGTCGACCTCACTTGGGAGCGCCCAATTATTGATGCTTACGAGAACTCAATTACAACACCCCCTACAGGATTTTGGCAGGAGATTGGGCAGCTTGTTGGCATCAAGCCCAAGACTTACACGGACGAGTAGGGCGGATGTGATTTTGTGCGCAAAATAGTCGAATGTTAGCTACTGGTGCAATCTACGAGTTCTCAAAATATGCGAACCGATTGTACGTATTGAGTAGTTTGCTGTTAAAATTATACCCAAGACACCTTTTTGTTCAATCTCGTTCTTCAATTATGACATGATTTACTCGTGAAATTGATGTATCCCAACTTTGGTCGCAATAATGAGACTGGGATGAATCATCATGGTAACCTAACAGTCTAACTTAAAGAAAAGACGCCAGCCATGATAGCATTTCGCCTAAAGTTGCTGTTGATGATGGAAGAGCATAGTATATAGTCTAATCTAAGTTCATACTATAATGAAGCCCCTACGCACTTCAGTACATCTAATGACCGCACGTTCATGACGTAGAACGCAGCCAAGCTGATGTTGCTGCACCATTGTGATATGTCCGATTTTGCGCATCAAGGTTGGCAGTCCTTACATGGTACGGCCAATAGCTAATCGTTGCCGATCTCGTGATCGGCAGTGTAGAGCAAACATCAACTGTGCCTCTCATTGACCGTTGCGTAAAGTTGCTTTAAGGAACTCCTTAGCCCCGTGCCTCAATGGGGAAGCTTGGGGGATAGCCCATGCAGATCGTCCCGGGACATTTTGATGCAACGAAACGGGAGGGGATGGAGGGGGAGTGAGACTTGCGTCCAACTGAGGGGAGTTTCTAGAAGGGGGCGTGTGGTAAAGATTGGAGAGGCGAGGCGAGAGTGGTGAGGAGGTGGTGATAAGCAGGGATGGTGGTGATAAGGTTTTTGGAGTTGATAAGTATTGTGCTGCGGATTCTTATGTACTGATAGTGAAAGAAGACAGCACGGCGTCTGAAACCGCGAAACCGTCCACAGCTGCTTATATCTCGGTATTGAAGACCGTGTTGAATAAAATAGGAGTGTTTGCAAGGGTAGTTCTGGTGTCGGTCCTGGTATGTATATACGGTAGGGATCGGTTTCTTTAGAGTTATCTCCATGTTGCCGATGCCTGTAGGAAGCATCCTAGGCTGTGTATGTGACTGGGGTAATATGTATGTGCTTATACCGTTTGAGAATTAGAGTGTTGGGGTATGCGGATGAGTTGCGGCGGTGCGGTGGGCGTTTAAGATGGTTCCCGAAGGCGGTGGGTCTTTCGGCGCCGGAGAGTCGGGGCTTGGTCGGAGGTTGTAGGACGTGATGGCCGATTGTATCTAGTGTTTGTTGTTGTTACTAGGTATTTGAGCTATACTCTCTACAAGGTGGTGTTCTCGTAGATTGGGGAATAGGATGACTAGGCATGAGTGTTATGAGCGATATCAGCGAGTATTTGACGATAGGGTAGTGTCTTAGCATATGGTCTCTTGAAAGGAAGCGCTGGGTTACAAGAGCTGAACTGAATCACTTGAAAGTGAAAGGCTGTACCGTAGAAGAAACAACTGAGTTTACGTGCTCTGTTGATAGAGTTTTAGGGACGGAGTGCGCTGGTTATTTGTAGTAGTTGTTATTAGTCCAGTTCAGCTTCCATATTTCGCGCGTATCTAACTGCCGCAGAAGAAATAATATTTCTCAGCGCACAAGAGTGCTATAACTTAGAACCATAGTATAAATCTAGGCAAGTACAATCCTACTTAAGCCTTCCAGGACTGTCGTTGATGCGCAATTGTATAAGTCAATGTCGTTATTGCCAGTCTGTGCAATAGGGTAAGTTGCTGCGACTAGAATCTCGGGACGAGCCTGGAAACGCTTGGATTCTCAAACATTTAAATATTGAAGCGTTCCATCGAAGGAAGTAACGAGCGGTATAATGTAATTCGTCGCTTTACGATCACCAGATGGGAAAGCTTGCAAAGTCACGAAAAGAAGGATCATTGGGATTGGGGAACATATATCAAAACACCAGAAATGCCTCTAATAAGTTCGGTGAGATGGCCGAGTTGGTTATGGCGCCAGGTTAAGGTTAACCTTAACACCAATTTCCTGGTGGAGCAATCCTCCTGGGTTCGAGTCCCAGTCTCATCAAATATATCTTTTTGCCCTTTCCGTGTCAGTTCCATCACCATCGGTAGTGATGTTTCGTTTTTGAACTTTAGCAATGTAGCATAAGTATTGGCCTATGTGGTTTATGATCATGCAGCGAGACTGGAGGAAGATGATATCGGGTCGTGACTGGGGCTTTGTGGATAGAAGGGCTTCAGACAAGTTGAACTCGTCTGTGAATGTTGAGATGAATCTTTAAAGCTCGCCTGTAACCCTTTTTACAGTTCTCCTCGACCTGACATGGTAGAAGATGACTGGGTTTGTCGACACTCAAGATCAGCCGGGCCCTGTTGTAGATATCACATTTTGTGATCTCAGTGAAGGATCACGGATCAACTGGACAGTAGAAATCACATCGTATCACAAACTACGGCATGAAAAATGATTCACAAGACATAAAGATTGATCGTAATCAAGTCTATTTGGCTCTAACTATTTGCCAACCTCCAAACCCACCAGGTCGAGGGCTCAACATAGTTGGGATCCTCCAATCCCCCATGTTATTTCCTCGTTCCTCCATGATGGTAGTCTAACAGAGCAGTCCGTCTATCGGGAGCCCAAAAGCGCGTTCATCCATTACCAAAAGACGCACCCGTAACTTTTTTTGATCAACGCATGACAAAGGAAAATGGTATGTAATCATCAAGAGAAGTCGTCACAAGACATGATCGAGTATTGGTGTACAAAGATCCGTTTACAGATCCTCCTCATCGGAGAACACCTCCTCACCACGCTTTCGGCGGGCCATACGGTCCTTCTTCTTCTTTCGTGCCTCAGAAGAGCTCAGCTTGACCTTCTTCTTGGTGCTAACAATCTTGTTGCCCATGGCGTCGAACTTCTCCTCCTCATCACCATCGTCAGCCTTGAGACGAGGACCAGAACCCTGGCCCTGGACCCAGTTGTGACCGGAAGGAGTCATCATACCGTCCATGACGGCCCAGACCTCCTCAGTCAAGTTGGCGGTGAACTCAGCGGAATGGGTAATGATGATGACACCACCCTCGAACTTCTTCAGGGCCTTGGACAAGGCGCCGAGGGAGTCACGATCAAGGTAGTTGGTAGGCTCGTCAAGGACGATAAGATGAGGTCGCTGCCAAGAGCAGGCGGCAAGGACAGTCTTGACACGCTGACCACCAGACAGACCACGCATACGGGAGTGAGAAACGAGCTCAGCATCGAGACCGAAGTTGGCGCAGTGAGACTCAATCTCCTTTCGGACAAGAGGTCGGAACTGACCAGAGGCGAGGGCCTCCTTCATATCGACGTCAGCAACCATCTTCTGATGAGAAGCGAGAAGCTCGTTTCGGGGGAGCCAAGCGTTGTCGGCAGTCATCATGGGAATCCATCGCTCGTTCTTCATGCCGATGTTCTCACCGAGAGCGAAAGAACACTCGTACTCGTAAGAGTTCTTGAACTTTCTTCGGCTGTTGATACCGATAACACGACGCTGAGAACCCTCAACACGGAAGACCTTGTCCATAGCCTTCTCATCGGCCTCGGTGATGATCTTGTTGGCACGATCCATAGTCTCACGATCCTCACCAGTCTGGAATCGCCACTGGATGTACTCGGAAGGAGTCTTGTCCAGATGGTTATCGATATGGGCGAAAGCGTGCTGCTTAATGTAGGCGATACGGATGTTCTCGTGCTGGTAGATCTCACCCTGGGTAGGGATAAGCTCACCAGTGAGGACGTTGATCAGAGTAGACTTGCCAGCACCGTTGGGACCGATGACGGCAATACGAGAGCCTAGAGAGCACTGGAAAGAGATGTCGCTGATCTGGGGCTTGGAAGTACCGGGGTACTGGAAGGACATGTTGGTGGCACGGAGGATAGCCTTGGCCTTGGTCTTGACACCCTCAAGGAAACCGGGCTCGGGGAAGGTGAACTCCATCTCGGACTCACCAAGCTCGTAGTAAGACTTGGCAGAGGGGTTGCGGGCGACGAAGGCAGCCAGGTTACCTCTGTAACGCTTGAGCTTGAATCGCTCGTAGTGAACGATGTGCTGGCAGACGTTGTCGAGGAAACCAGAGTCGTGAGAGACGATGATGGAAGTGCAAGCGGAGTTCTTGAGGTACTCCTCGAGCCACTTAACGTTCTTCACATCCAAATGGTTGGTAGGCTCGTCAAGAAGCAGAATATCGGGAGCCTCGAAGACGGCACGGCACAGAGCCAGCTTCATCTTCCAACCACCAGAGAGGGCGCTGATCTCACCCTTAACCATCTGGTCGGTGAAGCCGAAGTCGTTGAGCTGCGTCTCGACATCAGCCTGAGTAGTAGTGACACCAGCCTCCTCTAGCTTCTTCATGGTCCAGTCGATGGTGGTCATCTCAGTGTCCTCAGAGTCAAGGTCGTGCTCGACGAAGACAGTCTTGACCTCGTCCTGCTTGGGGAAACCCTCAACCTGCTCGTTGTTGATGGCGCGCATAAGAGTGGACTTTCCGGAACCGTTGGGACCGCAAAGACCGTAACGCTGACCACGCTTGAGGCGGAGATGGGTCTGGTTGAGAAGAATCTTGGCACCGTAGGCAAGAGAGAAGGTACAGTTGCAAAGATCCTCACCCTCCTCCTCGTCTTCCTCCTTCTCAGCCTCGGCGACAGCACCGGGGAGAGTAGTCTTGCGGAGGTTCTCGACGATAGACTCAGCGCTGTCGATGCCAGAGATGACAGCGACGTAAGGCTTGAGGTTCTCGACCCAGATCATGGACTCGGCCTCCTTCTCGTCGACGAGCTGACCAGCAATGGCAGCAATGTACTCAACGACGGCACCCATCTTCTCAACGTAGTTGGTGAACTTGGGAGAGAGAGCGGCCTTAACCTTGGGGATAACAACGTTAAGAGCACCATCGTTCTTGGCCTCGGGGATGACACCGTTCTTGATGTCACCAACACGGGTGAGGGTGTCAAGAGCCTGCTTGGTCTTGTCACGAGCCTCGGGATCAGCCAAGTTCTCGTAGTTCTTCTGGAGACCTGGCATCATCTTGGGCAAGAAAGGAGCGACAATGTTGGGGTCGTCGACGAGCTTGCACATGTTGTCAACAATGACAGCGGTCTTTCGCTTGATGGCGGTGTCACGCTCAGCGAGACCACGATCCAGAAGGGGAACCATGAGGGCAAGAGTAGGCTCCTGGACCTCAGTGACGAAGGTGGTGGCACCGAGCAAGTGGATGGTCTCGGGGACGTTCTCGGGCTTGGCGATACACTTGATCAGCTCGGGAATGAAACGGTCGATATCCTTGTTGACAATAAGCTGGCAAAGAGACTCCATGGTCTTGTAGGCACGCTCCTTGACCTCCTTCTTGGTGTCCCACATGGACTCGGAGATGACGGGGATGAGCTCAGGGACGCGGTAGGCGAGCTGGGCAGGAGAGTTCTTGACAAGAGCATCGACGAAGTCAAGAGCAGCCATCTTCTCGGGCCACTTCTGGGCACTTCGGATGGACTCCATGACAGAGATGAGGGCAGCCTTGACAGCGTTGGCGTTGATAGCGCCGGCGATGGCAAGGACAGCACCCTGGGCGGCATTCTTGACGGCGGTGATCTTGTCGCCGACGGCGGCAAGGACGCTGGGGAGGAGGATGACGAGGTAAGGCTCGACAGTGGCGGAGACCTCGGCGTGAGAGGCAATGGTCTCGATGGCGATGCAGGCCTTCTCACGGGCGGTGGCGTCCTTCTTGTTGGCGAGCTGCTTCTTCAGGCCCTCGATAACACTGTAGACGATAGTGGTTAGCACATGAAATCGCTTGAGTTTTTTTTTTGTGGATGCTCAGCAGGGAGGGGTGATCAAGAACGGGTTTAGCGCTCAAAATCGCCCTTGGCCCAAATCTGGCGGGGCAAAAGTTGGGCGTCTATGAGGGGCATAGGGACAGAGGGAGAGGCGGAAAAAGTTTTGCTACTCGGCTGGGCTAATGGAATAGGCCAGCCATTCAGGCTGCATCTTAAATTCACGTCTCACATGCCAAGTGCATATCAGCTACGATTGCTGACTGCGCCAAGTGTGCGAGGCGGAAGATGAGTGCATATGAATGACAAGTACCCAGTGTGTAGCCCAAGCCCTCTGCTCCAGACACCCAATGATGCCCGAGTAGAAAGCCAAATGCTGGCAATATGAGATGTGTACTTACTTCTCGGGGACAACCTGGTCGCCGATGCGACCGTTGATGAAAGAGGCCAGCTCGTTGGAAGACTCCTTGATGTCGGAGGACTCCTTGGACACGGTGAGCTTCTGGAAAAGCTCGTCCAGGACCTTGATCGACTGCTGGTTCTCGGTAGGCATGATGTCGATGTTTGGGGGTTTTTCTTTTTTAGGAGGGGTATAAGGAAGAAAAAGAGGTCGTCGAAGAGACAGAAATCGATGGAGGAGTCGACTCTGTTTTTTTAATCGGCGATGATGGGGAAAGTTCCTCTTTGATGAGGGGCGGTGTTCGTTCGAAGGAGGTAAGTCCGAAGAACAAACTAGAACGCGGAAGTAAAGAAAGTAAGAGAGAGGTTCGTCTGGAGGAGGACGACCGGAGAGCGATGGAGGAGGAAGAAAAAGAGAATAGGAGGGAGATGGGAGAGGAGGGAAGAAGTAGAAGTATTAAAAAAGGCCGAGAGAGAGAGAGGCAGGGCCACAAATTTTATGCACTCTGGCCGCTCAAATTTTTCCTTTGCCACCAAAATTTTCAAAGCCGCCGCTCTACTCTACCCCTCCATTTTTTAACCCCTCCTCGGCGACGGCGACTCAGCTTATCGGTTTTATCAGCGCATAAGCTAAACTATAACGAGTAAGTGGATGAGGGCGGTGAGAGGGCTTGTCTCGAAAAGCTCTGGAAGTTAACTGGAGGCATATCCGATTTAGTGCCTCGCTGGGCTAGACCCATGCATAATGCACCACAAATGATGTATCTTGAGGACAGCGATTCATTAATTATCTGCGGTTCCCTTTAGAAGAGGCAAATTATGTCACAACGTGAGAGATGAAACCCTACGCATAATTGCTATAAGGTATTTTGCTATCAAAGATACTTCCTGTTAGACTTTCTTTTGCTGCATTGAGACCTGAGATATCCTGCAAAAGGTTTCAGTGGACAGATATCAAAGCTTCGTTGGGCTCTGGCTCTGGCTCTGGCTCTAACGTTGGCAAGTCTGGTTCCCAACGGATGTTTTCGGACCAGCTTTTCCATCAAGAAAAGCTGGCAAAAGCTGGCAAGGTCCTTCCTTACTCTTCGTAGTCAACTTATCCTCGAATCAATGAAGCACTCTAGCCACTGCTCCAATATTTTTGCCCACTTGAGTTATCTCGATTATCCACTTCCCGCCGTCTCCCTGACGACCTCTCCAGGGTGGAATAAATCACGGGCTGTGAGTTGGCCCCAAGTATCTTCAATGAAGTAAGTAATAATATCAAATAAAATTATGTGTGTTTATCAAATTATATCCTCCTAAGCTTTCATAAAGCCTCTTCTAAGAGATAGCAGTCTTCGTATCCTTATTCTCACTTTATGGGAAATGTCCCGGCCAAAAAGTCTAATATTTAGCGAATTTCACGTCCCGTGTTTTATTCCCTCCGAGGCCTCTCCACCTCTCTCACGTTTAGCCGCGTCCATGTTACAGATTCTTTGAGATCCTTGTTTCAATATCGATACCTAGATTTGCAATTGCCATCTTTTACGATATTTTTATTTACGTACAAAGTGTCTGGCGAGCCTTTAGAGCTAGTGACCTCATAACCGTATTCGTACTCCATAGTTCAGCCTGGAATAGCTTGACTCGCTCCTCTGCAGGTACTCCGTAAGAAACAAACGTTTACTTGTTATGCTAGGATCTTTCGTCGAGCCAACTTCGGATAAAAGCAGTGCCATAGTCGGTGTGCTGCCAAATTCTATTTCACATAGGAAACTCCCGTTGATGAAGCCTTCTACCTTTAGCGAACCTTGGCAGTTGTAAATGAAATTATGGGGGACAGACAGTTCAAGTACACCTAGATAACTTCATCTTGAAGAGTGATTGTCTTTAGGATATATACATATATATATATATATATATATATATATGTACTCAGCAGTGCAGCAATAAGTCCGTGGATTGTTGATACTTGACTTTTGCATCCGTATATATGCGGTATAACATGTGCCCCAAGTTTAACCTTGAGCCAAGTCGAAAGTCCTCATTTATCTGGGTAGCCCACAGCAATTCTATGAACTGCACCAGTTCTCTTGGCCTCGAATATCTTCCTATTATCGCACTCCTAACCTAACGTCTTCCATTGTCTTCGAGAATAAAGCTTTCGCCCAACAAACGACGGCCACGCCGAGTTTGTACAAGTCAAACATGTGCAGTCTAGTCCCCATCGGGTTTCTGCCCCTCGACCCTTGGACCTTGGTTGATCATGGGTGGTGGGACCGGCTTTACGACTAAAAAAACGAGAGAAAAGGGAAAAAAAGAAAATGCTGCGTTTGCGTTTCCCTGCCTTTCTCTCCGCCACGTTGCCACGGCACTTTCATCCTAGTGGCTACCGTTTATTCACCAGCCGACACAAAGAACGGGTACGGAGTTCACACGTGCGATGCGACACATCCAAGATCCTCCGAGAGGTCGAGTATCAAAGCAACATGTACAGTTTGGACTCTCGAGGTAATAAATACCAGGAATTCATCATATCAAATTGTTTTTTGTAAATATCTCCGTTTGGAATCCCCAGACATGAATATCGCGGGGCCCCAGATCACATCAGAATCCCCCGGATTTATCTCCCCGCCACTCACCGACAGTTGCTATACATGATAATCGCGACTGCCAGTAATGTCTAGCGATATTTACTGCCTCAGAACCGTCATACTCAACAAATTACACAAGGGGTTAACAAATAGCAAGGTGCACTCATGTACTCAATATGATGGTACATGGATGGATCGATTCGTACTTGATCATCCGGAAGCCCTCAGCCAACACCTTTGACTTCTTGTTGTTAATCATGCAAGATCAATACTTTTATGTACTTGGCGGTCAATGCTTGCTTTGGTACTGCATCATTTCTTGTCCAATCAATGACGTTTAGACACAGCTACTTAACGCCGTACCTAATTTCCTCCATGTTGAAAATCGTGATCTGATTGAAGTCGACCAACTCGCTTTGTGTATGTCTTTGTTTGTCCATGACACCCTTGCGAGTATCATCAACTGATTCAAGTATGGGTTGTGGCGGTACTGCTACAGTCTTGTGGCTTGTAAACCTTTGTTGCCTACTCCTTGTTATTCAAATCTAGAGATCTTGGAGCTGAGCTGAGCTCTGTGAGGGTCTAGTTCAATCCCTATTATTGACGCACTGAATCCTTATAGAGTCTGATCTCTTTGTTGAAAAATGAGAGCCTATTTGCGGAAACATTTCTCATCAAGCGGCTCGTGATCTTACTCACAATGTCTGTGCATGAATGCTGCTTTGCACTACAATGGCGGGTGTTGTTGGATCGCCTCTTGGATCGATATAAACGTCAAAGACTCCCTCCTGTTCTCGTATCATAAATTCAAATTTCCTCCTTCTTTCCTTGTCACATGCTTCAATCTTCTAGCCATGGCTTTCAACCCACAGAATCCGAGCAATGTAACCGGGGGCGATCAATCGCGAACGCAGCCTCGTGCCCCGACTAAGAGCGCATCACAAGGAAGCTACAGCTACGTTCAATACTGCCCTGTCTGGACAGATCCAGATTGGAAAGATGAAGGACCCGAACGAGCAAAGTCTGTCTTCAACATCCAAGACAAGGTCTTAGATCGACTTCGTCCCGCATTACTACCTCGTGATCAGTTCCAAAAGCCAAGTATCTACGCCCAACGATTTAGCATCTTCCCCGGTCGAACCGATGGCCGCTCGAGAGCTTCACCTACTAGGACCGAGAGCCGGCATCTCTTTCCTGCCAACGCAGAGGTGAAGACTGGAAAGCAGTTGTTCGACCGCTTTGAGGAACTGGCACAGCAATCAGGGGAGCGTGTCGAGGACTATATGGAGAGGACGCGGCCGGATCTACAGAAACTGGACGAAACTGAGCAGCAGTACATGCAACAGTATGAAGACCTTCTTGTGGACGAAAATTGGCAGACTATCCTTTTTGGGAGTTTGACAATGGATGAAGTGAGCTGAGCAAGTCCATTTAGTTCCCTCTGGCGTTGGCTAACAAACACCAGGTACAAGCTGAGGGGTATCTTACCATGTTAAACGACGTAGACAGCGAGCTCTCGGGCCCCTTATATCAGTAGGATAATTCTTGATTTGTTTCAACCTTCGCTAATCCTTGCGGCAAGCTTTCTTTCTCGTGACCTATGGGTAGATACTCGTGCCTTTGGGCGTACGGCTGATCGGCCTCGTTACATGTATACCTTAGATGGTCAACGTGAAGAGTGGGATCCCAGGGTATGTAAAACGGAGACACGAATAATCCTATCACTAACTTCTCAAGTATAACGATCGAGTATGGAATGCTATGCAGCCTGCCTTACAACTCGCTACCAGGATCCTGATGATGGACGAAAGCTTCATCCGAAGTCTTCAAGACGTCACAAACAGATTGTGGGTCGACGAGGGTCTTTTCTTGAACCAGCCGAAGCAAAAAAGATGGAGGAAACTCAAGTTCATGCGCGAGCTCAACCCCCTGGATCCGAAGAGGGTTTTCGGGGCGAAGGCGTTGAAAGATAGTGGCATTAATGTCTTTGCAGCCAATTGGGAGGCCCTGTGCCAAGTCTTTAACATCAGACTGGCCAGTGGATTCGACTTTTACGGGGAGTCAAAAAAACACATCATGGGCCGTCAAAGAAACCCTTCATACTTCGGTCCGGGAGCCAAGATCTTTATCGACATTGACGCTGAACTGGTTTGGCCACTGATAGTTGACCAGTACTCCAAGAGCGAGAAGTTGATGGCGAGCCTTATACTCTCGACCACCATGGCCCATGAGATGATGGTAAGTTCCCCCTAGCAGATGGTCATGGTTCTTGACGAAGAAATTGAATCACTGACACACAGAATAGCATGCATTCGTCTCCATTCACTGGAAGTGGCTTGAATACCCCGAATCAGTCGGGATTACAGATATGAGACAACTCCAAGCCTGTCGAACGTTGAATGATGAGCTCTACGACATGGTCAAACAGGATCGATTTGAAGAACCTTACTTCGAAAACGATGTTTACTCCGAGGTCGGGCATGCATTTGAGACACACGTAAGTCCAGGAACCAGATCTTGGTCCTATACATGTCTAACGAAGTTGATACATAGGTTATGGGAGGTGGTTATTGGCCATGGGGACAGTCTATCCTGAGTGTACGTCCGAGCCCTTCGCTGCTGCAGACGGCGGGTGGTCTTATCACTCATTGTACGCAACCAGAAGGCGCCAAAAATTCATCTCCGATGCTGGCGGCGCCACTGATTCGGGATATGCAAATCAGGCACTTCATTCGCTTCGAGGATATCAAGAAGTACTACACCCAAGCCTTCTGGGACGTGTCGATTCACAAGTATGGCTCAGCAGCTTTGAGGGAGCCGTCAAGAAAGCCTCACAAAATCAGCCACTACCCCAATGATGTTTCCATCTTTCCGTGGTCACCAGAAAAGCTCGACAAACTTCATCTAGGCACAGATGACGATTCAGACTGGCTATGGGAATACATGTATAGTCTGAAAGACGATGACAATCCGAGCGAAAACAGCTATCTGTTGCATAGCTACCTCAACAACCTCATCACTGAAGCATGCCAGTTCGATATCATGATTATCAAGTTCCAGGAGGATCAGCCCGCATGGGATGCTCGAGACAAAGTTTGGCGCGAACTTAGCAGCGAGACTCTTATGATACTCTGCGAGTTTTCGGCATTCTTTGTCCAAGTACATGTACCTTCTTCCGATAACGCTGTCCTTATGTTCCTCTATGGAACCTGGGAGAATGCATGGTATGAGCTTGGAGGGTATCCTGACTACCAATCCTCTCTGCTCGCCGATGTATTGGGGCAAGGTGGCAACGCCGACTGGGCTACTCAAGTGAGGATAGTCACAATGGACAAATACGAAGGGCGACTGATACCCAAGCTTGTGGACTTCATGCATCATTTCGAAAGGGAGCTTGCACATATGGAAAGTATGACCTGCGAGCTATACCAGCTTGGAAGTACGTATTGGGCTCTGTATTTCCATCTTGCCCCCGGACATATTGATGCTTGGCGCAAACGAGTCGATAAGATGCTGTCATCAGTGAGCAACATTGTCGCTGTCATGGAGTTTGCGGACCAAGGTATCAAACAATTCGACGGAGAATGGCACCAACGAGCATTGAATCTCGGTCAAAGGGTTGAGGACATCTCGCGGTTGTTGCGGCTGGATGTTAATGCATACGAGCATAACTGGCGTGACCTTTTGATGTCCATGCCTATGCTACGCAAGTCAAACCGAAAGCCGCACCAAAGATTCTATTTCTTGGCCAAGAAGGAGATGATGAGTCTGACAGGGAAACAATTGCAAAATCTGCAAGAGTTCAAACGGCGTTTCCAGTCAGTATTCAACCTGGGAGGGTATAAGATCGTTGTACCCGGAATGGATCCCGATGAGCTGGGCATTGCCCAAAGATTGGCCGGAACTCTGGATGATGCTGAAGGCGATACTGCCCGGGATCGAGAGATCAAGGGACCATCCACAGGTATCTTTGATTTCGCCGGAGTCAGGCAACTAGCTAGTCGCTTGACCCAACAGACCAGAGATGCAGAAGAGGAGATGGTCAACCGCATCAAGAATAATATGTCTTACAATATTCCTACTCTGCAGGCAGATGCAGCAGCGCAGGCTAGCGAACCGTCTCGCATTCCTCCCAAGTTCCAGCAGATGAGCGTGGAAAACCAGGCTCTACCGATTAGTGTTGGACAGTCTTTCAACATTGCCAATTCCCCATTCGCTTCTTATGCTTCAGGAAGCAGTTCAGCCTTCCCGGCACATCAGCCAGGCCAGCCATCTGCATGGAAAGCAGGAACTGCAGCTGATATGGCGGCTTGGGTAAATGGGCGCCTGGGGGATGCACCTGCGGCACCACATGGCATTATGCCTCACCCATATGCTGTCCGCGAGACAGTCACCGAGGATCTTCAACAAACTTCTGGACTATCACTCCCTATGAGGAACCCCATCATCTACGAGCGACCATACGGGGAAATTGACGAGGAAATGGACGAGGACATGGATGAGGAACTTGATGAGGAACTGGAAGAAGAATATGAGACTCAACTCGAGACGGACACTCTGCAAGACCCTGACCAATCGCGGCAGCAACACGAACTGAAGTTACCTCCAGTAGCATCTCTCCCTCTACCACCTATTCCTAGGGAAGGACTTCTCGATGATCGAATTCCAAGATCTCTATGGGACGATGATATCTTTATGGGGGGTTTCTCAGGGTTTGGAAATCGTGCCACAGCGGTGTCGGACTTTAACCCCAGCAGTAGCGATACCGAGTTATCAGAGATTGAAGATCAGCTGAAGCGAGATGGAAGCGAAACTACTCTTATTGACTCTTCAGATGCTGAGGACGAGCAGTCAAGCAGTGGAAGCAGCGATCTTGCGTTCTCTAAGACATCTGAAGGGCGAGCAAAAAAGCAGAGCTTGAAACGAAAGTCAAGTTGGGCGCCAGTCCACACCAAGAAGCAGAAGCTGGATATCTCAGAAGACAAAGAAAGAGAACGAGGTTCGAAGTCAAGCTCCCAGAAAAAGAAAGCAAAGGGCACCAAGAAAGATAGAGTAAAGAGCACCAAGAAGGAGAAAGCAAGCCCATGGGCTTGGCGGAAGTTTATCGCGAGCTTTGGAAGGCAAAGTGCTTAGACCTGGGGATTTCTTGTGTGGATAGGTTTTGTGTTTCTTTGTGGTGATATGTTGGAGTTTTTAATCCAATACCAGTACTGTGTTTCTTGTCTTATCATACCTAAGCCACCTAATAAAATTATCTAAAATTATTCATATTTTAACATTTAGGAAAGTCTCTAGATAGTATTTAAACAGGGATCATATTACACATGAGTTTCAAGATACGTATCTACAACAAGGTCTGAATTGTGGCTCAAAGGTATCATTCATTACTGACTCTTCCTAGTCCTTACAAGAGTATTAGAAATAGAGAATAAAATTCCGTTTGTGTTATGTGATCAACAGTTGATAATGCCAGAGTTCTTTGTATTGTGAAGTGTTTAAACGGTTGGTGTTAAAGCTAAGGTTTGTTAATCGAGGACTAAGCCTTAGCGAGATCGATAGTGAGCCCCACTGAGACTTGCCCCTCCATCCAAGCTTCCAGAAACGGGCCAGTCCCACCTGAGCTTCCCGTCTCTGACCTTGAGCCTTGGTCATTGCTTCCTATTCTCACGAGGAACAAAGAAGCAAACAAAAGTGCAAGTACCACGCAGTCTGAGATCGCCCCCTCCCGACTTCCCCTTCATCTTACATCTAACTTTCACGGTCAACTCCCAACTCTTTGTTCTTGATTCATCAAAGCAAAGCACAGGTCCTTCGATCACTTATTGCATCATAGCATATTGCTAGCAGACGCCTCGGAGATTCGCGATAACTTTCAGCGCAATAAAGCACAGCCTTATCGGTAAATAAATTTAACTGCCTTGCTCTTTTCCCTTTCAAACTTGGATCCTGACAATCTGCAGTTCAGTCATTCAGGACTGCCACAAGCAACACCACCACAACTCACTTACTTTCATGCTCGCTAAGAGAACTATCGCAATGGCTACTCGAGGCGTTGGCGAGATTCCCAGTCTCTCTCAACTTTATCGTGACTCTGAGTCTGACCTTTCTGAGGCCGCCCTCTCTGCCAGAAGGGAGCCTGACTATCCTGCCAGCGAATCCATCAACAAGCGTATTGGCTTGATCCGCGGCGACATCACCAAACTGCGCCTGGACGCCATCGTCAATGCTGCAAACAGGAGTCTCTTAGGTGGCGGTGGTGTTGACGGTGCCATTCACAGAGCTGCTGGTCATCGGCTGGTCCGGGAATGTAGCCCGCTGGGTCCCATCAACACTGGCGAGGCTGTCATCACAAAGGGCTACAACCTCCCCGCCAAGCATGTCATCCACACCGTCGGACCAGTTTACGATACCGACCCAAACCCTAGGGAGAGTCTGGCGAACTGCTACCGCGAGAGTTTGAGGGTTGCTGTGAGGAACAACCTGGGGAGTGTCGCATTCAGCGCCATCAGCACAGGCATCTACGGATTCCCAAGCTCCTCCGCCGCCAAGATCGCATGCAAGACTGTAAGGGAGTTTCTTGAGACTGAAGAAGGCAACACACTTTCTAAAGTGGTTTTTGTTACGTTTGTCCCCCCTGATGTCGACGCATACAATGCGGCGCTCCCGTAAGTCGGACGATTGCTCGCCCATGTACATCAACTGACTTGTCTTCATAGGAAAGTGTTTCCTCCTGCAGAGGAAGGGGCCACGGAGTGAAGACGAAACTTGAATTATTAGCGAAGAACCAGATGAAGGACTCTGTCTTGGATCATGAGATAAATGGATACGGCCGTTTGTGACAAGACTTTTAGTAATCACACATTATCCAACTCGGTCAGATTTTTCACCATGTTCACTTCTGTTAATTGTTGGCTGAGATTATAAGAGCAGCATGAATGATATTTATTCACAATCACACAAAGCTTTGATAATCATGGATATCAATTCAACAAGATTAGATATACAAGTAATATTGCAACCACCCGTTGAAGCATACAAATTGTCCCGGGTCTAGGGGTCTTGAGCATTAAACCTAAGACAAGCTCATAAGAAAGGTTTCTTGGCCCACACTCAATTGCATAAGTATAGTAAAGCAAATCAACTGCTGCGCGATCCTAATCCTTAGCTACTAGAGCCAGGACCCTTCTTCTTGTTCTTCTTGTTCTTCTTCTTGCCCTGTTTGTTATCACCTGAAGTTGCCTCTGCCTCTGCGGTATCAGATGTCTCCGGCGCGTCTTGGGTCTCGGTAGCTTCCGAATTGTCCTGGTCGTCGTCGTCCTCAGCTTCTGGTTCTTTGCCGCTCGTCGAACTAGTCAATGTCTTGTTGTCGCTCCCTTGCATAGCGTTGGTGAGTTGCGAAAGCATTGTCTTGAGGTCTTCCACTTCAGACCGCAGTTTGCGTACTTCGATCACGGCAGGCTCGTCTTCCACATTAGGCTTGACGATCTCACAGGTCTTGGTCCAACCTTCGCCTTCCATGTCGAAGTCCTCGTGGAACTGTTCCCATTCGAAGACCCTGTCATCATCATCCTCGCCTCGTGAGCGGTTGCTTCGAATCTTGCGAGCGTCGCGTCTCTCGTTCCAGGCTGCTACGAAGAGGAGAGGGGAGTATAGAGTGGCCATGACACAATCGTTGATGAACTCATACGTGTCTTTGGGTACCCACCATTCCAGCAGACCTGAGATCACCATCTCGACAAGGTTGAATGGTGCGATGTAGACGTTCTCGTCAGGAGCTCTAACGAACTGCATCGTCTTCTGTGCAAATAGTGCCAGGTATTCATCGTCGGCGTTCTCGTAAATATCCTCGTAGGCTGAGTTGTAAAGCGCAATGAGGATGTTGAGGAGAATGATCTGTGGAATTGTTAGATTTGTTCTTCTGAGGTAGGATTTGTTATTGACTCACCATGACAACAAAGGTAAAGCAGTAGTAGAGAATCAAACCAAAGGGGTGTCCGAAATCTTCGAATCCATCAAACTCGGGACTTTGCATAATAGCCTTAAGCATTGCCTCAATAATGAACCAAGTGTCTCCGAGAACATTGTCATCGGCGATATCCAGACCAATGAATGCCTGGAGAAACCCAACGATGACAACGATAAGTAACGCAAAAAAGATGAGTGACTCCTTCATCATAACCTTCAGCACAACGAGCATAGCGCCAAAGAATCGGAAGCTGTCAAAGTACAGCAAGAGACGAGACCAGAACATAGGCGCGACGAATGATAGCACATTGTAACTGAGTTCATTGTACTTCTTATGCACCTCGCCATTGTTCCAATATGCTTGTCCTATTATGCGCAAGACCAATGAAGCAGTCAAGAATCCGTAAAGAACAAAGTTGAAGACGTTCCAGAATCCCAAGATGTGATAGCCAGCTTTGTAGTACTTGAGGCATTCGTCGCAAACATAGGCAAAAGTGAAGATGTAAAGCGCAATTTCAGCACCGTCGAGCACTCCTGATGCATTGGCAGAGTTGACTGCGGCCGTGTACAAGGCGAGGTAGATGATGGAAAAGAGAAGCTGGGCGGCGTTTTGATAGCGAGGGGAACGCATACGATCGGGGTCCATATGGATGAAAAAGCCAGTATTGGCTTTGTTCTTGTAGTCGACAAATTGGGACGGATCGTCTTCGTCTTGGACCAACCAGCCACGCCAGAGGTATTGAATGCATTTCTGGTAACCAGAAGATCCAATAACTCGTACTGCGTGTAGATCTACGGCCTTCTCGACGACATTGGTAGGGGCTGTGGGGACCTTGTCGATGATGAAAGAGTATCGGCGGAGAAGGATATGGTGAAGCAGATATTCAATATCCTCTTCTCCTTCGATACTGGTAGGGGTTAGATGAGGGCCGCTACGAAAGTGAATGGGCCGAGACTTACATCTGTTTGGCAATGACAGTACAGGCGATAGCACGAAGGGCATGGAGGTCGGCATCCCACAACTCAGCGGTTGCTTCCCGCTTGAACCATCGCATGTTGACCAATAAAGCATAGACCTAATAGGCACAATCAGCATGACATGTTGAAGGTCGTCAGGGAGGCTCGACATACAACACACGCCCGGTACTTTTCACCACCGGCCTCCTTGGCCGCCTGGACAACCTTGTTGGTGATGACCGTGCTGTGGGATCGGGTGATGGCGCTCTCTTCAAGCTCGCAGGGAACACATTCGCGGATCAAGTGTCGCAGTCGTAGGCAAACCTTCATGACCTCGGCCGGCGGGATGGCAGACGCAATGCCTTGGTTCCTATGGCTTGGTAGGACTGATTAAAGGTTAACTCAATGGCTGGTTTCTTATCATTGGAATTACATACGGGCTCTCTCCTCTTCATGAAGCCATTCGCGGCGACTGGAGTTTCCATTGGAGAAGAAGCTCTTGACACGATCCCAAGGGCCAGGCATGGTGAATGCTGTGAGTGTATGATAGGGGTGATGTCCTGGGGCTTGGTTGAGAGATAGGAAGCGAGCACGTAGAGAGGGGCTCTCGACTCGAAGATTCCTGGACAAGATTTGACTCGGGGTTTGGTCTCGCAATCTGCCGGGTTCCAAAGACGCGATGCTGTGTCGCAACGGATCAAACTAAATCTAGATCCGGAAGCGAAAGCTGTCTCAGAGAGATCTCTGTACAGCAATTGACGGGCGATTGCAGCTTGTAGGAGAAACAAGCCTGGGCAATTTTCCTCAGAATGAAAAGAGGAAGAAGAGGAGGAGAGTGTGAACAGTGAACTGCTCGTTCCAAGTTCTGCTCCTTCTCCCCCAAGTCAAGGTTTAACCAACCGCCAGCGGCCAACCTGGGTTTAGCTGGAGGGAGCTATCTTTTTGCGACTGAGATGACGTCGCAGAGGCTGGCAATTGGTCCACTGAGAAACAGCCGAACGGTCTGTGCTTTTCAGGTGCAGTGCGTTCAGTGCTTGGCCCCATAGTTTATTTTTTGCTTGCAGGAAGGGCCCGTCGCGGGGCGCGCTAGACTTCACGATGATCATCAATGTTTATAGCTACGCGGTTCCTGTAGGTATATGTGTTTGTTTATCTTATGATAGTGTCCTTCAGATGCAAACTCCCTCAGTTTTACATCAACATTGCCTTGCAAGTCAATGGCGCAAAATCTACTTATTTCGATCATTCAGAATCACAAGCTTGACTTCATTAAGATGGAGCGGCTTGTAGCCTGCAAGTGGGGGAGGGATGTGATTCCAGACCAGGTTTTTTCTTGGTTCATGGGTAGAACCTTGGTCAATGCTTAATTATGATTCGATCTCGATCCGATAACAGTTCCTGCTGTTGTTTATCATGTGTTAGAATGAAACATCAACCAATGTTTGCTTATCGGCATTGCTGCTTCTGTCTCTCTTGTGTTTGGCTTCAAAAGTCAATTCCCCGATATTTCTTTACAATGCTTCTTATTTCACCAAATAAAAATACCCACAGCATTGCGACTAAATGTTGACAAACTACCTACCTACCAGGTAGTACAGTTCTTGTCGTGATATCTTTTCAATTCATTCTCAAGTTATTGCCTGGCTGCCTGGTTCAGACTGGCTGCCAGGCACCTAGACAAGGGAGCTGTGAGACAGGACTGGCTACCGATCCCTTTCATTCTAAAATTATCGTCCTGGTCGTCCGATGAAGTGACACTGCGGGCTGGCGTTTGTCGGTTGCTTCCTGCTGTGGCTATCATCTGCACATCGCCAGCGCATCAACGGTGGTTAGAAATCTATAGATCGTTTATTGGTCATGGACGATCGAGGCTAGAATATTCACAAAGATGAACACAAGCACCGCATATGGGTTGTTGCAGCAAAACAATCCAGCTCACCCAGCCCGTTCTTGTCATTTATCGTGTTTGATCGTCTTTTGCACCGATACGAGCGGGGTTGTTCGATAACCCCGATTTTACCCAGGTCATACTTCAATCGCGAAATATTACAGGCTGCTGTCAATATGGTTTATGAAGCCGCGATGTTTCGTGCTTCAACACAGAGCCTCAGCAAACAAGTGGGCCATGACAGTAGCCGGTACGGGATAGGCCCGGTGTAATCCTCTTTCACGTCAAACAGCATGCGGAGGTGGAGGCAGAGGTCAAACTGCTGGCTAATTTCTTGGCGTCAAGATCATTCATTTGATACCTCAAAAAGGGTAAGGCGGTTGGTTGATTGATTGTTGATCAATGTGCATGACTGTAGATGCAGTTTGTACTGCTTGAGAACCTGGTGAGCAGTGATTTTGACTCTACACAAGATGACATTGGTGGAGTTTGCATTCTACACTTTTCAGTATCTGTTCGGATGTTGCTCATCTGCAGTGAAACCTTGATATTCGTAGCCGTCCAAAAGTTGAGGCTGACGATCATCAACTGTCATCGGTCATGGTCCCCCACTAGCGTTGGCCTCTGACCCACCACCTCTTATACTTCACACTTCACGCGATAATCAATGTGACTTTCTCGGTGTAGATTGGGAGAACCTCAAAATGTCCTGTATCCGTCACTAAAGGGCCAGATTGGCCTATGTCCTTCACACTACATGAGGGCACTAAATGTCCTACAGAACCTTGACTTCTTGCTCCAGGCAGCATCAAGGCTGAAAACACTTCATGGTTACCTGATGTGTATCGCAACAAACTTGATCACCTCCATTGTCCTATCAATTTAAAACCTGCCCAGGCCAACGGGGCAATGCAGTGGAATCTTTGTTGCTGAACCATACTTGTCCAATCAGTTCGCTATATCCTTTCATGCCTTTTTCCAATGTGCATTTCCCTTGTGGCTTATGTGCAGATGGTGCCTGCACTGGCCTCTTTATTCATCTCATGTTGCCTTCTGTGTAATGCGATGCAACTGGCCTCTAAATCTGCCTGATGACCTGCAAGCAACATGTGCGGCCAACTCTTCGCTGCCTTATTACCTGCACAGCCTCCATCCTCTGGAAGTATTTCCTTTCCCCTCATTCTTTAATCCCCTCTTCATCGCCCATTGTTTATCATCCTCCGGGCTGAACCTTTACTACCATCAAGCAACTACCCTTTCATACCTAAAATCTGGACATTGGTATCTCTTCAGCAAACCGTTCCGAAGAACGAGAAATATCTTCGATCGTCTCTACCTTCAAAAGGTTTGCAAGGAGATCAGAAGAAACGGGTTGGCCCCTAACCATCGTCTTCGTCGTCTTAGTTCTTCAGGAATATAGTCCTCCTTGTCAGCATCAAACCTGCATGAGATCAGCGTTCGCTTGAAGTATACTCCATCAAAATATTCAAGCATCTCATCCAGCTTAAGCCATCGAGATTGCAAACTAGCAAGAGACGAACATCTCCATTTTACCTTCCCCATCAACACATTTGATTCGGCTCTGGAGTCTCTTCATATTCCTCTCTTCCCTTTTCTCCCTCCCCCGATACTGTGCTTGCAGTTTCGGGGCACTTGTCCCCTCTGAACTTCTGATTTACAACTTCTTCTCTTATTCAACGTCCAGCATAACCTACATGCAAAGCAAACACCATCTATTCCGATCTCGTCAAACAAAACTACCCTTGTGTGGTTAAATCCCTACAAAGATGGAAGATACAGAGTCCACCGCTCCATCCGATCGTCAGGGTGGCTTAAAGACTAACAAGAAATCACCACAGAAAGAATCTGATACCATGAAAGCATCAGAAGCAGAGTCGGCAGACCCTGTTGCAGCTTCTTCTGAGTCTGCTGAGCGAACTACTAAGGGTAGCTCCAGCTCCAAGAAGAAGACTCAGGATAAGAAGGGAAAGGAAAAGGAGACCGAAACCATCTCGGAAGAGAAAGAGGATGCTGCGGGTTCTGATAGCTCGAGTGTGGCGGCTGCCTCTGATGCTGATGACGATAAAGCTTCTCCCAAACCGACACCAGCTGCTAAAAAGCATATCGGGGTGAAGGGCAAAGCCAAGAGCAAGAAAAGTGCCAACAAGACAAATTCAGGGAAGGAGAAAACTACCAAGAAGTCGACCAAGCAGAAGAAGAATGACAAGAGCAAAAAGAAGTCCAAAATTTCTTCTGATACCGACTCAGATTCGGACTCGGACTCTGACACTGAATCTATGTCGTCAGATTCTGACGCTTCATCGGACAACGAAGCAAAGAAAAAGACTGACAAGAAACCTTCCAACCTTAAGAACCAGTTCAAGGCTCTGGAGCTTCAATTCGCTCAACTTCAGCAACAACTAGCCAACTCAAACAACATCGCCTCTTATGGAACCTCTGTCAACCCGTATTCTTTCCAGCACCCCTCATTGTCTCTACTCCCAAACCCTCTAGATTCAGCATCTGCCGCCGCCAGGCGCAGCAGGCGTCTGCCCTCTAGGACAACACTCCGCAGGCTGGCTGAGCCACAGAGCAGTGATCTGGATGAGGACTCCAATGATCGCACTTCTGTAGATAAGAAGAAGTCCAAGGACAAAAAGGCCAAGAATCCTGCCTTCAAGCGCGTGGATCAGGTGTGGGACACCAATATCCACAACTACAAACTACAGGACACAGCTGATGCAAACAACGATGCCCAATACCAAGATTACATCTTCCATGTTCGCCGAACCTTCGACTGGGAGGGCAAATACCGGGCCACTGTTATTGACATCAAGAGTAAACTCCTCCGCGAATGTTTGCAGGACGTTATCGGTAATGTCGAAGGCGTCAGCCTTGTGGACGAGACGCCTAGGATTAGCCCCAATCTCTTATTTCTGTACGTGTTCACACAATTGCTTGTAGCATTTTCACTGATTCTCTTGACAGGTACTTGGAAGAAATGCGCCATCATCTGAAGGCGTTGCGGAAAGCCAAACCAGCTGGCGATTCGAAGAAGTCTCGCAAGAAGAACAAAGAGCGTCTCAAGGACAAGAGGAAGCATCTTAAGGTTGTGATCAAGTACCTGGATCATGATTTTGAATCTATCAAAGAAAGCCTCTATCCCATGTTGGAGAGCGGTCTTATCACGTTCGACTTGCTTTGGGCACTGTGGAAGCCCAACACACTGGCCTACACCACAACCTACGGAAACACGTCTGAGCCCCGGGTATTCAAGGTCGAGGTGACACACCTCCACCATAGTATCCTCAAAGGAGACTACTACTACGTCGATGGAAAGTATTTCGAGTTTGACGGTAAGCGCTTCGGCTATGGCAACACGTCTGTGGATATAGATGAGTTCCAGGGCGCCAAAAAGATCACCAGTCTCTCTTGCTACCCGCTTCAATACCATCATAACGAAGACAAACTTCGTCGTGATTTGGTGGAGCGGGGTAAGAAGTTCGTCTCGCTGAGTGGTGTTCACTACAAGGGCTATTCAGGAATTGCCTTCATGAAGCGTAAGAAGGGAATGGTTATGAAGTTCAACATCCAGCCTAGCCGAGTCATGATCGACCCTACAATCTTTCGGAGAATCAATCCTAACTACCACGTCTCGACTGTTAAGCCCAAGGACCCAGATATCCTCTCTGATGCGGAGGACTCGGACTCGGAGTCTAAGGGTTGTTCCGAATGCTCAGACGGTGAAGATGGGGAAAAGGTCAAGATGGTCACCAAAGTATATAAGGATTCGGACGGTGAGGTGCGAATGGTTAGGTTCCCCAAGCACTTGATCGAGGAGGAATCGGAGGTCGAACTGGATAGACTTCCGTCTAAGAAGGGTGAAGGGGAAGTGGAAGTGGAAGGTGAAGACGAGGACGAAGAGAATGTGGATGTTCTCGAGTTTACTGACGAAGAGTATCTCATTGCCTCACCAGTGGTGCTTGGATTCGCCTTCTCGGAGAAGCAATGGCTCGAGCTCGCCGTCTCTGGCGTCAACGACATCAAGTGGAATGAAAAAGCCTGGGACTCGCTCGTTCTTGACGACGGCACCAAGGAACTGATCAAAGCTCTTGTCAAGTCACGCAAGTACCATGCGGCTAACACCATTGATGATGTTATCCAGGGTAAAGGAAAAGGCCTTGTCAGTAAGTAATGCGATTGCAATAGTTCTGTGTGGAAGAAGCTAACATTCTCGCAGCCGTTCTTCATGGACCTCCTGGAACTGGTAAGACACTCACTGCCGAGGGTATCGGCGAGCTGCTCCAGTGTCCGTTGTATATGGCATCTGCTGGAGAATTAGGAACGGACTCGCGCTTCCTAGAGGTGGAGCTGCAGAAGATATTGGATATTTGCCATGCTTGGGGTGCTATCCTCCTGCTAGATGAAGCGGATGTGTTTTTGGAGAAGCGCAACATGCACGACATTCATCGCAATGCTCTTGTGAGCATCTTCCTCCGACAGTTGGAGTATTTCCAGGGAATTCTATTCCTTACTACCAACCGGGTAGAGGTGCGTATCCAAAATCTTTTAGCTTTCCTTGGCGGACAGTTACTGACTTGAGCTTATATCAGACATTCGACGAAGCCTTTCAGTCTCGAATTCACATCGCATTGCGATACGAGAACCTCGACTCCAAAGCAAAGCGGACCATCTTCAAGATGTTCCTGGACCGGGTTCAGAAGCTGGGCAAGCTCAAGGTAGAGCCGTTGACGGAGGACGACTTCAACGTGTTATCGAAGCAGGATCTGAATGGCCGCGAAATCAAGAACGTGGTAGGCTCAGCTCAGGATCTCGCCGTTAACAAGGGCGAGGCGCTTAGCATGCGTCACATCCGACAAGTTCTCGATGTCCATGCCAAGTTTGGACAGGATCTGAAGGGTGGTTCTGGCTACGAGGATGCTATGAGGAGCTACTTCTGATACAGTGCTTTTTGGTGCCTGTTACTTCGGATGCGACTTGAGATGCCATTTGCTGTGAAGCTGAGCTCCTGAGATTGAGTTGAGCATGGACTCCTGTAGGGAGTAAGGGAGTACAGAGTAGGTAGTAATAAGATTGCCATCAAGTTATGATCTACTCGTTAGCTTCTGATCCGGGTGGATCGTGGCGTTGACGGCGGATTGCCTCCTGTCAACCGCTTCCAGCCATGGGCTGTTTCACTGTTGATCTTGCAGTAGCATCCCCATGCTGGAACCGGAACCGGGGCTTTTACTTTAAATCTCAATGGCGCGTAACATGCATGTAACAAAGATCGGTTCGTTCCAAATGCGCTTGACCCCTTTCCTAACTATAGCATAGTGATTGAAAGATTGTCATTGCCCTAATCTCGCTCATGAAAGACCCTAAGAGAGTGTCTGCCGGGCCTGAGGGATAGCAAAGGCCAGGACAGAAATAGCAACTTGGCAACGGATACTCTCCACATATATCGTCTTATCCAGGAATATAGCATGTAGCAAGTATCATATCACCAGGAACGTGTTTTGTCGAGAAGTCTTTGAGAGAGCTGTATGGTATCGGGTAGCTGGTCTATAGTACACAGAGACTATACCCGTGACTGTATCCGTACAATAATGCCTTTGTTCGTGAGAAATGAATCTGAGACAGTTGGGCTTTTTAGAGACAAAGACACGGCTGGTATGTGGATGCGTTGCAAGGTGCTTTCAGGAAGGACGAAGGTGTACGGAGTAACAGTAACTAACCACTGCCTGTAGCCCTGTATTCAACAATGCTTGTTCGACTTCAGCATTAACTATTACATGAGAGGTTGAACCGTAGCGAGTTGGCGTGGAAAGGGTCAATATTAAAGTATGCATGGGTGAAAGCTTGATACAGGCGTTAAACCCGACTACCACCCACTACTCCCCTGTTGTTGCTGGGGCTGCCAAGAGTCTCTCATTTATTCGCTTTCCCCAATGGGCAATCAGGAGTTGAAGATGTGCGATTGCAGCAATTGTCGAAGATCGAGAGCAACCAAGATCTGGAGGATATCCTCCCAAACCCGGATGCTTTTATACGACTTCTCTGCTAAAAGCATTCCTTTCTTTGTCTTAATTGAGAGACAAGGAAATGCCATCAAACAATGTCACTTATGGACCGTTTGTGGCATGGCAAGATCTGCCACTCATCACCGCCTACTGGATCGAGAGCGTCTTCAGCCCAGGCCTCACTTTCTTGAATCAGGCCAAAGTCCTTTCCTGAGCCGTGACTGGCTAGCTCGTCTCATTTCCTCAGCCCCCAGGGACCATGGCCAAATCGCCCACAGCGTTTCTGGCCTCTCCCTCTCAGCCAAGCGTCATTCTAATCCGGGAAGCGAAAGTGTCTAATTTGATCATGGCTAGCCCAGCTTTATCTTTTTGTTTACTGTTTGGAAAGGAGGCGGTTGCGGCGTGAAGCGTCGTCCGGGACAGGGCGACAGACCACTACGAAACACGCCAACTGCGGATCGAACGGTGAGGGAGAGGGCGCCTGTTTATTCTACCGCTAGCGAATGGGACTTGGGACGGGGAATTTCCTGGGGCTTGAAGAAGAAGAGAAGGTTTGGAAGCTTGGGAATAACATAACGGGCAGATTGATGCCGGCACATTCTGCCACAGCGGTTGATGAAACTGTGCGGTTTACCATACGCGCACGCAAAGACGTATGCATGCCTGCGAATACACACTATCACGGGTATCGTGATGCGTGGTAGCGATTTACAGCTCACAGGTTGTAGTTCGGATCGAGCATAACCCTACGCTGCTCCGACGGGTCCACGTATTCGAGCATTGATTCACCGCATTCAATAATGGCTGCCACGACAGACATCAACTCAGTCATGCACCAGTCGGGCTGCAAGACACGACGAAGATCCAAGCACAAGCAAGAAAGCTGCAGGTCGGAATTAGCAGTCACATTATTTGGGCAATATAACGATCCTACAGAGCACAGCACTTATGTGCCAATGTCTGGTCACAAGAAATATCCCTGGTCTCACGACCTCCTCTCATGCTCTTCTCTAAGATGAACAATCTCGTCGCCTGCAAACAAAATCAATGTGCATCAACAACCCAAGAGCTAGTCGCGAAGATCAGCGATTACCTTTCAACATCTAGCTTCTTTCCGGTCTAGTCTACCGCTGGAACAGCGTCGTATTTTCCGTTTACAACTCCGGACCTGGCAGAGGTTGCTTACGCGGCCGGCGATCCTGTGTCTGTCGCTGATTCTGGGTCCTGGCTTCTGGCGGTGGACCAGCGACGAGACTCTACGAGGCCCGCCAGGGACAGTAAGCTGGCAGACGGCAGGCGAATTGAATATTTCAAGCTCAGAATTGCTGGAAGGGTGACATCGTCCAATCAAGCGGTCTTGGTACCTGGCAGGGATGGGCTCCCCTTCCCCTGGATCTTGTGGAAGCAGATTGGCTGACTGGCAGAGCTTGAACTTGAACTTGGACCGAAAGGGTGGTGGGCCAGGACGCTTTGATTAGCGTCGTTTCTGCATTGGCGTGGCGTCGGCGCCGGTGCAAGCGTTGCTTGCTCGCCCACATCCCAGATCCACAACCAGCAGTGCATCTCGTAGCGGAGAGACAGGGGAAATAAGAGAAGGAGGTGGGAATTTGAAGCAAGGGTTTTCAGTATCCTTGGGGAAAGAACCTGAACACGCTGGAGTGCAGGGGGGTACCAATGTGTGAATGCGGACGACGAGAGAGACATGGCGTCCGCACACACCACAACACACCACCCATATCGGGTTGAAAGGAGGCCCAGGACACACACCCCTTGCTCGCCTTATAACCCTCATCTCCTCCCTCTTTTGTCTCTCTTTCTGTCCTCACCCATCAGTCTTTTTTGGAATCACGGCCTTCGCCTTTCAGTCACTCTTTCACAGCGCTCCGCGTTGCCAACACTCCCTTAAACCAACTTAGCTTCCAGTCCTTATATAAAGGCAAAAAGACGTATTCCGGAAATACTCCCAAAAGCAACTTCTATTTCAACAAAAACTCAACAATCAAAATGAAGTTCTCTTCCTCCGCCGTCGTCCTGGCTGCCGCCCTTGGTGTCTCTGCCCACCCCAGCGGCCACGCTCATCAGCGTGCTCACGCCCAGCGCGATTTCGTCGTTGCCAACAAGCCCGTCACCATCACCGAGTACGCTACCCAGGTTGTCCAGGCCGCTGCTGCCACCGCTCCCGCCGTTGCTCCTGAGCCTGCTGCTCCCAAGTACGAGGCCCCCGCTGTCCCCAAGGCTGAGGCCACCTCCGGTCCCTCTGCCGCCTCTCCTTCTTCTGGTAAGACCAACAAGGGCAAGAAGCACAGTTCCGGCTCTGGCTACAAGCCTTTCTGTGGTGGCAAGAAGACCAAGCGTGCCACTCTCGAGGATATCGCCGCCACCGGTAACACCGGCGTCGAGGGCGACTACGGCTGCAACATGATGACCATTGACTCCAACGTCGCTTCCAAGTACGACTACGTCACAACCTTCAAGAACGCCCACGACACCGAGAAGACCTGTGTCTGCTGGAACAAGATCGGTCCTCTGGGCAAGATCGACGGTTTCTTCAAGAAGTGGGCTCCCCTCAGCTTCACCGTCCCTGCCAAGGGCTCCCAGGACGTTGCCTTCGACGAGAACTCCCAGGGTGGCTGCGCTTGCGCTTCCGGCGAAGTTCCCTCCACCGATGATGATCTCTGGGCCGGCACTTGGCTCGAGTTCGACTTCGGCAGCACCCGCAACCATGGCTGGTCCGGAGCTGACGCTTCTTGCCTCGTCTCCGCCAGTAAGAAGCTCGACATCCCCGGTCTCCGAGTCTGCGGTGTCGACAAGTGCTCCACCATCTACCCCGGTGGCACTGGTGACAACGCCTACCTCGGTGGTATGGAGGCTGAGGATGGCGTTGGTCTCAACATCTACCCCGGCAAGATCAGCCTCACTGTCGACATTGACTACAAGGGTTAAGCTATCCAACGGATTGTGGTCTGGTCTTTTGCGGACCATGCCTTGGTAAACTTGATTTTATAGAATTGGGCTTATTCTATCTATACCTGGTGTTTACGGTGCGCGGGATTTAACTGTTATCCAGAGCCATCTTGGATACAGACTTTGGGATCATCTTTATTACATCTTCTAAATTATATATTCATAGTATTGTTCATGATATATATATCACTTCGTTCCTCATTTGTCTACTCCCACTTGTGAATATCAATTGTAGTCAGTTTTGAATCGGTGTGTCATTCGTGCGTGCTGAATGCAACACAACCTCCAGCAACTCTGTAATCTGGGTATTGATACTAACAAAAACAAAAGTTAAATCAGATAGCAACCAAACGACACTGTGTGTGGGATTTCTCCCACCTTGATCAACAGAAATCTTTCCGTCTTTGTTGGAAATCTCTTCGCTTTCTTGCATGTGCTTTTCTCTTTTTTGTCACTGAATTCTTGGTTTATTCTCTATGATGGGGACATGACAACCAGGCTTTTTTATGATAGGCTCCCAGTTGCCCACGCGTGCCCTGGACCTGCGCTGGCGGTGTGTTAATGCAGGTTCAACTTGTTCTAACGTAGGGGCTACAGTAATGCATCTTGGCTTTGCTTCCGGGATCGTGTGAGGGAATTTGTTTTCCTGATGATGAGTTTTCCGGTAGTGGTTGTACAATGAATTAGCTTGTGACATGTTTCTATAGGACTTTTTAGAATATTGAGTGACGGTCGCTTTACAGAGTGTTTACGCAGAATAGTTCAGCTATGACGAAGGTGGTTGCAAAAGACTGTCACACACACAGTCCATCAGAAGCTGAATTCTCGTTTCTCGGTAGCGGCCCGCAAGAACCCGTTGGAATGCCATGTGCTTGTTTTTTCTTCTCTATCATTCCAACTAGAAGAAACTTTACTATTATTCAAGTTGTTCGTTAGTTAACGAGTCATAAACTTTGTTTGGCCTTGACATTTTTACCTCTCAACGGCTTTCAGGTACTTGAACACAGAGCCAATCACAGCGATGCGTGCCCTGACTAGTACCTGGCACATGGCACACCTCACAACGTGGCGTCGGTGGAGCCAAAAGAGCCCTGCCCTACCCTACACCCAGCAGACTCTGATTATCTTGGCGTTGAGTGTGTACGTGTTTTTTTGGTGAGTGACATGCTGCTGCTGCTGCAGTCATGCTCTGTAAGACTTGAGGGTTTTCGTTATCGTCACCGCTGATGTGTACATCTTACGGATACTGGTGGAGGTTTTGGTCTCTTGAGTCACGTTTGTGCTGTGGAGTAGCCATCAAGTCAGAGCGGGCGAGAGGGGACGAGGCAAGATAAAGCCTTTAGTCGCAAAAGAAGTGGAGGTCTATTAAAGTGTGTGCATCTTGAAAAAGCTTGTGATTTTTACTGCCTTGTTTCTGGAAGTATTCTTGTTGTGTTGAGTGTTGAGAGGCAGCTGGGTTGTATTGTAGCATTACCTTGTCGACTATACATAGACAAGCAACCACACACGAAAGCGCTATCACTATTCGTTCACTGGTACATGATTGTGAACAAAACAAAACCTCTTGCAGAACTTATAAATCGCTCAAGATCAAACTCTGCAGTCCAAATAGAGTGCTAACGCCAGCTAAATGGTACCGACATCATGCCGTGCTCCCTAACTAGCCATGTGTCAAAGCCCTAACAAGAAAACCACTCGGGCCGTGGCGATGTGATAGAAAACCTCTTTAACTAGTGGGGAAGAACCTTGAGCAGCTTTAAGTGCCCAAGGCAGCCGAATCACGAGCCGGGAGTTTGACAAGCGGATGTCCCGCTCAGACATGATTCATGCTCTAACCAATCCACCATGAGACGGTTGACTCGTTCCAGAGAAAGGTTTTCTTGGGTTGGTGAGTGGCACAGAGGAAATATGCACTGTGAGCTGTATAAGCAATAAACAGGCACCGATATGTCAAGCTTTGGCACGTGGTTCTACCGCCTGGCTGGTATAGCCTATAGTGACAGACAATGTAAGAGGGGCTGTTGCATTTCATATTCAATGACTTTGTTAGACACTGCATGAGTAAAGTTGAGTGTTAGTTTGTTGACGTGGAACTGGCTAGAACTAGAACCATCACAGCATGTTTGTAGTTCCTTGGGTTAAGCAGAAGACAGCAGTTGGCTTGATTGATAAAACTTCGCGTTCAAGTTGTTTGGCAGATACGTCCAGTTGAAAGGAGACGCTCAACAATTACATACAGAAATAAACCAACAACTCAGGACTTATACTCGTCACTAATCACCACCACCGCCACCACAACCACCACCACCACAACCGCCTCCTCCTCCACAACTCGAGCCTCCTCCGCAGCTAGAACCACCCCCTCCACAACTCGAATATGAAGCACTAGCAAGTGCCGCAGCCGCCGCTGCAGTAGCCATCTCGGCCGTCCTGACAGCCTCTGCACTCGCACAGTTCGCAGCGTCGCGCGTCGAATTCCCGCACCCGCTCGCGCATGTATGGCAGGGCGTCTCGCTAGTAGGACTGAAGTGGGAATCGCTGGAGCAGCCGTCTACATGGCCCATGCCTACATGGTAGTGATCAGGCGTATTGATTGCCGGGTCGAAGTCCATGAAGGTGGGTTGGCCGGCGAAGTCGAGAAAGTTGAACTCGCCCCATCTTGTAAAGCCTTCGAAGCGGGCTTTGCGAATGGCGCGGGGAATGTCGGGCAGGTTAGCACGGCCGTCTCGCTGAACCTCGTAGGCTTCGATCTGCCTGGGCCGCGTGAGGACTGCCCATGGTGCAATGAAGTAGTGGCTGTATACTCCCGCTTCGAAGTAGTGACTGCAAGGTTGGGCACGATGGATGCCACCGAGTTTGACTCTTGCTAATGACGGGTCGAGAATGGTGTTTGAGGAGCCCTTGTGTAGCCATGCAGTGGCCTTTTGGAACTTGAGCGAGTTAGCCATGGCTGTTGCAGCCCGGTGAAGAACGGTTGTGGCTGAGAGGACGGTAAGTCGGTTCCGCATCCACGAGCTTGCGGTGGCATGTTGGCCAACAGCTGTCAAGCTCTGATCTGTCAGTGCTGGTGCGTACATGTGACGATCTCGTGATAAGTGATGTGAGGATATAGACCACGAGTCAAAGGGGAATGCCCAAACGTGCTTGGCGAGGTTGCACTCGCCGCACTTGGTTGGATATCTCCCATATGCTTCCGTGCAGTCCCAAGGATACAAGTCTTGATATTTGTAGAGCGTGCTTCCAAAGGCACCCCAATCGTACCAGTACTCCTGATACGTATCTATAATATCAGCCTCGTCGTGGCGACCAAAGTGGAAGCGGAGCAGATATTCCTCTGTGAGTCCAAACGGAACATCAAACTTGGTTCGTACACCTCGTCTTTTGTAACCCTCGTCTGGACATACAAAGCTCATTGTGTAAAGAGGATATGCGTCTCTACTCGACTCAGGAACTTCTCCGTTGACAAGAGGCTCGAAGATCTTCTTGTTGATGAGGGAGCTGCAGAATGTCTGACAGTTGTTATGTGTTGCACTCCAGGCAAGCCTCACCTTGCTATCTAAAAGACGCTGTGTGATGCTGTTAAGATACACTTTCAACCGCGAGCCCAGAAGTGTCTTGAGCTTTTGTAATGCTGGTTCGAGTGCCGAGTTGAGGAGTTTGAGCTGGTCAGACGCAGGTAAACCAGGGTCGTCGAATGGCTGCTTACAAGCAGCTAAGAGACCATGAACGACCTCAAGTTCCTGATCGCGAGGGAGAATGTCGTTTCCGCCAAATGGTACGCCAACGACTTGCTTCATGATGGCCTTGTATCTCTTTGGGCTCTTCGCTGGTCGCTTGCGTTGCCACAGTAGACGATCAGAGCCTCCTCCGACGGCCAAGTCTCGCTCAGGCATCGTCTGAAGATGAAAACGCTCGTGAAATACGGGAGTTTCTCTAATAGAGATAAGAGCGCCGCCCTTGGTACTGTAAGCCGTATGTTAGTTGCTGTCCGTATTGCGACGTCTTTGTTTGGGAGATACTTACTGCGAGACTCCGTTTTCAATGACAATGGGACCAACTCGGAGTGCCATGTGGACATTTCCATATGGATACTTCTCTACAGAGTTCCTGAAGAACAGAGGTATATCGCTGTCGGCTGCGGCCTCTTCTGCCACGCTGACATCGCTAGAAGCAGGTCTTCGGTCATTCCCTGTCAAGCTTTTCTGCTGAACCGTCTTCATTCCCTTGAGACGTCCATTTCGATCTCGAGACTCATACTTACTCATGGGATCTTCGTCGTCTTCGAAGTCGCTGGTAGATTTTGGGTCCACAGGTTTGGGGTCGTAGATCGACCTGATCTTGACTTTTACCTCGTCCGCCTTTGCCTTCTTCGCAACCTTTTCAGTCTCCTTCTGAGACCTCTGCTTTATCCCAACACTACTCTGCAGTCCGTTGTATTTCGCCAGAGCAATCGTATCGCCAAGCTGAAGAAGCTTGCACTTCCCCTCCGCGCCAACGAAACGTGACTGCCAATCCGGCCAATTGCCGTGATCCTCTACATGCTCGATGGGGAACAAGGATGGAAGTTCGTTCAATGAGTCCTTCTGACGCGGCCTGACACATTGGCAGATCTTTCTGCTCATCTCAGGCGTGACTGACTCTGTCAGGATGCAGTGTTTGTATGCCTTTGTGTATGCTTCATGGCCGTAGTAATGGGCCCGGTAGCATTCTTCGCAGATAATGCCAGGATCTGTACCTGAATTGTCAAGGACGAACATACTTCCTCTTACGATCTTCTTGCATTGTTTCCGCATGCAGCAAAGGGGCTCGAAACTGGGAGTTCCATCGGTGTTGACCTCAGCTAATGCAACTACTGTGGTTTTAGTACAGTATCAAGGCCGCAATGTGTTGTTAGAATGTAGGGCTGAAACTCACGCTGAGGAATGGCTGGCCTCTTCCAAAATCCGAACTTATCAGGGGGAGGACGATGCTCAATCAATTTTTCTATATCTAGAAAACCTGCAAAGCATGTCAGCTGCGTTGCCTGGGGAGCATTGAAAAGTGTCTTTACCAGCAGCTTGAAGAAGCATCCATGCTCTATGCTCTACTCCCTTGAGCTTAGTGATGGCTACACAAGGCGTCAGTTTTCTGTAGCATCTATAGCAACAAGTAACATACTATCGATTGACTCTCTCACTTCAGCCTTGATTTTGTCACTGGCTTGTTGCGCTACCCGATCAGATATGCTATCTATGAGAGCATCTCTAGCCTCTTTTTGGCCGTATGATCTGCTTGAAGTCCAGAGATTCCGTCTATGCTTGGACTGCTCCTCTTTCATTTTCCCTTACGAATATTAGTGTTAACGGTCGTGAGTAAGAATGGTCTGGGGCTCACCGTATCGAATAGCATGTGCGCGGCTCTCCTGGCTAACTTGGTCGAGAAAAGTATCGAAGCCATGGACGAGATCATCATCTTCATCTTCTATAGATACATCGGCATACTCTGGCTGCTGCCATGCTTTGAGAGTGCGGACAATGTTCTCAAGCTCGGCTTTGACACCATCCCAGTACAGACTCTCGAGCTCTGAGAGGAGGTGGTCTTTTCCGGAACCGACTCGCGTCCAGGATATGTCGGGCGCTGTCGTGATATTTGATGAGGATAGGGAAGTTATCGCCAGAACAGGCAGGACTTTGCTCCTTAGACGAGACATTGCGCGTTGGTAGAGTAATTCAGCAGGAATTCTGGTAAGCGCCAATTAAGTGAATTATGAAGAGAAGATGATCAGCTCTTATTTACATTATGAGTCATTTTGCAGTCACTTAGAGGCAGCTACATGAAATGATACCACTTATTCTCATAAAAACACCTAGCCATCGCTGAAAGCCTCACAGACTGCCTCTCATGATCTCATCTGATGCTGCGCCCCAGCCAGGACCCCGTTTAGTTTGTTCAGCTCGCCCGGCTAGAGTGTTTCAACCCCCAAAACAGCAAGATTGTCGCTGGAGCTTCTGCCGAGCAGCCCCAAATTCCGCATTTTTACTGACAATTTCCGCAGAGTTTAATTGTTGCCTGTAGATAATTCCCTCTGCACCAAGACTTGGAGTAACTAACTTGCGATTGAGTGACCTCGGCAGAAGATACATGATTACTCTCGTATCTTTATAGCGACTTTAAGTATCCGTGGAGGGACCCATGCTAGGATAAATGGACGTGGTTCACTTTGTCGGCTCAGCCATGCCACTCTAGCTCAGCTGATGCTGTATTATTTCCCTTTCATGCAATCGATCAAGGCATTCTTCCTCGAATAATAACACCAACTGAGGGACTGACAGTATAGAAACTGACTCTTCTTTAACAACCCATCTTAACCACTGTCCGACTCTAAGACTAGTCACATATCTCACAGCACCCTACCGTACCTCTCATCACTTATACCCAGATCGTATAGAACCATGTCTCACCTCATCGGATACAACTTAGGCGCTCTTCATCAAGCCAGCAGAGAACTCAACACAAAAATCACAACCAAATACTACCCATCAGCATCCAGCATAGACAAAAACCCTATAATTCCCAGCCCAGGCATCTTCGACCAACTCAATGACTCCCATCAAGACAACCTCCCAACTCCAGCGCAGTGCGCGGTTCATCTGGAGCTTCTCGAGGTCTTCCATGCGCTGCGCATCAAGATCCTCGATTCAAAAGAACTCGATGAGATATTCGAGCTGGGCGACGCGACGAAGACAGTTTACCGTACTAAATACGTCGAAGGTCTGAACAAGACCGTCAACCAAGAGGTTACGCTGAGAAATACCGTGTGGGAGCAGAATCGCGATAAGAAATGGACTTTCTATCTTGGTAAAGCTGTACCGAGGTTCTTGGTCTGGGCTGATGAGTATAATACTTCCCTGGCTTCTAAACTGTCAAAAGATGGTGTAGATGATGGCAGAACTGAGATACCATTGACTGAAACATCATGGTTACCGCCCGTTGGTAAGTGAATTACCGCTCCTGAAGTAACATTTGGCTGAATGATCCATTTAGATGTCCTTATGGTCTGGCATGCTTTCCTGCTCAACCCATCCGACTTTCTAGACTATTGCAAGAAGACATCCTGGAACTATCTTCAAAGGGTGATATTCCCCTGGAAGCTCATTGTACGTTCATTGACGATCTTTGTAACAAATCATCAAGGCTAATAAAGTATAGCACAGGGTCATACGGTCTCAAGGCACCATCCGCGACGCTTGGGCATATGAGGCGAAATCATGGGAAGTCCCTAAAAGTAACTCCTCGATAAGTGGCAATTTGTTGAAGTCAATTATCGCAAAGGGCAAGGAAGAAACTCTTCGTATCGACGAGCCCTTTAGTTCCTGGGCAGTCAAGCAGCTCGTTGATAACGTCGAGCGCCAACGTGTCTTTGTCCAAAAAATGAATGCCCACCTCTGGATCAGAAGCCCAGCGCTGCAGGGAACTCTCAAGAGAGCAGTCGAGCGATACGACAGGTATCTCCAGCTTTTCAGACTCTACCCAGGCAAGATGCTCGTTCCTACACTGGACATTGATCTGGTCTGGCACACGAGCCAGCTCTCGCCGGCCGCCTATAAAGCTTCAGTGGAGGCACGATGCGGTCGCTTTATCAACCACGATGACAAGATCGCAAAGCATAAGTTGGTTGTCGGCAACGACGAAACGCAGAATCTTTACCGGATTCGTTTCGGGCTTGAGTATTCGGTTTGTTTGTGCTGGGAGTGTCAGGCTGTGATGTCTGCTGTGGAGGATTCTGACAGGGATGGAGATGTTGAGGAAATGCGGTCTGAAGGCTTTGAAGGGAACCTTGCTGATAGGATCCTGGAAGATGTCAAGTATTTCCGGTCTGTGGAATCTGCGAGACGAAGAAATCATGTCAAGCTACCAGTCCGTGAAGATTGGCCGCTAGTCAACTAGATAGGGAGAGTCTCGTATGGTTTAATAGACGGTTGAAGAGCCACTCAATAAAGAAGCTTTTTCCTCGCCATCTCCATCTTGCTCCCACCCTAAACGGCCATTGAAACGCCCTTGTTGCAATGTTTTCACCCTCTCTGCATAAATCCTTTTGCCGTGGACGGCCACGCGGCAGAATAGTAATTTCTGGAACTCAAAGGGTGTTACCTCGACTGTTTTGAGGCTCATCTCGCCGTCAACTAAACGCATCAACAGGACAGCTCTCGGTCCAACGTGATGATATAGAGACTGTGGAAGGCGCCAAAAATTCGATTGGTCAATGTCTAAACCCTCAAACTCGTAGGAGAGTCTTGATTCCTTGGTATCAGTAGCTTTTAGAGCAGCGTAAATTGTCTCCTCATCTGTTGCTGATTCGGATACTTGATTCTTTGGTGGCAAGTCAAGCGTGGATCTTACAATATCAACCAAGGATAAGATATAGGGCTTATCAGCTCGGGTAACGACATCGAACTCATTTATGATATTGATGCAGATTGTCTTTTCGCTAGGTTGATATAATGAAAGATCAACATGTGATGACAGGCAAGGAGGGGCACCAAATGTGACGCATGAGAACCTTGCAGATTCGCCTATATTCTATGAGCTATGTCTTAACACAGTCGGATATTTTCAGCCAACTTACTGAGACCCGGATGGGATATGTGGTGAAGATATAAGAGCTGGGCCACGGCCCCGCCAGCAGAATGCCCTGTGAATACCACATGAGGTTTCTGCCCACTCCGTACCTTGAACTTGAGTGGATAAGTATCAATCATTGTGGCCACTGCTGAGTCTAGAGCCAGGGCGCTGTTTAAAAATCCAGAGTGGGCTTTGATGTCGCTCGTACCGTGCTACCATCATTAGCGATGCACAGGTTATAGGATATAGGCCCGTAAAGGAAGCCGATGAGTGTTTAGAACGTGAAAGAGAACAGAAATAACCTACAATATAACTTCCAGCGTTCTTAGGGTCTGAATTGGCATTGACGATATGATCCATTTTACTGGCACTACCTCTTATCGAAATCACCAGTACCGGCATCAATTCATTGATGTCATCAGAGCCCGTTCGTTTAATGACAGTCGCTGTGATGGCTTTTACTGTGCCAGCAAAGCAGTCTTGGCGCACCTCTTCCTCACGAACAGTGTATAGATCTTTGTCATAGTTGTCTTCGATCGATGGAGTTGTGTTTTGAAACCTCGTCTGCGGCTCATGGGCGCTTTCGATTGGTGGTTGAGATGTTTTGCGAGGCTTTGTCTTATACGTATTATGAGCGCAGTCCCACGCAAAGCCTACGAGGTCAATCTCAGATTTGGAGCTATAGGGAAAGTTTAGAGGAGTGAGTTTAGTTTGGAATTTGAACAACATTCTTACGGGTTCCATTCTGTGGACTTTTGGTCATTGACTTGAGAGTTGGTATACTTTGACGCTTCCTGGTCCAGCCGCTGAAGCAACTGCTTAAACTGTTGGCTCAAGTTTCCTAATTATTTACCAGCTGTGTAAGTCCTCTGCACTTATACAATTAATCCAACTAAACACGCGCTCAGAAAACTACTGACCATGCAGGTCGATTTCGCTCAAGGATTGACTGAGCGCACTGGATAGTTCGTATGCAGCAATTGAGGCGCCCGTCGAGTTGTCGGCTGACATGGCACTCCTTGAACTTGAGGCACCCATGCTTGGCGATGAGGCTGAAAAAGGAAACAGGATATGTAAGGGCGTTGCAAATTAGATACGTCGTTCGTTTGCGATGCGTGTCTCAAATGTTCCTGTCGCGTGGGGCACGAACCGTTAGTGTTGGGCTGAGATGATGATGTAGACTAGAGATGACAACTCCACCCGCATATTGGTGAACACCATATGACTCTGATTATTATGCACAAACGTGATTGGATTTCTCACAGCTTTGGGAAATGCACGTTGGAAGCCACATACACAGAGGTACTCTGTTGAAGAGGTGAAGTTATCTCTACGTATTCTTTGGGCACTGATCTACCACTCCCAATCCAACGATCAGCAGACATCTCTGTTGATCTACAGTCCTGCAGTCACCGTTAGCTCCAGATCTGGCACCGTTGGAACTTTGAAGATCTCGGCTACGGCAGTCCGAGCTCTTCCGTGCAATCGGACGACACTAGCGATATTCGAAACAGTGGCGGCCCTTCGCTTAGAACCTGAGTCTTGACCGGGTATTCGGATGAACGACAGCTTCGAATACTCCATGGGAGAGAGATTTCATAAGCTTTGAACTATTGAATCTAAAGGGAACTAATAGTTTGCCGTCTTCCCGATGAGACTGGAGAGAAATAACATCTTTTGAGTGTGTTGGCCACGAATACAATAATATATAATCCTTGTCACTTATGAAAAAGAAATGATACATCTGACGACATGGTGATTGAAGAGACAGCCACGATAACTGTTAGAAGGAGAGAGAAGACGGGGGCATCATTATCCTCTTATTTATCTGTACAGCACACATCCAAGCTGACAAGACGTTTCTTTCGCAATTGTTTTGTTTACCTGACCAGCATTTCCGCATTTAATTAAACCAAGCAAGGATCTGCTCATTTTACCATGCATCTTAGCAATAACATCGCAACGATATGGATGTTTCCGAGCATGCCAGCTAACAATGCGCGTACAATTTCGCCTATGGATAACTCGTCCATGCACATGGATGGCAGGGATACACTCACCTCATGCACATATCCTTCCCTGTCTATCCGGGGAATAAAAGAGCTCTTTGGGTAATTCATCCTGAGCTAAATCCTCACGACGGGCAGTTTGTTCTCCATTTAAAAATACACGTGCAAAGTATTTCTCCGCCAATGTCAAAGGCTCACGGCTAATAATAACAATAATATGCAACTCGCCAGAAACCACCCACCGCAGTCCCAAACGCTTCTCGTGCGAAGTGACACGAAAATGTGGGAAGGTGAAGGGGAAAAGTGCACATCACAGGGTTGCAGTGCTATTCAAGCCCTTGACCAATAACTGAAACTTTGTCGTCTACTGCAAGCCAGGACTTGGGAAACCTAGAGGTTCAACTCCCAAGGCCCATGGGCCAAGGCTACAGACTACAAGGATGGTATATCACCCCTGCCAGGCCCTTGTTTCATGTAAACTTGGCTTATCCTCTTGTGGGCCATCTCCTTTTGACTTCGGAGAAGCGATGACATTTTGAGGCTCCTCCGACCAGAGACATGGGACGGTGACTGTGCTCTGTTATGTACTACGCAGTAACTCAGCCTTGGTAGTACCGATATACTGAGGCCATTAACATTACTGGTCTGTACTCCAGTCTAGTGTATCTGTAGTCTACTGCACTTATGCGAGCAAGGAAGTCCTTGATATCAATGCTGCAATGTGATTTGTCTCTTCTTTTCTTCTCTTCCTTCCGGTGACAGTCACTCTCTTCAGTTTTGCTTTGCCTTGCTTTGCTTACGTCCTTTCGTTCAAGTTTCTTCCAATCGTTTTCCAGTCCAGGCCTTGACTTGAGTCCATTCCTTATTCCTTTCTCGAACTCCTGATATCCGTTCTATTTTCATCGTGTCGCATCAGGTTGCTCTGCCTCTATACCAATCTCACGAGAGCCTCCTTTTTTCTTTATTTTCTTTCTACTACTTTTAATCTACTACAATTCTTCTCAACATGTCGATATAAACCCGTGGGCACACTCCACGGTAGCGATTAATTATTGGCATCATGCCCTCGCTGCCTCACAGGGCGACGGATCGACGATGCGCAATATTGAATATCATAGATAATCATACAACCTCCTAGCAACGATGGACCCCCAAGCGGAACAGAGCACGAATACCTCTCGTCCTCAGACACGCCAACCCGTCGACTCGTATCATCAACACATCCGCGCAGTTCATGGCGTCAACGGCAACTCTTCTGAGCCAGGGCCATCAAGATCGAGTGCTTTAGGCACATCAGACTCGCGCCGGCACGGGTCAGGTCCCTCGAGCTCGGGCGTAGGCTCACAGCCTGGAAATATCACTACATTCTTCGATTCCGAACGATTAGCTACTTCGGCAGCGCCTTGGGACCCAAGTAATAATCCATCGCCAGCCACAAGTAGAGGAATCCGGTGGCCGTTTCTAGGAAGCATTAGATCGCGGGCCAGCCAGTCGCTACCATCTTCGCCGCGAATCTTGTCACCCTCCGAGCCTATTCAAATCGAACTACCATGGAGACCAGTCTTTCTACATCGACGTATTTTGGCTATTTACGTTATTGTATTTGTGGTTCTCATCGCAGGTGTGCAGGTTGCACTGCAGTTATCCGAATATAACGGCGGCCTCCGAAAGTCTGACGATTTATCAAGATATCTTTGGCAGTATGGGACAACCCTCGTATTCATTACCGTGGCTGCTTTCTGGAACAGGGTCGAGTTTCAGGCGTCCGCTGCCATGCCGTGGATCCGAATGCTAAACAACCAAGTTGAAGTTGACAAGTCTCTTTTGCTGGATTACGTCTCTCTGTCTGAGCCTGTGGCTATAGTCAAAGCGATTCGAAACACCGACTGGCTAGTAGCAACTCCGTTGAGTGCTGGGATAGTCTTCAAACTAATCATAATATTCTCGACGGCTTTTGTTACACCCAAAGTGACGACTGTTACAAGGCACAAATCTGCTATAGCCATCGAGGCTGAGTTCTTCAACAGTCTCCCTGGATTGGAGAACATCGGATCTTTGCCTTACTTTACCCTGGCTGCTCTCGCGATAGACAACATCACTTTTCCAAACGGAGTCACCTCTCGGGCTGCATATACGCCATTTGCAAGCGATATTGTTGAGCTGAAGGAAATCACAGCGGACGTGGAGGGTTTTATCGGCGGCTTAGACTGTGAAGAAGCAAAATTAACCCTGGAATCGATGCGGTTAGACGGCGAAGGTTCTCTTGATTTTAATTTGACAATATCGGACTCCAACTGTTCCGTCAAAGAAGCCCTTGTGAGCGCGAAACTAGCAACCACCAAGGACGATGACTTATCACGAGTATTTCTTGCATTTCAACAAGGCAGTTGTGGCGACTCTACGAAGGACGCTCAGCAGCGGATTGCTGTTATGGCTGGTGTTCTTGAGATCGACGTCGATCAACTAAAGCGACAATCCAAGAATTCGAATAGTCGACTAAATGGCAAGATATCGTCATCCTCTGCATTTCTATGCAAACCGAATTATGCCATCACCACGATAAAGGTTTCTAAAACACCCGATACAGTCCTTTCAGCCATTCCCGATAAACAGGCGACAAATACTACTCTTGACCAAGTTTCTCCATGGGATATCGCACGCGCTCTATTTGTCACTTTAGAGTCCAACGAAGCAGCCGAGTTGCAATTACTATCTACATCGTCAGGCGTACCATATAACGATGAGGCTATTCTTGATGCGGATGAAGCTATGTCTGCTGCCCTTGCACTAAGTTCAAGAGGAGGGAATCAGCCCAAACTAGAGTCATTGACAGACGGCGATTCCCTGAGACAACTGGCCCAAGACTTCTATGCACAGTATTCGGCCCTGATCGCTCGATATGCCATGATGGAGCCATCCTCTGACTCCTCGACAGCTGTTGCCAGCTTTATTGAACGACGCCTTGTTGTACGACCTGTTCCCGCGTATTTGATAACAGCGTTCCTGGCAATTTGCTTCGTTCTGGCTCTGGTAACCATGTGCTTGGTTCCTAAGAAAGGCTTTCTCCCACGCGACCCTAGCACGATCGTTGGAATGGCCTCGGTGGTGGCACACAGCCATCCCCTGGTTGAATGTCTGAAAGGCATGGGACCTGCGCCGAATAGAGCTATTCGACCAAGGTTGGTGGATTCTACCTATATGAGCGGAGCTGAGGGCCATGAGAAGCTGGAGAATCCCAACCTGGGATATTACCATATATTTGGTGGGAATGCACCTCCGCCTAATGTTCTCCCACGGCGGTTCGATTCTTCGACATGGCGACAACCTGTTCCGCTACATGGTCTGATCAGGTTGATATACATACTCGTTCTTGCTTGTATCATCATAGGGTTTGAAATCTCTCTCAGAGTGTCACATCGCTTTGATGGGTTGAGGACTATGAACACTGATACAGCATATCTGGCATGAACCCTTGTACCAGCCTTAGTGCTTCTTTTGGTGGCTATGTACATGCTTTCCTTGGAGTGGTGGACGAGGCTTCTTTCGCCCTTCTCTCATCTTTCACGACAAGGAGATTTTGACGAGACGGTAGGGCTGAACCTTGCCAATGCTTTAAGGCACGTAGCGTGGAGGAGAGCTTTCAAAATCCGAGATATCGCTGCCCTGGCCGCCATTTCTGGTGCATCTTTTGCACTTCTTGTGGTCGTTGCATCTGCTCCGTTGTTTGAACCAATGCCAGCCGGACGGAACACGAGCATACCTCTACGCACCGAGGATTTCTTCGCCAACAGTCTGGCGTCTTCCGCCGACGATCCCATCTGTACCGGTTGCAACAACGACACTGTCATGGCATCCCTGATTCTTGCTGGCAACGCACCGTATCCCCCATTTACCTACACCAATCTCAACCTACCGAGTATATCACTGGTCGAAGAGGACAACAGCAAAGATTTAAAGATCGGCGCACGGCTGACCGCAATTCGCCCAAATATGTCGTGTCGACTTTATCAATCCAACGAGATATCCACCAACATCACTATCGAGCGTGAATCGGACGATGGGACAGTCAATCCGCTCCGTGTCGATCTCGAAGGCGAGACTTGTCGTGGAGACAGGGAGCGAGATAGCAGCAACGCAATCATCGGGACCACCATGAGCTCGTTCTCTACACAGAACGGTAGAAGCTTGAGTAGCAGTAGCACAGTCTTTGGCGTCGGTCTACGAAAGACGAAATCATCGCCGCGTTGTTCAGATTGGATATACATCTGGGGAAGCCTGGCCGATCTCGGCAGCAGCGATATGTCAGTAAGCAGCATCAATGCTCTCGCCTGCAACGAGTCGATTGAAGCAGTTGACGTTGACGCGGTTTTCCGGGGATCAGAACTTCACATACATCCCGACCATCCTCCTGTTGTTTTCGAAAGCACAGCCCAGGATACAACTGTTGCCATTCCCGAGCTCGATTATGCGTCGCTCGTCAACATTTCCTCAAATGGTCTGCTTGACTCCTTTTTTGCAATGTTGAACGCCTCCCAGTTCGCTATCCCTGATGCCACATTTGGCGACTTATCTTCCAGTGCTGCCGCCGAAGTTCAATCTGCTATTCTCTCACAGCACGGTATCATCAGAGCACAGTCATTGAATTCCAAGAGTCGACGGCATTTGTCCTCGAGGGGCACGTTCCCGTCAGCGAACGGCACCGATATTGTTAGCGGCGTCAGCCCTAATTTGTCGGTTTCTCAGGCCGTCCCCGTCATCAGCGGCAGTAAAATGACAGAAATGATTCGGCTTCGCCAGGACACGATTGCTACGCGTATCTTTCAAGGTCTCGTTGGTGCGTTGATGATTCTTCATATCACCTCATGGATGTATTGGCGGCGAATTAGACTCCCTCGCTCACCAACGACTATCGCATCCATTACTGCGCTCCTTGTTGACGGAAACCTCTTCAAATCGCTACCCCGGGCCGCGCAATGGCAGCCAGACAGTGAGCTCGAAACTATATACACTGAAGGGGATCTTACACCACGATTCGAACTTGGTTGGGATCGCAAGGGACGAGGTAGAAGACGAGATGGGCGGGCGAAGAAAGAAGAGGGTAATTTCGGAATCCGCGCAATTGTTCCAAAAGATTCTATACCAGAGGAAGTAGAAATGAGGCCGATACCACCTCCAAAATCACCGCCGAAGCCCACCAGCGAGAGAATTGGGAGAGTCCATCAAGGAACGGCAGCGCTTGAAGCGGACGATATAATAAGGAAATCCGTACTCGTTACTAAAGGGCACACACCGAATTCAAAGTCAAAGAGCTCCAAAGGCTCAAAGGGATCCAAGGGATCCAAGACTTCTCAGGGGAGTAATGAGCCAAAGAGAAAAAGATCCATCTCATCAGCGTTGAGTGGGCCAAAGGAGTTGGTCAAAGTGTGGTGGGCAGGCGGCGGTTGAGATATAATGGGATATGAGAGGAACGGAAAAGTATAAAGGTTGCCTTGATATATTAGATGTATGTAATGATGAATAATTTAGATTCCCTATTTTCAAAATTTGAACGGTATTCTGATGCTATATGGTGTTCACAGCTGTCTTGACGTTTCCATGAATGTGATATATAGACACCAGTTTAATATGCAAGCTGATCAAGAGAAGGCATGACTCCAGTGGCACTGATGCCCTTGGCTAAGCCATCACGAGTCATATATGAGACTTTATAGACTTCCTCTTCACAGAGGCAAAGAGTGCTTGTTGCGGTTAAAGCTAAGGAAACAGTCCCTCCAGCATTATTCCCGTTGCCTCTAAAAGTTGATCAGTACCAACCAATTACGACCCCACCATTATCCGGGCCGATATGTCCCGAATTGAGCATGGGACAATTCGCCCGAAGAAAATTTAGCAACTCTGGGAGCAATGGAGATAACATGGAGGTACTTTGGGGACTTGATAATTGTCTCAACATAAATATCAGGAAGTATTGAGGTTTATACCGGTCCTTCATGCGGAGGGGCTTAGGAGGGATCAAGCAAGCTACAATTGATAGCTAGATGTCTCGATTGATATGCATAGTCTTTAACGACTTACACATGCATCGTTCGCTATTCTTCTTCGCCCGGAGTTCGCTCATGTCGCGTAATGATCCCCCGAACTCGAGGTACCATGATGGTGTCCACGTCCCTTTTTTCGCAAGCTCCTTTGGCGGGTCATCGTGCAGTCCCGTGCTTGAGGGTTCGAAGTGGCTTACAGCGTCCGTAGTCCCCTAAATGCCTTGAGAAACGGCCTCAAATGTTCTGAAATCGCCCAGGTGCTGTCCATTCAACGGCTGCAATCAGGACTCAGCACCACCAACGCTGGGTTCTCTTCAAGGCCCCTGCAGCCTTTCTCAGTCCCGAAGGGGTTTAGTCCACGCCAAAGCTTCAAAGTACCTCAGTCGTCGGAGCTCAACACGCAAAAAACTCCACGTCTATCCAACCCCAAAGAATTTCCTCCGATCCCGACTCTTTCTCTCCCTCTCCTTCTCACGCCAGAGCTGCATCACTCTCCGTCCTTGATCTCTTTCCTCCGCTCCTCGATTTTCTGTCCGTGACCTCACGTCACGTATCTGGATAACTCTGCTTTCAATTGCCTTTCCGGCCGGTGAGTGCTTTTCCCCAAATCCTCCCCCCCAAAAGTGGCTCAAATTTCTATATTCGCGCTCCGACCCCCCATGTCTATCACCGACTAACATCTTTTATCATTTAGAAAGATCTTAATAACCTCCCACAATGCTCAGCGCCGCTCTCCGAAGGCGCGTCCTCGCCCCTACCCACAGCGCTCTGCGAACCGGCTTCGCTGCCCACGTTGTGCGACACTATGCCTCGTTCCCCGAGCACCAGGTCATCAAGATGCCCGCTCTGTCGCCCACCATGCAGGCTGGTAACATTGGCGGCTGGCAGAAGAAGCCCGGTGACTCTGTCGCCCCTGGTGATGTCCTGGTAGAGATCGAGACCGACAAGGCCCAGATGGACTTTGAGTTCCAGGAGGAGGGTGTTATCGCCAAGATCCTCCGGGAGGCTGGTGAGAAGGATGTTCCTGTTGGCAGCGTAAGTCGTTGATTTTTTTGAACCCACCAAGGCCTCTTCTCGGGTCTCGGGGTATCTTGCTCCTGCGCTCAACATCATTCACTTTTGTTGTATCATGTCACTAACTCTTTTCCGCCTATAGCCCATTGCCGTCCTTGTTGAGGAGGGTACTGATATCTCCGCCTTCGAGAAGTTCTCCGTTGAGGACGCTGGTGGTGATGCCGCTAAGCCCGCTGCTCCCAAGGAGGAGAAGTCCGAGTCCAAGTCTGAGTCCGCCCCCGAGCCCACTCCTGAGCCTCAGCAATACCAGTCTGAGGGCCGTCTCCAGACTGCTCTCGACCGTCAGCCCAACATTTCGGCTGCCGGCCAGCGCCTTGCCCGCGAGAAGGGCATCAAGATCGACGGCCTTAAGGGCACCGGCAAGAACGGCCAGATCACTGAGGAGGATGTCAAGAAGGCTTCCAGCGCCCCCGCCGCCAGCGCCGCCCCCGGTGCTACCTACGAGGACATCCCCATCAGCGGCATGCGCAAGACCATTGCCAACCGCCTGGTTGAGTCCACCCAGATCAACCCTCACTTCTATGTCACCAGCTCTATGTCCGTCAGCAAGCTCCTCAAGCTCCGCCAGGCTCTTAACAGCTCTGCCGATGGCCAGTACAAGCTGTCCGTCAACGACTTCCTGATCAAGGCCATTGCTGTTGCCAGCCGAAAGGTTCCCCAGGTCAACTCCAGCTGGCGCGACGGTAACATCCGCCAGTTCAACAACGTCGACGTCTCCGTCGCCGTTTCCACCCCCACTGGTCTCATCACCCCTATCGTCACCGGTGTCGAGGGCCGTGGTCTCGAGGCCATCTCCAGCCAGGTCAAGTCGCTCGCCAAGAAGGCTCGCGATGGCAAGCTCAAGCCTGAGGAGTACCAGGGTGGCACCATCTCCATCTCCAACATGGGCATGAACCCCGCTGTTGACCACTTCACCGCTGTCATCAACCCTCCCCAGGCTGCCATCCTCGCTGTTGGCACCACCAAGAAGGTTGCCATCCCCGCTGACAACGAGGCCGGTGTTGAGTTCGACGACCAGATCACCCTTACTGCCAGCTTCGACCACAAGGTCGTTGATGGTGCTGTCGGTGCTGAGTGGCTCAAGGAGGTCAAGAAGGTTATCGAGAACCCTCTTGAGCTTCTTCTGTAAGTCAGGGGTAGGACATCAATCAGCCTCTGAAAACTGAAGCATGTGGAGAGTGACGAAAGGCCAGCCGAGCGAGGAAATGACTTTTTATAGAACCGGAGGAGATGATCTCTGAAGGACGGAAAGTGCTGCAAGGAGTTTACTTGGGACATCGTGGGAAACCTACGAGAGCAATCCCGGGTGGAGATCTGTGAACCAAGACGACGGTGATGATCTATGAGGATACCATAGAGCTCATTCGTCTGGTCACGTTGCAGTAGCTGTGGAAGATTTACGAGGCCGAAAAAGCCCGTGTACAATGACCCTTGATTAATAATGTTATATCTTTTCGAACTTGGGGGATGTTTTGGACAAAGAATCTATTGCATATGCCCTCATTCTACGTTCGCTCCTCCTATTGCTTGCTGTACAACTACCAAAAACTAGAAATGTTTATGACCTTTCAATGTGCCATATTGCATATATCCCTTGATGAGATCAATATCAACCCAACGTCACTCTGATCCAAGCGTCATAATCTAATGCTGGCCAATTGGCTGCTAATCGTGTGGCTGTTTGGATATTGATTTCCTTTTTCGAGACAGTGTCAGGTTTATCTTCAACCATGCGTCGCTCGAGTCATACTTTTGAAAGGGGTGTGGTTCGTCAATACGTTTATTTTGCATAATGACATGAAACTCGGGGCTATGTAGAGATGGGGTGTACAGTATTATAATTACAAGAGGTGGGATTAATCCTTCATTTACTCATTCAGCCGTCCAAAACTCTATTATCACCAGTCTCAAAACTGGGACACAACTGATGGATCCACAGCGTCAAACTGTTGAGACATGCCCATACCACTCCTGGTCCAATTGAACCCTCCCATACCATCCAAGCCCAGATCACCCATAACCATCCAGTCGAATGGCATCTCCATGATACCCTGCATGGTATCACTGTCGAGGCTAGGCATATCAACAGGCGCCGTTTCCGCATCTGGAGACTCGGGAACTACTATGCCTTGACACTCAGCAGCCTGCTTCAGCAGATCGTAGCTATGAAGGCTTACAGCTGCCCCTGCATCCATGACAGATTGGTCAGTCTCTTCCTGCGACAATCCCATTTCGAGGGCATCAGCGAGCGCGATACAGGCACCAACAAAGCAGTATCCTTTGACATTCGTCTCTCCTGCTAGGATTCGTCGCTCATACCATACTTGGGCAGCATGGAGAACCGAGCGAAGGTCTCCATTGCCCATCGGGGCTAATCCACCGAGACTATCGCGCTGCTCCTCTGATTTCTTGACAAACTCAAGTGCAACGGAGAAGAGCGTCTGAGTAGGGACCACACGGAAGACCCCCGCCCCATTGGTTATGAGACGGTTGAAGCTAGTTACAGGATCTTGCGAGCCGCCAGGTGGATAAGTTCCGTAACGAGGTGTCGTAAGACCACAGATTTGTGCCAGTTTGAGGGAAGAGTCAAGCGATACTTTGCGAGAGTAGTAGTAGGTTGGATCATCGGCCGAGCGAGCGACCATAGGTTGGTGTAGTGAAAGGAAGCAGCGGTACGTAAACATCTGGACCAGAGGACTGTGGAACTGATTGAAGATAGTCCGCGGCTGATGTCTCTGGGCTTGAGATAGAGCAGCAAGTGTTTCTGTCAAAGTGCGGCATGCTTTGGTGAGCTCAGAGTTGAGACGAAGGGTTTCGGAGTAAGACTCCTTAGACCTAAACTCGTTGACGTGCTTGATGATGAGGAGGCGAAGTGCGTAGGACTTTTGAAGCGCAAGCTGAACGGACATGTCAGTCAGTGTCTCAGGATCACTAGTTGGCTGTCTGTCAGCATCTGGCTCATCCGTAAGTTGATCATCGTTCAAATTGGCTGGGAGTCGTGTATCGTAATGTTTGGGAGAAAGGAGAGGTGGGCCGCCAGCATCATAGGAGGTTTGTAGGTTGAGCTCGAGGATGGTAGCCCAAAGACGTCGCCGGATTTCAGACCGGTAAACAGACATGTTGGCAAGAAGCCGGGGCTCTCGGTGAAGTCCCATGTACATGGCCTGTCTGACCAAAGATCCTGTTGAGATCCAAGTGAGATCCTGGCCAACAGCACAGCACGCCTTGGCAAGGCACATCATACACATGATTTGAACACCGGCAATAGTCATCCTGCTCTTCTCCGACGGCAGCATAAGCCAAATCTGAACTTCTTGCACCCACTGCATAGAGGTGGAGCGCAGACTGAAGATGTCGTCGTGCACAGTTGCCCCCATGGCCATGCAGAGCTGTAGCTGCATGACGAACACTTGACTAGCTGCCTTGGGGTTCTGCCAATAGCGTTCGTACTCGGCATAGAATGTAGGACGGTGGAGGATGCGGAGCACGCCCTCGAAGGTGTCGAAGTAGGCGTCAACGAGCTGATCGGCAAGGCCACGCTCAGGAATAGTCTCGCCCAGCTTGTCGGTCGACACAGGCCGAAGACGGTGTTTCTTGATGGTACGTGCTAGAGCTTTGCATTTTGAAGCACCCATATAAGCCTGGGCCTTTTGAGACTCTGCCTGTTTGAGCACATCAACAATGCCAGGAAACTACCAACTCATATCAGAAAATGTTCTCAGCATGTAAGACGGGACAACTTACCATATTAACGCCATTCATCCAGTGACTCTGGCCAAAGAATCTAGTCTTAGACACAGTCCCTTTCATAGGTGCTTCATCCTCCTGATGGTCCTCATCTTGCCAGAGTTTGCCTTCTGCCGGCTGGGTTATATAACAAGACTCAGCAAGCTTCTGTTCAAGCTCCTTGACTCTTGCGGCCAAAGCATCAACTGTAGAGGCTCCTGAGTTGGATCCTACTGTCGAGCTAGGGATGCTAGAAGATGGTTGTCTCGCAGATGTATCTGAAAGAGACTGTTTTCTTGTAAGATCAACAGTCGCTGACCTTGCTGGTACATGGGAGGTTGAGTCTGCACCGACAGCGTGGTTCGTAGCTTTTCTAGCCCGTGAAGCCGGCACATGTGTAGGGGCATAGGTGCAAGGCGATATCTTTGACTTGACACAGTTTACACAGGGTAAACTACGGTCGCACCTGATCTTGCGGCGCCGGCATTGCTCACACGAAAGGGCCGGCCGGCGCCGCTTCTTCTCCGTCTTGGCGGCCGACAACACGGTTCCACCGCTGACGACGGCCGTATCAGCCGGGAAATCAAAAGAGGTATCCTGAACAGCTGAGGCCTCTCCAATTAATTCTTGATTTTCGTCTAGCGGATCATTAAAGAAGAAGCTCGGTGTTGAAAGGTTGATTGGTGGTGAATCCGCAGGCATGTCAGGCATGTAGAGCTTGTATATCCCGGACTTAAAAATCAGCGAGACACGGAGAATTCAATAATGAGAGTTTCTATGAAAGAGACACAATGGCTCGCATGCTGGTGCTTTAGACGTGGTATGAGAGTTAAGGCAGTGGAGATGTTAAAAGACCGAGACAAAAGACCGAGATCCTGTAAGTGAGACGCATGAGCTAACCCCATAGGGCAATTCTGTACGTAGGTACTGACGAGATCTGACTGAACCGCTATGCAAGAGGATATAACTTCTACCTATCGCTATTACGTCCCTTTTTACTTTCTATGTAAGCACTCGGTTGAGAATTGGGCCGATTATTGGATTGTGGAAATTATCGTGAATAATCCCTGTCAACTAATATTGGTCTATGGTTGTACGGATATTAACACAGCATTGCAGTTCCCGTCGGAAATAAAACCAGCATGGTATCCATACAGCATACGTTTGTGGAATAAGAGGAAATCATGATACTACTAGGGCAATGTTAGAAAAGATCTGATATTCAAGGATGTATCTGAGTAGGTAACTTGTGATGGCATTAGGAATTACGGAATAACGTCTCCAAAACTTCTGTGTATACAACGATATCGTCTGGTGGTGTACTTGCGACTGGGGATATCCCCGGATTTCCTCGTAATATTATACAGGTGCTGGTCTATCGTCTATCATCATTCAGCATCGCCTTCATCAGCATCAGCCTCATCCTTCTCTTGCCACCCTTCCCTCGGCTCTGCAGCTTTAGCTAACAAATTCCTCGTAACTTCCAGTCGCCAAATTTGTGGCCCGATCTCTTCATCATGTTTCCGATGTGTCTCGACCCAAGTTCGTATTTGTCCTCTGACTTCCTTGTTGCTCGTTACCGTTGTTAAGCCCGCTGCCCAACCGTACATAAAGATGGACAGCTTGGAGCTTTTAAAGGCACTACCCAAAGCTACGTCGTGGGCTACTTGCGGAAGAGTACCTTCGGAGATAGCACGTATGATAGCCTCCATATCCCATGGTTCGTCTATGACAGTAACGGGAATCTGAACATTGGAAGGCAGAGGGTAAACAGTGAGTTCCTGAAAGCGCTCGAGAACAAGATCCGAAAACATTCCTTGTGCGTCGTTACCCCAGGGGATTAATAACCTTCCGCGCTCGCGCTCAGTCTCGGTCCCGACAGTTCGTAATACTTCGTGAAAATGATCCGCTGCTTCACGAGTACATACTAGCTTGCGATCTGCCAACACTGGATACAGCATACGAGCCATAAGACCACCCTTATGTGCGTTTTCTTCATCTATTTGGGCGCGTGTCGTACGTGACTGCCATGGTTGAGGTTTGAGGTTAAGATGAGTTAGATCTGAGATGAGGTCGATCAAAATAGTATGATCGAGATTTATTGTTGGCGTAAGGGATGCGAGCTCGTCACCAACGAGATTTTCTATCACTATATCAAGCGGCGGAGCGGCCGCAGTGACAAAGGTGCTATTTTGATCCTCAATGATGACTTCGACAAGAGGATCCATGTGTTCCAGTTGGTGAAGGAAGATATCCAGTTCCGTTTCTCCTCGACCAAGACTAGTGAGAATGAGGCGTATTTTTGGGAATCGATATTCGTGGCGGTTCATTCTTGCTGCTGTTACCAGCCGTTGCACATATCTTGCCAAAGGTGTATCCTCCCATTCATCTCGGTCGACTTGATCACCAAGCTCATGGTCACCCCATCCCCAGCCGCTATCGTTCATTTGACGAGCAAGGCGATCACGAGTGATAGCTTTGGAAGTGATCCATTCATATCCCCCATGAACCACATCCACTTCAACACGGCCTTGCTCTTTCAGAAGGCGATGCATGTTGTGCTTCTCTTTCCCTGTAATCTGATGTTTTTGAATCTCCTCTCGCCGGGCATCTTTGGACGACCCTTGGAAGGCTTGGTTGATGGCAATAAATCCATGAGTTTTCTTGAGCTGGTTCCATTGAGCGATGCTATGGTTTGCAATAGTTATACTGGCATTAACTTTTCGATCTCGGAGAGTGAGAAGATGAGGGTCAGAGATTGTATTCGAATTTGATATATCCTTGATGATGTTGCTTAAAGCTTTGTTTTCGCGTTCTAACGTGCGTAAGAAGGTCGGTAATCCAGACGAAGATACAGGTCTTGATTTTTCTTGCAGCTTTTGAATAAACTGTTCGATCTCACGAATATTGGTGACAAGCTGAGTCGAGTGGCTCTTTGCCGAATCGAGTAGTTGAGATTGGCGCAGTGCATTTTCCGTGTCACTATCTTGATATGTTGAAGCAGGGGAATTAGCGCTGCCTATCATGATGCTGGTCGATAAATAAGCATTTGTATGTTTGCTAGTGATTGTAATAATACATTCAGGTCCGTCATTGAGTTGAATTTTACCTTAAGTTCAGACTTGCATGAATAGAAGGTTCGATCGTTCGTCTTGTGGGTTAAAGTGTATCGACCATAAGTAGACCCAAAGTGTCATAAAATTTGGCTGCTTTGTTTGTCGACAAAAATAGCTGGACAGTTTCCGTGCTAAGTAAGCCTGCACTCTACCTCTTTCTTTTCCCCCTTCATATTTAAGATGTCGTCGAATATCTTTAGGGTAGGCATTTTGAGCCCCTTTGTGGCTAGTGACGTCCATTCCAACTCGGACTGGACCCTTGTACCGGTACCTGGCTTAGAGGACACCATAACCCTTCGCAGCCGCTAATTGGCAGCTTACGACTGCCCCCGCCGGGACAAGGGTCTCGCTGCCAGAGCTCATCTTCACTAACTCCACTGGAAACGCTGTCCACTTCGACTCCGTATCCTTGGTACTGTACCTACAAAAGTGTAAAGCTTCGAGAGTGTCGGAAGCTGACGGCAACAAGACGAAGACACAGGCTGTTTTTGTTCTCTCATACTTCCTTCCTGCTGGGTTTTACTTAAAATATATACTCTGGACGTTTTTTATTCTTCTTTTAGCGATCAACCGCAATCTGCGTGCTGCGCTGAAATATTGAAGCTACGGCGCATGAGCTAGCTCCCTCTTTTGCTGCACTTACGTCTCCTTTCTTTAATTGCCCTGGGAGAGCGACGTCAACCTTACAACCTCCCTCCTTCGACCTCGAATCTCTCCAAAATCTCCGCCCCTAACGAATGGCCTCTGGCATTCTTTGCGCTCCCCCATGAGCTCCCTCAAATTTGTAGTGTCCTCGCTCGAGGCCATTGCCTCGTCCAAGGATGCTCAGCGCAACAAACAGTTGGCCGAGTCCACCACCAAGGCACTTGATGCCATTAAAGAGCAGGACCAGCTACCTGACCCCGAGATCGTTTTCGCTCCTCTACAATTAGCTTCACGTTCTACGAATGTCCAGCTTACCACCACCGCTCTCGATTGCATTGGAAAGCTCATCTCTTACTCCTACTTCTCCGTGCCGAGCAACCCTCCCGAGTCAACCGAAGAGGGCACCGAACCCGTCCCACCCCTGATCGAGCGAGCCATCGATACTATCTGCAACTGCTTCCAAGGCGAGACGACCGCCGTTGAGATACAGCTCCAGATCGTCAAATCTTTGCTTGCAGCCGTCCTCAATGACAAAATCGTTGTCCATGGCGCTGGTCTTCTCAAGGCCGTGCGACAAGTATACAATGTCTTTTTACTGTCGCGGAGTACCGCCAACCAGCAGGTCGCTCAAGGCACCCTCACCCAGATGGTCGGTACCGTTTTTGAACGAGTCAAGACAAGATTACATATGAAGGAGGCTCGTCTTAATCTAGAGCACCTCAAACATGGCTCCAGTAATGTCACATTTGATCAGGCTCAAACGCCTAACGGCATGAATGATGATGCCGACCGCGACGAGTCACCTGCCGAGACACCTGAAGCTGCCAATTCCTCGACCGAAGTTCCCGAGAGCGGTGTTAAACTTACATTGAAAGATCTGGAGCATCGCAAGAGCTTTGACGACTCCAACTTGGGTGATGGACCGACCATGGTAACGCGGCTCAAGCCTGAGCGTAAGGAGACGGACACCTCGGTTTCTGGACAGGCGGGCCATGATTCTTCGCCCGCAGAAGACGGGGAGGTGCTGGATGCTGAGGACGAGGTTTATATCCGTGATGCTTACCTTGTCTTCCGCTCTTTCTGTAACCTGTCAACCAAGGTTCTACCACCTGACCAGCTATACGATGTCCGCGGTCAACCAATGCGCTCCAAGCTCATTTCTCTTCATCTTATTCATACGCTTCTCAACAACAACATTGCGGTTTTCGCTTCTCCCTTCTGTACTATCAAGAATTCAAAAAGCGGCGAGCCTACAAGCTTTTTGCAGGCCATCAAGTTCTATCTTTGTCTAAGTATCACCCGCAATGGCGCCAGCTCAGTCGACCGAATATTTAATGTCAGCTGCGAGATCTTTTGGTTGATGATTAAATACATGCGCGCTGATTTCAAGGTAAGTCTTGTCCTGGTGCGCAGACAATGATAGCTCACATGCTTGACAGAAAGAAATCGAGGTCTTCTTGAACGAAATCTACTTGGCACTTCTTGCTCGAAGAACGGCACCCCTGTCTCAAAAGCTTCAATTTGTTACAATACTCAACCGACTATGCGCCGACCCCAAAGCGCTGGTTGAGATCTACCTTAATTACGATTGCGATCAGACAGTTGATAATATTTACCAAACAATCATCGAGGATCTATCGAAATTTTCGACGACTCCGCTCACTATTACCACGATCAATGAGCAAGTGTACGAAGAAATGCGGCTGAAGACAACGCCTGCCAGCGAGTGGCAGCTTAAGGCAACTCTACCACCTCCTTTGACAGTTGCTCACATTGCGCCTCATCAGGATTCTGAACCGGACTATCCTAAAGAGTATGCCATCAAGCGACTGTCTATCGAAGCTCTGGTCGAGACGTTGCGATCTATGGTGAATTGGTCAGCGCCAATTCGAGGTGATGCTGAGCCCCCACGCTCTGACAACCACGATGCAAAAGCTTCCCTCGATATTCGACCATCGATTGACCCTAGCATAAACGACAGCGTGTCCCGGGTCGAGACCCCTCTGCCACCATCAACCCCTATCTTGGAAGATGACCCGGATCAGCTCGAGAATCTCAAGGCAAAGAAAACAGCTTTGATGAAGGGAATTAGCCAGTTCAACTTCAAGCCGAAGAAGGGCATTCAGATGCTTCTGCGTGATGGCTTCATTCCAAGCGACAGCCCCAAGGATATCGCCGATTTCCTGATAAAAGAGGATAAGCTCGACAAGGCCCAAATCGGCGAGTATCTGGGTGAAGGTGAACAGAAGAACATCGATATCATGCACGCATTTGTGGACACCATGGAATTTGCGAAGAGGAGATTCGTTGATTCTTTGCGTCAATTCCTTCAATCTTTCCGCCTGCCCGGTGAGGCTCAAAAGATCGATCGTTTCATGCTCAAGTTTGCGGAGCGATATGTTCTCGGAAACCCGAATGCCTTTGCTAACGCAGATACTGCATATGTTTTGGCCTATTCAGTTATTCTGCTAAACACTGATTTGCATAGTATCAAGATCGCCAAGCACATGAGCAAGGAAGAATTCATCAAGAACAACCGCGGTATTAACGATGATGCCGATTTGCCTGACGAATATCTTCTGACCATCTATGATGAAATCGCCGCCAACGAGATCGTTCTGAAGAGTGAACGTGATGCAGCGGCAGCGGCAGGCAACGTGCCTGCTCAATCAACCGGTATTGCTGCTGGTCTTGGCCAGGCCTTGTCTAATGTTGGACGAGATTTGCAGCGTGAGGCCTACATGCAACAGTCTGAGGAGATTGCTCTGCGATCTGAGCAGTTGTTCAAGGATCTCTTCAAGAGCCAACGTCGCAAAGCTGGAACCAAGTACATTCTTGCAACATCTTTCAAGCACGTTAGCCCTATGTTTAGCGTCACTTGGATGTCAATCTTTTCTACTCTTTCAAGCCAAATCCAGAAGTCTCACAACCTGGAAGTCAACAAGCTTTGCCTCGAGGGTATGAAACTGGCTACTCAAATTGCTTGTCTCTTTGATATGTCTACTCCTAGAGAAGCATTCATGTCAGCTTTGAAGAACACGACCAACTTGAACAACCCACAAGAGATGATGGCCAAGAACATCGAGGCACTTAAAGTCGTTCTCGAACTTGGACAAACGGAAGGCAATGTCCTTCGCGAGTCATGGAAGGACATCTTGATGTGTATCAGCCAACTCGATCGACTCCAACTCATCTCTGGTGGTGTTGACGAAAGTGCCGTGCCCGATGTGTCTAAAGCCCGCTTCCTTCCGCCACAAAGGACCGAAACTTCAGATTCCCGCTCGTCCACTCAATCAAAGAAGCCGGCACGAGGCAGATCCGGAACATCGTCTAAGGGGTTCTCTACTGAAATTGCTCTTGAGAGTCGATCAGATGACGTGGTTCGCAGCGTCGACCGTATTTTCACCAACACAGCAAACCTGACTGGTGAATCTATGGTTTACTTCGCCAAGGCCTTGACAGAAGTCAGCTGGGACGAGATCAAGGTGTCGGGCTCCAACGACTCGCCTCGTACTTACAGCTTACAGAAGATTGTCGAGATCAGCTACTACAACATGGACCGTGTCAGGTTCGAGTGGAGTAACGTCTGGGAGGTTTTTGGCGAGCACTTCAACCGAGTTGGATGCCACAATAACATGAACATTGTGTTCTTTGCGCTCGATTCCCTGCGTCAACTATCGATGCGATTCATGGAAATCGAAGAGTTGGCTGGTTTCAAGTTCCAGAAGGATTTCCTCAAGCCTTTCGAGCATGTGCTTGCAAACTCACATAACGTTACGGTCAAGGACATGGTCCTCAGGTGTCTGATACAAATGATCCAAGCCAGAGGAGATAATATCCGATCTGGCTGGAGAACTATGTTTGGTGTCTTCACAGTCGCTGCCCGCGAGCCTCACGAGAGCATTGTCAACCTGGCCTATGAAAATGTCAACCAGGTGTACAGGACCAAGTTTGGAGTCGTCATTTCCCAGGGCGCATTTACTGATCTGATCGTATGCTTGACAGAGTTCTCCAAGAACCTTAAGTTCCAGAAGAAGAGTCTGGCAGCTTTGGAGCTATTGAAGTCCTTGATTCCTACTATGCTCAAAACACCCGAATGCCCTCTATCGCAGAAGTACAACAACATCCCACCTCCTGATGGAGCTACTCAAACTTCCGAGAAACGAACACGGTCAAATACCTCGGTTGAGGAGGGCTACTGGTTCCCTGTTCTCTTTGCCTTCCACGATGTTCTCATGACTGGCGAAGACTTGGAAGTGCGATCGAATGCTCTCGAGTATTTCTTCGACACACTGCTCAGGTATGGTGGCAGCTTTCCATCAGAATTCTGGGACATCCTGTGGCGCCAGCAGCTCTACCCCATCTTTATGGTTTTGAGGTCTCGTCCAGAGATGTCCAATGTTCTTAACCATGAAGAGTTGTCAGTTTGGCTTTCGACCACTATGATCCAGGCGCTACGGAATATGATCACTTTATTCACACATTACTTCGATGCGTTGGAGTACATGTTGGACAGATTCCTGGAGCTTCTCGCGCTCTGTATCTGCCAGGAGAATGATACCATCTCGCGAATCGGTAGCAACTGCTTGCAACAGTTGATTCTCAAGAATGTCACCAAATTCAAGCCAGAACATTGGAACAAACTTGTTGGTGCTTTCTGCGAATTGTTTGAACGAACTACCGCATACCAGCTCTTCACAGCTACTGCTATCAACAACACTGCATCGATATCACCTCCACCCAATGGCCTCGAGTTTTCGTCAACTACAGCTGGGGCAGAACCTGTTGATGAGACTTCTCTTAAGATCAACGGCCGAGAAGACGATGATGATGAGTCTATCGCACCCTCAGCTGAAGACGAACTGCAGACGCCTACCACTGACCACCCTCACGTTCCGCTCGAGGAGTTCAAGCCGTCTTCAAATCTTCAGCAGCAGCCCGTAGTGGTGACAGCTGCTCGACGACGTTTCTTTAACCGAATCATCTCTCGCTGCGTCTTGCAGCTGCTGATGATCGAGACGGTTAACGAGCTGTTCAGCAACGACACTGTCTATGCACACATTCCTTCACCAGAGCTTCTGCGACTCATGGGATTACTCAAACGGTCTTTCCAGTTCGCCCGTCGCTTTAACGAGGATAAGGAATTGCGAATGAGACTTTGGCGCGAGGGTTTCATGAAGCAACCACCTAACCTCCTGAAGCAGGAGAGTGGATCGGCTGCGACTTATATCTCCATTCTTTTCCGCATGTTTGCTGACAATGCGCCGGAGAGATTGGAAAGCCGACCCGCCGTGGAGGATGCGCTGGTGCCGCTTTGCAAGGACATTGTCCACGGCTACACTACCTTGGAGGAGGAGAGCCAGCATCGAAACATCGTTGCATGGCGGCCCGTGGTCGTTGACGTTCTCGAAGGGTTCGCCACGTTTCCTGAGGATGCCTTCAAACAGCACATCCCTGACTTTTACCCTCTTGCCGTTGAGCTCCTTACAAAGGATCTCACAGCAGAGCTGCGAGGTTCACTCCTGGTGGTGCTGCGACGAGTTGGAGAGGTTGGACTGGGTATCGAAGGTATGACATTGGCAGGTCAACGGCGAGATAGTGAGGCCAGCCGAGCGACAACAGAGCCAATGGGCGACCGAGAGGCAGACGCGAGGAGAATGCTTTAGGATGGGCTTCCTCCACGGTTGCTGACGGTGAAGAGGAGCAGGGCGTTGGATGGAATAATAGAGAATGTTGGTTTTCATGACGTTGTTCTAGATACTCCCGGTCATGCGATACGGCGATAGGCCTGCCTGGGAATTTGTATTACGAGTTGTACGGATTGTAGCAATAGATGCATGTTTATGTGCCCTTCAAATCAATGCCAGCCATCTCTCTGGGTGTTACTTGGACGTGTAAGATCTATAATTGAGCACTAAGCGCATATAATTGCTAACAGGCATGATTGGATCAAAAGTTCTTTTAGTTCGTTATTTCATTATTTTAATAAAGAGAACCATTCACTTGCTATGCAGGTAATGCTCTGTTGCAATTGACTGTTGCACGTCTTCCCACTACATCCTTTCTCAGTCCAGTATTCGGCTGATGTACTTAGCCAATAGCTCTGCTTCCTCCTGCACCGTCCGATCAGGAAGCGTCCTCAGAGACTGCAAAAGCTCCTGATCCTGTGACGTAGCTGTTTTGACTACGTTGCGAACAATGGCATCCTTGTCTGCCGACTCTCCAGCGATCCTCATGATGCTTACAAACGACTCATAGAAAACAATGAGGGTCTGGTGCATGAGTACATCGCTTGTATCAACCATGCTCAATGATGCCCACTGAAGTAGTCCATTGCCGATAGAGTCATCGGCGTACTCAGGTAGGGGAAACAATTCCGGGAAGGGGGATATGGCCATGGCGCGGGGATGAAGAGCAGTGAGACGGGGAATGACCCGAAGAAGGCGGTCTTGAGCAAATGTTGCTTGGCGGTTGATGATCGCGGGACGACAGAGTGAGACGATGATTTCGAGGTAATGACGGTCCCAGATGACAAGACGCCAGAGACTAGCATGGCCAGGGATATGACGCTTGACCAGCTCTGTCTCTGATGAGCCGGTGCCGTTGACGCCTTTAGTCGTGGCTGAAGTTTCGGGAATGATATCGCAGTCCGTCTCAAGCAAACTGCCCAAAACCCGTGTAGCACGTCCTCCAACGTCTGCATCTGGAGAACTCAACCAAGTCCGAAGAAGCTCCTCAACGAGGTCGGGTGAAGCAGCTAGGGAATCGACCTCTGCAGGACTAGTGGCGGCCTTCTGGATGATGTTTAGAGCGAGAAGATTTGCGCCAGGGAGTGGTGACTGGAGAGCTGAGATGAGAGACTCGGCGCCTCCGAGTGATAGACACTGGGTGAATGAGAGGGGGGAAAGGATCTTGGTGGTGAGGGTGAAGACGACGGTTGGATCCTGTGTGGTTGTTTTGAGGAGAGACATGAGCGGGGGAAGAAGAGTTGGCTGAATGATGGGAATATTGGAGGCTTCATTGAGTTAGTATACGATCGTTTGAGACGGGAGATAGTGGTTTACGTGTGAGTTGAAGCTCAACATCGTCAAAGAGCTTGTGGTCCAACGGTGCTGATTCATTGCCAGGTTGATGAAGTTCAGCAAGATGGGCCTGTAATTCCGCAAGGCCAGTGACAGGGACGGTAGCCTCATGCTGAGGAACTACTCGACCAGACATTTCGAACGCTACTAATCAGTAAAATCTGTAAGAATTGGAGAGATGCAGATTGCGTGGTTGTAGTTGAAGCTTGAGAGGTTAGTGATGGGCGGGTGGAAGCTGCAAGTTCACTGGAGCTGGAGGGGTACGTGGTCTAAGAAGCCTGAAGTTGGGACAAACAATACATTCCAGCTGCCTAAAGAAGAGAAACAATAGAGGCCACAGACTATCTACAGTGGCTGGGCAGAAGTTCTGACAGCATCCTTCCTTCTAAAATATATGTGAGATAATGTAAATTATAATAAACCCTCCTATTTTATAAAATCGTATATAATCCTATCCTAAGATTATTTATAGTTTATTCTAATTAATGTATTCTATGTATCTTTGATTATATGTATACATAGCAAAATCTTGTATATTCTCCGGGTCTCCCTTTATTCCTTTTTATCTTTCAATTTATTGGAATCACGTATGGATAGTTATCTTCGTCTTCATCCCATAAGTGTGATACCGCAAACCGTCGGCGGGGCATCGTCATGACGGACTAAATTCCGCTCCCTCTTTTTTTTCTGCTTCGGCGCATTCAGAACCTACAGAGTTCACCCCGCAAAAATCCATACTTCGACAAACCTCGATCGCGAATAGTGTCACCTGCTCTAGAGCTACAATCAACCCCAAATCGACTCAATCTCTCTACAGATTACCCGCTCAAGCTTCGCATCTCCTTGGCTAAAGTGAGCGCTGCCACATTCAACGCGCGCACTTCAATGTCTCGAGGTGGAAGAGGAGGTGGCCGTGGCGGACGGGGTGGTGGAAGAGGTGGAAGGCCCAATGTGTCCTGGGACACAGGTGATGAACCTGATGCGCGACCCTCTGAGCTGTTTCCCGTATGTTCTTGTCCTGTTTCTTCTGTTGTCGTCACCAGGCGCAAGGACTGTGACTCGAGGTGTGACACATCGCTAATACAACAAACAGCCCTACCTAGTCCCAACCCCCCGAGAACTCGCCAAACACGAAAAAGCAGCCGTACAACATCTTCTTCTCCTACGGCACCAGATCCACGCTTCTCCTCTATACACATCCAAGCGCACAGCACTTAACGACCCAACGGCACCACGCAAACACTACGGCCAGGCGCAGAAGAATGCCGGCTTCGGAACCAAGAGCAAGGCCTCTCTAGACCCTTTCACCGCTGTGCCCACCTACTCCCACAAGTTCGTTCGAGAAGAGCGTGCTCTTCCCGATTGGTCCAATCGTCCAGTATGCCGCGAGCTCTTCCCCAGCGAGCTTTACGAAACCATCGACGCGGCGTCTACCAACAACACCGGTCTTCCCGGTGGTTTCAAGCGCAGAAAGCTTGAGCTCAGCAGTGTCAGTGCCCTTCCTAGCGCAGAGGAGGCTTTCGGCATGGCAGAAGAAGGCGAAGACGAAATGCAGGGCCGTAACCTGCTCGAGCGTTTGCAGGCGCTCAAGGAAGAGGAGGGCGACGAAGCCGGCGAACTTGAAGATGAGGAGGGTATGGAAGAGGAAGAGCAGGATGAGGTCTACGACGATGAAGATGCGGGTGATTACGACGCCGAGAATTACTTTGAAAACGGCGATGACTTCGGTGAGGAATATGGCGACGATGGCGATGGAGAAGGGACCTTCTAGTGCGTCCCGAATTATTCCCATAAGCACAAGAGAAAAAAAGAGGAGTTGGATAAAGGAGCTTCAGCGATTACTTGTATATACATATCACGGCACAGCATTGGCTTGATACCCAGGAAGCCCACGATTTTCATGGTCGCGAGGCAAGATAATGAACTTAAGGATATTTCGATCAACCTCACATTGCTGGCTGGTCTGGTATTGCTGAGTAGTCGAAGCATGGCAACTAGCCAGTTTTCCATACTCAAAAGCTTTATGTTCAGTATTTCCCAATTGTCCCTACTCCTTGCCCCCCTGAGCCTTGACGATATTGCAGTTTTTATGTCAAATGATATTCGTACATGTCGTAAGGGTATGCCCTCACTAAGGTCTCCCGGTACAGCTACAACATCATATCATGCTGCTGTTTCTCCTAAATAATGACTTTATAACCCGTTGTCTCCCAAACAAGAAATGAGCTCTTGCGATGCCCCAACATTCTGGTATTACCACCCAACAACCTTAGCCCAGCCTCTCCTTGTCACCTATGCCCTTCGTCGGAATCGTCTAGGCATTCATACCCATGGCATACACGCCGCTGTCCACGATTCCAGCCTGGAGGCGCGATAGTCGTTCTCGGGTGTCGGCAATTTGTCCAGCCTGAGCAACAATGGCACTTCCCGTATCTCTCAACGCCAATAACACCTCGTTGAGTTGATCCTGTACAACTCCGCTGCCCGCGCTACGGTCGCGCAGGGCCCGAATCTGTTCGTACAGACCGTTCTCAACGCCGGGCATATCTCGCTCAATATCGCCGCGGTACTCATCGAGGCGGGTCTTGTACTTCTCAATATCATCACAGATGCGGTTGAAGTAGGTGATTAAATCCTGCGCATCTGCGTGTGTGGATGCAGCGTCTGCGCCGTTGGTGTCGGCAGCGGGTGCCTGGCTGGCAAACAGACCAGTCTGGTGGTAATGTGTCGGAAGCTTCAGATTGTCGGCGCCTCGGAAGCAAAGTCGAGCATCGGCGGCGTTCTTTCGGGTTTGATCCTGGAGAGCTTTCACGGTCTGGATATCGTTGTTAAGGGCGACTTGGACAGTTCGGAATTTGGACTCGACAAATTTTACGTCGAGACCAAGCTGCTCGATATCCTTCTCGTGCTGAGGCATGAATTCGCCAATCTCGTCTCGCATCTTGATAACCCGCTGGATACCCTTGTCCAGCAGCGCAATTTCGTCTTGTACAGGCTTGGCGAGATCATCGAAGCGGGATCGTGGGCGAATGTTGTCGTAGTTGATTTGGACGGCCGAGACTTGGTTTGTCGATTGACCCAGTGTGTTGTTTTGTTGAGGCTGAGCTTGGCCGCTTTAAAAGATTAGTGGCTGACATCGAGAAGAGCTACAGATAACCTACAATAGACCGTTGCTCGCCGCAGGCTTTGCTTGGGATTGACCGAAGAGACCGCCTGTATTACTCTGAGTATTTGTTGCTGTAGATTGGCCGAAAAGACCTCCTGTTTGCTGAGGTTGTTGCTGTTGTTGGTTTTGGTTCTGGGTCGATTGTCCAAAAAGACCGCCGCCAGTCTGTTGTTGACCCTGCTGCTGCGTGTTGTTGGCAGCAGCATTACCGAAGAGCCCGCCACCGGTGCTGGCCTGCTGTTGACCTTGTTGGGTGTTGTTGTTGGCGGTGTTACCAAAAAGTCCTCCACCAGTGCTCTGTGTCTGCTGAGTGTTTGTAGCGCCGGCGTTTCCAAAAAGACCTCCAGTTGAGGGTGCAGCTGTGTTTGCCGTAGTCGATTGTCCAAAAAGACCCCCCGTCGCCGGCTTCGCTGCGCCAAAGAGAGACATGTTGCCCGTTGCGCCTGGAGCTGCTGTTGTGTTGGTGTTGGCTGTGGGAGTGGCAGAGGCAGATGAACCAAAGAGACTGCCAGAAGCTGAAGGTTTAGAAGCAGTGGCGCCGCTGTAGATAAAGTCGCGCGGATTAGTGAGAGGAAGGTTGAAGAGGTTGTGATTGAGGTTGAGGTTGAGGTTATCAAAGTCAGGTATGCAAGTAAATAGGCTGGACTAGGTAGGTCGGTCTGGTTGGGCAATGAATGATTTGTTTGTTAAGAGTGTGGAGCTTACAAGGCGTTAGCAGTGCCGGTGTTGATGCTTAAACCACCTGCTGGGCCACTTGCTGATCGAATCAATGACATACTCAGGGCAAAAACAAAGCCCTTTGACTGAATGCGACAATGGTTTCAAAGTTAATTTCACGCGATATGACCGTGTTTTGACGCCGCGACACGATAAAAATGTCTCCAAGCTTCTTGGAGAAGCTGGCGCTAGTGCTAATTTGGGCTCCGGTCAGTCTCGGTGAGCTTCGCTGAGTGCCTGGAGCAGCGGTAAGCAGCCTATCCGGAGAAACACGGCCGCCGAACAGCCAATAGCTACCTATTGGTAGGTATTGCGAGAGCTTGAGCTCGACGTCTTTGTACATGTATCTCCAGATCTAACATTACTCAAAAGCCCAATCTTTCAATATTACACGACTCAATCTTTTTTCTCCACAATCGCCAATATGGATATCGACGAGGATGATGATCTTTACCAGCCAGACGAGCCCAAAATCGAAAGCGCACCTCTAGAAGAGAAGCCCAAAACAGAGGATCTCGAAGAAGGCGAAGAAGAGGATGAGGGTGCGGCCATGGACGAGGATGACGATGACGACGACGATTCAGTATGCGAATTGACTTGCGACACGTCTTAACACACCAACTGACCTTGACTGTAGGATATCGACATTATCACAGAACGCAAAGATGGCACCAAACCAGCACCTCCACCGTACGCGATTCCTCTATGCGCCTGTGGTCTCATGGATACTAACTAGTCTTTTCTTTTTTAGGCAGGCCAAATACAGTGACATTCGAAACATTCCCCAAAGAACAGCTTCAAATGATATGCCAGCGCAACCAGCGCCGGTAAAAAAGGAATCCGAATCACAGACTTCACTCAATGTTGCTGCGCCTAGCGCCGACAAGACGTCGGCCGCGGCGTCAAAATCGACTATCGATGTGAACGCAAACCCGATTCATGCTGGAACTGGAAAGCCTATCACTCATGTCAACATTGACGAAGGTCAGTACTACTCTAGCTAGCTTTGGTGTTCGAAAACTAACATGACCGAAAGATCTCCCAGAGAATGATAAGCCATGGCGCAAACCCGGTACAGATATCAGCGATTACTTCAACTACGGCTTCGACGAGTTTACATGGGCTCTTTACGCTTCCAAGCAAGAGACAGTCCGGGGCGAGTTTGGGGCCGACGTCTTTGCCCAGAACAACAAGAAGATGATGGAAGACTTCAACATGATGATGATGGGTGGTATGGGTATGCCAGGAGGCGGCGGTAATGCGGCTGCTCAGCAAGGGGGCATGTCTGGGGGAATGGACGGTATGCCTCCTGAGATGCAGGCCATGATGCAACAGATGATGGCATCAGGCATGGATCCAAGTCAGATGGACCCCAGTCAAATGAATGCCATGTTTGCTGGTATGCAAAATGGTGGAGGAGCCGCCGGCCAAGGTGGACAGGGTGGTCAAGCAGGCAACTTTGGCGGAGGCTTTGGTGGTAATCAAGGCGGTTTTGGATACGATCAAAATATGTCAGGAGGCGGCGGAGGCCGCGGTGGGTTTGGAGGTCGTGGGCGTCGTGGAAGATGGTAATTGCGTCTTTTGAGACGTACCACTTCTGCACGTACTATTCGTCCTGGATGCCCTAAACCAGAGGGTAAAACCGATGGACAGGCTTTGTCGATATGTTAATGGGAGAACCTGGCGTTGGGGATTTTGCCGATAGGCATGGGACCATGATAGATTGGCTCACTACAAGGGCTATTTCAAAGCGAGAATTATCACTCGGGGTGCAGAATTGAATAGACACCTCTTAAAATTGCATCCTGCTCGCATACCATACCCATATATCTAGTTCAACTTAACTTCAACAACCTTTGCTGGTTCAGACACTCCATCTACCGGCATGACATGCGCCCCGGATGTAGAAACGTAAAGGACAGTCTCATCCTCATTAAACACACAAGCTGTTGCGCCAGCAACCACCATACTCTTTTCCTCACCTGCCACCGTCACAGATTCTCCACCAGCCGCGGGGATTCGTGCTATAGTGTTGGAGACCATGGTGCATGCGAAGATGGTACCGTCGCGGGCTACAACATAATCATCCACCACAACTCCTGATGTCAGTGTCTCAACGGGGCCAGCAGCCTGTAGTTCTTCTGTGACGGGCATACGGTAGACAGAATAGCGCATTGTGGTTGAGTAGTAGACGTAAGTCTGCTCTGGTGAGTGATGGACCTTGATGCCGTTGATACCAAACTGGAAAGGAGCATCTGCTGGGACCGTCATGGTCTCGTCTTCGAGTGCAAGACTGTATGATCCAGTGGCAACATCAAGCTTATAAATCTTCCCATAGAGACAATCCGTAACAAGGATGGTATTCTCGTCCCACGTAGCGATGCCATTGATCATGCCAATCTCAGGTATATCGGCTGCCTTTGTCACTTTGGGCTGCTCCCCCGTGAGGTCAGCGAGCCAAATACTCCACGATCCAGGCTTTGACTGCGTGCCCCCGAGTAAGTCATAGGACCCTACACCTATGGCGAAGACATCTGGTTTTAGAGGGCAGATGCCAGTAAGTGCCTGGTTAGGAACATCATCAGGGAGGGTGATCTGTAAGATCTGAGATCCTGAAGACGTGGTTGGATCAACGTTCCAGAGTTCAGGGTGATCCAAACGAGTTGCCAAGACGGTGCCGTTAGGCTTCATGGTGATGTTTTCGAACCATGATGGTTTGGAGGGGAGCTGGAAGAGTGTTCTCGTAGAAGCCATTTTGTCAAATTTTGCTTAGAATGCACAGTTTACTTGATGGGTTGGATGATTATTTTATATAGGATCGTCAGTCAGATACGCAGCTTACACAGCTTACACTCCGCAGAGTAAGCCGCCAAATGAACCCTTCCACACGAGACGAAAAGTGAGACGTGACGTCTACCGCTTTTGTACCTGTCGTTCTTACTTATAAACGTAGAGGATACTGAACTCCGTTATGTCCACATTTGTTTATCAGTTGATCTTGAGCCTTGGCTGGATTGAGTTAATAAATAGTCTCTTGCATTTCGAATCCACTTCGGAGCTATATCAGGAAGCTAGAGAACGAGACAATAAGCGAGACGAATCTATAAATGTTTATGGAGTAATCAAATCTATAATTAAATCTTTTTGCAGGACGGGGCACTTATCTATTCAATAATGATCACAAACTACACTTTGCTCAACTTACATAAACAACTTATCACGATGCCCTCATCGTCAGTCACAGGGAAGTAAACAGGCAGTGCCAAGATCCAATCAGCAACACGATGATACCACAATGTTCAAGGATCGCATTCCAGATAGGGAAATCTTCTCAAACATGCTCATCAGCTTTGCCAAGATCACAGATGAACCTATCACACAATGTTTGATAGACCCTTACGCATCAAGACTCTACATTTGCTACAGGGTGGGCGACGAGCTTAAACATGAGCTAATTTTATGCTTAATACTATTTATTGATTTTAGGAGACTAGACAACCAGTTGTTCAGGTCGGATGTTATTGTCCTTATATCGCCATGGTATTTCGGGGTCTCGATACAGAAGCGACTCCGTCTCATGAATGGGCTTCTGATCCTGCTCAACTTCAACCTTGTTTATGACCTCAACTCAAGCGAAATTTCTACCCTTGGCTAGCGGTCAACCAGACGAATGATACCTATGTAGTTGTCTGAGATTCAGCCCTTCAATGATCAGGTCCATGTCAAACCCTAGCTTAGAGAAAACTTGCTCACTGTGGCGTGCTACTCTCTGCATATCCATTACTCACCCAAGATATAAAGATTGTTGATGTCCACCTATTCAACTCATCCGATGTACACTCCAAGCCTGAGTCCTCAAAGCCATGCCTCATCCACAGGTAGCCCTAGCAGCCCTTTTGGCCCTATGTGTTACCGGCGCCCAAGCCGATGGCATAGGCCTCATCGGCTGGGGAAAGACTCTGTATAATCCAACATGCTCTTTCGCCTGCCGTAACGTTGTTCGAAAACAACCGCTCTCTTGCACTCCGGCCGAGTCAAGTGAGAACCATGGAACGGCGCATAATCCTGTCACGACACCTCCCGGGTGTTTTGTCGAAGATGATGTCTTTCTCAAAACTATGGCTCTCTGTATCGATACGTACTGTCCTCTTACAGAGAAACCCTCTATGAGTCTTATCAAGGACTACTGGGCATCTCATCTTGGAACGGGTACGCTTGGGGATTATCAGTATACCCCTGCAATGTCGTATGATGACGCTTTGAAGGCGGCTCGAGAAGATGAGTCCAATGCATCTCGGAACTCAAGTTCGAAGAGTGGTAGCCACCACATGGAGAGAACTACTCTTTCGCGACGCCATGGTGGTCACGATACTTCAGTAAACGAAGGTCTCGTCACTTTCAACGTCTCAAGCTCTCTGCCTTTCGCCGCTGGCGGCACCAACCCTCTCAACGAAACCAGCTTTATCAGTCCCGAAAATTGGCAGCTACAATACAACTACATGTACGACTTCGAGACCAATGAAGCAGGCCACTCGACCATGGCCATCATCATCGCCATCGTTGCCATCTTTCTCCCAGTTATACTATCGCTCGTCAGGTTCTTCCCTGCTCTGACGAAGAGTCGCGGGTGGACTTAGTGGCAGCCATTATTGGTATGCCCTGCTGCGTTCGGCAAACGTCACCGCGAACCTGTTTTGGTTGGAAACATCCCCAACCAGGGTCAAACATTGTACATTTTCGTCATCAGCCTCCTTAACATCTTGCTCTGGCTTGGACTGTATACCATCCATCAACCGCAAGCCAGCTTCACCTCGCTGAAGATGCAGACAATTAGCATTGTGGGCAATCGCGCGGGCGTCATGGCCATGGGTAACGTCGTGGTGTTGTTTCTCTTTGCAGCTCGCAACAGCTTTCTCCTTCACGTCACAGACTGGAGCTACAGTACTTATCTGCTGCTGCATAGATGGCTCGGGTACTGGGCTATATTCCACACAGTCGTACACTCTGCCATGCTTCTGGCCAACTACGCCCTGCAGGGCACGTATCAAGATGAGCTGGTGCGCAAGTATTGGATATGGGGTATCGTGGGCACAGCCGCAGCCTGTGCGATACTGCCCTTCTCTCTCCTGATAGTCAGGCAGAAGATGTACGAGTTCTTCCTAGCGTCGCACATCGTACTTTCGCTTCTCTTCATAATTGGGTACTACTACCACATCTGGTATGTGTATGAGTACAACTGGGGTTACGAGATCTGGATCTTTGTCGCCGGTGGCATCTGGGGCCTCGATCGCGTCCTACGTCTGGCTCGCATGGCCTGGCAAGGTAGTCGAAAGGCTACCATCTCAGCTATTCCCGACGTCGATGGAGAGTACATTCGTATCGAAATAGACGGGAAGCCTCTTGAGGGTGGTGTTGCGTACCTTGCCTTCCCAACCCTTTCGTGGCGTTTCTGGGAGACTCACCCCTTTTCTGTCGCATATTCGGGATCGCTAGTTAGTCAACGCAGCCCGCAACCATCATCACCTGCTCCTTTAGAAGAAAATGGTGCGAATCCTCCACCAATTTCTGAGAGTGACGTCGAAAAAGCCACCACCGCAGGTCAGATGACATTGGCTAGTGCAACTGAAAGAAAGTCTACAGTCTTTCTCGCCCGCACTCGGACAGGTATCACCAAGAAACTCGCATCGCGCGTATACGGCCAACAAAGCAGCCAAACATTCCAACTTCGTGTCCTGGTAGAAGGTCCATATCATCATTCAGGCCATATCTCACCTCAGCTGGCTCAGTGTAAAGACATGCTGTGCATCGCAGGAGGTGTAGGCATTACAGCCTGTCTACCATATATCCAGCACGGAACTCCCGGAAGTACGAAGCTTTTCTGGTCCAGCCGCAAGATGGGCCTGATCGCAGCCCTAAGACCAGTCTTGGCCGCTCTGCCGAGAAGTGTCCATGTCGAAACAGTTGTGGGGGAGCGTATGGATCTAAGGGGCATCTTGATTAGAGAAATGGTGGGGACGGTGAACAAGGACCTTGACCGTGGTGATGGTGACGCTTTGGCTGTCGTACTCTGTGGACCTCAGAGCATGGCTGATGATGTGCGTAGGGAAATTGTTGACATTGTGAGGAGCAATCCACTAAGTCGCGCCGTCGTTTTTTTAGATGAAGCATTTTCCTGGTAGTTGGTGATAGTCGGATATACATGCCGCGATAAAAACCCACCCACCAGGTAACGGTAACACGGCATGTAAGTGATCTGTCTATTCCGCAACGAAATATTACCTAAGTTGTCATAAACTGAGAACCTGGTCCTCTAAAACAAGTCTTGTTTATCTCAACGTTTTGAGTTCATGTTCCTGCTGCGTGCATATTATTCCCCCAATCTGATCGTTATAATAGCGTGCGCATTAAGTTGAGCCCACCGTACACCTGAGCAAGTCCGGTTTTTGTGGATATATATCTATCGAAACTCTATTGAGATGTACAACGCTTCCAAAACGAGCTTCTAGATCAAGTTTAGTTTCGCGTCTCGCCTAGACAAGTTTCAACTCTCAAGTGTCAAATTAGTCATCTTTTAATAGTTCCAAATAACTCGGATTGCGATGACATCCATGGTGGAAGCGGAAGGTATAAGCTTTGATACTGAGTTTTCAAGCAAGGACCAGGAACCAAGAACGGGAGAAAAGTCTCACCGTGATAATTCTCCCGTAAGCAACAGCCGTCTTTTGAATATCCGAAAAAGGACCTGGAATAACTTCTCATTGGACACGCTCGAGCAAGGCCAAGTTGAAGAGCACAAGGCGCGGCTACGACCCGAGCGAATAATCAAGAGATTCCAAGAAATGGGTACCGTACAGTATTACAGGCGTCCGTCCATGGAATGGAACTCAAGAGGGCGTGGTCCAAGTGTTCTGACGTTTTTTTTATCCCTCTTTGGAACCCTGGCAAAGCCCCAAGATTTATCCCTGCATCCGATATCTGCAGATTGTGCAGAATATGGCAAGACAAGAACACATGGAGTTTTATCATGCGGTGGCGTTTGACAATTGCTCTGGAATTTCGCTCCCCTGGTGCACCACCTGCCTATTGTGTATATACTGTTTCTAACAAATTCACTCATGGCGTTCATGGCTTTTTCTAATATCTTGGTGTTAATTTTACTCTTACGCAATACCTCGGGACGTGCTACATGTTAGTCTAGTGGCGCTTTGACATGCGCATTCAGGCACGCGGGCAAGTAGGCAAGTAACTACGGTAATACATAGATATTATTTCAAGTACCGAAAGTGATCATCATTCAACGTCCGTGTTGGATCGAGACAAATAACGGCTAAGAAAAAGAAAGTCATAATAGACCTGTCTTAAGAGATCGACTTGTCAAAGCGATACCCAATGATTTCCACGTGTCGGTCCGTTTTTCTTTACTAAACCTCTTGGGATACGAAACCAGAGCTGTTTCCAGTTGCCCGTTGGTTGAGGCTTGTAGAGAACCCCTGGGTGCTCTGGGTGCCCTGGGCATGTATCCTAGACTCTGATCGTTCAATCGCAACGCCCAGTTGACATGCTCTAGAGCAGTTGTAGCTTAGTCGAGCAAGGCCCGAAGACGGGTTGACTCATTAGTTTACGGGACACTTCCAGGCTTGTCCTGCTCTGTAAGTTAAAGGAAGGACACTTACAACAATAGCGCGACACGCCTCGGCTGCTCCGTGGAGTCTGGCCTTCGGGTCAAACCTCGTTGCAGCAAAGCCCCAAGCACCCAGGCAACCCCTTCAGCCCCTAACCCTCCACGTAGACCTCGCAGCTTAGTCCCGAGGTGGCAATCCAATGTCAGAATCCGTAGATCTCCTCCGACGCGGCTACTAGCGTCACATACCGTCCGTGTTAGTGCTCCCTTGTCCTCTAACCCTCTGGAGATTTTTTCTCTCTCTTACACGCAGTTTTTTTTCTTTCTCCTCCCAACTAGGCTAGGGTGTCCCTTGTAGGTGCATGTCAACCACTGACAATGGCGTCGCCTTCTAGCGTTGAAAACCTGCGGGGACCTCCTCCGTCCTGTAAGTAAGCCTTCACCAGGAACCCGCCGTCCGTCACGCGAGAGGACCGCCCCCCGAGGCAAGTAATTGCAAGGAATCTCTTTAGCACGACGAGGATGTTGTCCCATATCAACTCTTCCTCTCTCTGGTGTGTGGAGGGCGGAGGGAGGGTGGAGGCGGGTCTGCGCACGCGGCGGACCACCGCATTGGATATCAGTTCAATGTCCATCGAGGTAGAAAGAGAGTAAATTTAGTAGTTATAATGATGCTCCCGCTGCCTCGTACCACCCCCCGCTGCCGCCGCGGATCCTCTCTTCATGTTCTTGATTTGGAGTTTTAAAGAGCTGCGGTCTTATCTTATGCCATAGTCATACAGTAACTCCAGGAACAGCAGCATCATCATGCGCAATCCGCCTCTCGAGGTGGTGGCCCAATGGCCGCGGCCAAACTACGATAACCCCGAGCATCGTGGGCCTACTTTGCTTATCGTCGAGGTCACCATCATGTCCGTTGCCATTCTCACCCTCATGGCTCGTCTCTACGTCCGCATCTTCAAAGTCAACAAGCATGGGCTCGACGACTGGCTTATGTTGGCCGCCATGGTAAGAGAACACCCTCCCCTCACCTTACCTCGGCTGCATGTGCAACAACCGACGATCAGTCCCTGGTGCTGACTCTCCGGAACTCTAGGTCTTTGGTATTGGTGTCACTGTCTGTGTGATTCTTGCATCCCAACTGTACGGATGGAACATCCACGTCTGGGATCTCAGGATGTCCCAGGCCGAAACTGGCCGAAAAGTGTCACTCGCTGCTCAGACACTATTCCTCTTCTCCTCAGGCCTTGCAAAGAACTCTATCCTCGTGTCTTACCTGCGCATTGCCCCTGCTCATTCTTGGCTTCGACGGTTGACATATGTCTCTCTTTTCATTGTGACTGCTCTGATCTTCATCTTTCTTGTAGTCCTTTGGACACAATGCAAGTAAGTTGTTGCAACACTCGACAAAACAGGAACATGATTTACTGACCACTTACAGACCTATTTCTGCCTACTGGTCTTTGACCGGAGGTGATAGCTGTATCCCTGAAGGCCCTGCCGTGCTGTAAGTCAAAGTTCTACTTTTATCATGACTGTCACTAATAAAGTCATGTGTAGGAGCCAAGCTATCACCACTGTTCTCACTGATCTCCTTGTCTGCGCTCTACCTCTACAAACACTCTTCCAACTCAAACTTCCCATGTCGCAACGCGTCGCCCTCATGGTAGTTTTCTCACTCGGCCTGGTAGTCGTCTTTGCAGCCTCCATGCGCGCCTACTACACCCACTATGTCACCGACGAAACCTACGATGTTACCTGGGAAGGATTCCATCTTTGGATTTGGACCGCCGTCGAAGCAAACCTGGGAGTCATCTGCGGCAGCGTGCCAGCACTACGACCACTATTCAGAAACATGTTCCGATCCAAGAGCAGCAGCTATTACAACAACACTCAATCGCACGCTTACCCACCCGGCTCGGCTCCAGGGGTCGTCACAGTTATCTCCAGCAGCAAGAAGAACTCGCGAGTATGGGCCAACAGCTTCCAGCGGGGAACGAAAGGAGTGAGAATACACGACGAGATCGATGTCGAAGAGGGCTTTAATGAACCGGCACGACATCAAAGCACAGACAGCGGGGTGTCGTCGCTGGAAATGGACACCTGGCCACCCAAGCCAAAGCCTAGATCTTGGCCTGCGAACTCATGAGGCCATGAGGCATGATGATTTGATACCTATATATTGGCGTTATGGAAACTGGGCGGTTGGAATAAACCTCATGAAGCACAGGCAGGTACTAAGGATAAACATCTGCATATAAAATGACTTAACATAGCAGCGATTCATTTAATATAGTATAACTAAAGTAAAATTATTTTGTCTATCTCTATTTTTGCCAGAACATTGTCCTTCCACAAGGGAGTGAAGTCTGTACTCCCGCTTTTCCTTGATGATGTGCGAGAGGGGTTGAAAGGTGATCATATTTGACACGCGATCAACAACGTGACGATGGCGCTATGCTCAACACTGTCGGATGTCTCATGCCGCACGTCCATACTGGGTAGATTAATTCCTTGAACGTCAACCATTCAGCCGGAATGCGCTAAGACGAAGGATTGAGTTTCCCGCCCGTCTGACACATGCATATTTATTAATTACCCGGCTGCTACTCTGTTCTCTGTATCCGTGCAGTAGGTAGCATTGTGTGCGCCGGCGCTTTAGCCTTCTTCAGGAGGCTTCTCGTTCATGTCCGACGGCGAACCCATGGGCGTATCGTATCTCGGGCGTAGAAGATAACACCAGTGGTAAATGTCTGGGTCATTTGGGTGTATTTTAGCCGTTAGAACTTTGGCAAGGACTTGCACGTCGAATGGTAAATCACCGAGATTGAATCTGAACTCTGAAAAGCTTAACGAGATCCAAATACCACCATCTGCAAGGCAGCTTCTAATGCCGGCAATCATACGGCGCAGCGCAGTTACACCACCACAACAAATAGCATCGACCGTGCTTTTATCGATTATGAGGTCAAATCTTTCACTCAGATCCAGCTGAGTAGCGTCTTGAACATCATAACGCATCTGGATATCCCCGAAAGCTTTTTCTTCGAGGTCGCGTCCTCGCTCTATAGCAAGCGGTTCATAGTCGACGTTCAAGACGTTGCGGAAACCCCGGGAGCGGAAGTGATTTTGGAGATCGCTTGTGCCGAAGCCGATGTGGAGGATGCGGGCCGTTGCCGGGTCGAGCCGATCGAGGACAGGCTTGATCAACGACATGAACTCAACCGACGGGAGAAGCCATTCGAAGGCCTTTTCGGTCGAGAAGCGTTCGTGCCAGTAGCTCTGTTTCTCAAAATCGGCAGCCATGATGGCGTCGAGGACGTTGTGCGTGGTTCCGAAGGTTGGCGAGGACGGCATGAGCGGGATCTGTGGCGCGGAAGCCATTTTATAATGTAGTATTTTTTTAGTGTAGGGCCGGTCGTTTAGATTGAATTCTCGCGGCCAACGAGGTCCCTGCTTCTGTCGGGTATCACCAGAATGGAAAATCCTGGTAGTCGGTTCGTTATCAGGGCCCACCGAACTAGGATTATTGGTGTTGATGTATGGGGCGGCCCAGAAGGAGTTGGAATGCTCATGATGCTGGGTTTTTCCTGTGAAGAAGATGAGTGTGAACATGCGGTAAGTTGTTGACGGACAGGAGAGTGGCAGTGTTTGTCAGTTCCTGTCATGATGGCTATTGTTGCTCATTGATCGCTTGTCTCTGAGAAGAGGGCATCGTAGCTTCAAACACCGCGCATACCTACCGGACGTGCGCGCAAACGAGTAAGTGTTGAGTGAAGTATCAAGCGAGAACAACATGTTGTTTATGGCTGAGATGATGAGATATACCTGATACTCATGAACATTATCACTCAGTTGAGTGGCATTCTCTTAGCAATGTTGACCATATAAGGGTCTAAAGACCGCGGCCCAGGCATTTTGATAGAAGGGGGTCAAGTCAGAATTAAACAGGCATTTTATTGTAAAATCCTAGAGTTTAACCCAACTTCATAAACTTGAGGACCCTTCTTCTTTCTTGGACCGTTTGAAGAACGAGATGACGTAGCTTTAATTGTTGATGGACAGGGGGGCTGCCCTAGCAACCCCAGCCCTATTAATACCAGCCAATAAAACCTCTCCCAGCCACATTCTATAGCGAGGCGCTGTTTCAGCTCCGCCTCGGAATGCCGCGTCAACACCAAGGAATTGCATTCGAGCCAAGACAATCCGAGAGGAGGCGGCTTACGAGGCGTTTAATTCTACTGAAAAGACCTTGACTGTTAAAATTTCTTCTTCTTTATAACCATAACCACAACTTGACGTTATTGGCTTTTTGCTCTACAAGAGCCTCTTCTTTCGTTTACTGACTTGGTGATCTGATTAAACAGCGCCGTTAGGTAATTAAACGGCATCTCCACCTCCGCAACTCTCAAACTGCCGGATAGACTCTCACATAAAATTCAATCCTTGCGAAGAAACAGACAAACAAACAACATGGTGCCTGCTCCGCATCCAGATCCCTACACTATGGCTGTAGAATACGCAGCCAAAGACGCATTTGACACTTTGACAAGGCGCGATCTTCAGAACCCAAATCGTACACAACAAATCACGTTGGGTATCATCGCCGTCTATGTCGTTGTTATCGCCATCCTATGGAACGTTCCCTATATCCGCATGGTCCTCTGGCCCTTCAAGGTATGAAAGCTCGTTGACCACCAAACCAATCCAAATACTAAGTCCTTGCAGATGCTGGTCATCGCCTTCCACGAGTTTGGTCACGCCATCACTGCTGTTCTCACCGGAGGTCGCGTCAAGTCCATCAGTCTTGACCCCAACGAGGGCGGTGTCACTCACATGGTTGGCGGCAAAAGCGCCTTCACACTGCCCGCCGGTTATCTAGGCTCTTCCATCATCGGCGCCCTGCTCACGTTCTGCGGCTTCAACATCGTCGCCAGTAAAGTAGCCAGCATCGTCCTCGCCGTGTGCTTCCTTCTGACTCTCTGGTGGGGAAAGCGAGACTGGCTCACGATCATGACCATCCTTCTCGCCGTCGGGTTGCTCATCGCCTGCTGGTTCATCTCGCACGCCCAGGCTCTGCGCTTTGTCGTCCTCTTCATCGGTGTCATGTCGTCGCTGTACAGCGTGTGGGATATCTGCGACGATTTGATCCTGCGGAAAGTCAACTCGTCCGACGCCAGTGTGTTTGCAAAGCGATACGGCGGCTCCTCGCAGTGCTGGGGTGTCATCTGGTCCATCATTTCGGTCCTTTTCATGGCCGCTGGTATTGTTGCTGGTTTGGCAGCATTTTCGCAGTCGTTCGAGCAGCAGGAAAAGGACTCTCAGAAGTTCATCCCTACTTAAAGGGAATGTTTGTTTTTCGCGTCGTCCAAAGTTTTTGCTGCTGTCTGTGTACCTTTGAGGATGTGAAGTGACGCTGGGGATTGTCACAATTGCACATTGTTGGTAACATCTCGTTATGATAATGAAAGTGGGTTGGAAAGGTCAGGCGATGGGTTGGGAAAGCTGCGTGTTACAGATGGTCAGTTTATAGCAGGGAGTTTGCATTAGATACCCTTGAGATACAATCTCACTCATAGCAAGAGTGATACTAAATACTACAATATCATGAGATACCTACATGTTAGTGAAAGTCTAGTCTGGTGGCATTGATACCAAACGGTGATACTTGAGAAAATACTAGGGGACGTCTTGTCATCCTGTGGTTCGAATGACAAGGTACCCCTATTCAGAGAAACCTCGTCCTTCACAAACAAAGCTCTTGTGGCACCATTGTGCTCAAAGCCTAGCTATCTCTTAGCTTCATGAAACGAGAACAGTGATGAGAAGCAAGCTACCAAGCAAGCATGCTTCTTCTGTTAGTATTTACCAAGCTATAAATAAATGTATGAGGCCATCCAAGCAGGAACGATGTTTAGTGACAATCTTTCTGATCAATCGCAACTTCAAACAATCTTAGTGAAGACTTCCCAAATCTACAATTCAACTCAGCAAAATGTCTGGTCTTGTTCTATCTTGTCCTGAAACAACAGTCGGTCGTCCGAATGGGGCGGAAGATTTCTCTCATGAACCTCCAACTGTAAGCCTCGCGGGGTCATACTACTTCTTCAGTGGCCCTAAAAGGAGTTACGGGTATGTATTCAGACCCATGATATACTGTGATCCCTGATTTTAACTTGGTTGGCTAGAGTTGTTCATAAAGAAATCTCTTCGACCACGAAGCTTGACTTTGACCACACACATGGAGACCGAAACTCCGAGTACATCATTCTCGGTCCTAGCCTTCGCTTCTTTCGATGCAGTCGTAACTGGAAAGGATACGTCGCTGCTCAGAGTAATGTCACTGCCTAATCTATTTGGTCACTGCACTAACGATAAACTCAAAGATAATAGTGATTTCGAAGATTACGAAGACGTCACTGATCTCTTTACCGAGAACGACGTCGAGCGTCCTCCATTTCTCTACCTCGGCCCCAACAAGACTTTCTACACTCGCGTAGCCGACGGCACCGAGAAATGGAAGCTATCGAACGAGATCACTTGTAATGGCTTGCAGGTCACATCCAACGCGGTCCGGTCTGCCGTGGAGAGTCTCTGGCTCGGTGTTGAAGGTGCATGGGTTGCGCAGTACCGAGACACTCGCTTCAGATTTGACCTCAAAGGTCAGTATAAGAGCCTGGAGAAGGTCATGCGGAAGAAGAAGGACGAAGAAGTCTCGATCAATGCCCTGGCGTTGAATGTGACGGATGGACGTTCGTATGCTTGTGTCTTCAATGATGGCACTGTGGTGTATGAGGCTGGAAGGGCGAGATTTGATGGCAAGGAGTTTGAGTATTGGTGTGAGCAGAATTTCCGGTTCACCCAGAGACTGACCTATGCCTAATTGTTTAATACACGCTTGTCTTCTCCTGATACATGTTCTGTCCTAGTATCAGTATAAACCGACGTAGTCATTTGGACTGTTGTCGACTTAGACCCCATTTCAACACCCGTGGAGTACATGGCATAAATGTCCTATAATTCTCCCAACCAATCATTCAACGATTGATGAATACAGCTGGATAGTGAGTCAGAAGTGCTCTCATCAGCAAACAGTCATTACACATTTCTATCCCACCTTTGCATACGTAAACTCTCTGAGCTTATGATTTCATCATGAGGCTTGACCCCACCCCAGCTCTATCCCGCTCCACGGCCGACGGACTCGAGGTTCGACTTCAATGCAATAAGCATCTTTTGAGGTTTGACTGTAACATTAATCTCAGCACTAAAGCCACTGCACTATTTGTAGCGTACCTACAATAGATTGACACGGTATAGAAAGATTAGCCATGACGAAATACATTGTGATTGACTGAATGCTGAAAGACGGCTCAGGAAGGATCAACCCCACTCATGCGCATTGAGAGTAAGGTGATATGAGGTTCCTACCCAAACTATGGATGTAGTCTCAGATTTAATATAAGCATTCACTTACCACTCCTTCTCCTCATTTTTCCTCTCGCATCTCATCATCCACAACACCTGAATAATCTTCCAATCTCGCAACTCACAATGTCTCACCCCGAATCCAAGCGTGTCAAGATTGATGACGATGCTCCCTACGAGCTCATCTACTGGCCTACCATTCCCGGTCGCGGCGAATTCGTCCGCCTTCTTTTCGAGGAAGCTGGTGTTCCCTACTCAGACGTCGCACAGGATACTGAAAAGGGCTTCGCTGCAGTCAAGAGTCTCACTGCCAGCGACAACATCGGCGACGATAACAACCCCCCAGCTCTAGCACCTCCAGCACTCAGACATGGCGATCTTCTCATCTCCCAGTCGCCCAACATCATGCTCTACCTTGCTCCGAGAATCGGCCTGGCTCCCAAGGAGGGAAATGGCTTGTACCATCTCAATGGAATCGTCTTGACTATCGTCGATGGTCTGGTCAATGAACTTCACGACACTCACCATCCCATCGCCATTAGCCTGTACTACGACGATCAGAAGGAGGAGTCCAAGAAAAAGTCCAAATATTTCATCAAGGATCGGCTTCCTAAGTATTTCGCTTACATGCAGCGAGTTTTTGATGCAAAGACCAGTGGTGAAGGGCCGTGGCTATATGGAGATAGCTTGACCTACGCCGACCTTGTGCTGTTCCAAGTGAGTAACACCCTCAAAATGCTCCCTTACTTCCAATGTGCTGACAAATCTTCAGGCTGTAGACGGAACCAAGTTTGCATTTCCCAAGTCTATTGAGGCACTGAAACAGTCTGGCAAGTACGATGGCGTGTTCAAGCTGTACGACGCTGTCAAGGAGAGGCCAAACATCAGCAAATATCTCCAGAGTGATAGGCGCATACCCTACTCGGAAGGAGTTTGGCGACACTACCCTGAGTTGGAGGAAGAATAGAGCAGCACCGTTTCAGAATACTCCAACTTCAAGACGTCATCAACTGATACCTCTCAGCCATTTGCGGGTGTCGTGATTATAAAAAGAATACCGCGATACTTTTATTACTAACTAAGCTAAACTCCAGAATACTGCCCAGTGGTATACAAATTGCCTCGATTTCTTTTCAAATCATACCATGGACCCATGTATAGTATACTTCCAAATTCAAAAGGCTTTCATAAATCATGGTTGATGCCCGTAATAACCGGTATCAACGTTTTCGTGTCTGACGTGTACATTATCCTTCCTTTGCTGCGAAACCACATGACCAACGCTCAGCGTATGGTCGTCCCACTCCACCGCAGGCCTCCTCTCGCCCTCTCTGGTCGTCAACTCACCATATAGATAGGTTCCTCCTAATTCTTTGATACGCTTCTTACGATCGTCACCGTCCATGGCTGCCATGCCACTGAAGTGGTCCACCATATTACTCTCACTGACGTAGTACATTGCTCCCGCTATGGAACGCGGATCGACGGGCATGTCTGGCCAGCGAATGACAAAGCTGAGCAAAATCGTGAAGGCCATGAGTGCCAGGATGCCAACCGAGAGACGCGCGCAAATGTCATGCGAAATACGGACTTGAGAGAGAGAATAGGGGATATTGGCGAGGAGAATAGGCATGAATTCGGAAAAGATTGCCATGAGAGCCACCAGGCCAGGGAAGACTTGGCGGTGCTTGATGGCTGACCAGAACCCAGAGAAGGGGTTTGTCGGACGAGTAAGTAATACTGAGTTGGATGCTGACTGGGGACTGTGTGACATGACCTGGTATGGTACGACCATAGCAATGGCTAGGTGGTGTTAGTGATGATTCATTGAGATAATGTTTGAGGGAACTTACTTATAAAGAATGCTGTCCAGCAAAAGGAGATTATGACTCCGAAAGCAGCAAACAAGAACCGAACGCCAAAGGTCTGGCTGTTCATGAAGTTCTTGAACGATGACGACTTATCGATGGTGAGGTGGTAGTATAGCAGAAACACCATCAATCCCAGCAGGAACAGGAGAAACACCAAACGCCATGCAAGACCGAGCACGGCGAAAGGGTTCCTTCGCCCTGTAACTACAATCTCTGTATCTACAGAATTCGGGTCCGACAAGAAATTCTCATGCTGTAGGTTCTCTCCCGCGTCGTCATAGAGGACAATACCATACTCGGTCTTACCCGCGCGGTTTTCGAAGAAGCCAAACCCGTATCGCTTCTCGGCCATTTCCTTTTCAATCTTGCGCTCCGAGTCCTTCTGGGGTCTGATGTCTCTATTCGACGCCAGTGATGCAATTCCCGCGACACTCCACGGGTTTGCGTATAGCCCAGTGTTGAACTTTCTTAGGAAGAACAATAGTGCACAGAGAAGGATAATGGTCAGACCCAGGATCGCGAGAAGGATGCGTGATGATAGCGGAGAGACACCCAGTGCTGGTGCACAGCCTTCGTAGGCGTTGATCTTGCACTGGCCATGCATTTTAAACCCGACAGCTTCAGATGCTATAGGCGCAAGGAGGGCTGAGAACCAGACAATGAGCATAGTGATGAAAGGCACTGGATGGCCCTCGAGGAGAATGTTGAAGGGCTCCATTATACCCGCCCAGCCACTAAAGTGTAGGTTCATCGACTCTGGTCCCATGGCACCATTGACTTGGTTCATGGCGTAGAAGGGTTGGAATAGCTGTGCGTTGTAGTCGATGACTCGGGCAGGAATCGAGAGCATGACTGCTAACATAGGAGGAACAAACTTGCCCAAGAAGTAGTTTGCAGCATGCAGTTCATATACTGTAATCACCGCCTTGACTACTGCGCCAGTGGCTTCAGCTTCAGATGCATCGTCGGTGGCAGTTGGGAGAATAGTCGTGGTCTTTTCATATGTCCTTGTGGTGCCTTTGACAGTTGAGATGAAAGTCGAGGAATCCGTTCGCTCAGAGGTTACTGTCTTGAGTTTGTCGGTAGACTTTGTTGATATGATAGTTGTAGGCGCAGCGGATCTTGTAATAGTTGCTAACGAAGCAGCGTTCGTTGAGACAACTTGCTTAGTTGTAAGTAAACCATCTGCACCAGTTTCAACGACATCGAGTGTGGTCTCAGCAGCTTCAACCTCGCTAACTACTGTCTCGACCGCGTCAGTGACGACCACAGCTACCGTCTCAACCTCATTGACTTTGGTAACGTATGTTGTTGGGTCCAGTTTCTCGACCTTTTTCACCGTATGATCAGGGTCGACAGTAACAACGTCAATGACAGTGGGTTTGGCTTTATGCGTTGGTTTAGGCTTCGCCATGGGTTCCTGTGCCGGATTTGGATCGGTGTAAATAGAAGTAATTGTGATCTTGCCATAAGAAACATAGGTACTTGCTGATGCTGTTGTCTCTCCCACACTCTCGTACACGGTTGGAGCTGCTTCAGTAATGAGATGCGAGATGGTCTTGGTTTCTCCATCCTCGACGATCGTAGTGTACACCGTCTCGGTTCTGTCTGCATCTAAAGTAGAAGTGTACGTAGATATCACACCAGGGAGTGAATATCCCATGGTAATTGTGACTGCTTGCGTGTAGCTCACAGTGCTAGGTTCACCAGAAGCGGTTCCCGAAGGGTACACTGTAGAGTAGCCTACACTGATACTCGTGATGGCCGATTTTGTTGCTTCGCCCGGCTTAGTGGTGACAACCTCGGTGATGACCTTTGTCGGAATGACAGTGTAATCGACGCTTGTTATTGTCGAGCCATCCTTGACTGTCGTTGTGAGACCCCAGTGTGTGCTGTATTCCGTAGTTGGGATGTGGGTGGTATATTTGCCAGTGGTGCCTGGCACCGTGACAACAGTAGATACATCGCTCACGATGACTGTAGTGGCAAGTCTTGTCTGCTTGCGCATTTCCGGAGTCATAACTGAGTCATCTCGAGGAAAGTTGGGGTTATCGTTGCGGTTTCTCTTGTGAATAATTTTGGCTGTCCCGTCCGAGTTGGGCATCTCTATCAAGGCCCAGATAGTGAGTCCCATGACAGCCATTAAAAAGGCGATCTGGCCGAGTATGAAGTACCATCGCAAAGCTGTCGGTCGATAAAAGGCCTTCTTCTTGCCGTTGTTGGAAGGGAATTTGTCTGAACGGTTGTCCCAAGAATCATCGTCGGTGGCTTGAGGCTCATAGCGGGCGTTGATGCCAGCCTGGTTTGAGTACATGGCGACGACGGCACTGGAACCCTTCCTATGTGAAAGGGAACGAATGAAGGATCAATACATGGGAGAAGAAAAGAAGGAAGAAAATAAGAAAGAGATTGTACTAAAAAGAAGAATATCGTGTGAGCTATAATACATCGAGAACAATACGGCAAGCAAGGGTAGCCCCAGCCTCAAAAGAACCCCAAACTGGATATAAACAGAACAACCAAGGACGCATAACTTAGCATAGCCCCTGCCCGCATGGTGGGAATATGCTGACAGTGTAATGCAAGCTCCTTAACCACAATTGGCTCCTGGTAAGAAGCGTCAAACGAGCGGCGCCGGGCTGAGTCTCCTAGTAGCGTTGACCGCATGTAGGGCTGAATCCAACGACAGGGGTTTAGTCTATCTCGTTGGTCCACCCAAGCTGAGACAACACCTGCATAATAACAAGGAAGCGGCTGATGTGAGCAGAGCAAAAGCAGTCGGAGCCTAAGGAGCCTCAAACGGGGACTAAGGAATAAGAAAAGGGCTATACACCAACTACCGAAAAGGTGCCAACGCATGCTCATGTATTTTCTTTACGTCTTCAAAGAACTCGGCGTCGACGAACTTGCTTTTGCTTAGCCTATTAGACATTGGCGGCTCGTTGTCGCTATGGGTATCCTCATTAGAGGTTCGAAGAAACCCAGTCCACTGTCGAAGGTGAACTTTAGGCCTGTCCCAGTTCTCGACTGGGACCCAGGACAAGGGAAAGGCTTTTGGAAGGTCAGAGTCGGCATCAGATAAGTCTTACATGTTATCAATCAACTTACCAGCAAGTCTTTTCTTCTCCTGCTTGGCGCGTCTCTCCGCCTTCTTCTGATTGTTGTACTGGGTCATGCGATAGCTGTCGCGCAGTTGCTTCCTCGTTGCCGATGTCAAAGGTTCTTGCGGCGGTACTTGTGATGGTTTTTGCGACGACTCTTGCGACGACTCTTGTGACGGCTCTAGCGATAGCTCTGGCGATAGCTCTGGCGATAGCTCTGGCGATAGATCTAGCGATGGCTGTCGCGATTCTGGCGGTGTTGGTAAAGGCGTTGGGCCTGGTGGTAATACAGGTTGTTGATGACCTCTTTCCTTAGGAAAATCCATCGATATCGCTGGTTTCAATAAGTGGTTATTGTCACATACAATTACAATGTGAGCATAGGTTCCGGTCGTATGTAAAGTGCCATGGCTAGATGTCTCCCCAGAAAAGGCCTCAGAAAGGCCTCGCATATGCCATTTAATACTCATTAAAAAAGCCCTCATGGCTTGACGTTGCCCTAGAATAGAGTCCTTGATGGTTTCCACTCATCAGACGTGGCGATGCGAATCTCAAAGGCAATTCTCTATTGAGCCGAGCTCTATACTTATACTGTACACAAGAGCTTGCTGTAGCCCTCGCTCCATCGCAGTCCTCCCATCACTGCGATCATTAATACCAGAGAAACAACCACACTCGTCGTACCATAGATCCATGAGCTTCGTCGTCGTAAACTCGAAAGTTCAGCAACAAATGTCGAGATAGTGGTCAAGCATCCGCAGAATCCATCCTCGATACCCTCAAGTACCTGGCAACCGACGACTCCGCCCAGAGGTACATGCGCAAGATCCCACGACATGCCTAGAACCACCGTGCCCAATACATTTGCCACGAATGTTCCAACAGGAAAGCTTGTCCTCTTTCCATTGAGATAGAGTGACAGATAAAAGCGTAAAAGACAGCCGAGGGGCCCAAAAACGAGAGCAAAGAGAGTTTGGCCCCGCCAGGCATCGTGAGGTGGGAAGATGGCGAGTATGACTGCCCCAAGCCAGCAGCCGACGCCGAGGAGCACGCCGAGGGGATCGAGAACTCGTCGACTTAGTGAGAAGGGGATCGATGGGGTGACGCGTTGGAGACCGATGGCTAGGTGACCCCCCACGAACAGACCCGATAACGACAACGAAAGAGTCGTGATAATTACTGCCAGCATGGCCATAAAGGAGTATCCTCCATTGCGGCTCGTAGGTGACTCTGGCCAACCCGGTGTTTTTAACTCGTTGGACAAAGCCAAAAATACATCTTTGATAAAACTCGAAAAGGTTGTAAAACTCCCGCAAAACCCTGTAGCGAGTCCGATGTACAGTGGAATCGTCTTCTTCGTCGCCAGGTGAGCCTTTTTTGCTGCCGCCAAATCTATATTCCCCTGATTCAGTCCAGAGCCGTTCTCTTCATCCCCGTCCTTCTGCTCGGCGCGCTTGATCGCTTGATCGTAGGTCGCAGTGCCCCATTCATTCAGAAAGAGTTTTCGGTCCTCGGCGAGAAACCCCATCGCAAGACTTCCACTGAAATTCGCCCATAATGTGTTAAAAATGACAGGCGTGCCACTGTAGCGCGTCAATGCCGTCAAGCCTACACGCGCCAGTGTTCCCAGAATGGCGAAGAAGATAAGATACGAGTGTGTGCATATCGCCGTTAGGAGCTTGGATGTGCTCTCCATCTTTCTCACTGGTTCTTCGACATGGGTTTCAGGGCGGACGACGTTGCTTTGTCGTCTTGATTGGTCCTGCGTCGGCCTTGGAGAGAGCTCGTCGAGCTGAGAGTGAGGCGACATCTCGTCAAGATTGCTATAGGCCTTTGGGGCGTTGTATGCCCCTGAGTTGCGTTGCTCGGGCTGTGATGGGAATTGAGCCGTGGTGTTCTCATTGCGTTGGCTTACGATCCCATCGCCAATGGGCTTCTGAGTCACCCCTTCAAGCTCCATGTCGTCGCCTGGCGTGTTGTGGGCTCCAGAACCCGAGTGTTGCATTTGCTTTTCAAATTCAGCAGCCATAACTTCAATATCGCGTCGTCGCGAAAATAGTCAAACAATCACATCAAGTCAAAGATTTCGGCGTGGAATAGTAAAGAGATTGAAGGGAGAAGCTCATTGTGCTGAGTGGAAAATCTTTCTAGTTAATATTTGATGTTAAATTAAAATGTCTGAGGCTGTCAATGGGGAACGCGATGCGATACTTTGCGGCTAGAGTAGGAGCGGCGGATATGACGGCATTATACTATGAGAAACATGCCGAGCAGAGAATCCATCTGCTATCGAAAAGATGACTGGCGTTTCTGGTATTTGTGGAGTCTCAAGGGTCTACCTATATACAAATGAGGAGACATGAGATAACAGACTTTAGAGCAAAAGTATAGTGCTTTTATGATCCAATAGTATCCAATTGATACCTAAGCAAGGGTAAATAACTATTCATACCAATGCCAAGAGTGTCAGGTGAATATCCAATGTCAAGACTCGAGTCTTCTCTCACCGCGTTTCGTTTCGATAACATTCTAACGTTGATATTTGGTTGATAGGTGCTGAAACACTCACGGAGCTCACCGCTTCTTATCTTATCGCACCCCGCCCTCCTCCGCCGCATCCCCTCACGGGCCTCAGCCCCCTGTACTCCAGGGCTTGTAGTACCAAGCTACCCCGCCGACTACCGGCCGCGGACGTGCCTTGTGATCTCTATTAGAACGTCGATTGGATTATCTCACTGCAAAGTATTAGTGGTAGCACCAACACGAAAACGCTGATAACGTTGACCCGTCTCTTGTCTTGTCCTGTCTTGTTACGTGTCTCTCGTCTCCTCATATCTCTCCTGTCCTGTCATTCTTACAGTAGATGCATGACCCCTAGTACTGTCTCTCAAAAATACATACAAAACCCCCCATCCCTCTCTCCTCTCTCTTTCTCTCGCTCTCTCTCTCTCTTTCTCCTTCTTCTCTTTCTCCTTGGCTTCGTCCCAGCATCTCTCACTCAGTGAAACAGGTGCTTAATCGTCTCCTCGTAGATTTCTTACTTCCTGTAAAATAATCCGTGTACTCAAACGCTACCATGTCTTCGTTGCCTTCAAACGTCCATGTCTCTCAGCATCCCTGTCTCAAGGCAAAGCTGGCTCAGCTTCGCTCAAAGACCAACAGCCCAAGAGATGTCAAGTCTCTGATCCATGAGATTTCTCTGATTGTCTCATGTGAGGCTCTGGCTTCATCTTTGGAAGCTACAGAAGGATCTCAGGTATGAAGCATATCGAGTATGTAGACCGAGCTTCACTAATCCTCATCAACAGGATGAGACGCCTTTGGGATTTCAGTTCACTTCCACAACTGTCCAGCCAAGCACCGTATCTCTAGTGCCCATTCTACGATCAGGTCTCGGCATGGTTGATGGTTCGTTTCATCCAATTACTCAGCGATTCATAACTAACATCTCCAGCTGTTCAAACTATGCTCCCTATACCAGTCCCAGTTCACCATCTGGGCATGTATCGCGAGCCTGCAACCCTCGACCCAGTCGAGTATTACAACAATCTCCCCCAGCAGGATCAGTCCTCCAGCAACAGCGCCAGCAGTCTCGCCATCTTAGTCGACCCTGTCATTGCAACCGGTGGAACCTGCGCTGCCGCCATCCAGACTCTTCGTGAATGGGGCGCCAAGCGAATCATTGTTCTCGCTATCATTGGAGCTGAGGAGGGCGTTCAGAGAGTCGCAGCCGAATGGCCCGAAGGATGTGAGGTTTGGATCGCAGGAGTGGACAAGGAGCTAACCAGCGGTGGCATGCTGAAGCCAGGACTGGGAGACGTGGGCGACAGACTATTCTTGACTATTGGTAAATGAGTGCGCCTCAACGACTCCTTCTGAGCGTTGAATGTCATTACATACATAAAACATAAAGGCTAGGTAGTATACACATGTTATAAATACCCCATTCTTACTCAAGGAATCACAAACTGCTCCTCATCGAGTAATGTGCTTTCTTTCCAGCACTCGTCAATCCATTTCCCTGTCACGACTCTTGGCTGTATGCGCCTCGAGCTCAGCTCCTTGCGTACCATATCAGCCGCCTCGCCCACCTGCATCGGGTCGCCGCCTTCGATTACCACATGTGTTACAGACAGATCATTTGCGTCATCCGTAACACTTCCTCCGGCGTATTTCACCAAATGCTTCAGCCTCAAGACCTTCTTATCGCCGGCTTCCACAGGATGAAATAGTACAACACAGCGTCGGAAAGTAAAGCCTCTCAGATTTGTCAGGTCCTTGCCGTGCTCCTCAAGCTGTTGCAGAAATCCGCTCTTGTCGAAAGGTATGCCATCCTCTATCTTGGGTATATCATCCATGACTTGTTTGAGTTCTTCGATGGATAGGTCTCGCGCGTAGCTATCTCCAAACTGGTCTGTATTTGCTTCCGCCGCCCGCTTCAACGCATCAGTAGCGTGAAACAGGTGTGAGTGCTCAAATGGCAAAAGAAACGCTCCCAAGTCCTGCTCCAAGCAGTCTCTAAGCCATTTGGGGCGGATAATGTCGACGTTTCCCCCTTTGATGAGACTTGCAGCCTTCACCACCTTTTTGTCTGCAAGAAGAACCATATTGGTTCCAGGTGCAGCTCTTTGAGAGACGGTACCACCATTCTCCTTGATGATGGCCTCAAGCTGGGTTTTTGTTTTCTTGTAGGGCTTAAGTGATTCAGAAAGGACACAGAATTCCAGACCCTCGAATAGCTTGGTCGTTTCACCCACAAATTCAGCCGCTATCGTATCTTCTCCGGCAATGGTAAGTTCTCTCTTGATTCGTTTAGGATTGCGCCGCTTCCTGTCCTCGACAGTCATCGCTTTCTCTTTTGATTCCTCGTCAACTTTTTGCTTCAACTCCTGAAACTCTTCAAGCGAGAGAGCGGTATTCCACGTTCGATCCAATCGGAGACGTCGGAATCGTGGAAAACGCAGGGTAAAACCACGAGCAAATTGATCTGAAGGTCCAACACTGGCAGCTTTGACAGAAACAACAACAGAGTCCTTGGGTCGGATCCAAACATCAGGTCGCTCATATTGCCTCTGTTCACCTCCTCCAAGCTCAATGTATTCTGAGGGTGGGTTTTTTTGATCCCACTCCATCCATTTCCCTTCTGTTCTGTGTCGGATCTCTGCATAGTCTTCTCCTCGGAAGCCGCCACCAACTTTGAAGAAACTGAAGCACTTCTCAGGATTGGCGCCGGCTTGGATGTGATTCTGAGTAACACGCAACCCACAAAGAAAACTTGACAATCCGCCACCTCGCTTGCCCGAGCCATAGTAGCCACCAATAATGACACAGTCCAGGGACTCGCCAAACTCGGACATGTATTCAGGTTTCACCTTGAGCCAGTCGTCGTTCCGGCTATTGAGGCGGTACATGGATCGTGGATTCTTCAGCACGAGGCCTTCAGACGCATTGGCAACAACTTCACGTAGAAGAGGCTCTATGGCGTCGGCACTTGTTGCGCTGGTGTAGTTATGGATCTCAAGTCGGCGATAAACGGGCTTTATGGCCTTTTCCAAAGCTCGGTGCCGATCTCTCAAAGTGTATTGCGTTAGAGGTTTACCGTTAAGGTAAAGAACATCGAAGACTCGGAACAATGGGCGATGACCAGCTGAGTCCGTATCCGACTTGTTTTGCTGTTCTGAGATTGCGGCTGTTTTGAGGGTGCCAAAAGGCACTATCTTGTCGACACCCATATCCCAAGTGATCATCTCACCGTCCAGAATTAAGTTCTTGACACCCGATTTGAAGGCGTCCTTGAGATGCCTTGTAAGACTTGAGTTTTCATCTTGAAGGCCATCGCCGTAAAGATATGTGTAATCTTTGGCTTTCCTTGACCAGAAACAGAATCTCCTGCCACCAGGATGGCTCTTGTCCTGGACCATATGCACTTGCATACGCTCACCGTCGAGCTTTTCCTCGATCCAAAATTCTGGATCTTCTTCGGTCGGTCGAAGAAGCTCAATCATTTTCTGGAAAGACGCGGGCATCTGAAATTGAGCGAGCTGCGGTTGGAAACATTGCATTAGAGCAACACCTGTCTCATCCTGCTCAAGACGGATTTCTGGGTTGTGCAATTCCCAGCACACACGTCTCAAACTCGATGATACACTGAACAGAGCATCACCATCAGGGTGCCAGAGGTCCAGGAAAGTCTTCTCTGTAGCACCAACCTTCATTTGCTTGAGGACGATTCGGATGAGCCACATGAGCTCTTCGGAGTTCATGCGATTGTAGAAAGTCTCAAAAACACGCAGATTCTCTGCTTCTCCCGCTGATGCAGCCAGTTTATCCAGTTGCTCATTTACTTCGGCAATCGTCATGCTACCGACCCGGGTCCGCATTGGCCGCTTGGAGATGACTTCAAAGCAACGTCCAGCAAAGTCACCCGCCAGGCGCAATGCTGAGGTCTGGCCAGGTAACTTCCAATGCAGCAGGTTGTATCCATCTTCTGAGTTTTTGTCGATCTTCATAAGTTTAACGAGCAATTTCCCAATCGTGTTTTCTTTGAGGCCATAAACTCCACGGTCGCGATCCTTGTCTGGGAGAATCAAGCGCAAAGCAGGATAGAAGTCAGGACCAACTTCTTTGCGCCATCGAATGATGAAACGCTCGATAATGTGTCGACGCTGTTCATGAGGGGAAAGCTTGTTTACACCACGGAAGGCCTTTCTAGGGCCTGCGCCTGTGGCATTCTGCTTCTTGTTCTCGCTGAGTGGGTTAAAGACTTCTCGAAAGAGTTCAGAGAATACAAGCGTCTTGGAGTGGTTCCTCGGACGATTGGGATATCTTTGATGATGTTAATTAGGAAGATTGTTTTTTATGGCTTGTACTTGCTTACTTTTCTTCCAACTCTTCTCGGGTCACGCCCACCGAGCCATATTGAATATCATCTTCATGTTTGGCGTCGTCGGTCTGCGACATATTGCTTTGTTTACTTTGAGGCGTAGACTAGCCAGCTGTGGTGCAGCAGGGAACGTGCAGTGGTGAAGATCGATTCAAAGCTTTTGGAGATATAAGAAGAAAGAAGGGACAGAGGAAATCATCAGTTCAAGAAAGTGTGAATCTGGATTCTTTTCAATTTGAGAGATGGCTCATCTTGAATTCTTTTGTCCTTTCTTGTCTGGGCTAAGGTCAGATAAATACAAGCACCGTGAGCAATGGATTGAGCTTCATCTGGGGTGGCACAGGTCGTTGCTGCCTGTAACTTAGGCTCCAGAGGCCCACCTTGAGTGTGCACACCCCTAAAAACCACCTTATGTCAGCATTTGAACTGACACTCAAATTCACCACACCTTAAATTACTGGCAATTGTATGAACTCCCTTACCTATGAAATGATACTGAATGCTTCTTAAATATAAGCAATCGTGCAATAAATGTAATGTGATCAATCGAATTCTCAATAAATAATGTTATTCGCTACTACCATAGCATTGGTCCGTGACTCTACTTCAGAATACTGTACGAAAACTCCAATGCTTCTCATCGATGAACATTACTCCTACTCCGTTTAATAATGCGTGGGTATCATCAAATCCAAATGCTACGGCCGTTCAACCTATACAATCGCACTCTTACACTTTGAGCTTGATCTTTTGCTGCTTGGTCTTCTTCTTCTTCTTTCTGAGTGTAAGGATATGTCTTCTCTGCACCATGCTCACGAGCCAGTTGTAGATCATTTCCCTCATGAGAATCAAGATTGTAGCCACGACGGTTGGGACGGCGCAAGCCCAGCTGAAAGTTGTTAGTATCGCGAATCATGTGGAGGATAGGTATGTGAGTGGACTTACAAGTACCAAATGCCGTGATGAATCTCGGGAAATCCCTCCTCGGCAAAGTTCTGTCCGAAGAATCCAGTAATAAACGTCAGGGGCAGGAAAATAATGGTCACCGTAGTGAGCTGCTTCATAGACTCGTTCTGGTGGGCTGAGATGGTGTTGAAGATGAGGTTGATAAGGTTATCAGATGACTGCTTCAGCTGTTGGAGTGCTTCAGTGATCATGATACAGTGATCAAGAACATCGCCAAGATAAGTGTGTGTCATGGGAGTGACAATAACACCAGACGAAGGATTCTCAAGTTCTTTCATAGATTGGTCATGAGTCATGGAGGTTTTGTGATCGCGAAGGACATTAACCAGATTGTCGATTGGGTTCAGGAAGCTGAGCATCTTGTTGATCTCGCTGATGCAAACGTAGAGCTTCTTGCTTTGACTGATGCTGGGGGATGTAAGGACATCCAACTCGATGTCGGCAATAATGTCAGTGTATACAGCCGTTAAAGGAATCGCGAGATCGATAATAGCGTCTATGATTCCTTGACATAGCAAAGATGCATCATTCGACTCGCGCAGGATTGTGCCAGGTGTGCTAAGACGGGTCACGATAGGGCGCTCAATGTCGCCAGCCGAAACCTCAAAAAAAGAGATGACTGTATTATCAGAAGTCAGAAAGATAGAGACCTGCTCTGCTGACACAGCCATCTGATAGGGTGTGAGGGATGAGTGGCTTTCCATGAATTCTGTTCGCGCCTCGTTTCCAGAGGCGTGATATCGCTGCAACGTCCGTATCATGCCAGTCTCTTGCAAGTCTGATGTGGGATCATGTGGCCTTAAAGAGCTTGTAAAGTCCTTCTCGGGGTCGACCGTCCTGCGGCTCTTCCAAAGTTGCCTTACTGATCCTCTCAACGCGCCCAGTGTCTTGGTCGAGTATGTGCTGCTAGTATCCGAGGAATCATCCTCATCATCAACCAAATGAACGAGCTTTTGCAAAGTCATGACGATAAAAGCATGGTTTGGGTACCAATCGGCCTTTGTTCTGTTTCGAATTTGCATTAAATCCTCCAGGGCCAGCTTGTGCAGACCCTTTTTACTTCCAATGGCCTGGATGACATCCCAACTAAGCCCATTGACGTTGATCCACCGACACTTTGCCCACTCTTCCTTTGGCTGATCAAGGAAGCTTATGAAACTTGCGTTATCGAAGTGGCGCTTGACCATATTATCCTGCGCGAAATCGATGACAGAAATCTGGCAGGGCGCTTGAAGCGTAGGCATCGAAGCATGGCCTCCATCGGGGAGCATAGGGTCGTAGCCAGGTTCAGAGCCAGGTTGCCAACCTGGCCGATCGCCAAAGTTTGTCTCGAAATCATCGTAATCTTCAATGGTCTTGAATGTTGGAACGCGAGTTATTCGGCGTCGCAGTATCGAGGGCGAAAAGTTCATCTCGCGATGGACCTCGGTGTCGGATCGCACTGGCCGTATGGGCTCGGCCCTGGGGGAGAGGTTCTGGGTGTTGAGAGTGAGATTATAGCGGACATGTTGCTCGTCCTTTTCGTCAGAGACGTTGGTGTTTGACGAATGGCTTTGGCGACTTTCCATCTCTATATTGTCCTGCGGCGGATTATCGCGCTCCGCTGGAATAGCGAAGTCTCGTGAAGTCGACATGGCGCAGGTAATTATGCTCGACGCGGGGGAAAGGGGGAGAAGACGAAGAAACGAAAGGAACAACTTGATCCTCTAAGCAGAGGAAAAAGGAGAATAAAAGAAAGAGCCTGGAAGTTGGAGAGATCCATCAGCCCAGCTGAAGCGAAGAGGATCAAGTCGAGTTCAAGGTCGAGTTACATAAGAGGATAAGACACCCTCGCCTTGCGGGCCTCGAATAAAAATAAATCCAAGGGTGCTTGTCTTGCGATGCAGGGGAACTCAGCCCATCAGCGGCCACCAACCACCAAGGGGGGAAGGGTTTCAGTGGAAAGGATTTGGCAATTTAGGGGGCGCCTTCGTCTCGCTATTGAATTGACAATTTCGCAGCCACTGCTATTAGTGTAATTATTTCCGGCATCAATATGCGGTCCAGGCTGGGATGAGCTGAACTTCTGAAGCCGATTACCCGTCCCTAGTCCAATTCTCTACCTACTGTGACGTTTCTGACGATATCAATCAATGTCAATCCCCTCCAAGACATGCCAAAACTCCACGCCAATCGCCGATGCGCAGTCTCATGCTCTGTCACTGCCCAGAGCCAAGCTTTCATAACAAGCTTCTTATCCACAATTATCCCGCCTCGGCGGAAAACGCAAAATACAACTTCATCTCATATGTTGATATTGATGTCTTGTTCCTCACTCCATCAACAAGCAGGGCGGGTTTTCACTAGATTGCTAGTTTCAGGAAGAATGTCCCCTTTTGTATGATCGCCGGCTACAGTTCCGAATAAACAAGGGTCTAGACTCTATAAGTAGCAAAAGCAGCCAGTCGGAAGGCATCGAGAGGTCCCATATCTCGACTTCAATACGAATTTTCGAATTTTACGCTAGCACCAAGCGTGTTAGATGCTAGAGCCTAGGTATGGTATCTCACAACCACGGCACGTTGTCTTCCTGTCTCTGTTGCTTTCGAGTACCACTGGCTTAACGCTCAAGGAATCTTTTCACCTGCGCTGAAGGCTGTTACCCAAGGTACTTGGAGTCACCAAGGCGCAGCTTCGGTCTGACTCTAAGAAAAGTATACCATTGGGTTCAAGATAGGGAGAATACATCTGGTATCGCGAGAGCCAATCAAGTAAGTCTTGTCTCACGAGGTACCGTAACCCTCAAAGGGTGTTATACAAATTACGGAGACACAGAGCTCCAAATGTTCGTTGCGGATGCTGCACATGGTTTTCGTCGCAGTCTTTCAGAACCCAGGAGACAACTCCTACAAAATGTATCGCAAGAGCCTTGGTCTCCAGTTGGTAAATATATCGATTGTGCGGGTATTAAGAGCCATGACAATATCCAACAAAATTTGATGATCACCCTCAACAACGCGCTCCGTCTGCAGTCACAATGTCCTCCACTGTCAGCTTGGGCTGCACCTCTCTAGATCGTCTTCGGCTTATCGTACAATATGTTCTCCCGGGCCTTCAGCTTCCGTTGGTAGTATGGTAGTAATGCGGATAGCCTGGTACTGAAACAGAAGGGCAGTCGAACCACCACTGGGCGCAGCAAACTCCATATGTTGGAATCAATCGTGTGTTGTGCCAACCAGGGACACAGTCATTGGAAAGAGTGAAGGGTAGCTCGTCCATCGCTTCTGATGTCCATGCCTCTGGCTCGTCGATCCGGTGAAGTTCTTGGTATATTTGAGAACACAAGGTCTCGAATTGAAGCTCGCCATAACATCCACACAGGTTAAGAAATAAAACGTAGCCACACATGTGGGCTTTTCGGACCTTGTTCCAGGTCTTTTGGTCTGTTGCGCGCTTCGCTCGTCGAGTAACATGAGCGGTGCCAGAGATTGAGAAGCATAACGATGATCCTGGAAACTGAGTTTGAGGCAAGTCGTCCGAGAGAGCTCGAGACATATCATGATCAGCATCATATGACACTTGCTGGCGGAGACAGAGGTTCGTTGTTATGGCTCGACGGGCAATTGCAAGATTGCTGGGCTGTTTAAACGGTTCGCGCTTCGGTCTGTTTGATGGCCCATCGTGAGCACTTACGCTTGTGTGTAGCAACTCTTGCCTAGCGAACTGGTTTGACAACCGTCATCACTCGTTCCGAAGAAGCAACGTGCATTTGGTTACTCAAACATGCGGCTTGGCCACAAACACCTCTGTAATACCAAGCTGTCACTCTTATTCCAGAGCCCATTGGATCCATCATGTCGAGTTGGATCAAAGCTCGATAGAGGTTGTAGAATGGCCGCTTGGCCGTCCAGGCAGTGAAAGCAACGTTAATATTTCTTGGACGTTTGGATCTGGGACATATTGTCTTCATCGGCCATGTGTTATAGCAGCACAATAGGCTTGAGCGAGCGGCATGATCGGTTCATGTTCTGCTATAAGCAGCCTTCTGAGTTAAAGTATCGGACGGGTTGTTACGACCCGTCATAGCCTGTTGAAACGTGCGTTACGGAGGTTGGCTGCTTTACCACCTCCTTTGTTGAAAGAAGGCTGAGTAAGGTTAAAACATGAGTCATTAGATAGATTCTTCATAGGTAGAATTAACTTAAAGGTGCACGTGATAGTTTTTTACACTGAGTCTGATGAGCACCTCATGATCTCAAGAAGGTGCCAAGATCATGCTCCCGTGGTCAAGATAAGATAACGCCATTGGCTGTGCTATATCCCGAGACAGATTGTCGCAGGCAATAAGACATTATCCCGTCCCACCCACTTCAGCTCCTCAGCTGGGCAATAAAATACGAGCAGAAACAATATCCAGGTAGGGATCATGAGAAGCTCGAGAAGGTAATGTCATGGTTTGCAAGCTGCATCAGGACTTTAATCTACAGAAACAGATGGTGGCCTCTTCATAATACAAATTTAATATAACAAATCTGTTATCATGAAATAGAGTTGGGCCTTTAAAAATACCTTGTTTATCGCGGTGTGCGAACTTTATGACAACCCGCCTATCACTGATGTCACACACTCCACTGATAATGGAACGCCAACCCCCTGTATATTAACTAGAGCTCCCGGCAGACAGCTCCAACAGGTAGTGTCTCATGTGAGGTGCTACAAAGCCGTGATCAGCCATCCAACCGATTTCGAGTGTGCACTTCTCCCTTGCACAACACCTCCCTCCTTACGCGGCCAGATACAATGGTTTGTCTCCCCCCAGCTCCAGCTTCAGCTTGAGCTTCCTCCTCAAGCTTCAAGACTGTCGAACCCCAATTCTGCTTCCTTAGCTAACGATGCCTTCTCAGGCCAACGAAAACGATCCTCTCTTGTCCGGGTCTGGTCACGACCGCTCCGAAGACCATGCTCATAGCAAGGCCGCCCGGAACTCGCGACTACGCGAAATCGGCCTTTTTGTTTGGGCTTTGATCGCTACTGCAGCTGTTATTGTCATTGCGATTTGGACTCAGCATGCGCAGCAGACCAAGCATGACCATAACACACCTGCGGCGAAGCGAAATCTCGTCTTTATGGTGTCTGACGGCATGGGTCCTGCGCCTCTGTCTTTGACGCGCAGCTTTAGACAGCACGTTGAAGACCTTCCCTTTGGCGATACCCTCACTCTCGACAAGCACTTCTGGGGCTCAAGCAGGACTCGCTCCAGCAGCTCCCTCGTCACAGACAGCGCTGCTGGTGCCACTGCTTTCTCCTGCGGCAAGAAGACCTACAACGGTGCTATTTCTACCCTACCAAACCACGATCCTTGCGGAACTGTCCTAGAAGCTGCCAAGCGCGCTGGATATCACACTGGTCTTGTCGTCACAACAAAGATTGAGGTATGCATGATTTAGGCGAATGCAAGCTATAACGAGACTAATCAAGACTACAGGATGCCACCCCTGCCTGTTTCAACTCGCACGTTATTCTCCGAGAAATGGAAGATGAGATCGCTCTTCAGCAGATCGGAGAGGGCGTTTTGGGCCGAACCGTGGACCTCATGCTTGGTGGTGGCCGATGCAACTTCCTGCCCAACAGCACAGAGGGCAGCTGCCGCGCCGATGACACAGACGTGATCAAGATCGCAAAGGAGAAGCACAACTGGTCTTACACCGACAACCGCGCTGGTTTTGACGCTCTCAAGGGCGGTAATAACGTCAAGCTGCCTTTCCTCGGACTGTTTGCCTCGAGTGATATCCCCTTCGAGATTGACCGCCGAAACCACAACGACGTCTATCCCTCACTGAGCGAGATGGCCAAGACTGCTCTTCGCGCTCTTGAGAAAGCCACTGAGAAGAGTGACAAGGGCTTCTTCATCATGATTGAGGGTAGCCGAATCGACCATGCTGGCCACATTAACGACCCTGCCGCCCAGGTCCATGAGGTTCTTGAGTACGACAAGACCTTCCAGGCTGTTCTCGACTTCATCAAGCAGAGCAAGACTGAGACTGTTCTTGTCGCAACCAGCGATCATGAAACCGGAGGTCTCGCCACTGCGATTCAGGAACCCGGTCACCTCCCTGTCTATAACTGGTACCCCAAGGTCCTTGCCAACGCAACTGCTTCGGCCGAGTGGCTCCAAGCCAAGCTGAATGCCCACATCGCATCCAACTCCAACTCCAAGAAGGACAAGGAGAAGCTCAAGAAGTACATCAATGAGGAGCTCATTGTCAAGGGTCTCGGTATTTCCGACGCCTCCGACAAGGAGATCACCACTATTGCTGAGAACCCTGCGGTCGCATTGGTTCTCTTCTCCGCTCTTATTTCCCTGCGCGCCCACGTTGGCTGGAGCACCCACGGCCACACCGCCGTCGACGTCAACATCTACAGCTCCGGCGGTCCCCGAACGGAGAACATCCGCGGCAACGTCGAGAACACAGATGTTGGCAAGTATCTCCGCGAGTATCTCGAGGTTGATGTCGATGCCATTACTGAGGAGCTCATGGAGAAGATGAGCAAGGTCAACGTCCAGGATGCCGGTATGGAGGCCCTTGATGAAGTGTGGGCTCTTGGAGACAAGTACCACGCTATTAATGTCTGATGTATGCTACGGCGTCCGACAGAATGATGATACGGATTGAGGAAAGAGGCGGATAGCTAGATGGTAGTCGAGATATGGAGAGTACTATACCCAGATATACAATTTCATTTGGACTGTAACAATGTTGATTGGTACTGTTGTGAAATGTCGATATTTATTCCAGCCAATATACATCGCTCCACTGGGTTTGATCTGCTGTGCAATGGAACTGGTTAGTGCTATCCCGTTTGATAATATGTGGAGGGCTTGAAATGCTATGTTTGCTAGTGGTATCGCTTTAGACCTGTATGTGTGCCCTCAGAAATGACTGGCATTGTCTACATGTTCCTGTTAACGCCGTTCCCTTCGCTTTGTGACAATAAAGACATGAAATCCACACGCTGTCCCCGTCTATTATACGCCGTCTTAGTACAAAGTCTCCGTCCAAACGCCTGACGTGAGTTACTCATGACAAGAAGCCAAATTTAAACCAACGATCCCTTGCGCATCGCATTTTGCTCCAACTCAAACGCATTCTTAGTAGTGGTGCCTCATGTCTGACTTGCAGGAACAGAATCCACATTATACCGCACATACAGCCGGTCCAGAAAGTGAGAGTGTCGGATCCCATTCGGCCTTGCCTGGGCAAATGTGTCGATGGCTTCCTTCACATCAAAACCACAACGCTCAACGAGATAGCATACAATAAAGTATCCCGTGCGGTTGAAGCCATAATGGCAGTGAACTCCGATGACACATTGATCGGGGTCAGCCCACTTCTCAGTGACGGCACGCTCAGTCTGCTTCTTGCGGAGCTCATCAACTAACTTGATGAATTTCTCAACCTCATGCGGCTGTGGTGGGATCTTTGAAACTGTCGGGAACTTGTGATAGTGAATCCCAGCACGATCGAGGCCTCGGGGGTCGTAGACAGGCTGGTCTTTCGAGATGTCAATGACATCTTTCACAATGGAACCCCACCTTGCAACAAACTTTGGGGGGCAGTGGACATCATCTGCTTCGCGGAGTGTCTTGAGGGCACGGAAAACAGGTTTTCCATAGAGTCCGATCGGCTCAGACACAGGGTTCACTGACTTCCACTTGTTGAGATTCTTGACGTCCCATTTCCCCTCACGGGAAAGGTATTGCAACTGCCAGGCAAGGGACAGCCTACCGGTAACGTGCTCGGCAAGAAATTCCGATATCAGTCCGGCAACAGCGCGAACCGAGCAAGGTGTATATAGAACAGCATGTGTTGCGGGCGCGGGCATCACGACGGATTTGACGACCTTCTTTGGGTGGTTTGGCTGCGCGGGCAATTCCGCCACGGTCTCGTTAGGAGTAGAGGGATCGTTGGTACTATCTTCCCCCGAACTCTCATCCACTGGATTCTTGACCTTGACAAAGTGTTCATCACGAAGGTCGACAATAGCTTGAGGTATATGATCCTGTGGTCGTGTCGAGGTGTTGACGGGAGCGGCAGCATCAACAATAGGCTCGTGCGTCTCTTCCCCAGCATGTGATTCTGAAAGGGTCTTCTCAGGGTCAAGTGCCTTGACAATCTTATCGGCTTCCTTTGGTGGTGTGACACTGTCCTTCTCGCCAGCAATGAGGTAGACGGGAATATCCAGTCCTGCCCACGTTTCCAGCGTCGGGATACCACCTACAGCCTTCCCATTATTATAGACAGGCAGAGCACCATTAGCCATGCGCCTCCAAACTGGTGTACGGCTCTGCTTATTGAACCGATACTGTAGTTTTCGAGTAGCTTCATCGGCACCTTCGCCAACAAAACGCTTGACACTGGGGCTTTCAGCGCCATCCCAGCTATCCCAGGTTCGCCACAAGTTAAAAAGCCAACCTGGAATCCACATTGCTCTCCTGTACAATCTTGTTTTCGACTCATCGGGAGGGTTCGACACAGGGCAGATGGCCACCAATCCTACCACATACTCTGCTAGACTTGTTGTATGAGCAAGCTTTGTGTTGGCCAACCTGGCAGCGAGAGCTGTTCCCATGCTATGACCGATCAGAACCACACGTTGGCCTGCATCCTTGTCTCGGTAATCTTCAATTATGGCCTCCAGGAGTTCTACCAGGGCGTCTGTCTTGTAAGCGTCCCAACTGGTGACCGAGAAGTCGGAGCGTCCACAACCAGGGTAGTCGATCGCCATACAAGGGGCCTCATCGACAAGACTACTTAGCAAAGGGTGAAATTGAGCAACAGAACCTCCCAATCCATGTAGAAACACCAATAACGGCAATGGAGCAGGGTCTTTGGGCAGTTGATCAGCCTTGGCATGTTGTCGGTAGAAAACTCGAATGCCAGAATATTCATAGCGGCTTGTTTTGTAGGACTTGAACTCTGAATGGTCTTTAAGAAGAGCAGGGTCCGTGAGATGAGGGTCAGTGGAGTCGAAAACGTCCTGTTGGACGGCGACTTCGGGAGAGGCCATTGTGTGTCAAGGGATGGGTCAAGGGTGGTAGTTGAACTGGTTTTGTAAAAATTTTGACAAAATATATGGGTTTGGATGCGTATAGTTGAGTCGTGCTTGGGCCGTAACTTGCTGAACCAATTTGAAGCTTGGTTAATAGCACTAGCTGTATCAGAGATTGCAGCTGTTGAGTCACCAGCAAAGAAAGGTACTACAGCAGTAACACCAAATTCGCGTGTCTCTCCGACGGCCGTAACCAACCTTTATCCACTAGGGATTCAAAGCGAGTGGCACTGCAACACCAGGGCCGAAGTAGAAACTCAGACGCCAAAAGAAGGGTCGGTTGGGCTGCAGCTCAGGGCCCAGCCAAGATTTTGAAGTTTCTCGACTTTATGTGGCCCACGTGAATCGCGGTCCAGACGCGCCACAAAGAAGAAGAATATGAATTAAGGATGACCTAAAATGTCAAAATTCGATACTGAATTCGATTAAGTCAAGAAGTGGGTATTGTTTGGCTGTGCTAAAGTGATGATTGATGGACGATGATGTATTGCGAGATCTTGGTTTGAGTCGTTGGTTACTGAGCAGTAACCAATTGGAGTATTGCATCATTCCTCCTGCCCTGGGGATGAGCGCCATTGGAAGAATGTCTGAAGCGAATCTGCAGGAAAGACATGGGGCATTCTTGCATCTCGCAGGTTTTGATGCGGGGACAGCTACCCTGAAGATATGTCGGTTTTTAATCTGTTATTTTAAGGCAATTTCTCTGAATCCAAATTCTCTTGATTTTGTTATTGATCATTCTGAGCCTTGGCTGTCCATTGAAATATTACTTTTAAGACTAAAGATTTCCCAAGTATGGGGTCGGGTATTGTTAAACTGCGATAAGCTCATGGAGACACCAAATCCCATTTGAACCTGGATGATTTTGTTCAAGGTGGAGAGACACAACCTAAACCCCACCGTGGTGAGGACCATGCAAAAGAAAGCTTCAAATGGCTTCTGAACACACATAGTTCCCTGTCTATGCATTTGTTCTCAGGAGTATCGCTTCTCCAGGTAATGATCGTAGAGAGTGCACCGCAGTCTCCCCATTTATATTGTTACAATACTCAAACAACATCGACAGCATACTGTCATTATTTAATAATCATTGCGCCCCAACACCATCCTTCCATCCAATCGGTATCAAAGCGGCCGCTACGTTTGCAACACCTCGTTCTGTCGCCAACAGGTTGAACTGTGCTGCTGCGTTCCTTGTGTCCAGAAGCTCGATTCGCATGCCGAGCTCAGAGATCATCCGTCTCGTTGCGGGAGCGAGTGGCATGATCGATGGGCCAACCCCGATCACCAGAAGATCTGCAATTGAGTTAGCAAAGGGTACCCTTTTAGAACCACCACACATGTGAGGAACAGCGAGCAAGGCGATTCCACATACCGGGTCGGGGCCATATCAGGTCAAATAGCGAAAATGCGTTCGGAGGTAGCTCAAACTGGCCCTTCTTGTTGACAAGATTCAGCGAACCCTTAGCCTCCCACGGGCGCCAGTTGAAAACCTCTCCATCAATCAGCAAAACTCCATTGCCGCCCGTAATCGTGAGACCGCTGTTCAGCCCAAATCCATCGTACATGCACACGTCAACCGAAGTGGAGGGCGCTGGGGTGTTGCCGAGTACGTCGAGCTCGCTAAAGTCGGTCGGGGGAGGCTGCGCTGGCGGCTGCTGGTCTCTTCTCCGGCTCGGAACGTCGTGGAAAAGTCGGCGACTTGAGGAAGAAGCCTGGAAGGGAGGCGAGACTGTCGAAACGGCGGTCCTTGTAGCTGCGATCGAAGACTGAGTGCTAGGTCGGGTAGCCTGGGAGAAAGCCTGGCGCATGGCACGCTGCGCGCTGCATGGCCGAATTAAACCTCTTGATGCCATGGTTATGTGGTAATTGGGAGAGTGTGAAATGTTAGAAGTATAGAATTCGTGGTTGATGCAAGAATTGCGTTTATTTCGATGTTGGAATTATGAGATTCTTGTCTAACGTGGGGGATATTTTTCCGGGTCTTGCACGTCATCTTGGTGGCAGAATTTCGAGTCTACGCATCAACATTGTACTTGGGCCAATATTCAGATAATTTAGAATTAAATCACAGTTGATATCCCAACACACATACATATGATACAAGTGAGTGTAATATCAACCGTGAGGCGCCAGTAACTTTTCTTTCACAACCACGAGTACTTCTTGACACATGTTCGCCAAGTGCAGAGATGTCATATCACTCATATAGACGATAGCACGGTCCACGCCAGCTTGATGTTCTTTTTCTCATTCAAAGCACCAAGAGGATAGTAGCAGTCCTAAGACGGCAGACGGCCTACCATTCCGGCACCGGCCCGATATATCATGCAGTCCCTTTTGCCCTAATGAACACCAAAGCAATGAACCGAGTCCTCAGAGTCCCTTGCTCCCACGCAAAGCCAAATCCGGCAATGGAAATTGCATTTATTTCTTCTTCTGGCTCTGCTCCTGCTCCTTCAGCACCTTCTTGACGATCTTCTGCTCCTCAATGAGGAAAGCTCGGACGATGCGGTCGCGGACACAGTTGCCACATCGAGAACCACCGTAGGCACGCTGGACGGTCTTCTTGGGCTTGGAGATCTGAGAGTACTCGCGGGGTCGGAGAGCGGGGATCTATAGGAGGATCAAGTTAGTTTTACATGTTCCGTGGTAGGTCCGAATTTTCTTTTGCGATAGGGAATCAAGACGAGACGACACGATCGGCTGGCTGGTTGAAGTGGCCTTCAAAGTATTCGATTATCAGGGGATATGGTGACCGTCGATCAAGGTGTTGTGTGTATTCGTCGCCAGGCCTGAGCCAACCAGTGTGCGTGCTTCGTGTTTGTCTCGTCCCATCCTTCACGTCGCAAAAAAAAGATTCGTCGTTGCAGGTCGACTTACGCCAGATAGCTTGTCACCGCAGTCACCACACTTGGGGACAGTGCCGCGCTTCTTGATGTGAAGCAGACGGATATCACCACCGGGAGTCTTGATCACTCGGGTTCGGTTGGAGGTGGTGTTGTAGCTGCGCAGGAGATTGTCAGTTACAGCAGTTCGGCGAAAAACAATAGCTCGACTGGTTGTTTCGAGCTCATCAAAGTGAGGACGTACCCATTGCGGCGGCGGTAAGTCACTCTCTGCGAAACCATGACTGCGGCTTTGGTGTTGATACTTGGGATGTCTGGTCGAGGTGCAAAATGAGGAATTTCACCAGTTTTGATTTTGTGGGAAAGAGACGACGCTGTGCGCTTGCCCACTTGCCCCGCTAGCCAATCAGCTAGGGTTGGTGGATCAGCCCGGGCACGTGATCTTGATACTGATCTTCTTCAACTTGGTATTGGCTACAAGTTCGAGTCCTGCTTAGGCTCGTTTTATACGAATTGATTTTGTAGCCTTGATTGATGGTAGAGACATGAGACGTGGATTGTTGATCCATCTGTGTTAAAAAGCGGGCTCATATTTTATCAGTTTGGCAACACCCGTGGTAATCTATCGCAGAAGGAATGATATATTAAGGAGTGACAGTGAATCGCATCAAGAAAGGACTTCAAACACATCCAAAACCGTGTTCAATTACGCCTGGCAAGATAGCACATCCAGTGCTGTAGTTCTACTGTCCACATACGTAGATCCAACCTCGAAACAAGAAGAACGCCTATCACCAGTACTCCTAAGCAAACCCATCCATCCATAACCGCCATGCATGGGACGCTACTCCTCGTCCATTTTGAACCAGTTAGGGTCGTCATAGTACTCCCAGGTTTTGATTCCTAATGGCTCTTCTTCTCTTCTCTTGTTGGCATGGTCAAATATCTCTTGGCTAGTCTCATCACGCATCAAGTTGGTGACTTCCTTTATGTTGGTCTGCGCTTCGTTGACTGAAGTCATGAAAGCCGCAAACATAACATCGGCTAGATAAAGCAAATCAGCTTAGAACATCACATAGCGCGGATAGATTAGGTAGCCTACGTGAAGGTTGCTTCTGCACGAGCGGTTTGATCATCTTCGGGATGGTGTCGTTCAATCGTCGGACCTGAAACAAGAGCCTGATGAGCATGTTTGTATCTTCCCCATTGTGTAACTACATTACCTTGATATGTAGAAGCTTGAGTCGTTTCATGGCTTCCTCGAGGCGTGCCTCATCCCAGACCTCTTGCCCGGCTGCATCTTGGGCTTGAGACTGATCCTTATTTTGAGCGGCAGGCTGCTGGTTCATGGTTGCGAATATGGCAATATCACCGGTCAGAGGTAGGGTATCCAAGACTTGAGGTGAGGGTGTTGAGCAGCAATACGAGATTGCGGGTGGCCGAAGTACAATGGGCCTGATGAGCAAATGAAAAAGCCCCGTGTGAGTGATTGGGAAAGGATCACACTGGTGAAAGGGAGCAAGGCTCTACTTTTACCCTACTGTAGGGGAAAAGGACAGGACTGTCAGCGCTTGTACTCCGTAAGCCCTGTTGATTCAGGGAATTGTTCTGGAAGCTAGAAATAGAAGCCTATGGCGTACACACATAGAGTTTAGGAGGTTGACTGCGTCTTGTCGTCTTGCGCGACGTGGGGCGGACTTCAAGGGGAAGGATAGAAGCTTGGACGTTTTTGCTGGTGCGGTGCTACCGTGACCACACAGGCCTCTCGGGTTGTTTTGCTGGGCTGTCAGGTACCGTTACAGGCAAGGCAGTTGAAGGTCGCTACTAGAGAACAAGCCTTGATCAAACAAGCACGGCAAGGGACCAGGAACGAACCTGGATATTGGGACTGGGATTGGCACTGGCACTGGAGCTTGTTTTGGGGAGCCCGCACCGTGTCGATTTGACACGTAACTTACCTACTTAGGTAGGTCTGGCAGCTTCCTTTGTTTAATAAAGATCAGAAGGTTATCGTGGATCGAGATAGAGCCAGAACGCACCCAATGTCTAATTACTTATGAAACAACTCGCAACACCTTTTCGCTTTACAAAGCCTGCGCTGCTGCGTCTGTCCGCTGTGTTGACTGCTACTGCCAACCTGGAACGCTTCCTTCAGTTCATCACGTGCTTGGCTTGCATGGTCCTGCCATCAGCCGTGAAGCTTCACACCCCTACTTTCCTAGCGTCCATTTTGAGAACTTGATTTATATCAGACCAGGACTTCCAGCAGAAACAACTACGCTTCTCCGTTTTTCATCACTGAACACGAACGAATTCCTGTCATCAAGTCCCCATTCTCTTACTCGCATCTTCTGAAGCTACACAAGCGCCCCGTCTCGATCTCTCACCACGTTGTTGAACCCCTCCACACCCCATATTGAACCAACACTATCCGTACCTGCTCCGTACAGTCTGAGTTGAGTCCGGTACCTGACCTCACCTCAATCTACGCGAGCAGTGTGAGCTACCTTGCCCTTGCTTGTTCCCCCAACTGCACGAAGCCGCGCGAAAAGAGACTCCCGCAGCAAACGGTACGTAACTCCACCCCTAGTGCCCCTCCCTTGTGCAGGCCTGGTCTCTCAGTGGCCCGCCTCGCCCGGACCGGATCAACACTAAACCTTCTTAGTGCACCTACTTGTTCGACAGTGCGGATTGGAAAAGTCCTCACAGCCCAGCCTCTTGCATACATACTACACCACCGCGACCACGACCACGACCAACAGCACATCTCGCCTATTCGCGATATCACTTTGCGCCTCGTACCAAGACCTCTTATACCGCCTCGAAGCCGTTTTTCTTGAGCAAACTACTTGCCCTCCCCACTTTACCCTAACTTCCCCGTTACAACCGCCACCCTGGCTCAATCACTCGTCATGCCGAATACACCACCTCCAGCGCTATTACCCCCGCCGGAAGGGATATTCAGGACCTTCGATGACCTGATGGCATCCGTTCAGCGCGTAGCCAAGGATCAGGGCTATGGCATTGTAAAGCTGCGTGCTTCCAACTACCGCGACGGCAAGCCTACCCGTTACGATCTTGTTTGCGACCGCGGAGGTGTCAAGTACAACAGCACTGCCAAGAAGCGCAATCCTTCAACGCGCAAGATTGATTGTCCTTTCCGCGCCAAAGCTGTTTGCGAAGTTCAGCTTGGGAACCAATGGCGCTTTGCTATCCAAGAGGGACGTCATAACCATGAGCCGCGAGTTCCCGCTGGCACGCCTGGCCAGGAAAACGCGCCTCTGGCTACATCTATCCGATCATTCACCAACAAACTCGACCGGTTAAACCACGACATGGCTCAGGGTCTAATGCGCATTGAACAGCGCCTCGATAACATTGAGAAGCGGATGGAGAATCTAGAAGCCCGAGCTGGAGGCTACGAACCGCGATTCCAGGCAATCGAGCAAAGGCTTCAGGGAATGGAGGGCCCTCGCATGGATGGTATGGGTATGGACGATGTTGAATCGCGCCTTCTAGCCTCGACGGTTATGTAGGACCATGCCTTAGAGCCCCACGAACGCCAGCAACCGCATCCAGGAGGCTTCGGCTCTCCATCTTCCTCCAGGCGAGGAGAATAGCCACCTCTTTGGGATGAATGAAGATGGCAAACTTCAGCACATCACTGGTTTTGTTACCGCGTTTGGCTCAGCATGGAGGTGCAAGCGCTAAAGTGCATGTTTCACGGATTTGGAACGTTCACCCATAAACATATCAAAAAAGCGGTTTCTGACGAAATGGCTACTTATGGCCTTGTGGTTGTTTGTGGTTTCGAGGCTTCTTGTTAATGACAAAGGACGGGATTGTTCAGGGCGTTCAGGGAAAGGAGCCGGCAAAGCTGAGGGCTCTGTGAGATTACTACTGCCCCTCTATGAAGTGCGTGCAAAGGGATTTTTTTGTGTTCATTATGTTATCTTTTTTCTTTCTACCATTCCTGTCTCTATTTCTTTGACCGAGGGCACGGGCTTCTATTGCGGCGAGACGGAGCCGATTGACATCGACAAGACAACTGGTATTTGTGTGGCGACTACGGTTATCAGAAAGCTTTTGTCGAGTAGACGGAGCTATGTGGATTGCCGGATAGTCTTTTCAGGGACTCTGGACGTATCATCTGAGGGTGTGTACAGTGAGTGTATTGAGAGGCTGCGATAGAATCGCTAAAACGTGTATATGCCTGGTATTATCGTCACACCTCTTGTGTGTATCTGCAGATTGCCAAAGAGCTACTGCTGGGATTGACAGATTACTATCCCCAATGACAAAAAACTGAAGATTCATGGGTTTACATCCAAACATTTTACCTGTGATTAATGACTCGGTCAACAACATGTCGTTACCCGTTAGTGGTACGGTAGGGAACCGGGACTAGGTTTAAGTGTAATACTTCTACCGAACTACAAGTTATATCTTGGTCAAGCCATTCAAGTGACATAGATGTACGAGAGTTTGGCCTGCGCTTTAGGGTTAAGCATCTCAAAGATCTACGGTGATGTGAAAACAGAGAAGATATGTCGCTATTTCGGTCTTGGATCCCTTGAAACGTCTGATTTTGGTCATACAACAGCTGAAAACGCCGTCAAGCTTGGACCTCCCTCCAAGGCAGGTTTCCATGTGGCATTATTCGAGAGGCGCTTCTTGACATCGTCGTTGGCGCCTCCCACACTGTACAATAGGTACGAGGCTCCGTGGATACGAAGCAAACAGCTTTCTTCTGACCACACCGGCCCCACGCACTCAAACACCTACAATTAAACGACCTGCAAGAGGGTGTCAAAGTGTCAATGGCGAGCTTATTTGTACGGCGCTTAACTCGGTCCCGAGCTAACAATAGCAGCTGTAAAGGTCACATATGACATATTGTTGAGTGTTGGTTCTGGTGTTTGTAACAGGAGGCGTATGGTGTTGGTCTAGTGCTGCAGGCCCCAACGCTGTGTGACACAGGAAGCATGGGAGGGTGCGAGATGTAATCGAATGCACGGCGGATCAATCAAGATCTAGGCAAGATCCAGGAACATTACGATCGCCCTTTGTTCTGATGTTGGTCGAGGGTTATTGTTCTCTGGTGACCTCACCTCTACAAACTTCATTAAACAGCATGGCTGACGGACTGAACTCGACAACATCCCGAAGGAGTTGGCAATACTAGCGCAAATTCATGCAACCAGCATTTCTATGATTGTACATACAGAATACAGTTGATTTCTTTGAGTGTTGATCGCGGCGATATGCTACTGATGAATGAGACATTGGTTGACATGGACTTTTCTATCACCAACACGAGCCACGTATATCCATTCTGTAAAGCTGTGAAACCGGCGCTGACCGCTACAACTACAACTGTGAATTAAAAATGGGAATGTGTTGGAGACCAATACGCGCTATCAATACGAAGGTGGCTTCAAGAATAATGTATTGAGCTGTGAATGACCTCTTTTCAACCAGTGACAGACAGGCGTCGAACAAACAGTTACGGACAGTCGGGCATTGTCCAACTCGAATCCAAATAGGCTGAAGTGTAGATAGGCTGTTGGTTCACGTTACAGCTGACACCTCAGAAACGTGGAGGCTGAGAGAATCTTTGCGGGCGTTGCTAAGATGGACTTGTCAAAGCTGGTGGCAGGCACACAAACCACCAACTTGACTTAGCCAACACCCGCCACATGGTCAGGCTGAGCTTATGTGCCAAGTATGACGGATAAAGGGAGTGCATAGTCGGAGTTGACACGTTCTACCACTACCTACTCCGTATTCCCGCCTGCATTAGGTGTCGAACGCTGTACGACTGCGTCTTTCATGCTGAGAGAGTCTGGTTACATCTCGTTTTGTAAGCGCACGATAAGGCGGCTACATGCAGCCTTGACGCGTGGTGGCTAGATCCGCGACATGTCGAGTTGCCGGGGCTAAGATGAGATGCTGTGAGAATAACAACCCCTGGTTGATTGTACGCCCCGGCCGGCACAAGGACGTAGACGAGATTTTGGTGCTACATAGTGGCGTCAACTGAGGTCTTTGGGAAAAGAGACTCCAGTACTGAGGATAAAACTATCTATGATGAGTTCGTAGCAAGGGAGTTTGGTCAGTGAGAAAAGAGTTGATAGTGTTTGTGTGCGTGCAGTCAAGGATATTAGCTGATTGTTCTCACCGAGATCCACAAGTGATGTTCTAGAAAAAGGCTCGTTGTAGACACTGGCCCATGATTGCTTTTGTATACACGGCTCAAGTACTCGGCCGTGTGGGCAAGTTTCGACTCAGAATCGAGTCTTACTAGGGTTCTTTGACAATGGACAGGGTTTATCTAAACTATCATTTACAAAGCTTCAATACATAGGTTGGTATCAAAATGAATTGTGTTGACATTCTGTAAAGATCAGGGTTTCATCGAAATGACAATCCACCTGGATGTAGCAGTTTGAAAGAACTGGAACTAAACAACAACTTCATTATACCTCAAGATAACCGTCCAACAAACTCCCAATACCGTCGATACACAGGAAGTAGATTTATACAATGCCTACTGGATCATGCAATAAGCCGTTTCGAGATGACTTCAACTGCACCGTCTTACGCATAAGGACAAGTTCCGAAGCCACTCTGGCATCCACCCTCACAGTATGCACTCGTTTTACCGCTAGATAGATTGTTAATATCGAGACAACTTAGGAGTAACCAGACGGAACTTACCAGAATCCATTCTTGGAACAGCAGTTGCCATAACGAGAACCCTTGCAGGTCTGGTGATACTTGTCGCCGCAGAGCCCATTATCCGAGACAATCAGCGGGCTGCCAGCCTTCCATGTGTTGCACTTTCCGAAACTGGACTGACATCCGCCGTCACAGTATCCGGATGTTGAGCCGCTGTGAGAAAAAGAAAATGGTTGGTTAGTTGTTTGCCTGGGGGAGAGATTGGGCAGGGCGGTGTTGAAGATATAGACTTACCAGAAGTTGTTGTAGGAGCAGCAATCTCCCCACTTGGATCCTGTGCACTTCAGGCCGCCGTTCTTGGCACCGCAGGTACCGTCCTTGGTAGTAGGCGGATCATATGGAGGAGGACCTGTGGTGATGTACTTAGCAACATGTTCAACAGAGATTGTATGGCTGGAGAAAGTTCCGAAACAGTCGAGTGGTACCAAATGCTTGAAGAGCATCTGTGACACATCGGCGTTTATCTTGATTGGATGGGGGAAGAGGAGAGGTGAATTCTTACTGTAACTGCTACTGCCAGTGAAGTCTGTAGTGCCAGACTTGGTACTCTTGGCATCGACATACCAGTTCTTGGAATCGTCTCCGAGACACTCACCCACAGGAACAGAGCGGTATCCCCGAGCCTTGAGAGTCTTGATCATAAAAGCAGTCAAGTTATAAGCTGTCTGCTCGTGTGTATCATGGCTCAGCTCAATGTAACTGTGCTTCTTAGCATCAGTTGAGACACCATCTGAGAAGGTGTTCTTGCTGGTCTGAATTTTAACCGGCGAATCATTCTCGTAATCCTTAGTATCAAGATTCCAGTTCACGACGTGGTAACCAAGCTTGGTCACATAGTCCAGACAGCCAGAAACTCGCGAACAGGTTCCGTACGGAGGACGCATATACTTGGGGAAGAAGCCAAAGATGTTGCGGAAGGCCATCTCGTTGTATATGACCTGTTGCTTGCGGATCTCGTCAGATGCAGCAGAGAGATCCTCGTGTGACCAACTGTGAGAAGCGAGTTGATGGCCTTCAGAGTGCATTCGTCGGAGGACCTTAGGCCAGCCTTTAGACTCATCGTCGATTTGACCCTTGCCGAGGTTGTTTCCGACAATGAAGAATGTTGCCTTCATGTCATTCTTCTTGAGGACATCCAAGACCTGGTCAGTGTACTTGTAAGGACCATCGTCAAAAGTGAGAGCGACGGTCCCGGGGGTGCTGCAGTTGGTGATATAGATGTCTAGAACCTGGTTAGAAAGTAGTTGCTAAAAGGAGTTTGTGTTGAGTACTCACTATAAGGGGCTTTGCCAGAATTTGACCTAGGGATATTGGCTGTAGTCTCGCCCTTGGGTTTCTTGCTGATTGAAGTGTTAGAGCTGACAAATAGCCTCGACAGAAAGATATACATACCTGCCATCACAGTTGCCATTGCTATATGCCATCTGACACTGTGGTGAGGTGCAGTAACTCGACGTAGTGCCACAGTTGCCTGAAGCAGAGCAACACTGTCCCTTGGGACACGAGCCAACACCTTTGCCGCATGTGGCTCGCTTGGTGAGTCCTTCAGGTTGAACTGAGGCATCGTGAGCATGGCGGGCAGCGACGTTGACTTCGGCCCCTCTGCGTCTGGCAATGAAGCCATCCGCAAACACCATGTTTGGCAGAGCTGCCAGAGATAGGAGGGATAGAGACTTCATTTTGAAGTGATCTAACAACTATACAATGAATCTATGTGTGATTAAGAGTTGATAATTTGAGAGTAGTGAAAGGAGTGAGGATCAGCAGATGAGCACGTCGGAACTGCTAGATATATGTAAGTTACGGACTTGACAGGTGCTTTCAAAAGCACTATTGATTATCTTAGACCCTCAATAGTCCTCAGGTATCCCTAAGACCGTTACTAGGTTCGGCTGAATGGCTCCTGATGACGATGACTGCGTTCATCCTCGGGCCACCTTCGCCTCTTGTGGAGAAGGATGGCAAAATTGTTGTCACAAACACCATCTAGTGTCGTTGAATCTTGCTAGAAGAGATACGAGGTCAACTAGCAAGCGTTCACGCATCTTACAGCAATCCACCCTTAGGAACTACTCCTCCTGGTGGTCACGGTCACAGATGTGGTCGACCATCCAGATTTGGAAACCTAGCACACCGATCAACGGCCAAAAAGGTCGATATGACATCTAGATTGAGCGATTCAGGTCACTAGGCCGTTGTAAACTCCACCGAGAGTATCCCAAACTTGGAACCCAAGACACCCTCAGCAAACAAGCTGGTCCACATGGAACTGCTAGACTAGGCAAGGCTATGGCTGTTTCGATGGCGTTTTGCAACGCGTGGTGCCTGTGCCTGATAATAGCCCGGCTTTTCTAAGACTTTAAGCGTGCATAATCGGCACATTTGTTTTAAGAGGGGGTGTTTTAGAGTGCCACTCCCGCGGTCTAGTGCAATGGAGATATACTTCGAGCTATCTGAAATGTAAACGCCAACTTTTTCTAGACGATGGCGGGGCTAAAGATTCCGAGGATGGAACGTTGAAAAACGGCGTTATCGGGATCGGCAGGGGCGTGAGACTTGAGAAACGAGCACGATCGAGTTGAGAATGACGTGAGGGTGGGCGTCTGGCATATATCACAGTTTCACGACACCATCACAAGTATCGGGGCTTTTTAGGCTCTTTTGCTAAACGCCCTCAACATGGGCTTTCAATTAGTGAATTAAGACTTTCAAGTTTGTGACTATGATAACGTTACTTTAACGCAAACAAGGCTACAATCAACTATCCTGAATTATGGTTGGCGAGTAGTTGTTGGAGGCACGTATACCACCGTGGGCCTCCTAACGGCCGCTCCTGTTGCCACCTCCTCGTTTACAGAGCTACTATGATAGCCTCGCGATGAGTTCGAGCCAGCTCCATTGCCCTCAATCGTTTGCTTCTCCTGGACTTGTTCCTTGGGGGTTTCAGTAACTACCTTCCTAGTCTTGCCCCAGCCAAAGCTATCCATATTAAAAACTGCAAATACCATAACTGCAATGTTCAGAAAGGGTCCTAGAACCACAAATATGAACAAGCCAAGAAGGTACTGGAATCTCTCCAGCATAGACTGAGGGAGCCAAATAGCCATGATAATGTAGTAGACGAGAGGAATGATCATGATTCCTGCAAAGGCCATGATGATCCACCAGGGCTGATGCATAAATGCTACAATCATGCAGCCAATAGAGGCAATGACAAATACATTGAGACACCAAGTGAGAACATTGGAAAAGGCCAGGATGCGCTCCCACCACTGACAGTGTCTTGCTGTGGTGAGCAGCAGATCGTTGCTTGTAGCTCCAAGTGTCCAACGACGGCGCTGAGAGAGGAAGACACTCCACGAATGAGGAACATCCGTGTAAGCTCTTGCTCGTAAAGCCTGACGAGTTTGTGCTTCAGGGAATGTCGTGAGGAGTTGGCAGATATGGTTCCGGTCTTCAGAGGCGGTGGCTCGAATGCGTGTGATCATGCCATCCAGGGGCCTAGGATAGTATCCAAAGAGCTCAATGAGTACCTTGTCACCACAAGTCATATCGCAAATCTTGAGCAGTTGACAGCATCCAGGGAGACAGGACACCTTCTTAGTGGCAATTGATTGATGCAGACGTCGTAGTCCTTGGGCAATTGTGTATTCGGCATTCTGATAGACAGACCACAAGTTCCAGTTGCCGTCTTTGAAATCAACTGCAACATAACCACAAACACCAACTGTATTTGGATATTTCGATTCCTTAAGAAGCTCTGAGATGCAAATCTTGTCGAAGATGGTGTCTGCATCCATGCCTATCAGATGGTCGACTGAGTTAATTTTGACCTCTTGGGTAAGCCAATCGGTCATTGAGAGCAGAAATCGGGAAGAGAAGATGGTCGTTGGGTTTGTGTTTCGGACATTAAACTTGTACAGGAATGAGCGGACGACAATGAGACTATCGCGTTTGCCCTGGTTCTGCTCTTTGACGATGCAGTAGAATGGAACGCCCTTGTAGTAGCCCCAAGAGATCTCGACATCCATGGCTTGACCGTCCCAGGCTCGATAAGCTCTGGTGATCTTCTCGCGGTGAAGTTGCTCGACAAAAATATCCTCATTAAGGTACGCGGCTGTCGTCTTTTCCATTCCAGGTCCACGAACACGGCCATCGCAAATCACCATGATGCCCCTCTTATGATTGTCAATGCCAACTTGGTCGACAAGAGAATCAAGTGACTTGGTGCATTCCTCGAGAGTCTCGTTGTAACAAGGCATGATCATGACCAGATTCTCAAGGTGGTCGGGCTCAATGATCTTCTCAGAGAACATGAGATTCTTGAGGGTGATGACGATAATAGAGGCGATCATGATACAGTTGAGGACCAGCGGGAATGAAATGAAGGGAATGTAGATATAATAGTACCGAGGCCACCACCAAGATGCAAAGATAAACATAAAGCTGTATCATGTTAGACGCTTTTCAGTTGATCGAAGAATTATGAGACTTACTTGACAGAAATGAGAAAGCCCGTCATTATCCACTTTTGTCGAGTCACCTTTCTCTGACCAAACTTCTGGAGATACGCATCCAAGTTCTGAGACTCAGAATCGATCTCAACCTTGGGTACAGGAGGTGAAGCAGTGTCTTTCAGAACAGAGTTCCGAGGTGAAGTTTGAGTGGCAGTAACAGCGTATCTAGTAGTTTGAACCGGGACGTCGTCCTCGCTGTACTCTGAACCACTATCGCGTCGTCGAGCCACAGGATCAGGAAGTCTGGGATGAGGAACGACAAGATCTCTATACCGTGAAGATCCTGAAAGTGAAGGGCTATCGTGCTTGGAGTTTGTGCGGACTGAAAGCGGGGAGAGTGGTGTTTGGGCAAAGGAAGATTTGTATGAGGGAGAGACAGTGAATAGCGAGGGGCCAATGCTCTCATCTGATGACCTTGTTTCATCTTGGCTGGTTCTCTCCAGGATTTCTCCCAAAGCAACATCGTGGAAGTGACCATCGATGTCTCTGAGAATGAACTTGTTGTTTGCCCCTTTGGTGAAGAAGGAGGGTAGAGGCGGATGGCTCTTCTCTTGCAGTGAAGCTGAACTTAGCCCAGAGTGCTTCTACGACATGTTAGAGAGATGTGAAAGATCAGAAGGGGTTGACTGACTGTCTTCTTACCCTCTCGGGCTTCTGCAACGCGTGAAGACAACATTGTACAGAGTATGTAAGAGACAAAAGCAATAGATGCGGAACGAGTGAAAGAGTTGAGGTTCAGGAGCTGGAAGCAAAGTGCAGATGATAACTTCAGACGAGAAAGAGTCATACAGAGTATAAGCTTAACATAAGCATCATTTATTCCATCTCGCACTTCCACTCTTACCCCTTCTCTTACTCCTAAACATGAAGAAACACTCCGTTTCCTTGCTACGTACATGGCCGGGCTCCATGCAGCCCCCATCGTCGTCAACTCGTCCCCATCGGCTTTGACGCTATCACAAACTAAACTACCTTCCACTGACGTCGATCACGATTTTGTATGAATCAGATTTTTCGTTCCTAAATGGCTCAGACGGAGTGACTTGTTTTCTCTTTTGGTACATCTCCCCTATCATAGCGACTTAGACGAACGTTGAAATGGATGTCCGAAACACATCGCGACGTTGATCCTAGCCATATCGGTACAGCCGGAGCTTGAAGCCTCGCGAAACACGATCTAAAGAGGGAAGCTAACGTTTAGCTTGCGGACCACACAAACGGTCCTTAACTAAGCAGAATTAAAACCAGAAAACAGTCGGTGTTGGCTTTGGTGCCACCGTCGAAGGCTACTAAAGAAGGGGGTGTATATATGTGTGTGGTGCGGCGTTAGACTCGGTAGGCTAAGAACCACGTCTGAACTTCCCCTTGCGGAAGACTCCAGAACATAATATCAGAACTCGAATTTTTCAAAACGTCCGGCAGTTGAGAGTTACTTTTACAACGGTTTCTTGGGTCCCAGTGTCGTGGGTTTTGCAGGAATGCGGTAAGTCGTCTAGTCAGCTTCTACGATGTAATATCCAAGCCATGAAACGTCCAAGTGAGAAAAGTCATCTATGCCAGTTCAATAACGACTCGTGTTGTCTTGTTTGATCATTATCATTATTCTTCCAAGTAGTTACTGCGCTAAACAATGCATTGACAGCTTGTCAGAGCTACATGCATAGGACAAAGGACTAAGCCTTCCAACACCTCCATCTCAACGGAGCACCCAACGCAGCCTTCATAGGCAAACTAATGCTTGTCACCCGGGCTTCTTGAACCAAACAAGCTATCACGACATCTACGGAACGCTGATCCGGGTCACTTACATGCACGAACTAGCTAGGCTTTGACCTTCAAGCGTACAAGCAGGCGAGTGAGGGTGTGCTAGCCAAGAGATTCTCTCTTTAGCCATGCCTAGACCGTTGAGCGGCTGGCTAATGCAGAAAGGATGTTCTCTGTCACAAACATGCGATGTGATTGTGTTTCTGTAGTCGCAACACCAAGATTTAGCCGTGACTGGAACCTTTAGCATGAGCGTTGATAAGTCAAACGCCATATAAACACGGCCGAGGTCGGGAAACCAATCAATCTTGAAGATCTCCGTAAGCTCAGACAACATTTGGTATAGTTTATTCTTTCCCATGGTCTCATTAGGCGTCATAGTGCTTAAAATCCTTGCTCCGATGGGGGGAGTTTGGCTTCTTAGCTGTTGAGCACATGGCAAACAGGTTTCCCGGCTCGATCCAGAGCAAGTGGAAAGGGTCAGCTAGCTTTATTAACATGACTCAATAGTTTTATACGCCATTCTAGGATCAGAAAAGCAATCCGTTTCGCCGATACTGCTTGATATCGTGACTACGGATGTTCCACTGCCCCATATCTCCACGCTTCCTACAGAGTGGAACTCCGATATATTAAGTCATATCAGTGATGAAACGACCCAGAGAATAATCCATAGAAAGTATGAACATCTGAAGATTTCAAATCATTCAATATGAATATTATTGATATCGTGAATATGGCGAATTCTCGGAGTGTCTCCGGTGCTAGTCCTATACTCTGAGCAAACATCCACGAAGTACTTTCTTATGGCCAGAGGACCACCGACATCAGATAACAATGGCTTCAGGCCTTTCAAACAACTAATGCGAGTTTATTGTGCAATAATCATTGTAATTTCATGCTTATAATTCTAAAAAGCTTTGCCTCAAAAGTCAAGACGCCTCAACAACAAAAACCGCGAATGGCGATGTTCACACAACTAACACGCAAACACACTACCCAAGGCAGCAGTGGATACGGACCTAAAAGCACGGGTTTGACCAGCAGAGTTTGATGCCGCTGATGTGCTACAGTGAAAAGATGCCTTCTTCTGCCAACAAAGCTACCCAGCTTTTCGGGTCGGGAGGCGTCAAGGTTATTGCAGTCTAGCTGCTTTTACCCCTGCAGAAGTCCCCGCGGCAACGGTCATGCATCTTTTCGGCCAGGCGTTTTACCATATCGGGAGGATAGATTTTGTCTTGCTTCCTCATGGGGATGATCGACGCCGTGACTGGAATGCGGAGCCAGGGGGAGGAGACCAAACCGGGCGCCTGGAGTACCGATATCGAGACTAAGATGGCCGGTGCTAGTGATTGGGAACTTTCTGAAATAGTCTAGATCAGCATCGTGATTAGAAAAGTCGAGAGAGTGGGTACAATGTTTCATGATGGCGATGATCTCATGATGGTAACGTCGTGGACCGAGACGGCACGGCTCATTGTACTGTACAGAGTACTTGCTCACGGTAGGGAAAACTCAGAAATCATAGTGATCTTCAAGCACCAGCCGAAAGCCATGGATCTTGAATAGGGTAACTTTTTCTGTGGAAGTGTAATGTCTGTGAGCATATAACCAGATCTGTTTTCACGAAATACTCATCCATATCGTTCATTCAATCACTCTTAACTCATAATTACTACATCATACTCAGCCTAACTCAACACAATGGCTCAAGTAATGTCCCTGAAGTCTCTTTCAACTCCAGTTTCGTTAAACTTGGATGAGAAAAAGAGATCTCCATTGACTCCCCAAGACACTTCATCATGGAGCTGTACGGATAGCAGCTTTGCCTTCTATCCTGACACTCCTCCCCTCAGCTCCTCGTCCTCGGACACGGGCTTTGCCATCGACCAGTCTCTATATCATTCGACTCAAGTCAGCCAGCACGATGAGCCAGTTATCGCAGTCATTGGCGTTGGCTACGTTGGAACACACCTGGTCAGCTCGTTCTCCTCGAGATATCAAGTCATTGGCTTTGACGTCTCTGCCAAGAGAGTCAAGGATCTCAGTGCAGAGTATCAGGACATACACCATGTGTCGTTCTCAAGAGATTCGCAAGACCTCCGCAGGGCTACGCACTTCTTAATATCGGTCCCGACGCTGCTTCGACCTGATAAGACGATCGACTCTTCGTATCTTCGCGAGGCGCTGAAGACTGTGGGTGAAGTTGCTCGTGCTGGGTCTACAGTTATTATTGAGAGCTCTGTGGCTGTTGGTATGACTCGTCAACTTCTCGGTCCTCTTGCTGCAAGTCGCAAGTTCTTTGCTGGAATGTCTCCTGAGGTATGTTTGTCCATGAGTCTTTCTATAGACTCACAAACTAATATTTTATAGCGAGTCGATCCTGGCCGAGTTGAACCTCCTGTTCAGTCCATTCCAAAGATCATCTCAGGCCTGGACGACATTACCCCAGGCTCCCTCGACGCCATCCGCCGAGTATACTCCACTATCTTCGACACGGTCGTCCCCGTTTCGAAGCCAGAAGTAGCTGAGATGATGAAGCTCTACGAGAACTGCCAAAGAATGGTCTGCATTGCCTATGCCAACGAAATGGCAGACGCATGTGTCCCACACGGCATTGATCCGTATGAAGTCTGCGAGGCTGCCTCTACAAAGCCATTCGGGTACATGCCATATGCACCAGGCGTTGGCGTAGGCGGACATTGCATTCCCGTCAATCCCTTCTACCTTCTTTCCAACAGCCACTTCCCTCTATTGGAGTGCGCCACACGAGCGATGCATTCTCGACCATCGAGGCTTGCTGAAAGAATGCTCAAGACACTGCGACAGAGGGTCACTCATAAAACTCCGCGTGTGCTAGTGGTCGGCGTGGGCTTCAAGGCAGGCCAGTCGCAGATCGATAACTCCCCTGGAGCAGAGCTTGTCAAGAGTCTGGCAGTTTCGCGCGAGGTCGATGCCTGCTGGACCGATGCTTTAGTTAAGCAAGCGGCGTTTCCTCAGGTGCGTCGTCTGCCCAACGAAGACTGGCGAGTAGATGTCTTGGCGAAATTCGATATCATTATTGTGGCCTCGAGGCAGCTAGGCATGGACTTTGATATTCTTGATGAGTTAGAGGGTGTTCAGATTGAAAGATGGTGTCAATAACGGGAAAGTGAATGATATGACAAAAGAGTATTCTAATTTGATGAGGTCGAACCGGATTCCCATGGGTTAGTGTAACAGTTTCTCAATTTGTATGTAGTAGTAATTCAAGAAACGTTTATTCGTTTTTGACACTTATCCAAGTGGGAGAAATAAACCAACTCATATGTCAGTGGCAATTAGATTTGTAGCAAGTCCTTCCGAGTTCCGTCTCATCTCGTCTCATCTCAAGAGTGAAGTGCTATAAGAGAAGTCACCCGCCCATCTTTTTCTAAGTCGTAACTCATTTCATCTCACCTTCAACTCACTCTATTCTCGCAACTATAGTTTCAAGTCGTATCCCAATGCTTACATTTACCTTTATTTGCTTTTGATCAACACGAGGACATATCCAATCACGTTTCTACCCATCCAAGCAATCCCAACTTGTGGGGCCATCATTGGGCTGAGACTTTGTACAACGTGAGAAACGTATCAACAGTCGACAGCCAAGGCCTCTCAACTCTTCTTGTACTTTATTCTTCTTGAACTTTTCTTTACCCTTCCTTATTCCTTGGTTTCAAAATGCCTGATCAATACATCAACGCCGTGTACTACCCCTCATGGCGCTGCTACAAAGAACGTCCTCCGTCCTGCTTGGATACTGCGTCTATCACACACATATTCTACGCCTTTGTTGGGTAAGACGACTCCTCAAATATAACTTTGCAAAGTCATTCTAATTCCTACAGCGTCAATGAAGACGGTACACTACGAGTCAGTAAACACATTGAATCCCATGAATACCATTCACTGACTTGTACACTGCTACTGCTAGGCTATTGATGACTGGGCCGACAATGACAAGGCAGTCGATGGCGAGAAAGGCTGTCTTGCAGCGATTGCCAAGTTGAAGAGCCAACACCCGCATATCAAGACACTCGTCTCAATTGGTGGTGGCTCCAGCAGCAAAGAGTTCCCTGCGCTTGCTGCGAGCAAAAGGGCGAGGCAAACATTCGCGCAGCAAATTAAGGAGTTTTGCGTAGCCCATCGTTTCGACGGCGTTGACAGTACGTGGACTTCTATCTCATTTTAGCAAAGTTAACTCTCTATGATAGTTGATTGGGAGCACCCTCAGACTCCAGAAGCGGGACGGGACTATCTTCTGTTCCTTCAAGCCATTCGCGAGACCATGCCGGCTCCCAGGTACCTGTTGACAAGCGCTCTTCCCACGGGCGAGTACTGTCTTAAACACCTCAACTTGCCAGCTGCGTCCCGGGTGCTCGACTTTCTCAACCTTATGGGTTACGACTTCACGGGTAGCTGGACTGATGTCTGCGGCCACCATGCCCAGCTTCTTCCTCCGAGCCAGAACCTTAACGACGTATATCCTACTCTTCGCAAGTCCTGCCAGCGTGGAGTCGACTTCCTCACTGCCAACGGCTTTCCTAGCCGTAAAATCGTTCTCGGCATTCCAGTATACGCCAGATACTTTGGCCAGGCGCGTGGGCCAGGTCATCCTTTCAAGGGTGCAGGTGATATTGACTACTGTGACTTGCCAGATGAATGGGTTCAGTGTGCAAACGTCGATAAGAACATCGCAGCGGCATCCTTCGTTGATAAAAAAGGAGATAAGGGCTTTGTCTCCTTCGATGTTCCCGACACAGTTGGTATCAAAGCAAGCTATGCTAAGTCAATGGGACTTGGGGGTCTGTTCTACTGGACAGGTGCTGGCGATCGGATGGGCCGTGAGAGCTTAGTCGCTGCAGGATGGATGGCTCTCCAACATCACTGACTAGCATGATCGTACCATGAACAGTATATTATATGTATATTTAGCATACGATATTTCACACTATACATAGTCAGGGTCAAAGTTTGGTCTAAGATTCCTTAGTTTTATTTGTTTAGTTTACCTATTGTTCTTACTGTCTTACCGATGAGATAGTTCTAGTGACCACCTACCACTTGATGAAATAAATACCTTGGCGCCAGGCGAAAACACAGCCAGCTCTAGCCAGGCAGTTTGATGTCCAAATACATACACACCTAGAAAAGAAATGTTAGTAACCTTCAGTCCCAACTAAGGGCTTACCTTCTCAACAGTCCTGCTGTTACTTAGTTAGGGTTGAAGTTGATGAACTGATCAAACATTGCGTTGTCGTTTGCAGCGGCTTCGGCCAGCTCTTTCTCCGCCAGTTGCTCTCTTTCTGCGATCAAGCGCGCTTCTGCAAGACCTTGATCCATGGTGAGACGATACTGCTCCATCACATCGATCTCCTGGTCATCCTGGTCCGCCATAGCAGGCACCTGGGGAAAGGAGTTGAACAATGGGTCATCATCTAGAATCATTGAGTTCAGCTCAAAATTGTCAACCAGCTGCCCATTGGCGGTGCGCAAAGCTGGCTGGTTTCCGTTATTTCCGTAGGCGATGTTGCCAGGGACCATCTGAGGCATCATTTGCGCTGGTTGCAATGCCGCAGGCTGATGAACAGGTGCCTGAGGGGCTGCCTGTTGCATCTGGATCGGAGAGGCTGGCTGGGCCTGCTGCGCAGGAACTTGCTGTGGAAACGCCTGTTGCTGCTGAGGAGCAGGTTGCTGAAAGGGGTTCGGCTGGGGAACCTGGGCGGCCACATGAATGCAGTCCTGCATATCCTCATCACCATCCTCCACCCTCTTCTTCTTCTTCTTCTTCTTCTTCTTCTTCTTCTTCTTCTTCTTCTTCTTCTTCTTCTTCTTCTTCTTCTTCTTCTTCTTCTTCTTCTTCTTCTTCTTCTTCTTCTTCTTCTTCTTCCTCCTCCTCGTCATCACGGTTTGCCGCGGAACCAGAGGCCGGGGTGTTGTTCCTGGCAGCACGGCGACGTCTGCGTGCTGGTGGTGGGCGAGTGGCTGCTTCTCCCATAACGTAGTGGGCCTGTAGGAAAGGGTCTGGCTGGCCACGAGTCGATCGAGTAGATCGACGGCGAATCTCCTGATTCTTGGAAGAGTTAGTTTTGTTAGTGTCAGACATTTTGGCGGTGGGACTTACTCTGTACGTACGGCTCGATTTGCAAGTAAGTTGTGGGTGATGAGGAAGATTCAGATGGGTTTCAAATCGTGTGTTATATATCCCATAGTTCTTGCTGTTCTTTTGTTCTCTTGGCCGTAAGGTGAATGCATTGTTATGTTGTTCTTGGTGTTGCACATTTGGCACATGGCTTATTCAACACTGTGATGACATTCCGACGAAGTGAACGACTGGTTCCTGAATAGCATTGTCTGAACATGAAGTTCCATATTACATTGTTTTAGCGATGTTTGTCAAAGAACAAGAGCTTCGCCCACACTTGCAAGATGAACAGATATGGGTACGAAGGCATTGAATGTTGGATCAAAGCAATACACACTCGGCCCACAGGTGAAGGTATCTTAGCGGGATGTGTTCGTAACTTTCTATCTGTGAAATCTTTCCATGCACAGGTGGATATTCACTTTGACGAAAGAAATATCCTACCCAATCTTTGTGAAGTTAAGGGTAGTGTATTCTCGTTCATGTGGCAGTATCGACGAGTGTTGACGCGTATATTTTGAGGCTGCAAGCGAGATCATCGTGGCTTCCTTGCTCTGATCTCGTTCGTGATGTTTCACTTGGACAAAATTAGACAAGATTTGCAAGGGTTCAATTCAAGCCTTGATTCTGGGACAACCATGTTGTAGTTAAGTTCTCTACTTCTCGATGATCCAATTACAGTGGTGATCAGGTGTGGCGTTTGGACTGCACAGCCACCCATCTACGTACTACGCATGCAGCTCGGGAAATAGTAAGATTTAGGGTTATGCGGTGACGGAACCAGTCCAGTATCAGTATGGAGAGGCAAAGGTAAAATGCGATAAACGTTTGAACAGTCTAATCATTAATCCCAGCTACGCTAGTTATGGATACTTCCCTGTATTTTTGCTGCTTTTCTTAGACAAATTGAACGGTTTTAGGCTGGTTTGTCTTTCCCTAACCGCGTGCTACGTCACTGTTGTGACGCCACAGCATGTCACTGCATGATCGAATGACAGAGGCCTCTCGCTCCCTCCATGGTCCCTGCCAAGATTTCGATTGGACTGACGTGCCTGTGCCTGTGCCAACAGGAAGCAAGATCTTGTATAAAGCTGATCGCCAACCCCCCCAAACACCTTATTTACAACTCAAACAAGCTTCTTTCAACGACATCTCATCTATCAACTCAGCCAAAGGTGAATACCCCAAACCTTCCTTCATATTGGGAAGTATAACAAGCTAACCGAGCCCACCCAGATAACCTATACCTAAACTTACACCTTCACCTACAACCTCCTACAAACAAACAACATTATGGGTCTTTTCTGGTCAAAGGGTGTCGGTGGTCGCCATTTCGGCACCAGCGTCCATGTCGACAAGAATGGCGTCCGACGGGGTCCTTGGCGATTCTCTCTCGGAAAGTTTAGCTGCTTCCGTAGCTAAATCATCTGACGGCTTGGCTACCACACTATCTGGAAAAACGGAAAACCGCGCCTTATAGGGCGTGGGCACGATGATACGACAATAATGAATGGGCCTCGAGGAGTTTGGTATTCGGCAAGGATCAAAGATTAGCAATTAATGCTCCCTGATAATTCAATTCTACTTTTAAAACATTTCACCTGATCTACTACCGTGATGACGATATGATTTTTGGTATTTATGGCGTAGGGTAGGTCATGGTGGGGTTTGTGTCCACATTCCGCTCCTGCCTTTTGGCGTGCACGCTTTCACGTAGAGCAATCGGGAGCATAATAATCAATCTTGCAGTGAGAATGACTTCTACTTCTCACAACTGACTCCAAATTTTCACGATGAACTTCTTATGAGATTCCTTGCGTGGCAAATTAACCATGGCGCTTCTCAATTTTACCCTCAGTGAGGAGGGCGTTGCAGCCTTTCGTGACGCCCTCATCTGCCTAAACAAGTTCAGTGACGACGTTTCAGTCGAGGCACGCAAGGATTCAGTATGTTGATCATTGAACTGACGAACGTCACATCCACATCCTACTGACATGTCAATAGTTTGTTCTCACAACCCTTAATACCTCCAAATCTGCCTACGCGAGTGTCAGATTTGCCACGACAAAGTTCTTCTCCCGTTATCAGTACCAAGGGAGTCGCCAATTCCGGGACCGTTTCTACTGCACCCTCTACATACGCGTGAGTCTCTTCACACTTGACTCCGATATCATGAGACTAAACAAGTCAGGCCTTAATCTCTTTGTTTCGTGCTCGCACGGCGCCCGACTCACAAAGAGATGCAGAGAAACAAACGCTCATCGAGAGATGTGATGTCGCCATTGAAGACGGCGAAGGAGTTCAGAGTCGTTTCATCGCACGCCTCATCTTTCGAAATGGACTGACATCCACACATCGTCTCCCTTTTGAGGTTGCCGTACCTGTCCACGCCAAGTTCAACAGACAAGATGCTCCTCATCACTGGACCATTTCCTCACGGACGTTGCGGCAGCTGATGGATCACTTTGGTCCTGGTATCGAATTTCTTGACATCAATACCGACGGTGATCATGTCAATTTTACTTGTTTTAGCGAAAAGACAGTGAGCGAGGATGGTGCGTATATGCTGGCCGGTCTAATATTCGTGTGCTAACACCTAAAAGCGGTTCTAAAGAAGCCACTCCAAACATCAATCGCCGTCGAGGCCGATGAATTTGACGACATTGACGTGGAAGACAAGCTTCACATTGTGATTGCTGTCAAAGATTTCCGAGCCATTGTACAACATGCTGGCATGACAGGGAACGACGTATCGGCTCGCTACTCAATTCCTACACAGCCCATACAGCTTTCTTATACCGGCGATGCCATGTCATGCGAGTTTCTCGTCATGACAGTTGGTGAGCGTGGAACCAATACTAGCCAAAGGACTAAGAAAGGCCGCAAAAACGCACCACAGAGTACCGGGCCGCGTCTCGAGGCCACTTCACGTAGGCCGAGTATGGCTCCTCCAGAATCACAACCCGTTCCTCAGCCAGCCCCTCCTCCTTCAATACCTCCACATAACCCGACACCACAGTTGAGCGCTGCTAGAGCCAGCGCGTCTCGTGCAGGGGCTTTTGACCTCCGGCCTTCGCAGAAACCCCAGCCGCCTGCAACAAACAGATCTGAGAGTTTGTTTGTTGAGGATGAAGGCTGGGAGCCCATCAACTACGAAGATGAGGAACTTGCAGAAGACAATGCCAAATTGGGATGGGACCATAGTATCGACCCGGTAAGCTGAGCAAATTCCCGACATTGTCCAATGCTGACTATAGTAGAATGCTTCTGCTCTGAATATGAGCCGCTTCGCGGAGAATCCTGCTCCTACTGAACCCGAAGTCGAACAACCGCATCCTCAGCCCACGGACGCTGAATCAACATACCTTGAACCAACGCAGAAGCTGGCAGATGTTGAAAATCTGGCTCTTTTCCCAGATTAAGAACGGTTTATGTAGGACGGACGAATGTTACTTGGACGAGGTTTACTCAGCTGTAATAAATACCCAACTGGTGGCACAACCTGCCCCGATTTCTCCTATCTTGGAGCCTGGAGGAATAAATTTGGACGAAGCAATGACATTCCATCGACCTTTGACGTCGTTGTTCTCAACCTGAGGTCCACAATTTCCGTGCTCACCCCATCCCCATGTAAGAACATCGCCCGCAGCAGAAAGAGCAACGACATGTTCGCTACCAATCGCGATCTTGTTCAATTCTGGTAGGTTTGGTGGAGGTAGTTGTCCGTGGTCGTCTCGGCCCCAGCCTTGTAGAGAACCGTCTTTCGCCAGGATAAAGACGTTTCCCCAACTAGCTCCTACGTCCTTCCACTCTGGACATGTCGTGGGCGCGCTCGATTGAATTTCCCATTTATCGGAACCCAGGACTTTGATGTTTCCACTTCGTGGGTCGCCGAATAGACAAGTAAACTCTCTACCACAAACAGCTCGTGCAATCTTGAAGTCGATGCCCTCAATCTTCCGTGGTGCGTGTAGGACCTGGCCCGGCTCGCCAGCTTGGGCCTTTCTCCCATTACCCCAGCCGTAGGCCTCGCCATTGTCAAGAACTGCGATAGCATGGCCCATACAAGCAGCCAAATCAACAACTTGTGTTCCCGGAGGAGGAAAGTCTCTGATCTGCGATGCTGACGGCGTCCGAACGATGAGTTCACCCAGGCCCAGCTCGCCTTTCAAGCCTGCACCAAAACTGAAGACTCGGTTGTTCTTGCCATCTGCATCTTTGGCTACAATGATAGATGCTTCCCAGGTCGCTGTGATCAAGGCAATTTCTCCAATTGAAGGTTCTCCACTCTTGGTAAGTTGAAGCTCTCGAAAAACAGCTGCATCTGGACCAGTCTTCAAACCGCAAGCCCCGGGTGTAGGGTCACCACTCCCGTAGAGTTGGCCAGTTTTTGTGAGGAGCAGTGTGTGGTTTCCACCAGCCGCAACTTGTATAATTGGGGAGGCTGGCTCTTCAGGATGGAAAAGGACCTGCTTTGGTACTGAAACGTCCTCTTTGTGGCCAATACCGAGTTGACCAGAGCCGTTTGAACCTAAAGCGAATACGGCCTCCATGGTCTAAAAGAAGCGAAATGATGATAGAAAATTCGTGCAGTCTAAACTACCTGGAACCCAGTTGTAAAGCATCCTCTTGAGATTCTGCGTGCTTCTTCTCTGCCCTGCAGTGGATAGCTTCATAGACAGACCCACCCATCGCTATATCGCGAAATTCCGCCGGCTTACGTAAAGCCCATCAAATCTCCACCATAAAGAAGGTCGCGAACTTTTTTTTCTCTTCATTCCTTTCTTCACTCTCACTCACACTCTTTTGGGCTTTCTCGCACAAAGCTTCAACAAGACACTCGCTTGAGAGGATGTGAGACGTGTTTTCTGCTCTTGTTATCATCGCGCAGCAGACAATATGGCATCACAACCGCAAACTGTTCCCGAGGGGATGGAGAAATTCGTCGTCGGCCTGATTGGTATGGGCGACATGGGCAAGATGTATGCCGAAAGGCTATCTGCCGCTGGCTGGAGGTAAGTCTGGAATCAATCAAGATTCGCACTTCCGCCTGCTTCTTTTTCCTCAATGGTAAGCAATTCCTTTACTCATTCTCCCCTCCCCTCTTTCATGATGACTAGAGCGCATTTGGCTCGAGTACTGTTCTTGGACGCCTGGCATCCGTTATGGCCGCCAGATCCGGACCTGAGCTCTCACTGATGTAAACGCTTGCTACCTTAATTTTCAACTGTCTGAATTTTCACACCTCATCCCTCTTTTTGTTAGCACGACTTGCTTGACACAAAAGCTAACATAAACAAGAACAGATACCCTTTACTCGTGATTGCAAATCCCCGAACCGGATGCCGAGTGGCTAATGGCGGAACACAATAGAATTTTGGCATGCGATCGAGAAGAAAACCAGGAGAGCCTTCAGAAAGAATACTCTGAAAATGTATGGCTTGGTGATTCCTGCTCTGTTCTGCCTCGCTCTAGTCGCTGAAGCTATCGAATAGAAAAATATAGAAATATGTCGAAATGGACACTTTGTATCCCGCGCAAGCGATTATATCATCTACAGCGTCGAAGCCGCCGTCATTGACCGTGTAATTGCTCAGTATGGACCATGTACGCGCCCTCATCTCGTATACCTTGTAAATGTGTTTGGCTCTGGAACATTGTGTTCCTAGAGGCTATAAACAGTTGATATAAAGACTGACCTCGGCCACGTACAGCCACCAAACTTGGGGCCATCGTCGGAGGCCAAACCTCTTGCAAGTCTCCCGAGATCGCCGCCTTCGAGGCTCACCTCCCGTCCGACGTCGATATTATCTCCTGCCACTCGCTCCACGGCCCTAACGTCGACCCGTACAATCAACCCCTCGTCCTCATCCAGCACCGTGCCCCAGACTCGGCCCTCCGCAAAGTCGAGACTGTCCTTAGCTGTCTTCGATCCAAGTTTGTCCATCTCTCAGCTCGCGAGCACGACCGCATTACCGCCGATACGCAAGCCGTTACCCATGCAGCCTTTCTTTCCATGGGTAAGGCTTGGCACGCCAACAAGCAGTTCCCCTGGGAGTTGAGCCGCTACGTCGGTGGTATCGAGAATGTCAAGGTCAATCTGATGCTGCGTATCTACAGTCAAAAGTGGCATGTGTACGCTGGCCTTGCTATCCTCAACCCTGAGGCCAGAGAGCAGATCTCTCAATATGCACGAAGTGTCACGGATCTGTACAAGCTCATGCTGGAGGGTAACCGTGATGGCTTCAGGGAGAGAGTCTATCGTGCACGCGACAAGGTCTTTGGCCCGTCAACATCCTGGGAAACACGCCCTCTGCTTGAGCCCTCGATTCTGTCGTCCTTCTCGCTCGGCACTCCTACTGATGAACCCCGGCCCAATAATCATCTATCCATCCTTGCAATGGTGGACTGCTGGGCAGCGCTCAACATCGTACCGTATGATCACATGCTTTGCAGCACCCCTCTCTTCCGCTTACGTCTGGGTGTAACCGAGTACCTGTTCCGAAATGGAGATGTGCTCGATGCTGCCATTGAGACAGCTATCGACGACAATACCTACCGCAGCGATGATCTCGAGTTCACATTTGCAGCGCGGGCTTGGGCTGAGTGTGTCAATCTGGGACACTTCGAAACGTGGGAGAAGCGTTTTGTCAGTACTCAGGAGTTCTTCCAGCCACGGTTCGAGGAAGCCAAGGTGGTGGGCAATCAGATGATGAAGAAAATTCTGGAAAACTCCAAGGATAATTAGAAGAGCTGGATCATCCATAGGTACAAAAGCCTAACAATCAAGCAATACTCTAAACAAATAGCTATATGCCTCAAGACTCCAACAAGGTCTGGCTCGACCAAGAACAATTACTCCAGACTCCGTGTAAAGTACAACCCTGTTCTGAGTACGCAGACTCCAGGTGCCTTGCTGAGCCTCCAATACTCTGCTCACATACAACTTCACACTTGAGTTACCACATCAGGAACTCTAATCTCAATGCTCTCCTCCGTCAAAGCCACACCATCCTCTAAAGTTGGGGGCGTGGATGAACGCTCTTGAAAATCGCTCTTATTCTCGTTTTCTTGAGAGTCGGTGTTCTGTGAACTGTGGGGATGGGTAGATGACGTCGTTCCGGCATTCTCACCATCGATAAGAAGACGCCAGGGATTTCCTTCGGAAGGAAGAAGGTAAGATGTACTAAACAACAGTTGATCAGTCAGGCGACGCCGTGTAGATCTCGAACCGGGAGTAGTCGGACTGCACCATGCCGGTCAATAAGAATGGGTTGTAAATCCACAAAACAACTTACCGTGGAATACGTGTGGCTCGCGACCTTTGTCGTGAGGACTGCCTCGGAGTCTGCTCCTCCTCAAGAGAGTCAGGTATATTCGCATTGTCAAACGCAGCTAGCCATGGCCAAGGACTCCCCGGCAAGCTGGAGGCCTTCGTGTCCACAGCTTTTTGCTCATCTCGAGCAGCTTTAGACAAGACCTCTTCCTCTTCACGGATACGTTGGCTCGCAGCCGCAACGTTTCTCGCGGTGGGTATCTGCCTTGCTGGGCTAGGTGCCAAGACCGTACTCCTAAAAACGTTCCGAAAATGTCGGTCTTGGTCCTGGCTGTGGTGAATAAGCATACGGGCGATTTTCTCGTCAAGCAGCTCCATCATTCGACGACTACCAACCTGTGGCTGGATATGCCGGTCAATTTTGTCACAGAATAAATATTAGAACAGTTTTACTTACTTTTGGCCGATGCTCGTTGATATGCTTAATAACAACTTTGGCGATAACTGGCCTTCCGTGTAAGGATTCAAATCCATAGCCGGCTGCTGCAGTTGGGGGTATCTCTCCGTTGGCGACTGCGTTGAGACTCAGGAATGCGCGATCGGCGCATATAGGGCGGCACCTTGGGCAGATTTTGTAGTGGCATTCAGGTTCCGCGTCATATATCCAGCGCCCAGCAGAGGGATTGTTGTTTAATGAAACGTCGAAGCCGGGGGGTGGAGAAACAGTACTGAACAAAGCTGAGCTGCTTTTTCGAAACTCCTCCTTCGCAATGACGTTTTTCAACTGCCCTTCTTTAGCTCACGTCAAATCCAGAATAGCATGCATATAATGCTGCCAGGGCTAGTTTGATCTACCTCTTCCCGCTGTCTCAAGATAGTTGCGATCTGGTCCGGTCGGTATGAAGCCATTTGTTTAGGAGTGAGCCCATCAAGGAAACTGAGCTTGTCTCGCCGAGCTTCTGCACTGCCTTTTCGAATACCCATATTCTTACGAAAGGAGTAATCCAGATAATCCATGTATGACTGCTGCCATATTAGCTTCTCAACACGCTGTGATGTTACTTTGTAGGGGGCCTCTTACCAGCTTCTCTTCAATCATCTCTTCACGATCCTGCGAGCACTGATACAGCCATCCAAAGGGGCCGTGTTCATGACAAGAGGAACACTTCAAACTTGTGTCGTAAACCCGAGTCATGGTGAGATGCGTACATTGTGGCTTAAAAACTGGTTGATGCGCTCGCCGAGATGGTGGTAGAAACGTCATCATGAAGCTATCGAGTTTGAGTCTGAGTCCAATGAATACCTCTGTCAATGCAGGTCCTCGAGTAACTGCTTCTTGGGTAGGTGATGTCAACAAGCTGGTAGAAAGGAAAGGCCAATATCAGGCCGCGATTGAAAGCCGATTATGAGCAATGTAATGTATAAATCATGATTTGGGGGGAGCTCAGATAGCAACACGACCCAAAACAAACAGTTGAAAAGATTAAATGAATAGCAGAAGAATGCTGTACTCATATGAAGATGATAGACTTTTGTTCCATCGCCAGCTGCCATACATATAGTACCAACCAGTGCCCGCCAGTGCTGGCAAGTGCAAAGCAAGTGGCATTCACCTGTGGACCGTAACCTTACCTTGGGTCGTCAAGCACCACGCAAACAGATTGTGCAATAGCACAGTCAATGTGAATGAATCATACATGAGTACACAGCCAAGATGAAAAGAGTATGTGAACTATCGTATGCTCTTTTAAGCGTGCGTTGAGCATTAGTGTTGCTCATGGTCGCGATATATGACACTTGCCTCGCAACGCCAATATCTTATTGTCGACATCCAATAATAGCCACAAAACCCGAGCATCGGGCGAATAAGCTTTAGCCTTGATCTATATCTCGACGGCAATTAGGTAGATAGTGATAACCTAGCGGGACTTCATGGGAGAATAGTTACTTGGCTAGGTATGTAATAGCAATTGAAGTTACATACGCGACCAAGTTTCAATCACAGTCACCCACAACACAGCTTCAGACAACATGGAGTGCAATGCGACAACCAGATGGGGCCCTCGAAGGGGTTTTGTCTATTTTTATGGCCTCGTCCACAATCGACAAGGCTTTCACCTAGCCCCTCCTTAGCGCCCTCATCGGCTGAGTACAGGCAAGGCGGATATCTTATGCGACCTTCCAACTCTAAGGGATTCTTGCTGTCAAAACGGTTGATGCCAGTTTTGTTGTCGTTCAACGGCGCGTTTTTATTTTCTAGCATTCTATTTGCTAGAACCGCAAGCAACGCAAACCCCTTTCCGATGCATAACCGTAAAGCAGCCCAAAAACCGATCAATTCCCTTTTAAACCTCAGTGGTAACCTTCGCCTTGGGGTTGGTGACCTTGACACCCAGTTGCTTAGCACGGGCAATGATGTCAACTCGCTTTCGGGAGGAGACGTTGTGGGCAATCCTGCATAGCTTGTTAGTAACCGTTGGTCGTGTGGGTACAAGGGAGAAGCGTACTCGGCGGCGTGGGTTCGGTTGTGCATCAGGAGAAGCTCAACATCGCCAACGTTGCTGACGAGGAAAGCCTTGTGGCCGGAAGGAGCCATGAAGCGGGTCTTTCGGTTGGAACCATATCCGATCTGAAGTCGTGAGGCGTCAGTACAAGTGTTCTCGATCTCGTTGCCCGCCAGAAAGTTGATCATTCCGGTCGGGCCTCGACCTCGCAAAGGTTCAACGTACAGAGGGCATAGCAATGGTACCGCGGAATCGTCGTCGGACTCTGCTGTCGATACCCTTGGGCTTGCGCCAGCTGGGGTCCACGCACTTGAAGCGATCAGACTGATGCCTCTCGAAGCGCTTCGTGCCTAGACACAAGAGTCAATATCTGCATTTGCATTTTTCCTCCACAACAAAGGTCGCTTCTCGGAGTCGGATTCGGTGGACATACGCTTCTTGACGATGGGAACGTGCTTCTTGGCGGAAACCATCTTGAATCGATAATGTCAGTCTTCGTGGTTGATTGATTGAGCGTCGATGAGGTTCTACTGACCTTGACGGTTGGCTGCGGTTTCGTTAGTAGTGGGTTGACGCTGTCGTTGGAAATCGCACGAAAATTTGTCAAACAGCAAAAGCAAGCGGGCACCTTCCTTCCACGGGTCTTGCCCTAAGTTGGGTCGGCTAGAAAGTGGGGCGCTCTTTCCCACAGAAAAAAAAAGATACCGGGCCCCACTTCTGATTGGCCTCCGGCTTGGGCACAACCCTTACCTCGCAGAATTTGAGATACGCAAGATCAACACCAACACAACACGGTCGACCGCTCTATCCTCCGGCATCACGACAACCGCAATCATGTCGACCAGCAACTCCGTCCAGTGCTTTGGCAAGAAGAAGACCGCCACCGCCGTTGCCCACTGCAAGGTTCGCGAAACCCAGATCCAGACGACATACGATGCTTGAGCCAGGAGACTAACATGATGTGAAATTTCCAGGCTGGCCGCGGTCTCATCAAGGTCAACGGACGTCCTCTCCAGCTCGTCCAGCCCGAGATCCTGCGATTCAAGGTATGATTCTGCCCCTATGTGATTTACCAACATGTCTTCCCCACACATGTCGAATTTGACCAGGAACTAACTCATTTATAGGTTTACGAGCCTCTTCTCGTCGTTGGCCTCGACAAGTTCGCCAATGTGGACATCCGCTGTCGCGTCAACGGCGGTGGCCATGTTTCCCAGGTCCGTCGTGTTTCGCAACCATCGGCATATTCGATACTGACGAGTCTTGCTTTATAGGTTTACGCTATCCGACAAGCTATCGCCAAGTCCCTGATCGCCTACTACCAGAAGTTCGTCGATGAGCACTCCAAGAACCTCCTCAAGCAGGCCCTCGTCCAGTTCGACCGTACCCTCCTCGTTGCCGACAACCGTCGTTGCGAGCCCAAGAAGTTCGGTGGTAAGGGTGCCCGCTCTCGCTTCCAGAAGTCTTACCGTTAAACGGTTCAAGATGGTTGCCAAAGAGGAGCACAAAAGCGTCGAGCCGGAGCGTTGGTGCAGTGGAGGATATTACGGGCAGTGCGGAAAAGGAACCGGAGTCACAATTTCCCTGGTCTGGGAATGGGTTTCACATTGGCATTTGCATGTGCTTGCTTTTGGCGGATTTTAAAGGATCTGGCAGGCAAATGAAATCTTCAAAGTCAAAGATGCGGCTCACGCGCTGCTACGAAATGTGATGTCAATGAACTGTCTTTCTCGCTGGACTCGCTCCGATATATGGTTCCTGTGCCTCTTAGCTTGTGACGTCTGCATGTACACGCAGATGAAATGGCAACTTTCATCGGATCCAATAGTTGCTGGCCAACAATCAATTAACTCATTGACTGCAAGGCCAATCTCTAGCATCACAAGCAGAACGGGTTACTCTTCAACTACCGAATGTCCAATACAGTCCAATTGATGTATTGATGATATCAAACCCAAGCCTATCCCTATTACTTTGTTGCCGTTGTAAAAGACTCCCGACTCCTAGCTCTCCCCAAAGGCAAAGCTTTTTATGCCACTCTAAACGCTCCATCTCTCCATCAACTCATACATTTATGCAAACCCATTAAACCCTGAAGACGACCTCTTACGCTTTCACCATGTTTCCGCACTTGTCTAAACCTTTGCATGGTTGCTCTCTCGGCTATCCTTCCCTAATGTCATGGGACACGAAGTATCCTCGAAGCATGG